>OX276454.1:27338998-28546915 GCA_946251905.1 Cryptocephalus moraei
GTCGGTCCGTCCTACGCGTCCCTATGAAAACCTACTACCGTCCGTAGTACAAAACCTAATCGCTGCGAAAGATAATTGAATCTTTTTCGGCTGCTAATGAGGGTTTCTCCGAAAAAAATGCAATAAGGATAAATGAGTAACGCGCTTTGGTGCGGTTACCAGAGTGATTTGGCGCTGGGACGGTTTTCGGGAGTTCGGTAAACGGTTTTAGGGTCGGTTTTGCTCGGGCGCCAGATTTTTAAGAGTTTTCTCCCTCGGGATTATGCCTGGGTAGTTTACGAACTCAGATTACCAGGGTTGTCCGTAGAAATGAAACACACACTCAAAATGGAAAATCCCTAAATTATTTTATTTCTAAATGAAAGTGACAACACTGTATCGCCAAACACCTGCTATCGTTTCGGAGATAGGAGATCGGAGAATTGCAAAAAAATATGTTTATTTACAAATATTTAGCCATTTCGGAAAGAAAATACAATTAGGAAAGTACGGAAAATAAAAATTACTTTACGTAGAGAAAATCGGAAAGATAGAAAATTGTTCGGCGAAGAGAAAAATGTGGAAACGGAAAATTATCCTAACAGTTTCACAATGAAAGAGAAATGGCTAAATGCGAAGACGATAGGAAAACGTGCAGTGTCTAATATTCGGTAATACGATCTTTTACATTAGGAGAGAGGGAGAGAGCGAGCAGAAGATCGTGGTGAATTAATTTTCCCCTAACACGACGAGGGAAAAATTAACTCATAGCGGTTCGGAGAGCCGGACATTTTTACGTTACTACAGATTACTCACATATATCGGTCGGTAACGGACAATTACGTTACAGATAACAGAGAGTTCGGGCGGTTTAATCTAACGGCAGAACGATCACAGTTACATATAATTCGGTCGGTGGTACGTTTATAATCGGACGGTATCGGTCGGCCTAAATCTAACGGTCGGTAACGTTCACAATTACATTTATCGGTCGGTAGTACGTTCACAATCGGACGGTTACGTAATAAATAACGAATAATTCGGTCGGTTTAAATCTAACGGTCGGTAGCGTTCACGATTACATGTATCGGTCGGTAGAACGGAAACGGATATCAGACGCAACGGAAAGATACAGGTAACGTACGGCTTGTCACAGACAAGTATTCGTTCTGACCTTGGATTAACTCAGGTACAGGACGCTGGAGGGGGCGGTTGACTTACCCAAGTTTAGTCTGAATATGTAAGCAAGGGTGGATTGAGCATTGCCTTATCGGCCGCCATCTATCCGAGATAGATTTGATTTCGCAATTAGCTGTATGGTAGGTGGTCTACCCTCAACTCTCGAAAATGGGCGTCATTACAAATGTATCAATATAAACATCGACATGAAAAGGAGGGACAGTTTTAATCAGTTCTGCATACTACTGCGATCAACGAGATGTCTGGAAAACTGCCTACTGTGTTCAGTTACACTCTCCCTTCCGTAGTTAATGATTTCACATGTCTAATGGCCAGTGTCTGGTTGCTATTGATCCAATAACTGTTGGTTCCATAAAGTTATTGAACAGATAAAGTCGAGTTCTTTTTCTGAAATCAATTGCCTTATAGGTCAGGGACACGACAATTAATGATTGAAAAGACACTGTTTCTATTGCAACACAGATGGCGATGTGATAAAAATATTTAAACAATTTCTTTTAATAACAATTATTTTCGAAGCGCTGTGCTATTTTTCGAAGTAAACTTATAATGTTTGACAATAGCATTTCTGGTTATAAGAATGTACGTCGTTAAGTTGATCTAATTTAATGACACGCCTAGTAGGTCGTCGGTGACAATACTTTTAGGTAGAAATTCACCAAATTTACTAATTCTTTACGTAAATTTAACATGATAAATGGCACCACTGTTGGAATTGCCGCTAAAAATTATTAGATTTCCAGTCGAATTACGCATGTACCTCTCACTGAATATTCAGGAATCACTGTATGATTTCCGAACAAATTACTGAACGCTCCTGACAATTTTTCCTTAAATTAGCAACGGCTTAATCTCTAGCACTTTTCTGAATCCAGTCGCTAAACTTAACTTTCTGGTTTATTGTTTTAGGAATATTACAATAAATCCCATGCTAGGATTAATCAAGACCTACATAATTGTCGTCGCCATGTTGAACACAAAACCTGATCGAAATCAAGAGTACTACGAAGAATGGTACATAGAGGTAAATGGTAAAGAAAATAAGAAGCTCCCATTAATTTTTCGGGGATTTACAACGATACCTTCCATCGTTGTCGGAAACAATAATTTGGCAGAGTTTGGAAACGTTCAAGTTGGAATTAGAGCGGAAAAAATGTTTCCAGTCAAGAATTTAACGAGTTTCCACCTGGCGTAAGTTTCACATTAATTTAAACTTAGGGTAGAATTGATGGTACTTTAAAAAAAATGACAATGCAACAATACCGGAATATATAGTGACAAATTGAGAAAATTAGATAACACAATTGGAATAGATTATCATATTAAATTTATTTAAACCGAATTCTATATGAAGATATCAAACTATCAATTTAGTTGTCAGATAAGACTGAAAAATTACCCTTTATACATGCTACATTACATATAGGTATTCCAGTTGCTAGGAAAAAATGGATGCAATTTCATGAAAAAAAGTTTAACATCATTTTTTTTCCTTTTTTCTTGTATAAGGGAGGTAACTGAACATAACTGTGACAAGAGATACAGATAATTTTGCGTCCTGGATCAATAATGTTTATAAGTGGAAAATTCAGCTTTTCGCTTGTGAAATTTTCCGCTTTCATGGGTTCTATAAACGTTTACAAAATTTCAGAACAATCGATTGACTAGTCTATAAAATATTCTTAATGTTTACCCCGTGTAGTTCTATGTTTAAACAAATGTGTGGTTTTAGGAAGTACTCAGAAAGTGCTTATATTAACGAAATGTATTCTACGAGACCTATATTATAATGCTAGAGAGAAAAGAAGCGAGTAGATTTTATTCAAAAATCTAAAAACTGGCTGTAAATAATGCCCAATTTAACAATTGAAATAACTCGGCAACCACAAGTTCAATCTTCGTTTTAATTCAATAATTACTATTTAACCGTTAACCCATGGGATTTAACCCAAAATAAGGGCTAAAAGCTGGTTGTAAAACTAAAGTGATATTTAAGACAACTTATAGTGTTCAAGAAGATAAGCATCCTAATATAGTGATTCACGTGGCAATAAATTAGTTGGAGTTCATAAAGATAGAGTGGAAAAGGATCCTAAGTAAGAAAATGAAGTAATAGTATGAGACGTCTCGTTTTACTAATGTAAGACTAAAAAAATGTAATTTTTAAATATAATTGTCAAGTACTGTAACTGAAAGTCTCGCCACAAATAAACACGAGTCGAGGGGAGACCGTTTCCGACGAATCGATTCCGGTTCTTGGAATTCCAGACTGTTCGACAAGAGTTCTATACTCTTCGAGAGCGACTGGAACGTTCGGGAAAGTCATAAGTAGCGGAACGCGTCGACGCGCCCTGGGCGGCTGTGCGCGAAATATGAATAAACAAGTCTGTGTTATAAATTAGGTATTAAGTATTAGTATAAATTAGTAAGACACTTCGCCTAGTGTAAGTTATTTTGAACCCGTAAAACGTTACATTAGAGTAAAAAAATTCATGGGTATGCACAGGGTATAAGTTAATCCAAAAACAAAAAAATAATATTGTCGTTACACTTACTAAAGTTTAAGTGACAGAAAAAAAAATTTTTACAACTTGATTTTTTTTCATTTTCCCGTAGAAGGTATAGTAACAAATTACGATGTATATTAAGTTAGGCGAAATAGTTAGGTTAAGCAGTTCAATTAGGTGCAATCACATATTATGGAGTTTGCCTGACGTCTGCTTAATATATGCAACGTAGTGAAAATTTCTAGGTAAGTTATGTATTCTATAAGAAAGTACCTATGCATCGAAACAGGTCGAAATATAGCTTTTAGTTATATCTGTCAAAATAACACGTGGAGTAATAAAATCTCATTATAAATGCAAAACCGATACAAGGTGGCATCCTCTAAATTTTGGGAGTTTTATAATGTCTTACACGCTGCCTTACGGAATCGCATTGTATTTTCAGTGACTCACCCGAAACACGTGCGAATATTGTACGTCTGGCTATAGTTAAAAAACGGAATAATCACTCTCGGGCGTACGCTCGGGGAATAGGAATAAATACGCAATAGCTGGTAACTGGAAAAATTGTGTGCGCGCGTGTGTGTGTGTGTGTGTGTGTGTGTGTGTGTGTGTGTGTGTGTGTGTGTGTGTGTGTGTGTGTGTGTGTGTGTGTGTGTGTGTGTGTGTGTGTGTGTGTATGTGTGTGTGTGTGTGTGTGTGTGTGTGTGTGTGTGTGTGTGTGTGTGTGTGTGTGTGTGTGTGTGTGTGTGTGTGTGTGTGTGTGTGTGTGTGTGTGTGTGTGTACCAATATCTCATTTATTAATTTTCGTTCATTTCTTTAAGAACGCCTCTGGTTCCCGGCGAAATAATCGTTTTATTACTCCATCGGTTAATTTGACAGACTATAGGTATGTAGCGGATATAATTTACCGATCTCTCGATAATCACCAGAAAATCCCAAATAAGCGAATATTAAATAAAACGAAGATCGCAGTAGTTGTAGCCGAGTTATTTAAATTGTTCGTACTTAGCAAAATGAAAAATAAGACAAAAAACCCAACACATGCTACAACAACGAAGAAAACTACTAGAAAAAATCAAACGAAACACAAAAAAATTTTAAGAACTTAATGAAAACGTACGGAAACAGATAACGGAAGATATCAGAAAACGTCAGGAAGACAACATAGAAAAAATTATCGAAGAAAATCTAAGTCTAAAAACAATAAAAGCAAAATTAGGAAAAAAGAAAATTATTGCCATGAAAAACCAGCAAGGCTAATTAGAAACAGATAGGATCCAATTAACAAAAATTATAGAACACTATTATAGTGATCTCCACCGTTCTAGAACTGATCCCCCCCGCATCATCAAAAGAAAACGAAAAAAGCAGCCAAAGAAATTAGGTAGCCACAATTAGGGGTAACTTACACCCCCATTAAACGCCCCACTTCAAACCTGCCAGACTTGCACATTTTGGTCATTCGCGTGAAGGGCAATCTATGTTTAAAATTTGAAATGGTTTTCTATGAGACACTTTTTTGGAATCGGCTCACGGCCTAGAAACAAGGAACAGACTGGGAAGGACGACAACGGGAGATGATAACAACCTTTGGGAATAACACCATACCGGGTAAGCGTATAATCAAAATTTTTGTGCACGTTACTAACAGAGTAGATTTAACCACTAAATGTTATCTAAATTATGCATGCTGGCTTTTAAAATTAACCCACTAACAATATGAACGCGATATGCTTTTTAAGTCTAAGTTTAAGTTTGTTAAATTAGTCCAAATTAACCTGTGCAGAAAAAGGGATGCGCATGATATGTTAAAATTGAAATGCACAAGAGAAAATTTTGACATGGTTTTGGCGAGCAAACCTAATTTAAAAGTGGTAGAAAGGGAACAGGGTTGGTTCTGGGATAGCAAGGGAAACTGTGCAATATATGTAAGTAAATTAAATAAAGTGGTGAGTAGCAGTCACGGAAACGGTTCTGTTAAGATCAAACTTCGTGGCTGCAAATTCCAAATTTACACGTGTTACACATCATTGAACGAGACTAAAGAAAAACACACATCATTCCTAAACTCACTTGTTAGAGATGTGAGAAGTAGAAAATCTTAAGTAATCGTCGTAGGAGGTTTTAATACTAAATCGCCGGCTTGGGGATGTACGTCAGAAAATGTAAGAGGCAGAAGAACTTTCGAAACGTTCGGGTGTTTGGGTCTGTCCTTACTTAACGTAGGGAAAAAGTCGACATACGAGAGAATCAACGCCAAATCTATAATCGATATAACGGAGGAGCATGTCTCGGGCGCTTCCGAATGGAAGGTGTTCTTACATATGAGGTCCAAACATGGATATTCACTAAATCAAACGTAGATCGAATGAGAGAAACTCAAAGAGCCATGTAAAGGCATATGCTATGGATATCGGTAAGGAAAGACGAAACAAACATATGGATTTGCTACAAAACAAAACTAATAGACGGTATTAAACAAGCGGCTGAGTTAAAATGGAAAAGGCCTGGTCACAATGAGCGTCTGGAAGATGAAAGGTGGCACAAGGAAATTGGCAACTGGAGGCCCTAAACAGCAAAAAGATCGCGTGGAAGACGTCAAATGCGATGGAGCGATGATATAAAGAAAAACGCAGGGCAAATGTGGAAACGACGAACACAAAACAGAAAGGAATAGAGACAATTGGGAGAATATATCTATATCTATATCTGAGTAGAAGAAAGGCTTAAAGAAATCCCCACTATTTACAAACAGCTTTTACCCATTATTTTGAATTAAATCAACTCATTTCTTTCTCTAACATCAAAGAGGTTCCGTAGAATATATTTCGTCAATGTACGAGCACTTCCTGAAGCCACACATTTGTTTAAAGACTAACACGGGATGAACATTTAGAATATTTTTTAAACCATTCAATCGATTGTGCTGAAATTTTATACATATTGAAAGATACCACAGAGACCTTTGGAAAATGCACTAAAATCATCTCTGGTGATTTCCTCAAGTTTTTTTTAACAATTTAAATAATTGCACAAATGAGGGTGTTTCTGCATGTATCTCGGTAAATAATTGACAGATTTTGATGAGCAGTAATTCAAAATAAAGAACATTCTGATGTTTACAACTGCCTCATTTATCTTGAATGAAAGCGAAATTTTTTTCAAGCGGAAAACTAAATTTGTCACATATAAACATTATTTATTCAGGACACAAAAGTAATTGTATTTTTTTAAGCAGTTATGTTTAGTTAAACTCCCCACTTATAACTAAGGTGTCAAAATGCTGTAAAACTTTTTTCGCGTTTTTATACCTAGCTTCTGGGCTACTATTGTTTTAATGTATTGTCGAAAGTAGGTGCAAAATTTTTATTGAGTTAATTTTTTTTTGTTAATTTTGTAACATTTCCTTTTAATTCCAGTTTGAACACGTCCTGCTCGGATCTGCTTCAAGTAACGCCATATTTAGAAGTGAAACCTTATGATACGACTTTTCTAAAAATCTCCTGTCAAACCCGACTGCATAATCCTAAAATTTTCCCCGTGACCTGCATTATGAGGATGTTGCGTAACGTCGGTGAATGTGTTGGACAAGATTATCGACAAGAGTTCGAAGTGTCCATCAATTACGTACACACGGAGTTATGCGTAAGTCTGATTTGTGATTTGAATCATTTTAGTTAGTTTTGAAAACAATTGACCACTGAAAAATTCTGTAGAAGCTTGCACAAACCACAACTAATCGGATAGAAAATTGTATTATTCATTCGTTTACTTGGAAATTTCATTAAACTCTAAGTATAGTTCCAGCTAGAGCATTTATCAGTACGTGCCATAATCCCTTTTTGATTAATAGATTTAAGATTTTTTTTTTAAAGAACTAAGGCGGTCTTACTCTCCCAAGTGTCCCAGTTTCTAAAGCCTTGGCGGCCATGATGGGAAGAACCACAGTAAACTACACCGAAAGTTATTACTAAAGCAACCCCTAAATAGGAAAACAAGAAGTATGGTTAATAGAACTTTAAAGAAATATAGTACTAATATAATAGATGACAGTGAACAAAAAAAAAACAAAAATATTTCGCGCTTCATAGATTTCCATAATTTTCATAGGTTGAATGTTGAAGATGACCGAAAATCAACTTTCTCTGGTCAATAATTGCTCAAAATATGTGAACTTTGATAAAACAAAATCATACAAATATAGTCATTATTCACGTCATCTCGAATACCAATCAGAGAGCGTGACGTCACAGTTCAGTAAACACGCTAATATCGATGTTACGATTTCTGCGCGCTCTTATTATGTTTTTAAATTTTCTCAATTAGTTATTAGGAATTTTTAGTTTTCCTCATTTTACACTCATTTAAAGCTTTTCCATCCGCCATTTTGAAAGTAAATTTTGAATTGTTTACATCCGACTTGGATGTAGCAATCTCAAAAACACGTTAGACAAATTTTGGAGAAAACTAACAATTTGCTGAGATTTTTTAATTTGTTTATCAAAAAGCAGATAACATTGTATAAACAATTAATAAACCTTTTCACACTGCCGCTATCGTAAATAGCTCTTACACGCATACGTAGCATGAAAATGGCACATAACATTCGTGTATTATTTTTCCTTGACGACGGAATGTAAATACTGTCATTTACATTCCTAGGAAAATCAAAAGAGTAAATCAAGTTGATTTTTATTATCTTGCCGAGGATTTTAACAGTCTTTTGTTTAAATATGTCGCAACGGGTAACCATATGTACGCAATATATGTCAGTCAACTTATGTCAGAGTGACGTACTAAAGCAAACATTTCATTTTTTGAGGAATTATGACGAAATTTTCAACGGCAGCGTGAAAAATGTAATAAGTAACACAGAATGTATCGACTGTTATACTTCGTCCAGTCCCAACTGGAACGGCAACAAAAACATTTAATGGCTTTTTAAGTAGTGAAGAGCGACGCCGCCTTGTCCTCCATGGGCATATCATTACGGATAATAACTCTAACAAAGAATTCACTTCCAAATCGCACATACAAATGGCACACACACATTCACACACCTCAGAAGAAGAAGAAGATACAAACGAAGTGTCGCTGTCGTAAAAAAAAATTTGCAGTCCAATGGACCCTCTAGTTCTTTATCTGTACATATCTATACATTCACATATATGATTTCACTTGGGCAACTGAACACCTGCATTTTAAAAATACCAGTGCGTTTCTGAAAAAGCAAAAAGATAAGTCCCATGGTTTTGTATAGAGACTACGCGCTCTTTCCGAATGTCCTCTGTAAAATCAGATTTTATTCAGTGTTCCAATTGCTACTGGTTAGAGTAAAACATCCTCGGCAAGTGACAAGCCTCGGCTCGTACACACTTGCCTCGAATGAGTCGAATGTAAACACGTCTTTACATTCCTCGTGACTCAAATAACCATTAGCGGCGAAATATATAATGGGATCATTTTACCTTAGGACATTTATCTGTATTGACTGCAGTATGAGTTAGACACAATAAACTATTGTAACGTTTTACTCTTCAAAATAACTATCCTTTACTTATTAAATACTTAACTAATTTATTCACCACTGACACTTATTATCTAATTTATATTTCATACGGCTGTTTATTTATCGCACCCGGCTGCTCAGGTCGATGTTTTACGACCACCCGCTCTCGGGCTGGCCGTCTTTTTTATGTCTATCGCATATCGCTTCGGGAATATTCTCGTCGCTTCGAATTTCAAGAAGTCACATCGGTTCGCCGAACGGACACTTTCCGACTTGTGTTTATTTTAATATAAGACTTTTCGTTACACCATCGCGCTCCTAAATTCTAAAATAATCCGTTTCAGGCAACCCCATCGGAAGTAGACTTTGGCAGAGTAACTTGTGGCTCGAACATAAAAACAGAGTTCTACCTTTTCAATTTCGGCGAGGGCGTGATCTACTTCCAGTTAGGATACTTTAACCATTGCGAAAAATCGGATAAGTTTGAGATAGAACCACAAATAGGAGAACTACCTCCTAAAAGTAAACTTAAGGTTAGAGTTGAGGGTACGGTAAAATCACTGTACGACAACAAAATCATTGTATATAGTGACTGCAGAATTGAAAAGGATTCTCTAGAGATTAGTGAGGCGAATGAAATGAAGAAGTTGTTTGCTTTGAAGTTTTACGCCGAATTATTTTATATACAGGTAATCCTCAGACATATTTATTTAGTATGTAACATGATGAAAAGCTGGATCCAGATAGGATCCATAACCCCAGTTCCTTTTTAAAATTTTCACGTTTTGTATCACAAAACTTCGAAACAGCAATCAGCAATAACTGTGATATATAACAAACAAAATTAGGCAAATTTGCAATGCTATAAAATCTTTGGAAATATATTTCAAATATGTATATTAATAAAAAAAATATCATTTCTAGATAGAAGAAATAGTAGACCATAACCTGGGATTTCTATTCAGTGAGCTCAACCTGTGGACACTTTTAGACATCGACAAGTAAGTAATCAGTTTCATTCTTCTTATTACTAAAAATCCAATTATTTATGCAACTCGAGCAATACTGAAATATTTGGTATATCTTAAATTCATACACAGTAAAGACCATTTAAGAATACATTGTTCAATTGGGTAGAGTGATGTTAAATTTTTTTATTTTTTATTTATATCTTAAAGTACTATTGGCGATGAAAAAATGTGTAATGCGTAACACGTGACCTGAGTTAGTGCCTTTACAAAAAAAAAACACGAATACAATAGGCTGTATTAGTCTGTATAGTCTGTAGAACAGCGCGAAGCTTCTTACCTACTATTTTCTTCTTCATTGGGAAATTACGTTTTAACAATTAATAATAGCAACTCGAATTAGCCACCATAGAACAAGTGGGAATTCACAAACTACCCTACTTTGTGGTGCGTTACGCACGCATGTTCACTTACCAACACAATTCGACACTTTCCCGACTTTCCCGCGAGAACGGCATCGTCGCCTATTTACGGCCGATCTTACAACTTTACGTTTTTAATGGCAACGGCATGCTCGGGGTCAACGTGCAGCTGATAACCGGCTGTCGAATCACCGTGACTGACCCAGAAAACGAGAGAAAGAGAGACAGAATTTATATTCTCTCCCCTCCATGCTCAGAATCGTATGTATTATACAGAGCATGTATACAATATAATATATACAGACCGTTTCTACAGAGTCGCAGGATGGTATAAACATAAGTGCGAAAGAAAGGCCATATATTTCTCATTGGCTAAACAGAGAAAGAACTCTTGCGACGTTGCGAAACATCACAGTCATTGCCACACTCTACCGGCTGGTAGAGTGTGGCATTATGACACATGATAACATGATTATGTTAACATGATCATGTTAACATTATGATAACATGAGGAACACACGTACGAACGTGATCATCTGTGGTGATCATGGCACTCTGTGGAGGCATGCACTCTGCACTCTACTGATCTCCGAAAGCGATACGCGTTAGATGCCTGAACTGCCTGGTCGGCCGGCAACGTTGCAAAACATCCTTCTCTGCCATACTAACGAACTACTATTAGTTTCTCTTTTGCTCTTGTTGATTTCGGACCCTGCGTTTCAATAGAAAAGCTCCGTATAGCTGCAGCATTACACATTTTTGTGACGCTCGCGCCAACATTTTACTCTAGAGAAAATATAAAATAACGCCAGTATAGCACCTTCGCTTCAATAAATTTGAACACACCGAGTTCGGTGTGTGGTAACGGCTGGTCGCTTACGTACAGGGTGAGTCCCAAATAACCTAAATCCTTTTTATTACACGTACAGTGTAAAGTGAAAGTTTTTCATGTATTTTTTTGTCAAAGTGGCTTACAGATCGAGTTATTCGAATCTAAACTTTCTGTGTCGGGTATGGATTTTAGTTAATACAATTTATTGTGAGGTTATTAAATGTTTAGAAGTAAGTCGTTTTTATATTTAAAAAAAAAATAATAGGCGACGTCATTGACTTATCTAGTAACGACGGTATCATGTTTTTGAAGCGAAAACTATTTTGTTCCCTTAATTTATATTTTGATGTGATATACGTCTTATAAATCGATGTGCCGGCCACCTGCCGGTTGTCAAAACATTGCACCGTTATGCCAGTCCCATGCGTGCGAGTTAGAGTGAGAGCGACAACAATTGACAGAGATCGAGCTTGGCGATTGTGCACATAACCTCAAACAATTAATTTTTTTAAATATGTCAGTTATTGTAAAATATTTTAGGTTATGAATTGGCAGGATATGAATTATATTATTTGCTTATTTTCGGTTTACTTTCCATAAATCTGTTACATTCGATCTTAATTTTGTTTGGGGACTTGTGGTCGATTAAACACAACCATATTTCACTTTTGCTTATCTCTTATAATACGAGTAATATAGTTAAATTATTGTTCTTTGATAGTTTTCTTCCACATTCAATATTCGTTTTGTTATTTAATGTCATCTTTGTGTTCAGTTTAGTCTTAATAATTTTGAAATATTTTTCAACAAGTAAGTACATTCATCATTACGTTGACAATATCAAAAATGTCCTTTTTGCTCTATTGTTACATTTTTAAGTTTCTCTTGAAAAATGGTACGTAACTGTCTGTTTTGCGAGCTAAAGTGTTAATAATTTGCAATAAAAGTCGCGCCAAATTTTGGAAAGGTGAATTTATGGAACTTACAATTGGCCTTATGGCTGAGGAGTCAACGTTTCTTTAAGAAAGTGATTACTAACAGGCTGAATTTTCGTGAATGCCTTCATTATTTCACATTTCCTTTATTTGACTGCAATATTTTTTGTATTGTGTGTCATTTTTTAGATAAAGGTTTCCTTGGCAAAACACAAAAAAATATTTTCTTTTTCTTTTGTCCTGTTGTCGGTACACCAAACTTTTATCAAAAAAATTTTTGTTATTACTTTTTCTGTAGATAGGTCTTTATAGCGAGAATAGGTTTAATGCATCTACTGAAAAAGCCTAATCTTGAAGAAAATTCACTGTTTTTCCTAACAGTTTCCCTTCCTTTTCATAACATTCCAAAATAATCGTACTGTAACGTTTTACAGGTTCAAAATAACTTTTACTACGCGAAGTGTCTTAACTAATTTATTTTTCACTACCAACCAACACTTATTACCTAATTTACATCACACACTTGTTTATTTATATTCCGCGCACGGGTGTTCAGGTCAGGTAGTCGATTCGTTCTGCTGTTTATGACTGCTTCTCCGTTCGGCGGCTTTTATCTTGCCGCTTCCCGAACATTCTGGCCGTTCTTAGAAGGGTCTCGTCGTTCCCGAACGGTATAGAATTCTCTGGAATTCCACAAACAATAATGGATTCGTCGGAAGCACACTCTCCCTGACTTGTGTTTATTTTGTGGCAAGACTTTCCGTTACAGTAATATTCTAGCAACCCTGTTGAAGTTACATGTAGTGAATCTTATGTTTATTTTATTTTTCAGATTAAACTCTCTATTAGAACAACTTGAAACCGGAGAAGTAAACGTCTTTGAAATGAACCTCCCGGAATTAGCACAAATCGACGAAGAATATTTCATACTTTTGAATGTGAGGAATATGACAGACTTAGATCAGGAAATTATTTTAAAAAGAAAGCAATTGTGCAAGTGTACTCCCGTAGAAAAAAGGACCTCTTTGAACTCTACAAAGAAGCTTTTTAATTGCCAGCACAGGAAGTTGTTCAAAATGGAGTTATCAGACACGAAATTTTACGTAAGATTCTAAAAATATGAATAGCATTTTTTTGGAAATACACTAACTATTCTGAAAAGTTTGTGTTTAACGGCCTTCCTTGACTTAAAAATTTATTTTACTTTTGGAAATTCGTTTAGTAGCCCACTATCTCGAGCACAATATATTTTTTACCTGATTTGATTAATGATTCAGGTGGCATTGTAGAAATAATAAGTGACGTTCAATGTGATTAGGTGGTCTATTAATTTTCTAAAATATTCAGATATGGATCGAGAATGACCCATCAGATAAGAAGAAACAAGATAACAAATGGAATATCAATCTCGACTCAATTCAATTAATAGCCTCAAGATTTCACAAAATTTTAACCAAAAGGGGCATTACGCCAGGGTGCCGTCTAATTTATTAGGAGAAAGTCCCTCTCATCTTTTCCATTATTATTATTCCACGACATTGAGGATAGTCTCAAACAATAGCTTTCCTTGACTCTAGGAAAAGATTATTACAGGGATTATTTCGCCACGTCTAGGTCACGTTAGCACCCTTTTATCAACAAAACGAGAAATGTGAGCTGAACTACGTTACCTCCCAAAATTTTAGCGTTACATATTTTGATCAGTATTAGTTGGTAGAAAAGACTGCCATTTTAAGCTTTTCTTATTCTTACAGACACCAATCTTCATGATATCTTCATGTACGTTCTGTGGCTTTCATTAACATAACAAAAATGTTTGTACTAGAAAATATTATAACCAGTGGTATTTGTATACGGTATATGGAATATATATGAAATATACAGGATGATCGGTGAGACCCTCATAATTTATGAGGGTTATGTTATAAGGGTTATTTATGAGTCATAAATAACCCTGATTCATATTTTTTTACTACTTCCTTAAATTTTTTTACTTATAGCCCTTCAAAGCTAACAATTGAAATTCGTATTCGGTTCATAATTTTCATACAGAACATTTGATTTCAATCACATTAGGTGTAAATTTACAACATAGGCGCACGTTTATATCGTCATGAAAGTCAGGAACGGATCAAGCCCGATAGTGAAACATTCGAAATTTTAATAGTATTGTAATACTCTAAAGACCATTACAAAGTTATATATTAATTCAAAATTTTTGACCAATTTTAGTTTATTACCTGCTTGCCATTATTTAGTATGGCGCCATTTTATTGATGACTTCGCTTTGTTAGTTGGAGCTAATAACTATTATCAACTGATATTACGTAACATATACAATATTATCTTTCCTGATATTTTTAGAAAAATTCTCTTCAAAAAATGGCACTCTACATCAGATATATTGCCATAGGAACGAATGTCTTAGCTTATACTTTGGATTTTGGACTCGACCGAGTTATAGAAATACATGCTTCCATTGTGACTATTCCAAGAGACATTGGGTATATATCGAGTTATGTAAAAGACTTCAGAATGAACCTGAAAGATACCTATATAGGTAAGTGTATTATTTTTCATGCTAATTCGATCAAAATTTCTTGATCACGTTTAAACAAACCAAATAGACGTCGAAGCGGAGTTTTTTATCACAAGCTTTTCTTGTAAGGCTGGTCAATACAGAAAAATCGATGTAACGAAAAAGCGTTACTTCGCTTTGGGTCTGGTCTCACATCGTCTAGTGGGAGGGAACAGCAAAGCGAGAGTTGCGTGCGCAGCGTGTTTCTCTAGACTCTAGTTTTTCTTTTATTGTATTGTTCCCGTTAGTATAAGTACAACTAATCCATTCTCATACTTTTTGCATGATTTTGCAGTTACCTAGTTTATTAACTTAATAACTGGCTTTATTATAATCGAATAGTTTGCATATCCATTTATTGATCATATTTATGTTTATCACCTTTTAGGTTTAACGTCTGGAGTAATCCAAACCTTTTGGTTATACAATCCTTCAGACGTCAGTATGAATTACAACGTGGACGTGGAAAATTTGAATTTGTTATGTGAAATGGAAGGCTTTAAAGTTTTGGAATGTATAAATCCGAAAGGAGAATTGGAGGCAAACTGTAACACAGCTTTGATGATAAAATTTCATCCGATTGAACCCAAGGTGTACAAAGTAAGGATTTCTAATTATAACCGTTAGGTTAACATTAAAATGGTTTTTATCTTGCAATTTGACATTCACGAAAATTCAGGTTTTGGGCTTGATATAATAAATTATTGTTAATGTTAAAATAGTAATATTTAATAAAATGTATAATAATATAACTTTTAAAATAACAGCGACGATTACTTTTTACTATCTCTCTTATGAGATGTTGGTAGTAAAGCAGGCCACATGATAACTGTTTCTTAAATAGAATACAACGTCTGGAAAAACCATTTTCTCTTGCTGAAGTAGCTCTCGCAAAAGATAACTAAAATAGTCTGCAAGTTATTGAGCGACTGTTAGTTGTTGTAGTAAGTGAATTACTTAAATATATTAATTATAATTTCTGATTTTTCTTTTTAGGTGGACATCCCCATTAATTTCGATGATAAAGAACAGACCCTCACAATAACAGGAGAAGGAATACATAAATATATAAAACCTGATATCGATTCCAAATCCATAAATAGGAACAGTTGTAACTCTTTAGTGAGCATATCGACGAAATATTTAATTTTCGAGCAATTAACTCAATATAGTAAAGCAGAACGGATAATCACTATGAAAAATACCGCCGGTGTCGCCGTACAATACGAATGGATGGAGTAAGTTGACAGTCTAGCTATTTTTAAGAATATCCTAACATCTTTACAAGAGTTGGTATCCAGAGTAGAAATTACTAATCTAACTTCTCGAGGAATGTAGGAATTTTTCATAGTTCATAGACTGTAGTTCATTTAAAATATTATCACGTAAAATCACTATATTGTAACGTTTTTACTATTGACTAAAACTAAAACACTACGCGATTATCCTAATTAATTTATTTCTAACACTACACTTATAAATTTAACTTAACAATCACCTAATTCATATTCGTAGACGGAGATGTTTATTTATTTAACGCGCCCGATCTCTCGCTCGAATGTTTACGCACACCGGTTCAACTCTGCCCGCTTCGGGTCCGACATTCCCTTTTTATGGCAGGTAGAAGCTTCTCGTACTTTCGGGATTATTCCACGAATTTCTCCTCGAGTTTTCGGCGAATCGAAGCGACTCGGTCTTACGAGAGTGTTCCCGCTCTTTCTAGAACGGATTCGCGGAACCCGGGCAGTCCCAGACGTGTTTATTTGGTTTCGGCGAGCCGTTTCGTTACAATATTATTCAACTGTATCAACATTCATGTAGTGGTATTTGTTTCATTCTAACCTTGTAATCTTAACATACTCCCTCTTAAATTAGTCGTATGTATTTTTCAATAGTTGTTCGAAGAGAAATTCCAGCGCTAATTTTGGAGCTTAGGTAGGTATATGACACACCAAATGCTACTTCTTCGCACAGGATCAGTCAAAAATGACAGTCTTACGAATTTTTAAAGAAGCGCTGAGTTTTCCGAGGTTTTCCACATTTTCAACTTTACTAGTCACCCCATCGGGTCGATTCAAATTTCATTTTGTCACATTTTGATATTCTACGATTTGTCCATTTGGAACATTAAGACTGATTCATGAGTTTTGATTTTATAAGCGAAAATATAAAAAACCGCCATTTTTTGTTTCAAATTTATATGTATATATATATATATATATATATATATATATATATATATATATATATATATATATATATATATTGTAACGTTTTTACTATTGACTAAAACTAAAACACTACGCGATTATCCTAATTAATTTATTTCTTACACTACACTTATAAACTTAACTTAACAATCACCTAATTCATATTTGTACACGGAAATGTTTATTTATTTTAGCGCGCGCGGTCTCTCGATCGAATGTTTACACACACACCGGTTCAACTGTCCCTCGCCTTGGGTCGGGCAATCCTTATAAATCCAGGTGGAAGGGTTCCCGAACACTCCAGCAGTTTTCGAGATTGTTCCACGAATTTCTCCACGGGTTTTCGGCGAATCGAAGCGACTCGGTCTTACGAGAGTGTCCCCGCTGTTTCTAGAACGGATTCGCGGAACCCGGGCAGTCCCAGACGTGTTTATTTGGTTTCGGCGAGCCGTTCCGTTACACTGCCCCCGCCTTAAAGATGTTTCGTCCCGAAACGTGTCTCTGCCAGGCCCATGTAGGAACCTACAGTTGGTCCCCTGTCTGCACTGCGAAGTTTGGTAGAAATAACATGCTACGGTCTTCTTGTGGGGACTCCTCTCAGGATTCCAACAACACACCAAAATGTCTATCCCGGTGAAGCGAAATAAGACCTCCAGCATATTCCTGACGACCCTCCAGTCCAAGGCGTCCAATCCGCAAGCCAGTTTCGGGATTGCTAACTTAGTTAGATCTTCGCTAAGTAGGGTATCCCTGAGGTCATGTAGTGCGTCCCACAGGTCCAAATAGGTGGGCTTGTGAAATGACCTCCTCTTGGTAACCAGGTAGAAGAGTGGCCGTTGTGATCCATCTTCCTTAATCCTCAGCGCTTGCCCGACCGCCGGTCCCTGCTGATGGAGTTCGCCCAGTTTGCCGAACCTCGTCCGAAACTCCGCAGCAATTCCCCGGGACATCCGCAGGTCCTGGGCCACGCAATGAGCCAGTGGATATTCAGCCGGTGTTCCGAAGAGATCCCGTTGTTCTTCCCTGGTCACACCGAATCGGGCCTTTCCGGTCCCACCATACGCAGCCATAAACTCTTCAAAGGAGGGCTCATCTTCTTGAGGCCGTAGTTGGCGCACCTGTTGATCTTGGTCGTGGTCTCCCTCGAATGGCGCTAATCGGTTGTAATGCACGACCCTGGGCTTCCCATTCGGAACTTTGCTGATTCGGTAGATGACGTCATTTATTTTTGTCTTCACTGTATATGGCCCTTCCCAGGCTTTCTGAAGCTTTGGTGATAACCCTCGTCTTCTTTGCGGGTTGTACAGCCACACCAGGTCTCCCGTCTTCATATATGCCGCTGTCCGCCCGGACGTCATAGTGATCCTTCATGCGGTCGCTGGCGACTTGGAGATTCGTCCGTACCATCTCGTGAATCTGGTCCATCTTTCTGCGCAGCTCGGTGACATAGTCTTCCCCAGCCAGATCTTCTCCCGGTTTGCAACCGAAGCTCAGATCGCAGGGAAGCCTCATCTCCCGCCCGAACAGTACCCTTGCTGGTGTTTGGCCGGTGGACTCGTTGATGGCAGAACGGTAGGCCATCAGGAAAAAGGGGAGATGTTGATCCCAGTCTCGTTGGTGTTGAGACACTACCTTCGAGAGGTACTTGCCCATGGTGCGGTTCATCCTCTCCACCATTCCGTCAGACTGAGGGTGCAGCGCCGTCGTTCTAGTTTTGCGAATTCCCAATTTTTCGCAAACTCCCTGGAACAGCTCGCTCTCGAAGTTACGCCCCTGGTCGGAATGCAATTCCAACGGTACTCCGAAACGGCTTACTTCACCAGGACATCTGCGACAGTTGTTGCTGCTTGGTTGGGAATCGCGTAGGCCTCTACCCATTTCGTGAAGTAGTCCATCGCCACCAGGATGTACTTGTTGCCGCAATCGGTTTCAGGAAATGGCCCAGTAATGTCTAGGGCGATCCTCTCGAAAGGACTTCCCACATTGTACTGTCTCATAGGGGCTTTCGGCTTGCGGTGCGGTCCATTGCTGGCTGAGCAAACTGTACACTTCCTGCACCATTCACGAACAGCCTCAGAACAGCCCACCCAATAGAAGCGCTCGCGCACTTTCTGCAGGGTCTTCTTTACTCCCAGGTGGCCTCCAGATGTTCCGTCATGGAGGTGACGTAGCACTTCCGCCACCTTGATCTTGGGTACGATGAGTTGGAATCGCCTTTCTGCGCCATTATCGGATTCGAGCACCCTCTTGAGCAGTCCATCCTGTATCACCAGGGAGTCCCACTGTGCCCAGTAAGATTTCAGGGTCCTAGAGGATGGGGCCACTTCCTGCCATTCCGGCCGACGACCTCCTTCTTTCCACTCCAGGATCCGTTGAAGTTCAGGGTCGCCTTCTTGCGCCCGCCGCAGCCCGTCTGGTGACCAGTCCTCGTCGGTGACCGTCGTGCGGCAGGTAGAAGCCTCTTTCACTTCTGCACGACTGCAATGGGGACATCCCTCAGGACACGGTCTTCTTGAAAGAGCGTCGGCATTACGGTGGCTGGTTCCTGCTCTATGTTCGATGTCGAAGTCGTATTCCTGAAGACGCTCAATCCACCGAGCTACCTGGCCTTCCGGGTTCTTGAATCGCAGGAGCCATCTGATCGCCGCGTGGTCCGTTCTCAATAGGAACTTCCTCCCGTACAGGTACTTGTAGAAATGTTCTACTGACTTCACGGCGGCTAACAACTCCCTTCTGGTGACACAGTAGTTCCTCTCGGGCTTCGACAGGACTTTACTGAAATAGCCAACCACCCGCTCTTGCCCATCTTGCAGTTGTGACAAAACCCCTCCGATCCCGTCGTTGCTTGCATCTGTATCCAAGATGAAGCGTCCCTCTTGGGTCGGGAACCCGAGAACAGGGGCCGTCGTCAAGCGTCTTTTCAGGGCGTCGAAAGCTGCCTGGCATTCTTCATCCCAAAGGAAGGCTCGTTTTTCTTCGGTTAGTCGTGTCAGCGGCTTTGCGAGGTCAGAGAACATTCGGACGTAACGACGGTAGTAAGTGCAAAGCCCCAGGAAACTCCGCAATTGATGCTTGTCTTTCGGTGTTGGCCATTCTTGGACTGCTCGCACTTTTTCAGGATCCACCTCGACTCCGTTACTGCTGACCACGTGACCCAGATAGTGTACTCTCGTTCTTAAAAGATGGCATTTCTTTGGGTTGAGCGTCAGGTTAGCCATTTGGAGTCTCTTGAAAACTTCCTCCAGGTTTGACAGGTGTTCGTCAAACGTCCTCCCTACGACGATTATGTCATCCAGGTACACGAGGCACGTTTTCCAGGAGAGCCCTCTGAGTATGTTCTCCATGAGCCTCTCGAACGTAGCAGGCGCATTACACAACCCGAATGGCATTACGGTGAATTGCCACAGTCCAGATCCTACTGTGAAAGCCGTCTTCTCCTTGTCTGAAGGGTCCATTTCCACCTGCCAGTAGCCACTCTTCAGGTCCAGGGTGGAAAACAGCTTCGATCCAGCCAGAGTATCCAGGGTGTCGTCTATCCGGGGAAGAGGGTAGCTGTCTTTCTTCGTGACGTTGTTTAGTAGACGATAATCTACGCAGAACCTGGTGTCTCCATCCTTCTTCTTTACCAGGACTACAGGAGATGCCCAAGGACTGCTAGATGGCTCGATGACTCCCTCTTTCTCCATGTCGTGGATGATCTTCTCCGCTACCTCCCGCTTGGCCTGCGGCAACCTCCTTGCTGACTGGCGGATTGGTCTCGCGTCCCCCGTATTGATCTTGTGTCTAACAATACTCGTTCTCCCAGAAGGTCCCTTGTCAGATACGAAAATCGATCGATATCGACGGAGTAGCTCAATAAGCCTCTTCTTCTCGGATCCAGCGAGAGAATCGCAGGCGCCCACTAGAGCTTCCTCCACTTTCGCGACTCTGCAGCCAGCGCTTCCCGTCACCTGGTGGATCAGTGACGTCACTGGTGAACAGGTTCCCACTTTGGTTCCCTTGCGGATGGTAACTGGGTAGTCATTGATGTTGATGAGCCGGACTGGAATTTCATCACCCAGCGTCACCAAGGTCTTCCCTACGAGAACGCCTCGACCCACCTCCACGTCGTGGTTCCAAGGTTCCACTACGGCAGGACTCCCTTTTCCTGTGACGCCTTGAAGTCGGGTCACCACGATCGATTCGCTCCTACTTGGCAGGATCGTGTCTTCCGTCAGCCTTATCTGATGAACCGTCTCGCCCTTGGTGTGCAGGAAAATTTCCTCTGGGCCGACCTGCATCACTTGTCGTTTCAAATTGAGTGCGAAGCCGTGGGTCTTCATGATGTCCATTCCCAAGATGGCGTCCTCTTCTATGTCGGCAATCAGGACTCGGTGTGGCGAGAATCGCGCAGTGCCGATCTTGATCTCGACGTCTACTTCTCCGTGGACGGCGGCAGCTTCGCCCGTAGCCGTTCGCAACCTCCACCTGGACTCCATCAGTCTCTTCCCTCGCGTGTTCAGCAGGCCTGGCTTCAGGATCGTCTTGGATGCCCCGGTGTCGATCAGTAGAGTGTGCTTCCTGCCGTTAATTTCGCCATCCACGTACAGGCTGCCACCTTCACCTCTCAGGGTAGCTATCTTGATGAGGGGGTCTTGGAACGGGTATCGGGTCGGAGCTGCCCCCTTGGAGCCGACCCGCTTTAGTTTTCCGACGTCTGGGCCGTTGTTGGCTTCTCCATCCTAGGGCGTTTGCAGTCCCTTCGGATATGGCCAACCTCTCCACACCCCCAGCATTGCGCCGGTTCCTTTCTGTCTCCCTTCAACAGTCCCTTGAGGGCGTTGAGGACAACCTGCTCCAGGGCGTCCTCCTTCCGCTCGGCTTCCACGCATGCGTCGTCCCCGACCACCGCCCGAACGCGGCCACAGCTCCTTGACGCCTCCGTCGCAGCCTCGTATTCCAGGGCCATCGAGAGGGCATCCAATGTGCTCTTGGGACGCGACAGCCGTACCGCCCGCTGCATCTCCACATCCCTCAAGCCGTCGATGAAGGCCGAGACCGCGAGACTCTCCGTCATGGACTCCGCCGCTTCCGGGTAGGCGAATCTGACTAGTTTCGCGATGTCGGCTTCGAACTCCTGAAGGCTCTCTCCCTGCTTTTGTCGTCGGTTCTTCATTCGGGATTGGTAGACTAGCCCCAGGTGTGCGTGCCCATATCGCCTCTCCAGCCTCTGGACGAGTAGCCCGAAGTTGTCCAATTCCCCCTCTGGAACCGTCTGCAGCACGTCGAGGGCGCTTCCCCGGAGAGCAACTGTCAGAGCCACTGCCTTGTCCCTTGGCGCCCATTTGTTGGCTTTCGCCGCTGCCTCGAACTGCCGGAGGTAGTTCTCCCAGGGAATTTCCCCATCGAAGGTTGGCGGCTTCACTCGATGACTCGCAGCAGGGACTGCCTCGATCCTGGTTACCTCCACCGAGTCGTTAAACGGATTACCTGGACTGGACATGTTTTGCGGACTGGGCTGGAAATGCGTGGATTGTAATCGGTTCCCTAATTCTCGTAGTTGGTTTTCCAGTTCCAGTCGTTGGATTTTCTCGGTTTGAAGTGCGCTGTTAAGATTTTCAATTTTATTATCCAGCTCACCATGGAGTTCTCCTAATTTGTCGTCCAACTCGCCGTGCAGTTTTCCTATTTCGCCGTGGAGTTCCTTTATGTTGTTATCCAACTCTCCGTGGAGTTTTCCCATTTTGTTGTCCAGCTCTCCGTGGAGTTCTTTCATTTCGCCGTAGAGTTCTCTTATGTTGTTATCTAACTCACCATGGAGTTTTTCCATTTTGTTGAGGATGAGCTCACCTTCTTCCTCGAAACCGAAGGTTTCAGGGTCGTCTCCATTGCCGGTTAAATATTCCTCCAGACGTTTCTGCAGCACCGTTTTCGACCCTGTCGTTTCGAGTTCTCGTTCTTCCAATTCGCGTTTGAGGTCCACAACTTTTAAATCGCGTAATTTCTTCATTGTTCTTAATTTATTTCACTAATTAATCCGCACTCTGACACCACTGTAACGTTTTTACTATTGACTAAAACTAAAACACTACGCGATTATCCTAATTAATTTATTTCTTACACTACACTTATAAACTTAACTTAACAATCACCTAATTCATATTTGTACACGGAAATGTTTATTTATTTTAGCGCGCGCGGTCTCTCGATCGAATGTTTACACACACACCGGTTCAACTGTCCCTCGCCTTGGGTCGGGCAATCCTTATAAATGCAGGTGGAAGGGTTCCCGAACATTCCAGCAGTTTTCTAGATTGTTCCACGAATTTCTCCACGGGTTTTCGGCGAATCGAAGCGACTCGGTCTTACGAGAGTGTCCCCGCTGTTTCTAGAACGGATTCGCGGAACCCGGGCAGTCCCAGACGTGTTTATTTGGTTTCGGCGAGCCGTTCCGTTACAATATATATATATATATATATATATATATATATATATATATATATATATATAACAAATGGTCATTCAAGGCTAATGGAGGAATTCTTTTTCTTTGTTCAGTGGAGAATTAGAAGATGGACGGGTCTAGTGGTACCTGTACTGTAACGTTTTCGTGAGTCCAAATCGTTATACTACACTAATTATATACTTAACTAGTTTATTTAACACTAATTACTACTGCCTAATTAATTTTACTATTAACTTATCTTCGCAGTCGAGTTTCATGTTCACTCGGTTCGTATTCCACTGTTCTCGCGCTATCGCTCTTCATAGCTTATACGTTCGAAATAAGTCCGGAACTGGATCGATCATGCTGGAAGTGTCTTTTCTGGGAAAGACGCTTCGATTCCAAGAAGTATCTACCTCTCAGCTCGTCGCAATCTCTGCGAGTTTCCGTTAGAGTGCATTTATGTAGTAACAAGAACAGTTTTCAAATCTGTCGTGGTCCTCGAACTACACTTCATAAAACATGACGTTTATGACGTTTATACCTCTAGTAGTTACTGGATACCCTAGACTCTATAGTAAATCCACTGAGAAGAAAACATCCACGAAACGAGAAAAGGTAGTAAAGTTAGACAACACCTAATACAGGTCGTTTGCTAATTGGTGAAAAGTCATAACACTTTTGGCGGGTATTGTTGATGTACAGAGTCGGTTCAGTAAAATTAACAAGTCTGATCTATGGTTGTCTGTTTACAAGCGTTCAGGTAAGTCGTTGACGGTGATAGTGGACTTGTAGTTGATGGTTTATTTTAACGTATCGCTATTGTTATTCAGGTCTTTGATATAAATTTGTATAAACATATGTCTGTGATCTATTGCATGCAATTATGGAAAGACACCTTCCCTTCTCGCCTCCCAAAAAGAGACCTGGAACATACTAAAGCTGCGGGGGAAAACCATTATTTTAAATGTATACAGAAAAGAAAGAAATGAATAACCTTAGTAAAATCTTAGTAAAAGATAAATTATAGTCAAGGTGATCATTCTTAATGCGACCCTGCACTTATTCGCGCTTTGAATTTCGACATTTGTGTTTCATGGAAGTTTTCTTCTCGGTGGATTTACTATAGAGTCTTAATGAAATGTTATGGAAATTTAATCATATTTAAGTAATCCCAAAAAAGTTTAGTAATTGAAAATTTCTGTTTAAGTGCTCGTTTAAATTATATGATCGACATTCAAGTTGAACCAAAAGAAGGAATAATGGGTCCAAGAGAGAGTCACGTATTCAGAGTGAAATTAAAAACTTACCAGAGCCCTATCTTGACAGATCTAACCTTATATTGCGTCTTGACGAATTACAATGAGGCATTTTTGTACAAGAAGAAGATGGACGCATTGCAGGACGTCGAAAAAAAAATGAAAGGCTATTTCATTATTACAGAGAAAGGGACATACGTACCGGTAATTGTCGTTTTAAATATTCATTTACTATTTAATTAATAATTACTGCTCAATGGCTCTAATGCTCTTATTACTAATTTACTGAAGATTTACTGAATAAAAGTGAAGAATTAAAATAAGCACGCGAATTTCAATCTTCAAATAACAGTTGTATACCTACCATCCGCTACAATCGGTAGGTATATGACGTCACCTGGTCATCGTGCATCGAACTTATTTTACTTTTTCTAATACTGTTTTGTTTTAATAAAAGAAACACACCAATTTCGATTTAATCCTTCCTAATATGTTAAAATATTGTATTTGATTTATTGATTTGGATGGATGGATGGATCGGAATAATAGATCATTGATACAATCATGATCATTGAAATAAAAAAGTAAACGATTTATTCTTGGATGTAAGCAGCATAAGGTGTGCTGATAAAATACCTCCTTAGTAAAGATTATACGTTAATTTTACTATTTGCTAATACATAATACGTTAACTTTTAGGATATCTCGGAAGAATTAAAAAGTCATATTCCGAAAAAACCCACCACATCCATCTTATCGTTATCGGTGGGTGTCGACGTTATAAGTAGAAAAGATGCTGATAGATTGTGGAATAACAATGATGTACTATCAATTCCACCATCGGAAACGTTGGATACTATAAGAGAGAGCGTTGTAAATAAACGAAAACGGGACTCATTGAATGGTATTAAGGACGATTCCTATTGGCAGGAGAATGTGGAGCAAGCTTTGAGGGAATTGATAAGGTAAGAATGACAAATCTGTTATACTCTCTCCACAGTTATTTTTAAGAAACCATACGAATTTACGACCATACCCAGAGTTCACTCACCCAGAGGTGTGTGAAACATATACGTGTAAGTATACATTACGTGTATAATTTTGGATCCATTCCGTTATTAATTTATTTTTTTTAAATAGTCACTTTTCATCGTTTTTCCATATTTTCTCGGTAAAAAATGGTCCAACTAAGGTCTAGAAAATACCATTTTGAAGGTTTTTTAATCTTCTACAAATGCTCCAGTGACAGTAATGTGATTCATTTAATACTTTTCATGATATAAGCAAAAAACTTGAAAAAGTATATTTTTTGGTTAATTTTGCTTACAACAAATTACTCAATACGGAATTTTGGCTGTAATTCGAGTTTTAAATATCTATAGGATATTTAAAAAAACGTAGCCCGTGCGCAAGTGGATTAGTACCGTACAATTTCATAGCACGATAATTCTCTATTCTAATTCCACTGGGCCATTACTAGAAATGTAGTGGAACAAATCCTATGATTTGTCAGTAGCTACAACTGTCGAAATAATGTTAATTTTGTTTACTTTGTCAATGCATAATTGTATTTCCTTCTAATTTTTTTTCTTCAGTAATGTTGTGTACAGCAAACAGTTCAAGGCCGTAACGTATTCTCGAAGACCTAGCAACCTTTTCTACAAAAACATCAAATTGAACACAACAAAGAAAACCGTATTGAATAACGTGGAGAGATTTTCGAACATCACGGACGTTTCGGACGAAAGGAAATACCAGTTGAAGAAACTTTTTGCGAGACCAAAGCCGAAGGTTCTGTCAGAATTTTTGGAGAAACTGTTGCAGGACAACTTAGCGACGATGTTCAAATTAGGACAACAGACGTTGGAGGCTGCCAAGTTGAGGATCGACAGAGAGTTAACGAAGACGTGCGAGGCGAAACAGTGTACTTGTAAAGAGGACAAACCGAAAAAAGTGAAATAAATTGATTGTTAGTCATTTTCAAAAAATTATTTCCTTTATATGCGCAATTGGCTTAGAATTGACTTCGTGGCTTCGAACTTCGAAACTAGAGCTAAAATTCGAAAATATTTTTTAGTACGTTATCGAATCGATACTATGATTGATATAGTTCTGATATAAAGCTTATTGAATTAAAAATAAAAAGCAGTTTGTCATTTTTTTTACTAAGATGAATCCAATGTCAAATTGCTTGTTTCTTATTCCTTATAAGCAGAGCTAGGATAATTAGGCAAATTGCCATTTTTAAATAAATGGAAGATCAATGGCAGATCCAATTTTACATCCGTTTTGGAATGCGTGCAGTTCAAAAATGCAAATTTTATTTACCCTTTTTTATTAATCTGCCTTTTTTTGAGGAATTTCCTATTTTTCTTGCCCTTATTGGAGTTTCTATAATAGATAAATGCGGTCTAAATTGTCGATGTCGCTAATCTCAAAATTTTAAATTTACATGGAAGTTACCACAATAAATCAGTTCTCTGAGATATGCTCCGATAACGTATGACGTAAGAAGGCCCTTTGCAGACCTTCAGAGTGATTGTCATTTGTCAGAGTGACAAGAGAACTTGTTTGACTTCGCAGAACACATGGAAATCGCTGGGTCAAAATATACCTTTGCATAAATTCACATAAAGCTGAAAATTTACATGAACATTAGGGATGCCATTATAATGAAATTGTGAAAAGTCCCCATCGATCCCATGTGTGCAAAAAATACATGAGAGGTCAAAGTTCGCAAAATTGGGTTTTTTTATTTTTTAGCGAAAAGGTTAGTTTTATGATAAAAGTAGTTTAGACAAAAATTGTAGATCAGTCAATTATCTACAAAAAATGTCCTTCCACTTTTTCCCTAAGATTCACCATTTCTAAGAAAGTAATTCTAAAATTTACCAAAGTTGTATTTTCCATAATATGCACATGTTTCCACGCCCCTATGAGGTTCGGCGCGTTTTTTTAATGTGGTTTCCACGGTAGGCCTACCTAGAGTGCCTAGAAAGGTAGAGTGTGGACAACTATGTAACAAGCACTGATTGGTTTATTTGAAATGTTGGACCATAATGGCGGCACCAATAAACAAGCGAATTGAAATAGCGCGAATTTGAATTTCATTTTGTATGTCCTGTGCAATAGTACATGGGCGGCGCATGAAATTGTTTATTTGCAAGGCGATGATTTTTAAGAAATAAAATGCTTAGCCTTGTTTATGAGAGAACAATTATTCGATTAGTGGTGTCCCTTTGCAATAACCATCTGTTGCGTTATATGCATAACAAAAACAAACAAAACGAACAAACAAACAAAAACTTAACCCCTACGAAAAATTAACTAGACAGTGTAATATAATAATGAGACTGGCTTCTAGATCTTGGAGTTGATTCAGGTTAGTACTATAAAACATTAGCAAATCGAAAATTTAACAAAGGTATATTATTTGTTGATAAGATAAATTTATGCAGTTTGTGATATGATGAAACCCTCAAATAAAACATTGGAAAATGTTACAATGAAAAGGGAAGTAAAATAAAAACAGATATATTTTATTAACACCTTTTATTGTATTGCATGCATTGCCATAGACTCATTGCTACGTGTATGTCTTACATTTAAAATTTGTATTTTGTGATTGTAAATCCTTAACCTAAACCGAATAAACCTAAAAGCGATTCTTTTTTAATATCATGACAAGCCTCTAGATTACACGGTATGTTTCTCATTTTTTCTAAATGGTTTCTAAATTTTTTCTCTAAATGGTTTAAACTTAGAACCTACAACTGGGGATTATTTTCTTTCAGTAAGTGTATTTACATCTGGCATTGCAATCTATAATGATGTCGAACTTTCGCACTTATTCGGAAATACACTGTATGGCCTGAATACAACACAACTACTATGATAATCACTTTCACTTCAATACATACTTATTTTGGGAACGCTCTTAAATATATCCCCAACAATAATTCTCTGCTACAGGAAACACTTTAGAAACACCACAAACCACTACAAACACAATGAAGGAAATTAATCAAAATGAACAAAAATACGCACGCACGCTTATGGACTTTCCACTCCCGTCATACATGAAACTTAATATAAATCTTAGAACATATTTCAATAATTGTCGTTGTATGAAACTTACGACCCGTGCCGGCCGCCATTATGGTCCCAAATCCGTTAGTTGGCCACACTCTACTCTTCTAGGCACTCTAGGCCTACCTACTTCACGTTCTATTTTACTGAAATTTAACGAATGTCAGGTTTTCTTATTCAACTTCTTCTTCCTGAATCGACGTAAATTGTAGCAGCGATACATCAGTTGTTTCGTCGTTGATGTAAGGATCTTGTTCTGTTGAAGATTCAACATTTGAACACGACTGGCCGTGACAACTGGTGTATGCTGGTGAACAAAATAGGCTTACTTTTTTGCAGCCGCATTTCGAATTACACCCCTTTTTGCAGTTGCAAAAATAGTATTAAGGAGTTTTTCTGGTGCAGGTGGAAGTAGATGAGTGTGGATTGGTTCCAATACATTATTAATTAGCTTCCAACACCATTCTTTTGTGTCCAGTTGAATACCAAGCCACATTTGAACACAAAAGTGAATGTAGAGTATGGATTGGTTCCAATGCATTTTTAATTAGCCTCCAACCCATTCTTCTGTGTCCAGTTGATTACGAAGCCACATTTGAACCTGGTAATATACTCAATAAAAATGTTTGTAAGCAGAAGCCGAGGTTGGAGGAAGACAAGCTAATTGCACACGTTTTCTATTAGGTGTATGTTTTACAAAAGATAAGTAACATAATCTCTATTTATCTATTTTTTTTTGGAGCTCCATATACAGAAAGAAAGCGAATTCCGTTGGTGACTAGAGTTTCTGGAACAGAGTTCATATCTTTAAAAATTGTTGCACATGTAATTAAATCTTATTTTCCAAACAGTTCAAAAACTTGTTTTACCCCTCCGGAATATATATTCCAAATTAATAGATTTCGTAAAGGCAAAACCAGTCTTCCTAGTTTGCCACCGTGCCTACCACGAAACTTGACATAGGTATACAGGCCGTAGAACTTGGAAAATAAACCTCTTCAAACTCTCCTCCACTACTACTAAGTTTATCTACGGTTGGTTGCCTCCAATAAACAACAAGCGTGATTGAAACTAATATCGGGTGTTTTTTTTTAATTTCACCTCATAGTAGGCTGTGGATAGTGTTTGTGAATGCGCCTTACTAAAAAATGTCATTATCAAAACTCAAATCGTCCCAAGCACTTCGAAGACTATTGTTCCGTGGGAGAGTTAAGAGTTTTGCACTGGCTAACTTCCCAAAGGAAAAAGCCATTTTGGATAGAAGAAGAAGAAGTTAAGAGTTGTCAAGTTTGTTTTCACAGAGGTTCTCGCATTTAGATTTTGATATTCTTTAGTCTCACTCATCTATGCCTAATTAATAGAGCCAAGCTGTCTTTTTCAAGACACTATAGTAAATCCATCGAGAAGAAAACTTCCATGAAACACAAACGTCGAAATTCAAAGCGCGCGACCAGCTAGCGAATAAGTACAGGGTCGCATTAAGAGTGATCGCCTTGACTATAACTTATCTTTTACTAAGGATGTTCATTTCTTTCTTTTCTGTATACATTTAAAATAATGGTTTTCTCCCCGCAGCGTAAGTATGTTCCAGGTCTCTTTTTGGGAGGCGAGCAGGGAAGGTGTCTTTCCATAACTGCAATAGATCAGAGAAATATTTTTATACAAATTTATATCAAAAACCTGAATCACAATAGTGTTGGACTAGTTGGGATTTCTTGGTGACTTCGGGTTAACGAATAACACTTGCACTTGATAACACCTCTGAATTTATTTTATTTTCAACTGGGAATCTCTGTAATATTGTATACAACTCTAAACGATAACCTAAAAACATGTTAGCGCGCGCAAAGCTACTCGAGTAGTCGTTTCGTCGGCTGAAGAGAGGAGGAGAGTGTGTTTAGGAAGGGGAACTCGCACCAACACCCTCTGCTGGGAATGTAGAGACTCGAAGCATACGCCAACACTCCCTCCCTTCGGGTCTCTTAAATTTCACTCAGCTCCTGAGCTCTCTGCATTACTTAGGCAATCTGAAACATAAATTGGTTACCCCAAGATCTTATCTCGTAAGTATATGTGGCTAGGCTTCGGCAGAGGTTTGGTCATTATATCGGCTATATTTTCTTTCGACTCTACCCACTGAATTTTAACTCTCTTTTGATTAACACAACTCTTAATGTAATCTCCGTGAGCCTCTCTTATACGTTCTTTACGTCCTGAATCCTCTCTGCCTTTTAATTTTCTCTGAATCGTCTCTAGATCGTCGTCAAATGCTTTTAGTTTATTTGAACCATCCATTTGTGTGCAAGCTATTGCCGACTTGTTATCACACCTCACTGTGGCAGGATACAACGTGTGGCCTATTACATCTCTTAAAGCCTTGTCCAACGATATTAATTCTTGACAAACTTCAGTCATGGACAAATACTCTGCTAAACATGTAGAAATTCCCACGTGTGGTTGTTTATGACTTCTCCACGCCACTGTGTCTCCGAACACTTTGATTATATACCCACTGGTGGAATGTGAGTCTTCTAGGTCTCTGAAACTCGCATCTGTGTATCCTTCCAGTATTTCACTCTGTGCTCTGAACGTCAGTCCCTTTTGGGTTGTGCCTCTCAAATATCGGAAGATTCTCTTAAGCTCTTTCCAGTCTTCGTCGGTTGGTGATACTTGTTTCCGGGACAGATAATTTACTGCAAAGGATATGTCAGGCCTCGTTGCTCCCGCTAAATACAACAAACTTCCAATTGCTTCTCTGTAAGGAAAGTCATTGCTTTTTGTTACTGGGACGTTCTCTGAAGCTCTGAGCTCTCTGTTTTTCACTTGTCTTGTCACCATGGGAGTATCTTGTGCTTTGCATTCTTTCATTCTAAATCTCTCGAGGATTTTCTCTGTATACTCTGATTGATCTAGCATCAAGGTTTTATTTTCTCTGTTTCTTTCAATTCTCATTCCTAGGTACATTTTTGGTTCCCCGAGATCTTTCATTTTGAACGCTTTGCACAGCTCTGATTTTATCTCGTATAGTTTCTCTGGACTATTGCTGGCCAATATGATGTCATCCACGTAAAGCACTAACAGCGCTAGTAGACCACCTTTTCTCCATGTGAACAAACAAGGATCATTTATGTCTCTCTCTAGGCCTAATCTATTTACCTCTTTGGTGAATCTCTCATTCCACTTCTTCGGGCTGACTTTCAATCCGTAAAGAGTCCTCTTAAGTTTACACACTTTTGTACGTTTAGTATGTTCATCGTGCTCGGTTCCCTCTGGAATTTCCATGTAGATATCATCCTCTAGAACTCCATTTAGAAAAGCAGTTTTAACATCCAGTTGTGCTGCTTCCAAGTCAAGTTTATTTATTACTGCTAGTACTGCTCTGATCAATGCAAGTCTTGACACTGGAGCATATGTTTCTCTTAACTCGTATTCATTTTTATCTCTGAATCCTCTGATTACCAGTCTGGCCTTGAATTTTTCTTCTCCATTTTCCAGCTCTTTTCTTTTGAATATCCATCTCGAATCTAATAAATTTGTTCTCTTACCACTTATCACTTTGGCTGGTCGATCTACTACTTCCCATACTTCATTCTCAGCCATCGACTGCAGTTCTTCATTGACAGCTAGAAGCCATTTTTCCCTGTGTTTTGACTCCGAGGCTTCTCTGAAGTTTACTGGATCATTATTTATGTCAGCTATGGTTGCGTGTATATGAGAGTCTTCACCTTCCTCAACATTTTCTTCCAAAACACTCTCATTTCTCTGAACTCTGTAGACATAGTTTGGGTCTCTTTTTGGCTCGATTTTGGTTTTTCTCTCTGGCAATTTTCGTGTTTTTGTTTTTCTATCTACTGTCTCCGGATTTCTCCTCTTGGCAGGTTTGGTTGCCTTTTGTTGCACATTGGCCTCTGAGTTTTCGCTAAGCTCTGGGTGTGATCTATTCTCTGATGTCTTTGGGTTTAGTGTGGTCTCTAACGGTTCTGGATTTTCTGTGATTTCCACTTGAACTTCCTCTGAATTGTCTCTGGTCTCTGTAGTTGTTGATTGTAGGTCTCCGTAAACTATTTTCTCGTTGAAATCCACATGCCTGGAATTTATGAACCGGTTTGTTTGTGGGTGCCACATAAGATATCCAGTGGGCGTGTGTCCTACTAGAATAGTTTTTATTGCTCTCTTCGAAAACTTACTCTCTGGTATAGGTATTTTAACATACGCTATACAACCAAACCTTTTTAACTCTCCTATGTGACTTTTCTTCTCTGGATTTAGCACTGAGAGAGGTGTTTGGAAGTTTATTCCTTTGTGTGGTGTCCGGTTGTAGACATGTACTGCTGCTTCCGCAGCTAGTACCCACATAGATGGTGGTAGCCCTGATTCTATCATTAATGCTCTTATTTTCCTCTGAAGTGATTTTATGAACCTTTCTGCTGTACCATTTAGTTCTGGTGTATATGGGGGTGCGAAGTCAGAACTAATTTTCTCTTGCCTAACTAACTCTGCAAAATGTCCTCCGGTAAACTCTGTACCGTTGTCTGATCTGATGTAACAGACTTTCTCTTGTTTGCCTAATAGATTTCTCGTATGCTCTAGGTATTTCTCTAAACATTCTCCTGATTGACTCTTATGTTTGGCGTAATAGGCTCTGGCATATCTCGAATGATCATCTATGAAAGCCAGTATGAACCTATTCTCGCCTGGGAACGATGTAGGTGTAATGGGCCCCATGGTGTCTGTGTGTATTGTGTGTAAGGGTCTGTTTGACCTATCTCTGTTATTTTTAAATGGGAGCTTTTCCATTTTGGCTAGGACACACGTTTCACATTCAAGTATTTCTTTATCTAATTTAACATTTTTAAGTTTTTCCTCATATTTCTGCATTTTTCTCAAATACTCTAATGACGGATGTCCTAACCTCATGTGCCAAAGCATTCCTTCACTCGGTTTTATTTGATTTCCCCTTAAACTGACTCTCTGGTTATATTTAACTAGGTTCTCTAACTCTGACTCTGGAATTATGTTATTCAGATCTATTATTTTTCTGTTCAGCTCTTGAAAGGTTATTAGTTCTGGTTCGACATGCCCTTTTTCGCTCTGATTCATCTCCAGGATTTCCTTTTCTTTCTCCCTCCCAATCTCAGAAGGGCTTGTGGTTGAATTTTCTAAAAATGGACTCGAATCATCCTTTTGAGATTGTGATAGGAAATCCTCCAATGAAACAAGGTTTGCTCTGACTGTATATCTGACTAGTTTACCTCTTTTGTGATTATTACCCTGAACATTGAATTTTATTACCCAATTTGGCTTTTCATAATTACCGGTTATATACTCTTCCTCAGACTCTTTATCAAAAATTTTTAATTTTTCATCATCCATATATATCCCACAACCTGCTTCCGCAAATTTTCTCATAGACAGCAGGTTATCCGATATATTGGATGCTGCTATAACATTTGTTAAGTGTATTTCTTTCTCTGAATGTTGTGAGTTCAAATATAAATTTCCTCTGCCGTCTATTTTAATGTTAGCTTTCTTATTATTATTTGCGCTCCTAATTTCTTCTCCATCTGATTTAGTGTAATCTCTTAAAATTAAGCCCTTTTTAATTATATGCTCTGTAGCTCCGGAATCGGCTATGAAACTTATATTACTCTTATTTTGATATGTTACTTTGGACTCACCTGCTTGCTTTGCCTGTGCGTTGCTCTTTTTACTTTTATCTTCATAAGGATGGAATCTCTGATTATTATACCCTCTGTTCCCTCTGCGACCCCTGCCTCTACCTCTACCTCTGTTATTACTATTATAATCATTGGAGTTACTGTACCTGTGAACTGTGTTGGAACACTCATTGCTTTTGTGAGTTTTGATATCATTACAGCCGAAACAGAACCATTTGTCCGTTCCATTCAGGTAGCAGTCCCTGGCCCAGTGACCTTGCTTATTGCAACGATTGCACTGGTTTTGCCTTCTCCTCTGAACGTCATCTCTGGAACTCTGGCTTTGATTTTGGCGCGCTGCGTTTGCTCTGGTCTCTGAATTTTGGTCTGCGCGTTCGGCGTCGGCCTGTAAAATACAATTTTTCATTTCCTCATAAGTCATATCCGTGCCAGTCTGATTTCTCACCACGCGGCTAGACACGAGCACTTGGCTCGTGTGCTGCACCGCATGATAAAAAATCGACTTTAACTCGTCCTCTGAAATAGTCACTTTGGGATTGCATGCGTCAAACTCTTTTAAGATCGCGTCAAATTTATCAATGAAGCTTATTGCTTTCTCATTCTCACCTTTCTTAAGATTATACAATTTTTGTCTAACTGTTGTTTTGGTCGTGTTGGATTCTATTTGTCTAGCTTGTCTAATTTTTTCTATCATCTCTTGTGGCTCTGTAACTCCTAAAATCTTTTTATGATAGTAGTCATCAATATGATTTATGATTATATCTTTCACTAATTGTTTTTGTCTCTTAGTGCTCTCCGAATCATCATTTTTGAATTTTTCATACTCTTTTATGACATGTAACAAATCATTTGCTGCTAATTCTGACTCTAATGAATCTAACCAAATGTTTAAGTTACTCTTATTTGTTAATTTGTAATCTCTTTTAATTGAAATCTTTCTATTGAATGAAGTTTCTAAAGTATTGTTTAATCTCGTTATTGTTTCATTTAAATTATCATATGTAGGATTCTCTGCTATGGTAGAGTGTAGGTTAGGGGGTGCAATGGGGTTTACCTCTGAATTTGTGGCTAGGGTCCTAACTTCTGCCAGCACAGTTTGGGTGGTGCCACCCATCCTCTGAATTTCTTCCAAAGCTGTACTGTTCTTAGTAGCCAGCTTTTTGATTTCTTCTTTGAGATCAACCATATTTTGGTTCATCTTCTTGAAGAACTCCGTTTGTTCGTTCATGGCCTTGAGCATTTTGTCGCCCAAGGTCAGTTCTTGGTCCTCTTGCTCTTCAGTGTCCCGTTGTGGGTTGTTGTTGCTCAGTTCCTTCTGACGTTGCTGATTGTCCTCTGAATTGTCATCCATATCTCTGTATATAAAAATTTTCTCTTAAACTCCTAATATAAATCTGAATAACAATTGTTACTTCCAATTATTTGTTCAGACAAAAAAAACAACAAAAAATTATTCTGATGAATGATCTAATAACTTATTAATTTAAATAAAATTATTTACTTATATATTCTCGGAATTAAAAATATAGAAATTTTCGGACTTGCAACAGCACTTTTTCGTCGCGTGCTCCCTCCCAATCCGACGAGCTGCACCGCAGTTTTGTCGTTACTATATGAAAGGGATTGGCCACACACGTAACGAGAATGCCGCTACTAATCGTCAAATAATTCTATTTCTCTTCTCTCGTAACTCTAAAAAATTTACTCTTAATTTTCTCGGAATTATAACTCGTAATTAAAGAGAATGTCTCTTATTATTTGAAATTCTGTTTTCTCTTATACTCGTAAAATGCGCCACTGACTCTATGTACGTACAAATACTCTTTTTGCGCCTCTAATTTACTCGTGCGAGAAATAATTTGAAATGACAAAAAAAATTCATTTCATAAAATTCGAGTGTCGGATGGCTGATGTACGCGTCATATACCGCTTTGCGCACAACGCTCGGCGGCTCTCCGATTTGCGGCGTCCCGCTCCTCAAAGAGAGATTTGCACAAGCCGCGACTCCTGTATGGCACGCGTCCGTCTCGCTCAAAACTCGCGCGCTCTCTTTTTATCTCTCTCTCGGAGCGCGCGAAGCTTCTCTCTTGCTGTTGCTAAACGGAAGACCTGACCTCTACGACACTCGTTGGAATGCCCGGCTCCCGGTCAACGTGTCGCTCGGCGCTCGCACCGCCGGCGCCGGTTTCGAACTTGCACGGACGCGCGCGTTTAATTTCCCTTGGAACTCTAACCTATGCCTCGTTTTCTTTGTCTCCGATTTTTCTCGCGTCATACTCTAATACCGAATTCGATTTTCTCTACTCTTATCTCTCTTTCTCTAATATGCGAATCGCTCGATTATTTCTCTGACGGCACTCTCGGAAAAGGTATTTAAGAAGAAAAAAAAAAAAAAAAAAAAAAAAACACGCAGGTTTTCGCTCGGCACTCCCGAAACAAAGAAAACCACGATTTTCTAAACTCTTTTTCTAAAGATTGCGTGCACGCTTAATGATTTTGATTTTGTACTCACTCTTTGTTGATTCTCTTGAACTCTGGAATTTTCCCTTTTTCTCTGTCACCACGGCGTGCTGGCCTATAACCTGTTGGACTAGTTGGGATTTCTTGGTGACTTCGGGTTAACAAATAACACTTGCACTTGATAACACCTCTGAATTTATTTTATTTTCAACTGGGAATCTCTGTAATATTGTATACAACTCTAAACGATAACCTAAAAACATGTTAGCGCGCGCAAAGCTACTCGAGTAGTCGTTTCGTCGGCTGAAGAGAGGAGGAGAGTGTGTTTAGGAAGGGGAACTCGCACCAACACCCTCTGCTGGGAATGTAGAGACTCGAAGCATACGCCAACAAATAGCGATACGCTAAAATAAACCATCAACTAAAGTCCACTATCACCGTCAACGGCTTACCTGAACGCTTATAAACATACAACTATAGATCAGACAAGTAGACTTGTTAATTTTACTGAACCCACTCTGTACATCAACAATTCCCGCCAAAAGTTTTATGACTTTTCCACCAATAGCAAACAACGTGTATTAGGTGTTGTCTAACTTTACTACGTTTTCTCGTTTCGTGGATGTTTTCTTCTCATTGGATTTACTATAGTATCTGATTGAAGCAGTTTCAATTTTTATTAAAAAAGTGAGGTTATGTCAACCCACGTCAATATTGATATTTTTAAGTAAGGCGCATTCACAAACACTATCCACAGCCTACTATGAGGTGAAATTTAAGAAAACACCCGATATATGTCGCTTTAAATACTTAAAAGCCGAATAATAAAACAACCAGTTTGTATTTGGTAGAAGGCAGAACAGAGATAAAGGACATAATGATAATTGTTTAACCTGTGAATATGCTATATTGAATAGTTATTATGTTCTCTGCTAGAGAATTACTGCCCGCACCACTGCTCGAACTAATTTTGTAGTAACTATGGCAACCGAGCAAGCAGATGACTTTAGATACCAGCTCATGTGTTCCTATTATCTCGGTCTGATCTGGTTTTGTCGATGTGGCGTTCCTACTACGTGGACATATTTGCGTGGCACCCTCATGTCATTCCAATATATCCTCTAAAGAGTGCTTTTGAATCATTTCAGCTTTTTAACTTTCTAAGTTTTTCAAATATGTTGTTTTGACGGCATTTGACTTAAATTGGGAGAGAGGGAGAGAAAATGTAACACGTTTGATAACGCATGCGTTAGACAAAGGAAAATAATCACTTATGCTTTCGCTTTCACTTGTTGAGAGTCCTACAGCTTGCCACTATATATTATCTCTGTGATAATTATACACTTGGAAATATTAGTTTGGTAATGAATTTCTTCCGTTTTCTCATTAGAGTCAATTTTATAAGATACAGCATAATCAACAATAATCTAGTGTATTTCAAATGATCCTTCTATAATATCTATAGTCGCTTTAGTCTGGTTTTCTCCTTTTTTTTTTGTAGATATTTTTTTCATAATCATTGTCACTATCTTCTTGTATTTCTTCAATCATAATTGTACTGCCAATGTAAAACACCAAATAAGTTGGGAATTATGAGCCAATTATAGGGATCAATATATTGTAACGAATAAGTGTGAATGTAGTTTCATTGATATTTACTTGCTTCCTGGGAATTTGATAGTAATTAAAGCGCAAATTTCTGACAAAGATTTATTTTACATTTATCAAGAACTACATAATTTGACGACTATCAAGAGTGTAACACATTGTAACAGTATCATTCAACAACATTAATAGAAAGAAAAAGTTTAGGCCTTTAAAATTAACAACCACATATCTATCCTCTTTAGTCCACTATTCACATTTTTTTAATGATATCTTCTCTATTATATAAAAATATTGTTTGTCGTACTAAGGTTTTCTTCTGCAATCACAGATGTTTTTTATTCGAACAGGTTTTTGATATGATCAAGAGTTGGAAGAAATGGTTAGAAAATTTAAAAGATACATTTCTTCCTACCCTTTTCACGTATTTTTTGCAAGTTGTTTCGCTGATATTAGAATTTTGTGTTTTCAGAATAACATTTGGAAGAACTCTTACATAATAAAAATTTTCTATTGGCATGCAAAAATGTAAAACTATAAAAGTTTAAAGGGGAACAGTTGTCGAAGAATTTTTTTAAAATAATTATTTTTCTGCGTACTTTGTTATTCTCTTTTTACGAAATCAATTGTTCACTCTTTCGCCTTCTGCAGTTGCTAATATGCTTCAAAAATACAATCTGACAAAACAGTTGTCATCGAATGAAGCTTTTAATCACTGTTGCGCATTTCGAAAACAAAGGTCACTCAACGAGGAAATATTTTGTATTACAGATGTCCTTTAAATTGTAAGGATTAAGAAGCTTCATTTACGAATTATTAAATTTAAAACTCTCTATCACGACAAAGGGAGTAGTCCACCAATCACTTAGTGACGATACATTCATTAAACATTATAAATTAAATAATACTTAAAGACTACTTACAAAGAGGTACAACAACTTTACCATATAAAAAGAAATGATTAGGAACCCCATTTTTTGAAGAGGTAAGCACAAATTGAGTAATAACATACGCCAAGACTTCCCTTTTTAGAATCAATTTGATCATTAATTGGTTCAAAAAACAGGGCTTAAGTGGATAAAATCACAGATAAAATATCTTAACTATATTATGCTTATTTCGTAAAAGTGCTATTTAACAACTTCTATAATATGATACATTTTTATGTGCGATTTGACATGTTGGAATAAAAGTGTTGGAATATTAAATTTTCAACAAGGTGGAAAAGGGTATTAAAAGTTTTAAAATTCGAAGTCAGTTCGCACTTTATAACGAGGAGAATTTCAAGATAATGTGTTATTAAGACAATTAATGTCCGCTGACCATTCGCAAAATATGTCGCTCGTTTTCATTTTCAATGAAAATTTAAATTTACACTATCTTCTGCACCTAATTTATCAAATTTGTCAGGTTAATTTATACCATTTTCACACTAACTAATTGCTAGAGGCTTTATAAATGCTAAGAAAAGTATTTAACACAGAAAACGTATATGCCTGTGAGCGATGAGTTTTAAAAATGTGATGCTCATTACCTTTCCTGTTTTAATAACAAGAGATCGGTTCTTAGGTTGGTAAAAATATAATTTACAACAATATTTTAAGGTAGAAATAAAAATGCCAAACTTTTTCAAATTTTTGATCGAAAAAATGTACTGTGTATAAATAAGACATGCAATTCGATAAACGTATACATTCTTGAATTTTATTTGATGAACACATTGGCAATCAGTAAAATGGATTTCGGGAGAAGTTGACTTGTTCAATTAGAATTAAATTTTTCACTCAGGAAGTGCTCAAGATTGTAACATCCCTTGGTTTCAAATTTGTAATGAAGTTATTCTTCTCCAAAAGATATTCCCCACCTTTTAAAACAGTGCAAAGTCCTTGGAATGTTGAAAGATAAGAAAAAAGCCACTAATACATTCGCGATACACAGGAAATATCTAGAGGTGCTTTCAGAGGAAAACAAAAACCTTTGGAATGGCACTGACAACCTATGAACAATAATTGATTACAAGTGTATTTGGACACAACCACATTTTTAATTTGTTAAAAAAATCGATATATTTCAAAAATATATAATATATTTTATTTTTTGTGTTACCTCACCTATAGGCTATTGTTTATTTTGTATATATCTTAATTAAAGGTAATGAAACAAATATTTACAAAACAATCACATAAACATATATATATTGTGGTAGATTGTGACATTATTTACTGGTAACATCCGGTAAAAAAGAACGCCATATGATTCAAGTGATCGCCACACATCTAATTCAAGTTTCCTGTTACCAGTTAAACAATTCACCTTATAATCTATGATAAACCAAAAGTCTCCCATCAAGAATTCGCAGGTCGAGTTGAATTGCAACCCTCATTTCACTAGTTGCATATAGCGGCAACCGCCTCGGATCCTTGACGGAAAGCGTGAAACAAATACTGCTCTAAATAATAATTTGCCGACACCGAAAAATTCTATTTCTTGTCTATTTCTTTGTACCAGGAGAAACGAAAGGAAACGAAAATTCAAGTGTGGATGAATCGTTTACACACTTATCTCAAATGACTATGAAGTGTTCATTGTTTGGTTGTCCGAGTGCTGTCTCTGTTTAAAGATGATGGTCTCCTCGAATATCAACCTCTTGAGCTGGTCTTTCGGGAGGTCGTCTAGCTCCGTATCGAACGTGAAGGGCGTCTCTGCCACAGGCTGGAAAAATAATTGGGTCAGGATACACTCGTGACGAATTCGAAATGGAAGTTTTGTAATTTGAGTTGGAATCGTATAGAAAAATCAGCGTTGAACTCGATTCTTTATCAGTTTTTAAACAAACCCAAAGCATGTGTATTCCTTGGGCTTACCTTTCCTCTTTAATTCATTAAAGGAACAGAACTCATATATTACAAGTTTAACTAGAAATATGTATAGGGTGTTTTTTTTTAATTTCACCTCATAGTAGGCTGTGGATAGTGTTTGTGAATGCGCCTTACTAAAAAATGTCATTATCAAAAGTCAAATCGTTCCAAGCACTTCGAAGACTATTGTTCCGTGGGAGAGTTAAGAGTTGGTAAATTTAAAAAATAAAACTCACTCCAATATTGACATTTTTTAGTAGGGCGCATTCACAAACACTATCCACAGCCTACTACTATGAGGTGAAATTAAAAAAAAAAACACCCATATATGAAAAAACACAAATTCTATTTGTTGTTTTAAAATAACAATTGACATATAAAGACCCAAATATCTAAAATAATCGTTCAACAAATGACTCATTGTATTTTAAAAAAATTCAAAAAGGTTAAAAAAAGGACTTCTTGAATAACAAAAATATAAACATCAACTAACTCACTATTGAATGAAACAAAGAAAACTACGAAAAAATCAGAATTTTCATCAAATGTTGCTGAACATAAAAAATAAATCTTTAAAAAAACGACTAATAGGAGTAATTGAGTGATTTTTTCCAAGTATTTCTAATGTACAGCAGTTTTAAAAACGCAAAACAAATATTTTTTTTTCACCAATTTCAATCTCGTTATGCACGAAAATATGCCTTTTTAACTCAGTTTTATGTAAAGAAGTCATTGGTTGTCATTCATATCGTTTTTGAAAACCAAGAATGTCAAATATACACATAACCATTAGTATTTTAGGCAGAAATGGCTTTAAGTATCCGAAGAAAACACTAAGTCTTCGCCAAAATTCGTTGGCGAAGACTTAGTGTTTTCTTCGGATACTTAAGAACATGGCCAATTTCGAGAGTTTGGACAACCTTCTGTCACAGAAATGGCTTTATTTATATATATAACAATCGGTTTACAACGTTCTACGTCTTCCGATACCCAATCGCCACTGGTCTCGATCCTTCCAAAGATCTTCTCCTAATCCTCTCTCTCTCATCTCTTTGTCAATTCCGCTCTGCCAGCTCTTTCTGGGTCTGCCTGGTTTTCTTCTTCCTCCTGGTCTCCAGAGTGAAATTTGTTTAGGTAGCCTTGTTTCTGGCATTCTCTGTACGTGGCCAAACCATATTAATTGTTTGTCTTTAATGTCGTCTATTATAGAGTGTTTCACGTCCATGGTCTCTCTAATTCTGTGGTTTGTTATTCTCTCCATCCTTGATCTGCCTGCCGATCTCCTCCAAAAGTCCATTTCTGTCACCGTTATCATTTTTGATGTTCTTTCTTTCATTGGCCAAACTTCTGAACTGTATGTTATTATACTTCTTACAATGGTGGTGTATATTCGTTTCTTGTTCTCTTTTGATATCATTTTATCCCAGAGTATACCGTTTAACATAGTAATGGCCTTTCGTCCCTGTATGTTTCGTTCTCGAATGGCATCGTCTAGTGAACCAGCTTTTGTTAGTGTTATACCCAAGTATTTGTATTTATCGCATTTCTTTATGTATTGTCTATTGTCTAGCATTAGGTTTTATTGTTGCCCTCCAATGCACATGTATTCCGTTTTTTTTTTTCAAATTCACTTCCAAGCCCCATTTTTCATATTCTTCAATAAGTTTACGTGTCATATAGTTCATGTCGTCGTAGTCCTGCGCTACTACAATCTGATCGTCTGCAAAACATAACGTATATAGGATGTTATCGTTTAGCGGGATTCCCATGCATTTGCATTTTCTTTTCCACTCTTTTAGGGCACGTTCTAAATAAATTTTAAATAGCGTTGGCGACAGGCAACACCCTTGTTTCAGTCCATTTGATGTTTCGAATCCTTGTGTTAGAGTGTTTCCAATTTTGATATTGGTTTGTGATTGCTTATATAGGTTTTTAACGGCTCTTATCAGTTCCACATTGATGTTGGTTTCTTCCAAGGCTTGCCAAAGTTTTCCGAGTGGTATACTGTCGTATGCTTTCTTCAAGTCGACGAAAAGTATGTGGAGTTCCTGGTTAAACGCTATTTTTTTCAATTATTTGAGTAATAGCAAATATGTGGTCAATGGTTGACCTTCCAGCTCGAAATCCAGCTTGTTCTTCCGCTTCCATTTGCATGTATTCGTTTTCTATTCTTGTCTTTATTATCTTGCCGTATAGTCTACTAATCGTACTTGTTACAGCTATACCCCGGTAGTTATCACACTTACTTCTATCGCCTTTCTTGAGAATAGTTGACATGTAGGTTATTTTCCATTCTGTAGGTATATTTTGCCCATTCATACAATCTTGGAAGAGTTTTTGTAAATGCTCAACCAACTTATTACCGCCGTGCTTTATTAATTCCCCATATATATCTCCGGGGCCTGGCGCTTTACCATTTTTCAACAAACTGCAATGTTTTCTCACTTCTTCAATTGTTATTCTTATCGGCGAGCCTATTGTATTTATATTGCTTGGTCGATTGTCTTCCTTGAACTCCTGACGTTGTTCTGTAAGTAGCTGTTGGAAGTACTCTTGCCATTTTTCTGGTGTTATTGGTGATATAATCTCTCTTTTTCTTTCAAGTCGGATATTTTTCAGAACTCTCCAGCTTTCGGTGCTTCTTCTTCCTCCCAAGTATGTGTTGATCTTTGTACAGTTTCTTTCCCATGGCTTTATCTGACTTATTAAAAAATCACTTTTTTCGGTTAAAATGTCTGTATAAGACATGTTTAATTAAGGGTGACGAGGTACTTTATCTTAGGAATTGATAGTCCAGGAGCTTTGGAAAACAATCCTGCTAAGGAAATTGGTCAAGTAAAATTGCTGGTAACCATTGGAAGATACTACTACATACTGCTAAATGTGTCCACAAATCATCACAACACTTTTGGAGGATCCAGGAATAATTTCAGTTCAATAAATAGGGCATAGAAAATCCTAGAATTTTTCCCTTAGGAGGAATAAATCAAGGAAAGACGATATAAGCCAGAATTTGTGATATGTATAGTCTTTACCTATTACCCTTAGAAATATTCCTAGGATCTCAACATTTAGAAAATCTACAAGGAAACTACACTATTTAGATCAGATCTGGTGGTTTCTAGAACGGTCTTGGTAGATTTTAAAAATTTAGCAAGAATCTAGATCTAGATCTAGAATCAAGAACCCAGGAAAAGCCCAAATGAAAAGGCTGGCATGACAATCTGTAGTAAATCTAGAACACATTAGAGCATCACAACACTTCTGGAGAATCCAGGAAAAATTTTAACTTATAAGAAGGACATAGGAAGTGGTAGAATTTTCTCGCAGGAGAAAGAAATCTAGGAACGACCATAGAAAACAGATTTTATGATTTCTACTGTTTCTTACCATTACCCTAAGAAATAATACTAGGATCTTAAGACTTCGAAAATCTACAAGGAAACTACATACTCCAGATGTGACCTGGTGGCCTCTAGAACAGTCATGGGAGGTTTTAAAAATTTAACAAGAATAAAGATGACCCAGGAAAGGTCCTAATGAAGGAGGTAGATGGTTTGGACAATTTGGTTTTATATTAAATTTGGACAATTTAGATTTCTAAGTAACAATAAGAGAGCTAGAGAGCTCTCACTAGAGAGCTCTTATTTGAAAAACTTCTTTTTTAAATTTCTGTACGATATTTTCAATGGAATGATATATAATCAGAAAATAAAATAAATTTGCAACAAAAAATGTGAAAAAAACAACACATCTTCATTAGTTTCGGGGTTGTAGCCAAAGGAATAATTAATCCCATTTTAATTAAAAAAGCAATTGTTTTGTAAGGTGTTTAATTAAAAAAGCAATTGCTTTGAAAGGTTCGTGGTCAAGCTAGCTATGATAAATAAAAACACTTTTAAACTTTCATATATGCGTGGGTTTTCAATTTAATTTAATTTCCTTGAAAAGATGATTTAAGGATATATGTATCTTAAAAGTTATCCACAATTTACGCACGAAAAAGTAAAAATATCAGATAACATTTCAGTTGCCTCCTCCAGATATCCCATTTTTAGAAAACGTATCATTCAATCCTAATGATTGTTATGGTTCATTTGTCGGTCCAACAACAAGAACACTATATATAGTAATTATAACAAAATATTAATATAATTTAACATCATAGTAAGCAAACTAATTAAATTAAGAATATAATAAAACGTTTTTGTTTCTATTTCGTATTTGTTTTCGGCATACTGCTAATAGCTAGATTAATACGTCTTAGATCCGGCTGCGATCTTGATACCATGTATTAATGATTAATTAGACCGACTCGGGGATCTAAACTATATTCCCATAGCCCAGTTTAGGAGTTAGGAGTTCAGGAATTTCGTCAGCTTGAAATATACATTGTATGCAGAAGAAACACTAGAGAAAATGTCTACGCCAACGATTGGCGAGTGACCTGTTGAAGCATACAACATAAATGGCCAGGATTGGTCAATTGATTATCATGAGGAGGGAAGATCTATTTTTCATCACGAAGAGACGGGTTCGAAGATAAGAAAGAGAGAATAGCGTCAGATCTTTCTAGAAAAAAAGATGTGTTTAGAAAAGAAACATTTCAAGGAAGGCATGTTCAGTTTTGATATATTCAACTTTTTTGAACTTTTATGGATGATGTTGACGGTCACATGTTCTTTTCAATAAAATAAAGCTAAATAAAAAAAAACAACGATTTAAATACTAATTTTTTTAGTTTCTCAATTTTGGTCCTCTTGACGCCTATTATTGATGCGCCTGAGAATAACTTGTGTTGCCTACTACAGTTCGTCAACGGCGGCCATATTTGCCCCATATATGACTAACATGTAAACAAATAACACTTTCTTATGAGAACATCAAATCTAGTTATATTAATCGTCTGCAGTTTTTACAGATTTCTGTAACTGATCATAATCCTTAAAGGAGACTATCAAGATTTGGCTGATAACATTTTAACTTACCAACTACTAGTTAAATGAGTGTTGTGTAAATGAATTAATCTAGAAACAATGGGTCTCGAAACTGTCAGCTTCGAGGAAGAGCGTGAGCGTTTCCTTAGTGAAATGAAGGATCTCTATAGCGAGCTAGGCAGCCTGGATAACAAAATGTAATTTCTCCAAGGCGAATTATGGAACCTAGCGAGTAAAAATGGGGTTCTCAGCGATAAAGTAACGACTTTCCATGGCCAACTTCGAGACGAGCTCAGAATCATGGGAAAGGATCTTTGGAACGAAATTTAACGCCCAAACTGAAAACATTGAAGGTGAAATTGGACAGTGGCTCGGACGATCACTCTCCGCGGAAATGCTCTTGGCACGCAGCATACTGTTCCTGGTAACAGGTATATATTGACATATAAACTTTTTTATAATTCCGTCAAGAAAAAAGTATGTAATAAGTTAATTGGTACTCACTTACAGAAAATACAACATATATAAGCAGCTTAGATCGATGTTCCCAAATTTATAATATTTAAATTACTATTGTACATGTACGTACAATTAAAACACTAAATAACCGGACGTCCGCCACTTCAACTTACTAACCCGCAAGTACAATTTTCAACGTTGTGGTGGTTTTTCTGATGACCTCCCCAGGATTAAATGAAACACGTTGTGTTTATGAATTGTCGACGTTTCGTCTATTCGTTTGTAGACATATTCATGACAGAGTGGAATATTTTTTCCAGTTGTTACTATTTGAGTTACCAATTCTGTTGAAACCAATGCATATCGCTCTCTGTGGTAACCTTGTTGGTTTGATGTCCCTTTGCCGGGCTTAGTGAGTAGCTTCTTTATTAGATGTGATGTTATTCTAATAGAATAGCTCTCTTTTGGTTTGCAGGTTCAAAGGTAACACAACGTGTTTCATTTAATCCTGGGGAGGTCATCAGAAAAACCACCACAACATTCATCCTGGTCCCCGAGAACGAACACCACTACAATTTTCAACATTTTTCTGGATGGAAAACGCGGGTGCCAATATTTTATGGAGTTTAGGAAGCTCGTGATTTCCACAGCAGTTAGGAGTAATCCCAACAACACATCACAAAATGTCAATTTACTAGAATGTTATCGGGCACGAGATATAGTCTAAGATTATAAAACCTATTCCCAAAGGCGACGGTTGATATAACCGCCGAAACGTCCATAACGAACTAATTTTAAAATAATATAATTTGTATTTGCATATATTTCAATTTAAACTTATAATATAAAAGTTCCATTCCATTAATAAATCGAAGAGCAGCCTCTTACAATGTAGTGAGCGATGTGTTGATTTTAGAATTGTGTCAATCTTTCTATTTTACAAAGTGTATCTCGAATTGCTTTAATACCCACAGAGTTTCGTCTGTAAATTCATAATTTACTTACCTCATCAGCAGGATCGTAATACTGTTCTAGATAAGGGTGTGCCAATGCCTCTTCCACAACTATTCTTTTGTGAGGATTGAAAGTCAACATCTTGTCCAGAAGATCCAGAGCTTTTGGATCCGCGTTTGGGTACAATTTCACCCACGGGACCTTTGGTTTGTATGGAAGAGACTGCAAGTAACTTCGTGCCTGAGGAATTTATATAAAATTGTTATTCAAACTATTGTGTAGGGTTTGCAGAGTCAATTTAAGACGATACAAAAAATGTGCGACCACTGGTAGCTAAGTCGAGACCAGGTTTTAAACCAGCGAACCAAAGAATCCCGCTCTCGTATTGCGAGACGTTAATTTCTTTTCATCGTAGGGGTGACTGAACTGATCAAAAGACGTTACAATTTTTGTATTTCTTATATTGACTCTGGGAAGATTATGAGCAAATTGTTACCATAGCAACCACAATTGAAACGCCTGATACCGCACCTTGCAATGACTTTCATAACAATCGAATTTAGATGAGTTAACAATTTGATCAATATCCGTAGCATTTGTTCATCGGACTATCGGAGAGGGAGAGAGAGAGCAAGAGGAGTTACTCAGTTTCTCTCTTTTTTGCCACGTGACGCGTGTGAACGCTGAATGCTGCCACCTAAATGATGTGCTCTTGGTCTTAAACTAACGGTTAACATAACCTAAATTTTATTCGCAAATCAGACTGAAGAAATTTTTATGAAACGGTTACTCTTTCATGTCTGCACAGATATTCACGATTGTTATGGTTGTTATGTAATGGTAATGACAAGCAGGACAGATTTGAATAGGCTGAATATGTAACATTAGATCATACCTTTTCGTTAATGATGCAATCCAGGTCCTCTTGGGAAGGTGAGCCCAACACTCCGAGGATGTGATTTAACTGGTCGAGGTAATGTTTACCGGGAAATATCGGACGATTCGCCAACATTTCTGCCAATATGCAACCTACGGACCAGATGTCTATAGACTTTGTGTAACCCTGCAATAAATGAATAAATATGTCGTTATAAATTTCTTTCAAAACTGAAATGCTGATACTGCAGTGAAGTGAGCCGTTATAGGGAGATTTCAACTCAAATTTTATGACATTTTATGTATGCTCGTGTTCCACGTCCTTTAATAAAATTAGAAATAAGACATTTTCCGCTAGAAGAAAATATTGATATAGAAAACTTTAGAAATCAAATTAAGCGATTAGAACTAAAACAGGTGGATTAGATTCTGCAATTTGTCAAGTTCTCCCAACGTGAACCATTTCGGCTAAAACCCTTTTAAGAAATAATGATCCCTACGATCGACTCCATGAAATTTAGAGAATACTTTTCAACGCGAAAACACAAAAATACAAAAACTAGAAGTGGCTGCTTACAATATACAAACATTGTATGAAGAGGCAAACAGATAAAAGTCTAGAAATGTAACTTAAAAATATTTATTAGTTAACCAGCTGTACAATACATGGGTTGCAGTATATTGTTACTACAATTCCGCTGCAGACATGGATCACCATCTATACACAGGCTGAATACAATATAGTAATAACAAAATAACTTATGAAACTAATTAAAGCTAAAACTAACCTAAGAACGAAGTTTTTTTACTTCGTAACATTCAAAATAAATTTCTTTCTAATTGTATACAAAACATCTTTCAATCCAAAGACTTTTACGGCTTTCTTCATTATTTTCATATGTCTGGGTCAGGTGCAGTTGGCTAACAGGTATTTCGATATTGTTGTCCATCGATTTAACATTTTACTGGAACATTCCATGAATAATAACTACTTAATAATTGTAGAGTACTTCTTTAACGTTCTCGTAGTTTCAACACATTCATGAATATTCACAAAACAATAAAACACACTACTACTGAAATTATTGACGATTTTAAAAATTCAAGAAAAACTTATTGAAACTCTAAATTGGTTGACATTTAATTAAAGCTAAATTAAATTAAGTAAATATAAATCTTCATGTAGAAGTAAATAGTCATTTTACTTTGATCCAGTCACTTCAAATGAAGTGGAGTGAACCTTTTCTGTATGTAGACAATTTTTATTAAGTAAATGCAAATTAAATATAAATAAGTCAGAATAAATATAAAAGTATAATTCAATGTACTACGGTTCTATAACTTAATAAATATGTTATTTTATGTACTTAAAGAATACTTTGCATTGTATACATTCATGTTACATGTCTATTTAAAATTTCGTTTTTAGTGATCACATAAACAAAAATTAGTGGATGCTCCTGCATCCATAATTATGTGGGTGCATATTACACTTGGGTGTATATTACGGGTAAAATCGGGAAAGTTTTGTAAATATGTAGTTTCAATGTTACCTGGATTATTTAACTATCCTTTGAATTTCTGAAATACTTGAAGAGATACTAAAAATTATGGAAACGCAAACTTAATAATTTCTGTTCTTCGGTGTAAATTTTAAGAATGTATCATACACGAGGTGTGACTATAAAATAACGAAACTAATGGTATTAAAGGCGAATTACACACGCGCTAAAGTTCTCCGAAATACAGTTGGACAGACATACTAATTTTATTGTGGCCATCGGTTGTATAAGATTATTTTATGGTTTTGCCGGAAAAATGATGTACCACAGCAACGAATTGTGATGAAATTTCATATGGAGCTAGGAAAAACCGCTATTAAACCTTATCTTCTAATGAATGTTTATCGCGTATGTGGGTTTTTAAGTGATTTAAGCGTATCCAAGATAGTCGAGATTACGTTGAAGGTGAAGCACGCTTGGGACGTCCTTCCACATCAAAAACGGGAAAGAATGTTGAAAAAGTATTAATCTGATCTGACCGTCGCGTCGGTTAACCAGCTCGATTTGTGCTTCGTTCTGAAAAATTCAAAATTTTCCGACCTTCGCGGACCCAAATGGCGCATTTTCCAACCAATTCGCACTAGTAAGACGACCCTTGCCGATTAATTACCAGCGCCACCAATGAAACGAGATCCTACTTTTGCGGATTAAACTCGCGCATTTTGTACCATCTCGCACTAATAGGATCCATGTTGATTTACTTGAGTGCTATCGATGAAACCCCTTATGAATTTTCAGACTTTTGCGGATTAAGATAGCGAATTTTCCGATCACCCCGCACTAGTAAGACCATCTTAGATTAAACACGAGCACTGCAGATAAAATCAAAAATTTTACAGCCTTCACGGAATACGATCGCGCATTTTCCGACCACCTTGCACTAATAGGAATCTTGTTGATTTACTCGAGCGTTACCTGATGAAACCCCCTACGAATTTTCCGACTTTCGTGGATTGAGGTACCGCATTTCCCGACCACCCCGCACTAGTAAGACCCTTTTTGATTAACTACCAGCGCCACAAATAAAATCAAGAATTTTCCAACCTTCACGGATTAAGAACGTACATTTTCCGACCACCTCGACTACCATCGATTGATTATCAGCGCTACTGATTAAACCGCGATTTTTCCTGCCTTCGCGGAATAAATTCGCGCATTCTCCGACCACCACAGACTATTAGGACCCTTGTCGATAAATCATCAGCGCTGCCAATGAAACGCGAATTTTCCGACCACGTCGCACTAATACGAACCCTGTTGATTTACTTGAGCGCTACCGATGCACTCCCCTACGAATTTTCCGATTTTAGCGGGTTAAGGTAGCGCATTTCCCGACCACCCCGCACTAGTAAGACCCTTTTTGATTAACTACCAGCGCCCCAGATAAAATCAAGAATTTTACAACTTTCACGGATTAAGAACCTGCATTTTCCGACCACCTCGCACTAATAGAATCCATGTCGATTTATTACCAGCGCCGTCAATGAAACGAGGATTTTCCGACTTTCACGGATTAAAATCGCGCATTTTTCGACCATCTCGCACTAATAGGACCAGTGTTGATTTACTTGAGCGGTACCGATGAAACCGCCTATGAATTTTCCGACTTTCGCGGATTAAGATAGCGAATTTTCCGAACACCCCGCACTAGTAAGACCACCTTCGATTAAACACGAGCGCCGCAGATAAAATCAACAATTTTCCAACCTTCACGGAATACGAGCTTGCATTTTCCGATCATCTCGCATTAATAGGAATCTTGTTGATTTACTTGAGCGCTACCTGATGAAACCCCCTACGAATTTTCCGACTTTGGCAGATTAAGGTAGCACATTTCCCGACCGCCCCGCACTAGTAAGACCCTTTTTGATTAATTACCAGCGCCGCAGATAAAATCAAGAATGTTCCAACCTTCACGGATTAAGAACGTGCATTTTCCGACCACCTCGCACTAATAGGACCCTTGCCGATTTATTACCAGTGGCGCCAATGAATGGCGAATTTCCCGACTTTGGCGGATTAAAATCGCGCATTTTGCAAACACACGGCACTGGTACGACTATCATCGATTGATTATCAGCGCTGCTGATTAAACCGCGATTTTTCCTGCCTTCGCGGAATAAATTCGCGCATTCTCCGACCACCTCAGACTATTAGGACCCATGTCGATTAATCATCAGCGCCGCCAATGAATCGCTAATTTTCCGACCACATCGCACTAATAGGACCCTTGTTGATTTACTTGAGCGCTACCGATGAATCCGCCTATGAATTTTCCGACTATCGTGGATTAAGATAGCGCATTTTTTGACCACCCCGCACTAGTAAGACCCTTTTTGATTAATTACCAGCGCCGCAGATAAAATAAAGAATTTTCCAACCTTCACGGATTAAGAACGTGCATTTTCCAACCACCTCTCACTAATAGGACCCTTGTCGATTTATTACCAGCGCCGCCAATAAAAACGCCGATTTTTCGAACTTTGCGGATTAGGTTCGCGTATTTTCTGACCACCTCGTGCCAGCAAGTAGTAGCTAGTAAGTAATCCTGTCGATTACTTACTAGCTCCGCCGATAAAACTGCGCATTTTCAGACTTTACCGACTTATGACCGCGCATTTTCCGGCCGTTTCTCGCGGATATGAACGCTACCATTTGATTCCGAACGGCGTCATAAATTTAACGGAATCCAACTTGGACGCACCTATAGCGAGGTGAGTTTTTCTATTGCCTAGAAATCATGTATTTTCTCATTACAGACTCTAAGTAATCGAACAAAATCAAACAACTTTCCGCTATCCCGATCACACATCTGCCGCTCAGAAGGTCTATAAATTATTGAAATACCGCCAGTTGGCATTGTTCTCCAAAATCTTATATCTGCCCACGAACAGCAGTCGATACAATATTATGGGAAATACGGATCCGAGTTTCGAGACGCAAATGTGATTAGTTTTAGAAGTGGACAGGTGTGCGAGAAGTGGCAGTGGGTATTCGACCAACCATTTCCCGGATTGATCGCCCAAGCGTGCAGGTCTTTATAGTTTTGGCCATTTAACATTTTTTCGCCCTGTGGTGAATTTTCGAGGTGACCAATTTCAAAACCCGGACCAAAGGGACGTCCAACTACCCTTGTCTTTGATGTTCCCGTCGAGTTAGGCCACCGTATTAACTCTTATCGGGGTGTATACTCAGAATTCAGACACAAATAGTGTCCGGCCGTTTGGATAAATACTCTCTGGGGCTGAAAACTCAGAGTGGTTAATCCAAATAAACCCGAGAACCCTCCCCAGTGTTGACTAACTTCTCTTACCAACTGAACGGGAAATTCAATTCCCCCTTTAAAATCACGTTCGAAAATTCCATAGTGACTATCGAGCGTGTTGTATAGTTCGCTGTGGCAATCCGAAGCCGCGGTTTGCTGTTCTGATTAAAAATGCGAATTTCAATTTGCCGAGTTAACTAATCGTCTGATGAGAGAGCATAATTCATATACTCACCAACCTCGTAACGCTTCTGATATTGCCATTTAATGCCTGTTCCACTCTCATCGCTCTACTTTGCTACCCCTACCAAAATTTCACGTTACCCCTGCCTAACAATTAAATAAGATTGTTTGCCGTTTAATTCAGTTGGATGATTGCTTGATTAATTTACGTTTACTTTTAAGTTAGCCGTTTCAAGTTTAAAAATGGAATTTAGTTTCGCCATATGCTTTTGTATTTCTGTATATTTGTTTCTCACTAATACCGTACATTTTCCACGCTCTCAATTAATGATACGCTATTGAAATCACACCTGCGACCGATAAACAGGTAATAACTCTGCACATTGTTGTCAATCCGTTTTCAGAATCCGAATTCGGCGTAATTCTTTTGAGAACGTAGTTACCGGTTATCTCCGAACCGAAACTCCGGGAGTTAAACATTGTGACACATACTTGCCAAACAGTTTCAGAAATTCGCCCACGTGACCCACGTACATGGTTGCCAGTACTGCCTACAAAATTTTATACGTAGTTGCCGCTGTATTCTGACCTACCATTGTTTGCTAATTCTTCATCTGCATTATAAGTACTACTTCCCCATGACTCTGTAAATAAAGTAACTTAAGTATTTTCCGAATCCTATGTTTTATTTTCACGGAAATCTTGACATTATGCTGAGTATAAAACCCACGAGGCTTTAGGGAGTAAACCCTTTAAAATCTGGCGCCCGAGCAAATCAAAATTTAAGCCAAAAAAGGGCGTTACATACCTCTTTTATAAATAATTCTAAATTTGGCTTGCTACCCTTCATCGCTTGCACCGTTTTTCTGCTTTAATTTCCCTGATTTGACTGCTCCTGTTAGATAAATGCTATCCGCCGAAATCAATAACGTAGTGAAATCTTCCAGTAAAATATATAAAAAGATTGGTGCAACTTACTTGGTTTTTGACTGAGTGAAAAGGGAAACGAACATCAATAACCACAGCGTCTGATAATGTATAATCATTTTCATAACATTTTATATCTCTACAATCCAAGAATATTTTTCGATATCTTTTACGATAATCATCGCAGAAACTTTTTAATTAAACCGTCATGACAACCCCGCGTGCTAAATATATATGCAGTTTTAATTGTTATTCAGCTAACGAAGCAGACGTAATTAGAGTTGTAAACGGTTTAATTACATTAGCTTAACGATTTCGACGACTGGAATGCGAACTGACCGTAGAAGTTTCGGAACACAATAGGTGAACGGTGAACGTTCCAATTGTAAAAGATAATAAATGGCAATTATTGACTATTATAAATATGAATTAGCATGAATAGGAATGTAATTATTGAAAATAAGGGTGCAACTACGATGACAAATGTCAGACATCGAATAACGTTCATGGAAAGTAATATTCAAGGCATTCATGCTTCAAAACATCATCGTAGAAAAGTTATTAGGGATTCAAAACAATTTCAAACTATTTCACTTATTCGAAATGTATACAGGACCTGCCTATCCGGAAAATATGTATTTCGTATTAAGAGGTCCGTTGCTTAGACGTATTTCGCCCGGAGCGTTAGGTATACGTAGGTACTCCTGCTGGGAAAATTTCTTTGGAACAATATTAAAAAACCGGCGCATGTTCGGCGGTTTTATTAAAAGAGAGAAAAGAAGGCGACCCTTGAACCATTAAATTAAGTCGAGGGTAAGTCTGTTGCAGGGATCTCCTGTGTACGGGAGATTTTCGTTGATTACCTCAGTGCTCGCAGGAAAATTAAGGATCCCTTAATATAGGACCGCAAAAGGGCAGTACCAATATTTATTTAGGACCCTCAAAAAGATTTGAAAGATCCGCCAAAGGTGGAATGAGCTTTATGTTTTCGAACGACAGTCGCTGCTTTAGTGTAGGTTAACTAAAAAAGGGCTATCAACTTGGCTAAATCTGCAACATTGTTAAAACCATTACCGTCGGGAAATATAGAGATAATAGAGATTTTTGGAACTTTAGTTCCTTACGTCAGGTGTTGGGGAGCGAGGGTGGTCGCGCAGCAAAAAAATCTGACCGTTAAATGGAATGCGTTACCGGAATGCGTTACCGAGCCGAGCCACTACGAACGCTGCAGAGCCGCTCGCTATCTCTGTCTCTCTCTCTCTCGTTGAGTCGTTCGCTATCTTTGTTTCAATGATCGAATGCACTGACTACATCTGACTACTTAATATGTAGTTCGTACCAATCAACTTAATGATGAGATTTTTATAATTAATACTATTATATCGACAGAGAGACAGAGAGACATAGATCACAAAATTCACATATTTCAATATATATGTGGAACAATTCACAGAACCCTAAATAACAAGACAAGAAGCGACACTATGATGAAATTCTATAAGACAATGGCCACACCTACTCTATTATATGGATGCGAAAGCTGGGTAATGACGCAAAAAGACAACTCTAGAATCCAAGCTAGCGAAATGAGATTTCTCAGAAGAGTGAAAGGCATTACAAGACTTGATAGACAAAGAAACGAAGACGTAAGACAAGAACTAAATATCTACTCGATTAATGAGAAAATAAAAGAAAACAGAACAAAATGGAAACAACATATAAGTAGAATGGATGAACATCGACTAACTAAACAAATATTAAATTATAATCCAATAGGAAAAAGGAGTGTAGGACGCCCCATGAAAAGATGGGGCGAAGTTTGATGCCGGAACAGGCAAATAAAAATGCCTAAACCCTGGAATGAAGAAGAAGAAGATTATATCGGGTGTTTTTTTTTTAATTTCACCTCATAGTAGGCTGTGGATAGTGTTTGTGAATGCGCCTTACGAAAGAATGTCAGAATTGACATAACGTCACTTTTTTAATAAAAATTGAAACTACTCCAGTCGGTTAATAGTGTCTTGAAAAAGACAGCTCACTCATATACGCCTAATTAATAGAGCTTTTTCTTTAGAGTCTTTTTCAAGACACTAGTAACCGACTGAAGCAGTTTCAATTTTTATTAAAAAAGTGAGGTTATTTCAATTTTAACATTTTTTAGTAAGGCGCATTCACAAACACTATCCACAGCCTACTATGAGGTGAAATTAAAAAAAAACACCTGATATGTTTTTGTTAAATGAAGATTCATCCAGAGTAAAATAAATTTTTATATTTATATGTGTGTATATATTTATTGATTCAACACATTGAGAACGATATTCCATTGCCTGACTTATAGAGCCAATGCTGTGTATTATATGCTCGTCTTACTGTCGCTGTTTCACGTTAAACATTACAGTTTTATTAAGAAACTAGCCGTGACCCGACCACGCTTCGCTGTGGCTCAGTTTGATATAAAATAAATGAACAATTAAATAAAAATAGGTAATCTAGCGAATATAGATTTACCGAGAAAACACATAATTTATTTCAATACCATGCATTGCATTGCTGTGATTATGTTGTAGAATGTTATGAAAAGGGAAAAAAATATTGCTTTGCAATTATTTTTTATAACCGATGTAGGTACCTACTCTGTTTCGCCGGGGACGACCCTGTCTCATTCCTTTTTCCACACTCCATGAAAATGGTTTCAATCAGCGTGCGTTATTTGTCTTGATCGAGTAAGGCGTACTCCTACGATTTCCAATCTTGCTTCTCTTTGCTCGTCTGTTTCAGATAAAGGGGCTTGAGCATTTCTTAATCTGAGAGTTTCTAGTCTATCTTCCCTTTGCTCGTCTGTTTCAGATAAACAGGTTTGAGCATTTCTTAACCTTAGGGTTTCTAGTCTACCTTCCCTTTGCTCGTCTTTTTCAAATAAACGGGCTTGAGCATTTTTTAATCTCAGGGTTTCTAGTCTATCTTTCCTTTGCCCGTCATTTTCCGAAGCTCGTAGTCTTTCATTTTTTTGCTTTACATATGGATCTGCCAATCGCTTTTCTTTTGGAGGCATAATTCACAGCGAAAGTATAAAATAAATGGGCTTGTTTTCTGTTGTCCAATGTCCAAAGTTCACAAATAACACCACTAACACTCACACACGTTCAGAAATATTTCTACTTTTAACAGAATGATTTTGAGCAATTCGATCCTCAAAGCGCTGTCAAACTGTTCGACATTTAAAGGTGACATATTGCCTGTCATGTATATATTTTTAAGCCGTTTCGGCCCCCTGGCTCCTTTTTCGACGCGGAACCATTTCAGGAACCTTCAAGGACATACGCCCTACAACTCACCAAAATTTCGTTGCAATCGGACGAATGGTATAGGAGCCTATGCGGAACATACACACAAACATCCATTTTTATATATATAGATAATTTAAAAAAATGGTTATTAATTAGAAGGAACTAAAGTTCCTAACTCGTGTCCCGCGACACGTTTCATGGTTTTTATATTATCTAATTGATATATTTGAAGTAAATAATTATTATACCACCATTTTCTGGTACGACGCCTTTTATTTTTTATCAATCCTGCAAAATGAGAGTGTTAAAGAAGAGACATACCAAAGAAATGAAATATACTCTACAGATTGAATGTAAGAAATCACAAAAAGATTTACAATACAAATATTCCCGAGAAAGACAAGCCGCGTCTCTAAGTGTTCATTCCATTGACTCCAGCGTATCCCACTCTCTTATTGTGCATGCCAAATTACAACAAAAGAGTGCGAGAACGAAGAGAGAGAGAAAGAGAAACTACTGCGATCTTTCCGGTCGAAGTCCTCGCAGGTCAATTACAGTGAAATGTTCGCTCCATCCCCGCCCTCCCCCTTTCCACCTAACAATCGTTGCAACAATTTCATTCAGAATATACCCGATTGTCATCATTAATAGGAAGTTACTGGAGTATGGGATTTTAATAACATGACTACTTGTTTAATAGTTTCGCCTCATGTAACAAATCTACTAAACCCTAATGAAACCTTTTTCTATGCAAAAACAATAGATATTGACATATAGTGCACGTATTTCACTAAATACTACTTAATTACTTTGTACAAAAAACTTTGTGAAAAGCGACTTTACAAAAACTTCGTGAAAAGCGACGTTACTGAACTGAGAGAAATTCACGGGAGTTTTTTTTTATAAAAGTGTCATTAGGAAGCTTACTAAGTTTAAACTCCTTTTGTGAGTTTTGAGTCTGATTTTCTTTAAAGTCATAAAAAATATTCAAATTTAAGTTAATGTAAAATTCATTAACAATAAAATTGTTTGTTGGAGAGTTTTGAAGAAGTTTAGTTGGTTCCACCACATTTTTTAAGAGGAAGTTTTGAAGTTGTCACGTTTTATTTGAAAAATTGACACAGTTGAACAAATATAGTAGCAATTTGCCAAGATTTGAGGGAAGGAGTTTTGAAGTTGTCGTTGTCCATTTAACAACCTGACACAGTGGTTGGCCGTTTGCAATGATTTTAAAAATTCATAAAAAAATATTCACGTCTAGACTATGGTAAAACTTAATAAAATCGTTATTAAAGTGTTTCTGGGGAGCTTTTTGAGTTTCAAGTCTTTTTGTGAAGGAGTTTTGAAGATGTGGATGTTTATTTAAGTACTTGAAAGTGATTGGAAGAAGTTATAATTCGGAATGATTTTAAAAACTAATAAAAAAATAATTTCGATTATTGCACAATTAGTGATGGAAGTCTGTTGAAGTGTTTTGAACACGATTAGTGAGTTCTATAAGTTATAAAAAAGAAGTCTTCAAGTTGTGACATTTTGTGAAAAAGATTACATAATTTGCCACGATTTCTAGTTCCAACAATTCATAATTTTTGAATTGAACCTCAAATTTTGACAAAACTCATTAAAATTGTTTAATGGAGTTGGTATCAAGTGAGTAAAGTGAGTTTCAACTTTATTGGTTAAAGAGTATTGAAGATGTCTGTGTTCATTTAACAACATGACATAGTGGTCGAATGAAGTGGCCGTTTGCAATGATTTTAAAAATTCTAAAGTACAATTATTTAAATCCAGATTATGCTAACTATAGTTAGTTAAGTCATAAGGAATGTAAAGACGTTTTACCATTCGAGGCAAGTGTGTACGAGCCGAGACGAAGCCGAGGCTTGTCGAGACTTGCCGAGGATGTTAACAGTCGATACATTTCGTGTGGCTTATTAGATTTTTCACGCTGCCGTTGAAAATTTCCGCAAAATTCCACAAAAAATGAAATGTATGCTTTAGTTTGGACCTGACATAAGTGGACTGACATACGTCAGACTTACATATGTCAGTCTGACATATGCGTAACTGGGGATAAATCAACTTGATTTACTCTTTTGATTTTCCTAGGAATGTAAATGACAGTATTTACATTCCGTCGTCAAGGAAAAATAATACACGAATGTTATTTCCCATTTTCATGCTACGTATCTATGCATATAAGAGCGATTTACGATAGCGGCAACGTGAAAAATTTATTTATTGAAGTGTTCTTAGGAAGCTTAGTAAGTTTGAACTCTCTATGTCATGGAGTTTTGAAGTTGGGGGGTGTTTACTTGATTACCTGAGAGTGACTGAATGAAGCTACATATCGCAAGCATTTTAAAATGTAATAAAAAATGTAAAACTCAATTTATTGTAAAATTCACTAACGGTTATTTATTGAGTGTTTTGCACGCTTACTGGGTTTCAGAACGTTTCAAAAGGCAGTCTTGAAGTTGTGACAATGAATAAGTGTAGTTGAAATTTGCCATGATTTCTAGTTTTAAAAATTCATAATTGTTGTATTGAAACTCAAATTTTGGTAAAACTCCCTACAATTGTTCATTGAAGTGTCCTTGGGGAGCTTAGTAAGTTTCAACTCTTTCTGTGAAGAAGTTTTGAAGTTGGAGGTGGTTATTTGATTACCTGACAATAATTGGATGAAGTTGCAATTAGCAAGGATTTTAAAAATTTATCAAGAGTTTAGTTAAATTCTATAATGGATGTCATTGAGTGTTGTAAAGACGTTTAGTGAATTTAAGCATTTTTTATAAGAGTTATAAAGCTGTGAGTCTTTATTCCAAAAAAATTGACACAATTCAACTTGCAATTTGTCACGATTGTTAGTTTCAAACATTCATAACTGTTGTATTGAAATTCAGATTTTTGTGTAACTTGTCAGAATTGTTTATTGAAGTGTTCTTAAAGAGTTTAGCGAATTTCAACTCTTTGGGTAAAGAAGTTTTGAAGATGTCGGGGTTCATTTGCAACCTGACATAGCGGTTGAATAAAATGGCCAGCTGCAATGACTTTTTTGAGGATCTACAGGATTGCAGCAGCAAATCGTTAGTTGTCCTTTTGTCCTTTTTTTTACTTTATCGCCAGCGTCTCCTCTGGAATGCACGTTCAACACAACCGACAAAAATTAATTTCACCCCTACTTTTCACCCCAACTGTTGACTCTACGATCAACATAAAAGAGAGCTAAGTAGGGTTGTAGGGATTCAATAGGGTTTTAGGGAACATATTCATCAATTAAGGACTAATAACATTAAATAGGGAACTAGAGCAACTAGTTATTAAAACATTTTCGGTGAAATTTCTACTTGCAAATTAAGTAATCAAAATTAATTAGAACAAACTTAGTCAGGGACATATTTTAGTGTGCGCGTTGATAAAGTAATCAATTATTAAGTAATTAATAACTATTAAACAGGGAATTAAAACAACTGAGTCGCTTAGGTGGACGAAAAAGCGAGGATCAAAGTGATAATGTCACAATCTTACAACGATAATTCGCGTAAGCATAACACCAGTCCTGTCCTCGTAATATGATAATAAACGCGCTCGGTAAGGTCAAGCACACAGCTAGGTCAGGAGCAATAAAATCTAGGACGCCAAACGATAACAAAACTTAATTTGCCACTTAACCAATGTAATTTGAAGATGTATAAAAGCTTGTGAATTTCTGGTAATACACCAGTATACTGAGTATGCTCAAAACGACAGTGTGTTGTGGTCTTGATTCTTCAACCCAACCTACAAACTCTCACGTTACGCCCTGAGAATTCTACGAAATCTTCAAGCTACGACAAACTTCTAACTTCAAGATCTTCAATCTGCACGTTACGCCCTCAGATCCAACCCGGAGAAGCACGTCACGCCCTCTCTCCATTCAACTAGAACTTCAAGAGATCACGTCACGCCCTGATCTCCAACTACTACTACAGTCTCCAGCCTTACAACCTGGAGACAAGATTCATCTCCGCAGCCACCCACGAGCTACGAGAGATTACATACAGTCAGTCCACTCTCTATAGAGATCACTTCACACTTCGTTCACCAACGAAAGGGAAATTCGGAGATTTGATGTTTTGTGACCTATTGGGACGGAACCTATAAGCGTACAAGTTTCAGGTTACCAAGTAATAGGGAACTACTTTAAGATCTCAGGATATACGAACGTTTTTCAAATATTTTTTTGTTCCAATTGAACTTTCATTTTGCCACCTTATGCTTCTATTGTCTCTTAATAGGATTTGAATTATTTGTGAATCACTTTTACAATTTTTTCACTTTTTACAATTTGCTCTGTGTCAAATAAAATATGTTTTTAGGTCGTTTTCCGTCAAAGTTCAAACTTTTCTAGCTTAAATATAACCAGAAAACTTTGTTTTCTTAACTGAACAATTTACTAATTAAGAAATGTTTTCATATGTAAGACTAATTTTATTTTATCTATTACTTTCTATCTCTTTCCCTTCCATTCCTTATGCTTTTTGAATTTTTATTTATATTTCGCCTAGAGAAAACAACACGTGATTAGCCTTATATGAGATAAGCTCGAAATTCCGTTCTTAAAGTGGAATATTTTCGAAACACGACTCAAGTGTTGGGCCCGTCCCGAAGAACGGGAAAATGGAAGATTCTGAGTGCGTTACAGTTTTAAAAAGGCGCGTGAGTCTTATATCATCCTTCATGAGAGTTGGTGTTGTTTCGTGATATTTATTTAACTGTGCCAAAGACATTCATATTGAGCAGAGTAATTGGAAGAAGCCACTAATTGGTGAGTTTATCACTGAGCTATTCATTCTTCTACTGATGATTAACTAACTAACTCTTTAATTAATTAACCATCGATATTTAGAAATGAGATTTATTCGTAGTTGTCTCTATTTGGTATTCCAAACATTAGTCAGCCACTGTTAGCACGGTGCCGCCTTTTATCTCAAGGCAGGGTACTTCGCGCGTCTCTCCCTTAGTACTCATTGCACGTTCTTGGGGTAATTGCCACTAGTAGGTGACGGGTACCTTGCGCGTCCCTCCCCTGGTACCATTACACGATCAGTACTAGTGTATTGCGTTTTCCTAGGACCTCGGGTGGTACTTCACGCGTCTCACCATTGCACACTCGACCCTAGATGTTTATGATATTGTTGTTTCCTAGTAGCTGAGGCGGGTACTTCGCGCGTTTCTCCCTTAGTACCCCCTGCACGCCCAGTATTAGTGTATTTGAAGTCTGGTGGGTATTTTGCGCGTTACTCCCATAATACCCATTGCACAAGCCAGACGAAAATAGAGAGAAAAACGATGAACTATGATACTGTCTGCTTCGATATTTGTTCTGATTACTTGATTCTACAATTTCACCAAGTCTAAAGTAATAGAATTTATTATTGTCTATAAATTAACAGAGAGAATGAGTTGCTCAAAGTCGTTTTTATTTCTGTGTTCCAGAAGTGCAGTCGTCTCGAACCTAAGGCTCAGTTCTCGCCATCTGGCCCACACAGACAATTTTTAACAAATCAAGTGCCTATACCTTTTTTTTGTCTTAAGATTTTTATATTCCATTATTAATTACTTACTTCATTTACGTTCATTACTATTATTATTATTATTATTATTAGATATCAATATTATGATTTATATGGATTATTACTATTATCACAATTTTTATGCTCTACAAATTAATTAAAAGAGGGATTATGTACTACATTTGTGAATCACTTTAACAATTTTTTGACTTTTTACAATTTACTCTGTGTCAAATAAAATATGTTTTTAGGTCGTTTTCCGTCAAAGTTCAAACTTTTCTAGCTTAAATATAACCAGAAAATTTTGTTTTCTTAACTGAACAATTTCCTAGTTAAGAAATGTTTTCATAGATGATTTAAAATAATATTTCACATGACTAAAACTTCTATATCGCTTTTGGTACAACTCCATCTTCCAATTATGGACGAAATAGTTAGTCATTTTCAGAAGTTGGAGTTCTGTGTGTTCTCTATTTCGTTAGTTGTCAGCACATTCAGATATTCGTAGAATAAGCTTGTAGTTTCCTCTACAAACACTGGTTAAGGTAAAAATTGTAACAAAAAATTATTGGAAAATTGGGTTTTTAGGTATTAATTGCGGCGTGCTCATAATCCAATTCTATGATAGATGGTTTTCAATGTGAAATTGGTTCTTTTCACATAGAAAGGGGATAAATAGGAAACTTGAAAATGTTTCTCTTGATTTGTTTGGAAGAAATGCATACAAAACGGGAATTTTATTTGTATTTTCAGAAGTGCTACCAACATCAACGTGAATGGTATATAACTCACTTCACAACCATTCAATACGAACCTACAAGTAAAATTTGTTGAGTATAATACATAATAATGTAATAATAATTTATTATACATAATATGTAGTAATACATAGTACAAGTTTGAACAGGCAGGTACCTCCGATGGTACCTGCCATGGAGTGGGTGGTTTAGTTCAGATTCCTCGATTTTTGTAAAAAAAGGCGTCAATTTGAGCTAATGGGAGTGAAATAATACCCTCTATAATAATCATTTCACTAATAACCCCTAGTACTAGTGGGCCCAAATATTTCATATTACAACTCAATCCAGAGGCAAGGGAAAGGGAATGTTTGAGACTGTCCTTAATGTTGTGTACCGAGAACAGGTACAATTTTATACACTACTTTGCTTGATAAATTGGGTGGCTCATAATTTTCTTCAGTAGGTTGAACAACCTATTTTCCTTATTTGTCACGTTGACGTCCTGAAGCGAATATATTTTCTCCTACGGCCAAATGCTGTTTATTACTTTCGTAGTTTATTTGATTTCAAGGTGCAATCCGTTACCTATCACGCTGGCCAGTGCGGGTTGATAGGGGATCTTTTAGGAATTACATTTCCTTAATTCCTGTAGTAACGGTTATCCCGCCGTGACTCGGTCGTCAGAGCCTTCGTTGGTTATCTAGCAGGGTATACCGCTAAAACAGAATTTATGACAAACTTAGTCCCCAGCTGCAACCTAAAACTAGGGGGGAGAGAAATCCAATTTGTAACCTCCTATAAATATCTAGGGCACGAAATACGAATCGGAAGAGACAACCAGACCTGTGAACTGAGCAGACGAATAGGATTAACTTGGGCTGCCTTCGGAAAATTAAAACACGTTTTCAAGTCTGATATTCCAGTAAGTCTTAAACGCAAAGTTTATGATCAGTGTGCCCTTTCGGTACTGACATATGGCTCCGAGACACTAACACTTACCCAAAGGACTGCCAACAGAATAAAAGTGACCCAACGAGCCATGGAAAGGTCTATGCTGGGAATAAGCCTGAGAGATCGGATTTCAAATGAGGAGATACGAAGAAGAAGTAAAATCGCAGATGCTGTGGATAGAGTAACACGCTTAAAATGGAACTGGGCAGGCCATGTCGCAAGGATGTCAGACAACAGATGGACAAAAAGGATATTGGAGTGGCACCCTAGAGACGAAGCATTCAGAAGCAGAGGCAGACCGCCAACCAGATGGACAGACGACATAAAAAGGATCTCCACAAATTGGATTCAGGATGCCCAAAACCGTACAAATTGGAAAAGGTTAAGAGAGGCCTATGTCCAGCAGTGGACGAGATGAGGCTGCGAAAGAAGAAGAAGAAGACGGTGCAATCGTCAAAGGTTCCATTTTTAACTCTGCTAATCCGTATCTGAAGCATCACTTGTGATCCGTCTGTATTTTTCGGAAAGTAGCTTAATCGTAATTAAGGAAAGATTAAGAAAAAAAATCCTAATCAAACCAAACGTATCTTACTACTTCTGCAAACCCCCTGAATTATTAATTAAGCCGATAAAAAGTGTTCTGCGCTCGAGTTAGCGGTTTGGTAAACGAACTCCCAAAGGTAAAATAAACTTTTAAATCGAGGAAGGCCATTGCAATATTAAAAGGTTCAAAGGTTAGAACACTGGCGCGCAAAGCCAAAGGTTGTGGGTTGAAGTCTCACCCAGGGTTGTCAATTTTTCGAGGTTGAGGGTGTAATTTCACTATTCACTACGGTGTTAACCGTTTGGAGCGAGGGGAATTGGGGGTGCAATTAACTAATTTCTCCAGTAGTCCTCATTTATCATTATATTTCAATATTAAGAAAACGCAAAGAAGCGTAAACAGGGTTAGGAACACACACTGGAGGAACTTGTAATTAATTGCACTAAACATTTTACTCAAATCAACAGTAGTTGATGTTCTGTGTAATTAAAACGAATTTTGCCACCCTGTCTCAATAACTTAGACTTCAAACATCTTTCCTTTGTTCCTTTGTAACATGACTCTGTAAATCGATATGAAATATATTACATGTCTACTTACTTTGGAGTTCAACATAATTTCCGGCGCCCGGTACCACCTGGTAGCGACGTACTCCGTGAGGAACCCCGTATGATCGTGATCTGGATCCGCGACCCTCGCCAATCCAAAATCACAAATCTGAAAGATAGAAACGAAACTTCGATAACTAAATACTTCCACATTAGTCTATCGAACATAGCATTGAATGTTCGAAATTATTTAATTTCATACGTCGAGACTGCTGAATTGGGGTAAATTGAAAATATGTAAATGTCGAAATGTGAGGCACATCTATTCACAGTAATAAACCGTGAAAAAAGGGTCACTCGTTACGTCGTCGGCTAACTCTTGATTTATATCAAATACTGGTTCAGACCTCGTGAAAAGCGAAATGTGATTAACTCGAAATTTTTATGACGTTCGCTGCTTTTTCTAGTTTTGACCTCATCCATAAATCGAACACAAGCCACAAATGATGTAATGGAAAACAAACAGTGCGTAGCGTAGTTTTTTTTTAAATTAACCAGAAATTTCTATCATGAGTGTTCAATTTTGAGCAAGTATAGAGCTCTCCTCTATCATGCACACGTCACAGGACAATATAATGGCGAGTGACTGTCATATTGTGAAATTCTGCACGTTGGAAAAAACACAAATATTTATAGAACGCAAACACAATGGACGCTGCAGTAATTAAAATTTAACAACAACAAGAAATAAAAAACGTGGATCAAAGTTACGTTGAATTCAGTCGAAAGTTATAGGAATGATTGAGAAATTAAAAAAATGGCGATGTGTAACATCGTCAGACTTTCTCATATGGCCGGACAAAATATTCATGACATTATCACCGTTTTATAAAGATTATAAGATTAACATTTTCTCTTATTAGTAAATATTTGTTTATTAGATGATGAAGGTTTCTAAAAATTGTTTTTCAATACAACTAACTTTATCGAAACGATAAATAAATTTGCTTATGTAATATAACAACAAATTTCAATGTCCATACTTCGAAATAAGCTCTTTAGGGCAATTTTAGATAAAAACATTTCAAATAAAAGGTATAGGCATCAAACGCTAACTTAAGTTATGAGATTTGGTATAAATCATTAAAATCGTTTTAAAGAGAATTGTACAACAAAATAAAAATTCTTAAGAATAAAACGCCCTATAAGACAGTTTTAAGAAAAAATATTTAAATAAAAATTGTATACATTTAATATGTTAATTCAAATATAAAGTATAATGAAAACATTCAAAGCCTTTTAAAAATAATATTTGAGAAAGTGGAAATGTTCAAGAGTATAGTGCCCCATAGGGAGGTTTTACAAAAAAATGTTTCAAATACAAATTGTAGCCATTAGATAGTTCAGTCCAAATCTAAAATTTGGTAAGAATTGGTAAAGTTGTTTCGGAGAAAATTTAGAAAAATTGGAAATTCACAAAAGTAGAGGGCCTTTCGCAGAAGATCAGTCAAGATAACGATAACGGCAATCAATAAGGATTGAGTAGTAAAGTAAACATACGAAGTTAAAAGAAATGTTGAACCAGTTTTGGAGATAATAAAAAAAAAATTAAAAATAACGTGTAAAATGCCCTTTGCCCTTAACTGATTCTGATGAAATTTATCTGGTCGTGAGTTTTCAGGGGACCCAGCCTAAATACAAAACCACAATAAATCACCTTCCACTATTTATAGTTTCTGAGAAAACGTTGACAACATACATACACACATACGTACGTACACACAACAGACATGCTTCCAAAAACATGTTTTTTGAACTCAGGGGACCTCAAAATGTTCAGAAATGCCAATATTTCAAATTCCGAAAATCAGCATGGTTAGAATACTTTCTCTTAGTATATGAGTACCCCATATGAGAAAGTAAAAAAGCTTCTCGACGACCTGAGATCTTGTTTATGCACTACTAAAATGGTTTTGGGGAAAGATGCTTCACTGATACTGCATGGTGATTGGCTAGTTTACTATATTGGGTGTTGGCAAAGTCAGGTAATGTCTCACATGTTAATTGTTAACTATATACCATCTGTTACGAGCAATCTCACCGTTCCTTTGTCGCCTAATTGCTATAAAGTGTGCCATGTATTGATATTCAACCTTTAAGATTTATTTGAGCTAGTTGTCAAGCCATTTGTCGTACAGTAGAAATTTCGAATTGTTTAAAAGAGTCTAAGTATTATAATAAACGAGCCGTCGACGTATGTGCTACCAGTACACAAAGGTTTCAACCAATGGCCTATTGTAATGTTCACTGCTGAACATAGGCCTCCCGTAATCTGTGCCACTCATCTCTGTTCTGTCCTGTCGTGGTCTCAACTCGACGATCTGTTCAGTCCATCGGTCATCTTTAATTCTCGCAACGTGTCCCGCCCAATTTCACTTCAAAGATGTTATTTTCCTTATTGCTTATGTGACTCCCGTCTTACGTCGTATCTCTTTATTAGGTATTCTGTCTCTAAGAGACAGAATACCCTAACATTCATCTTTCCATTGCTGATTGTGTTGTTCTTATTTTATTGATTGATTTCTTGGTTAATATTAGGGTTTCGGCTCCGTACGCCATCATGGTAGGGCACATTGGTTAAAAAGTTGGAATTTCAGACAAACAGGAACTTCTGACTTAAAGTATTCTCCGAGCCCGCCAAATGATCCCCATGCCAAAACCCATTATAAAAATTTCATGGGTCTGATTATCCCGTCCTATTCTAATTTCGTGACCTAGGTATTTATAGGATATCACTTGTTGTATTTCATTACCACCAAAAGATATGTCGTTAGATAACACTAGGTTAGTCATGAATTGTGTTTTTGCTATATTAATTTTTTGTCTTGATGGTTGCTTGAGCCTCTCGAGTAACATGGCATTATCTATACGGTCTGCTATTAAAACTATATCATGGGCGAATCTAAGATGACAGAATTTTGCCATTTATATTAATACCAAGATCATCCCAATCTATTTTCATGCACAGATATTGTAGTAGAGTGGTGAATAATTAAGGAGAGATAGTACCACCCGGTCGAATTCCACCACTTATAGGAAATTTGGTAGTGTTGGAATGTAGTCTGCAACGTAATCTACAACGATCACAAGAGGTTTTTTATATTCCACAGACTTTTCCATTAGAGATTTTATCACCTGCAAGTGGTTGTTCGTACTATAGCCAGAGCGAAAGCCAGCTTGTTCACGAGGTTGATAGTTATCGAGTTTGTTCGCAAACGTTTTTGTTATAACTGTCATGAATAGCTTTATGTGAGACAATAAACTGATTGGTCTGTAATGTTTCAGATCCGTAGATTTTTTGCATAATGACTATGACAGCATTCTTCCATTGGGATGGTGTTGTATCCTTTAAAGGGGAGGCATTAAAGAGTTTTTGGATTGCATGTAGTAAAGTTGATCCTCCTTCCTTGATATAATCTATTCTTATATTGTCTTAAACAGGCGATTCGTTCTTCTTCATATCTTTGAGGGCCGATTCAATTTCGTCAGTAGGTATCTCTGGAATATCTTCCGATTCCACGTTCTGAACTTTTGGTGTTCGCTGTTGCTCTGACGGTTCAGCTTGGTGTGAATATATAGCTCCGAACAGAAATCCTTTACTACTTTAGTAACTCGTCCTTGTGTGAAACAATGTTCTCGTGTATGTCTTTCAACTTGCAGATGTTTTGTTTGCCCAAATTGAGTTTACGTCGTAGAACTTTCATATTGTTATTATCTTCTATCGTTTTTTCAACCTGGCTTCGGTAATATTTCCTAAGATGCTTTCTGATAGCTTTAGATATATCTTTATTTAACTGTCTACGGTTAGTAAAGTTTGTCGTATGTCTACCTAGCATTTCTCTTCTTGACTTCATCATATTCACTGTTTTTGTACTTAATTTTTGTTCTCTTTTCCTAACTTTATTACAGCTGTTTTGTTGAGCTTCTTGTATTGTATCTATAATTTGCTCGTTTAGGACGTCAATATTTATACGATCTTCATTTATATTGTAGATGTCTTTTAGTTTGCAATTGATCATTGTTTCATATGCGTTTACATCTTTAACGTGTGTCGCTATCGAGTTTCACTCACCATCTTTCTTCGTTCCTTTCTTGTGTTGATAACCACTCTTGTTGGGACTAGTGGGTGGTCACTACAGACTGAGAATTTGTTTAATACGCTGACATTGTATGAGACATTTTTTTTGTCCGATATTATAAAGTCTATTTCATTCTTCGTGACACCGTCAGGACCCACTTGCGCTGATCACTCTGTTTAAAAAATAAGTTCATACAGTGCAGTTTATAATATAACAAGAACTTGAGGAGCATATCTCTTCTATCGTTTCTTTCTTCGTAACCGTAGGCATCCGCAGCAACTTCGCTGTCATTATGTTTTTGACCTAATTTGGCATTAAAATCACCGAGGAGGATTGTATACTCCTCTTGGTCTTGCTGAATTGCCTTAGAGATATCTTCGTAAACATTTTTGACTTCCTCGTCGTTATGGATCGATGTTAGGGCATACACTTGTATAATTTTCACTTTGTTTCATTTGTTAAGTTCTCGTATCAGGTAAATATCTCTTGTTGATATACTTTCGATTTTTAGTATGTTGTTTTTATGTGATTTATTAATGAGAAAGCCTGCGCCCCTTTTAGCGTGTCTTACTTTTCTCTATTGTTGAACAAATGACATGTCTTGAGTTCTATTTGATTTTCTCCTTTGCGTCGAACCTCACTAATCCCTAATACGTCGCATGTGACTGAGTTCTTCTTCCAGTTCATACATTTTTTGGTCACATGAGCATTCTTATATTATAAGAATTGCCATTGCGAGTTGATAGAGGGATTGGATGCTGGGGAGATGATAGGTTTGACAAGGAATACAATGGTTTCTTCTTCTTCTTCTTTACCCAGCTATCGTAGTCCACTGCTGGACATAAGCCTCCCCTTTACATTTCCATTGTTTACGATCTTGAGCCACACTCATTCACTGACTTTCGATTCTTTTTATGTCATCTCGCCATCTTGTGGGAGGTCTTCCTGCACTTCGTTTGTCATTTCTCGGTCGCCACTCTAATAATCTCTTCGTCCACCTATCATCATTGCGTCTAGTTACATGTCCTGCATATTGCCACTTTAGTTTCGCAATTCTTGTTATTATGTCTTCCACTTTCGTTCCTTTGCGGATATCTATGTTCCTGACGCGATCTGATAATTTTATTCCTAGCATAGAACGTTCCATTTTACGTTGAGCTATTCTAAGTTTTTCTGCACTCGCTCTTGTTCTCTGCTGTCTCTGCTCCGTACGTCATGACAGGGAGCATACACTGATTAAACACTTTACGCTTTAAACAGACCGGGATATAACTCTTGAATACTCCGTTCAATTTACCATAGGCTGCTCATCCAAGCCCCACTCGTCTTTGTAACTCCTGCGTTTGGTTGTCTCTGTGTATTTTTATGTCATGGCCTAGATATCTATATTCTCTTACTTCGTCGATGTTGTGAGTTCCCAATGTGAGAGTTCCTCCGAAAACTAGGTTGGTCATTATCTTTGTCTTTTGTGTGTTTATTTGTAGTCCTACTTTTGTGGTGGCATTTGCTAGTTCTGCCAGCATTTCTTGGGCTTCTTGTATATCGTCGGCGATTAGCACGATGTCGTCGGCAAAATGCAAGTTGTTTAATCCCTTACCGTCGATGTTTATGCCTCTTTGTTCCCATTCCAGCTGTTTGAACGCGTATTCGAGGACGGTAATAAAAAGTTTAGGTGACATCGTGTCTCCTTGCCTAACTCCTCTTTCGAGTGGAAATTTAATTGTGTTTTTGTGTAGCCTCACGCATGCTGTTGCATTTTTATATATATTGTGTATTAGTCTAGTATATGTATAGTCAATGCGGCATTGACTAAGAGCTTTCAGAATTGAGTCTGGTTCTACAGTGTCAAATGCTTTCAGGAAGTCCACGAAGATCAGAACCAACGGTCTATTATACTCCACTGTCCTTTCAATAAGAGTTTTTAAGGTCAATAGATGATCTGTAGTTCCAAATCCTGCGCGAAATCCTGCCTGTTCCACTGATTGATAAAAATCAAGCTTTTTTTCTAGTCTGTTGGTTATTATTCTTGTAAAAAGCTTGTATAAGTGAGAGAGTAAGCTGATGGGACGATAGTTGGCTATGTCTGTAGGATCTCCTTTTTTATGAAGCAGTATCATCAATACGTTGTTCCAATCCCCTGGTATGGTGGTGTTTGTTAGGTAAAGGTTAAAAAGTTCTTTGATTTCATTGATAAGAATGATACCTCCCATTTTTATTGCTTCTATAGCTATAGAGTCTGTTCCTGCTGATCTCTTGTTCTTCATTTGTGTTAGTGCTTTTAGAATCTCCTCACCATCGATTTCGGGAATTTCTTCGAAACCTTGGTTTTGGACCCCATATTTTTATATGTTGTATATATGTTTATATATAAAAATATGTTATAATTTTATATGGGTTGTTTCTTTAGGATCGGAATGAATGTCTACCATGCCCTTATACAGTTCTCTGTAAAATTCCTCTACTATTTGTATTAACTCGGATCTGTTAGATGTTATGTTTCCTTCACTATTTTTCAGTTTTGCTATTTCGTTTTTAATAATAGCTAATTTTCTCCTAAGAACCTTCATGCTTTTGTTTTCTTGTATGGTTTACTGGGGTTGTTGCGTACTGTAGTGTCTTATATCTTTCCTGATATTCCTTGAAATTTCTTTAATTATCTTCCTTAGTTCTGGTAAGCTCGTATTGTCTTCCAGCATTTTTTTCCGTTGTTCGAGCAGTCCTTTAGTGTGTGAGGTGATCTTGCTTTCGCTAGTTCGTTTTGGACAGTATTTGTCGATGGCTTGACGTAATGTATCTGTTATTATTTTATTTCTATCGTTTATGCCTGTCATGTTATCTTTGTTATGCAATGCCTGGGTAATCATGTTTTTATATCTGTCAGGGTTTTCTGGATCGTTCCATTTGTTTCTAGTTTTCTTCGTCGTCAGTCTTGATCTTTCCTTTTCTGTGTCTATTACCACTGATGCCCTGACCATACGATGGTCGCTTCCTATTGCAACTTGGTTCAACACTGTTACATCGTGGACTATCGATTTTTTATCGGTTATAATGAAGTCTATCTCATTTCTTGTCTTGCCGTCGGGACTGGTCCATGTCCATTTTCTGTCAGGTTTCTTATAGAAAAAGCTATTCATCAAGTAGAGGTTGTTTTCTAGCAAGAAGTTGACCAGCATTTCGCCTCTGGGATTTCTAGTGCCGATGCGATACTTTCCTAGTATTATTTCTGTATCCTTTGATTTTACTGCTACTTTGGAATTGAAATCCCCGCAGATTGTGTTGAAGGGTGTGGGTGTGTGACTTAGTGCTGTCTTAATGTTTTAGTAAAATGCTTCTACTTCTTGATCTTCATGGTCTGTTGTTGGTGCATATGCTATAGTAACTTTCAGGTTATATCTAGAATTTAGTCTTAGTATCGTGTATCCTACTCTTTCTGACATGTAGTTGGTGGTGATAATATTATCTTTGTGTCTCTTGTGTACTAGGAAACCAATACCGCCTACTCTTTTATCGTTGTCTCCGCGGTAATATAGATTATGGCCTGATTTCAAGGTTTTTAGACCCTCTCCCATCTGTCTCATCTCGCATAAACCTATTATATCCCATTTTGCATGTCTTATTACTTCTTCCAGTTCTGTGATTTTCTCTTCAGATGACAAGGTTCGGACGTTAAAAGTTGCTATTTTTAATTTATGGACTTTTCGTTTTTTCGATTGTTTTTCGGTTTTCTTAATATCTGTGGGGGCTAAGTTCGTAATCCTTGTTCGTTGCCATGGTCGTCTTTGCTGGTAGCTCGATCTCTGCCGGTGATTCTTCGCACCCTCTTGCCGCAGACTTGCTTGGTTGCTACCTTCACCAAGGGTACACGGAGTGCCGGGGACTGAGGGCCTTGTTTGTTTGGACTGATCCATAGGGGATAAATGGCCGTAACTCGCCACGCTGGCCTTGCGGGTTGGCGAGTGGATTAGGATATCGAGAGGTATAGGAATTGGTTTGGACAGGAAGTGGAGGTGGGACAATGGTTTCCCCTGTATGGTCTTAGGAGATAAACAAAGGCTCGCATATGGCAGGGTCGCTTCCCTGAAGTAGATCTGTCGCTTACTGGGATCATAAGTGAGTATCTACCCGCTACCTAATACAATGGTTTACTGGTTGTTAATTATTGCGATGACCAGACCAGAAATCATCTGATGTTATTGAAATAGACAGCAATACATGATAAAGTGTAGCTTATGAAGAGTGGAAGTAAAGTCCGCCGAAATAATTATGATTGCTAAACTGATAAACTCCCCGAAGTGCACCAAGCGAAACTTTTCTAACAAAGTGGATTGCGAAATTTAACGCCGGTATTCCACCTTATTAAAATCCTCGTTAAACCAACGTTGAACTAATTATGTTACCATATCTCGTTTTACGATAAATCTCTCCTTAAAGCCTCTCGGGGCGAATGGGCGAAGCACGAGATTCGAAAGAACCGGGGTAATTTCCTTCCCTATGAAAACGCAATTTCCTTTAACTGGGAGAGGGTCAGTAAGTAGTTGGATTTCGCAGGGAAATTGCGAGACTGTTGCAAATTTTTAAATAAAGTTAGCCGAAAGATTTAGTGCTCTCAATTTACTTCCCCTCGTTCGAAATCTGTTACACAAATGAATTTTTGCTACAATCGAGGAATCTCTCACAGATGTTACAATTAAGTACGATTTAAAATAATAAATATAATGAAAGTTGGTATTAAGGTATTACTTACTTTGAGATCACACGTTGTGTTCAACAGAAGATTGCTAGGCTTCAAATCCCTATGAAGTACGTTTGCTGAGTGTATATATTTCAGTCCTCGGAGGATCTGGTATAGGAAGTAACATATATGATCGTTACTCAGTCTCTGAAACAAAAATAGAAAAATTAGTAGAAACAGAAAACTTAGCAATGATGAAAACGGAATCGAGAATAATAAATCAAAAATAAAAAATCAAGTTCACAACGATTAGTGGTTTTAAATTTTTTTTTAATAAATACCTATGTCGATATACAAGTCATATCGAGTAGGTAAGAAGCACAGTCACGACTTATTTCAACAAAATTTTAATTAGACCTGTTGGACGCAGAAAAATTGTTAAAAGTGACTACATAGAAAAAACCTACCTATTCGACCGGTTTAAATGAGAAAAATATAATTGCAATAATCGGCCCTTTCGGTCAAAAAGAATCTACTCACTGATCAAGGTACAGGTATCGATATTACCTACGGGTGGGATTGATTGATTTAATTGACGGATTTCAAAATTAATTGCTTCCCTAATGAAGCATGGGCGCGGGGCTCCGTAAATTCCTTAATCGATATCAAATTAAACGACAGAACGAGATAGAAAACTCGGCGGCGGTCAGCTCGTAAGGAATTTTAATGGCCCACCCTAAGATCGGTCATCTCGTAAGCGAACCGGCAGGTAAATTTTTAAATGGTCGTTTTGGATGAGTCAACTCGTAAGGGGATTCTCAGAAATAATCGAGGGGATGATGATTGCAACGAAGTAGTTCGAATATTTGTTGAAACTAAGAATATGATATAAGGGGGTGGTTTGTTACGTTCCAACTGAACGGTGACGAGCACCGAGATAGTTATGGATTTTATTAAAAGTCAACGCGGGAAAGACTTGCTTGTTGTTAATAACGGTCGGGTTCCGTAGGGTTTTCCTTGCCCTCTCGCAAGGAATACGATAATCCCCCTTTTAGGATTTTTCACGTCAACTCTTACGAGCTGACCGATCTCGGCGAAGGTCAAATGCGGACCGGGATAAATTCTTACGAGATGACCCGTGCCCAGAAAACTATATTAATCAAAAGAGTACGTCCAAACCAAACAAAACAAAAAAAATATTTTATCACACTTAAGCTATTCAGTTGATAAAGTTAAACAACCAGATACTGTAGTAAGCGACCACTGTCCGTTTCGCGTTTTTCGTCTGGAAAAGTATGGCCCCAAGACCATCCGAACTCGCGAAGTTACCAAAAAATATTAAATACAATTTAAACAAAGTTTAAACAAAGTGATCGGACAGAACCAAAAAAAATAAACAGACTAAAAGAAAAATGAACAAGACAAAGTAAACTACTTCCAAAAGGAAGTTGTCTCGCCCAAAACGGCACAATCTTAAAACATATATTAAATAATAGAGAAAAATCCCTATACTGATTAACAAGGAAACGTAAAAAACGTAAACAAAGATTATAAAATATCTACCCAAATCGTATAACTTACTTACTACTCAAAATGAAATTACCCTGAAATTCAACAAAATTTATTACTCCCACGATCAAACTGTAACACTCCCAGAATTAAGATTCCCTCGTAATATTTAAAAGACTACACTTTGCTCCTGGCGAACCAAGAAAAACTAACTTCTTTAAGGTCTCAAACCTTCCCAAATAAAAATGAACACTTCATCAAAACACGATCGTACGAGAACCCGGTTCTCTACCGAATTTTTCTCTACTGTAAAACTCCCAAAAATACGCCTTTCGCGTACCAACTCTAACACTCTCAAAATATTACGACCCTAGCGTAAAACTCTATAACTCAAACAATTACGCCTCTCGCGTACAACTCTAACACTGTCATAATTACAGGCCTCGAACGATAACTCTAAAACTCCAAAAGAAAACTCTTTAAAATTTTCTTTTACTCTTAAACTCTAAAACTCTTAAACTTCAAAATTACTACTCTCACTAAAAAAAAAAAAAAAATTATGGCTCGTGTAGCAAAGCTAAACTTTTCCAAACTTACGACTCCTTCGTAATAACTCCAAACTCCTCCCTTCGCCCTCACGAATCAAACTCTAATTTTCTCACGGTCCCAGACAATAAAAACAAACATGAACACTCAGTACAACAACCAACTAAACAGGAGTCTGGCCCCCGACCGCCTCTTCTACTTTAAACTTTCTTCTCCTTAGGAGCACTCTGTTCCTTTTCTATCGATAACCAAAACTCGATCGAAATTTTCCCTCCAAAATTTTATTTGGTCAAATTTTCTATACGGAACCTATGACTATCCTCGTTACGTCACAAGGTCCGCCTTCTGGACTAATTAATTACTGCACTCGCGACTTTTGCCGAAAATACTGAAACAATTCGATATACCCGAAGACATAACAAGAATAATTAAGGAGCTGTACACCGACACAGAAACTAGAATAACAATTAATCACAAACTAACATCAAACATAGGCACCCCTTCAGGAGTAAAGCAAGGTGACTCTCTTAGTCCAACGTTATTTAACCTTGTCTTAGATCAGATTATTACTAAAGTAAAACTGATAAATATAGGCTATAAGCTCGGCAATGATGTGATCAGTTTGATAGCATATGCGGATGATACTGTAATTATAGCTAAGAATGATGACGACCTCCAGAGACTCCTTTACCGCGTCCACCTAACTTCACAAAAATACAACACGCAAATATCGACTGCAAAAACCCATTCAATGGTGATATCCAAGGAACCGCAAAGATGCAAACTATCCATCAATAACAAAACAATAGAACAAACTATGACGTTTAAATATCTTGGCGTAGACATAACCAGCGAAAGGAACCTGATAAAAGAAGTAAAAACACAAGCCATCAAGATCAATAGAATATCCGGAGCTCTTAAAGAAATAGTATGGAAAAACAAATTTATCACCAGGGAGGCTAAAACCCGAATCTACAAGACCTGTATCCGCCCAATAATGACGTACCCAAGCGGACACATCATTACAAAAGAGTACTAAGATCATCCGAAATGAAGATAATGAGAATGGTGGCCGGCTACACACTGATGGATAGAAAAAGGAACAGCGAAATACGAGAAATATGTAAGACACAAGACGTGGTTAGATGGGTAAGACAGCGACGAAGAGAATGGAATGCACATGTGACAAGGATGGAAAGCAGCAGACTGCCAAAAATTGCTAGGGATAATAAACCTAATACAAGAAGAATCCAGGGTCGACTTCCAAAGTGATGGGCACAAAGCTGGATCTTCGGTTCGCAAGAAGCCCCAGACTGAGGCGAAAGGAATGGAAAAACAGGCTGTTTTGCCTATTAAAAGAAGAAGACAAAGAAGCGACTTTTACGGAGTCGATCCAGCGGCCAGGGTCTGGACCTCAACCTCGGACAATGAGCGCATCATTGTTATCGACAGTTTGCAGTTTTCGGGGTCATGTTACACTTACGAGTCGGTGAACGTTACGTAATAAGAAATAAGTCACGTAACGATTTAGTTTTTTTCATAACTAGGGTCCTCCGTCTTAATGTTATAAAAAATCCTTAAACGCCCGCAGGGTGTTACATAATTATAATTTGTGAAGTAGTTCACTTTTATGAAATTATTATAGCAATCACAAAGTTTCTGACCAGCAGATCTGTCACAATTGAATTTTGTTTGAATGGTTTATAGACTATATTTATATAGAATATTGTAACTCTGCTGTATCCCTTCCCGGTGATGGAGAGAACGGACATAACCGTATATTAAACCGCTCTCCCACCAGGAGTAGGACTTAATCCCTGGCTACTCTCGTCATTAATAATCCACCCTTGCCATGGTGGCCCTGCTCTTTGCTAGCTGGTACTGGAACGCAAAAATTGATGGTGGTAATCCGTCTACCTACAGGGTATTCGTGTTAGAGATACTACTTCTTTGGCGACTCCTGTCATTGGAAGTTTTTAGCTACCTCCCCATCGGAAGTGCTTCAAGTTAACAGTTTAATTTAATTATCTGAATCAAACCGTTTAGCAGTCACTATTATATAAAACATATTTTAAGAAGTCAAATAGCTGCTAATAGAGCAGTAAACGGTTTGCTTAGCACATATACCTTGTTTCAAAAAAAAAAAATTTACTATTTGCTTTTAAACTTTTTTTCAGTCATGTACCGCATGAAGTTTTACCCATGCGTACTAAATTTTTAATAATAGTAACGTTTTCTCTCTGTGTACAATATTTTCTTTTCCTCGCCAATGTGAGGGATAATAATCAACATGGCCGAAAGCATAAAAGTTGGTTGTAACGGTCCTATTTTTAACGAAGTTACGTAAATGAGCTAAATTTCCTCTGGCTTTGATTCAGGTCTGCCAACGTGCGCCAGACGAAATGAAACAACCCCTACGTTCTTTAATATTAACTCCGGTATTAATGGATAGAGATCCCTTATATTCAGGCTTCACTTAGAGCCAGGGGAGAGTTATTTTCCACTACACCCAGTTTTGTTAGGATAAGTTTTACCACCATAAATCAGTGAATTACCCTAAAATGAAGTAAGCGCAGACACGACCCCATTAAAAGCTCGTAAAATTGTTAATTTCCCGGCCAAGATGCTAAATTCACCCCTAGGTGATGTGCAGAACTCATGAGGGGAATCGAGAAAGGATGAAATGAAGGAGGATAACAGGTAGGGTTTCTGTTCCAATCTCCGAAGAAATTAGAACGAAGCCACTTCGCTGGACTTTGTTTTTTGAGGTAGAAGCGATTTTTATTGAGATTGGACCCTGCAACTTGCCGCAGAGGTTAAAGGGTATTTGTGATTAAATATAGATTAGGTATAATTGTCATTGTTGGTAGTGCATGTCAGTCATTCGACTATCGACTGGAAAATAGATTCTATCGTGGTAATACTTAAATCCGGGGAAAGCGATCTGAAATTGGTACAGCTGTAATCAGCCATAAGACAACAGGTTCAGTTGGGTTTCCGGCAAAAAGCCACAAGAAGCAATCAGCTACTGGGTCAGTCTGACTTACGACAAACAAGTTCAGTTGGGCTTCCGGCAAACAACCGCTCGGCAACAGACGTCGTCGACAATTATTCACTCACTCCACTCAAATCTGGTATTCACACAGATATCAGATTTATAAAAATGAAACTACTACATTAATTCTACATTACGATCCTTATTTTCACGACGCTTCTTCGCTAATCCTCTTTCCCGTCATCCGTCACTCTTCCTTCTACGCACTTCTTCAGTGCTACCAATCTTAAAAATTCCTCACGCTATTAACAATTTTTCCATTAGGGTCGTCCGACATAACCGGCGATTGTTGAAATCCTCAGAATCCATTGAATTGGTCGAAGCTGCATGGTTTCAAAATATAACTTCATTTCGTCCAGTATTAAGGAAGTTATTAATAAAAATTGATACCAGATTGTCTTCATAACATTGGCGTCAGTCTGGCGAGCACATGAGATAAGCTCTCACCGAGCAGAAATGCTCTGTTGAATTGGCAATTCTTACATGAGAAACACCAAAGAAGTTTAATGTTAAACAACACATTGCAAACATATGATCATCACAAAATATCTAGCAAACTCTTAGATTTACTATTGCCATGCTTAAGGCCTCATGGGCTTTTAAGTGTGCACGATTTGAGGGTCGCAGCTCAGACAATGGGGTAGAAAAACAAGCTAAACAAAGCAAAGATATTTATTTAGACTACCAACAAAACGGTTTAATATTAAAAATTATAACTAGAGGAGAGACAGACAGACAGAGTGACAGAGACAGAGAGAAACAGAGAGAGAGAGAGAGAGAGAGAGAGAGAGAGAGAGAAAGAAAGAGAGAGAGAGAGAGAACTTGTACACATGTCAGAAGAAAACAAATTTGCAAATTAACAACAAATGAAAAACCAAAATCAATAAATTAAAAAAGGTGGTATGAGTTAGTGAGGAGGCTCGTCACGACAGGGCAGTACGACTGTTCTCCAGAGATCTTCACGAAGGGGCAGTATCATTTTGATAGAGACCGACCAAAAGTCATTGAATGGCTGATTTGTACCCTTACAGCTACAAAGGTGTAGTTACACTAGTTACACTGTCGAGTTAAAATATTTGTCAATTTGATTTTGCACTAGTTATTTCTTTAAATTCTCAACAACTTCTTCGATGTAACTTAAAATGATTTCTGATAATTATTTTTAGTTTAAATATCGATTATATTTGTAAATGTATTATTAATAAATGAAACATAGAAGAATCAAAACTAACCCTAGCACCTTAACTGCCACGTGAATCGTGCGTGATTCACAGGTGACATATTCATTCAGGCCATGTGAATCATGCGTGGTTCACGTGAAGACTATTGTATTTTTATCTGTAGCTCAGCGGCGATTCACATGGGCCATATAAATACGCGGTAGTTGAAATAGCTTGGCCTGGTGAATAAAATGACGCAGTTACCCTATGTAAAAGTTTTTTTTGGTTTTTTTTTATTGGACGTAGAATGCAAATCTTTTAAAATTTTACTAATTGAAAGCAAAATGTATGGTAGACGCATTTTATTGAGAACAATAAAATAAATACTGGTACAAGAAACAAAATAGAAAAAATTCAAAGATAAGAACATAAGAAACAAGAATACACTTTTTGAAATACAATGATAATGAGAACAATAAACTATTCTATTACACAAACATGCGCTTTAGTAAAACAAGTTACACAGAAGAATTTGTCGCATTGAACGCACTTCCATCGCGTTTGTGCAGACTTTTTAGATGCCATGGATCTTCCTTTTTCTTGGGATATCGAAGAATAGCAAAAGTGGCATCTTCTCCTATTAGTAGTGCCGATATCTTCTAAAATATGTTTTGTTTGATTTGTACGTGGTTGTGTAACTCTTTGCTCGCTCTGGTATTCTTGGGGTAAATTTAGAAGGGATGCAGCAACTTCTTCTCTAAATGTTGTAATTGCCGTACTTTGTCCAGTTACTGCTTTGAACAAGATATACGCATTTATCATAGCGGCTCCCAAAAGCAGTTCCACAGCTATCTTTCTATACCATTTTATTCCTTTTCTCAAAGCTGAGGAATATGCTTTGATTTGGTCCGATAAATCAATGAAGGCTTTACATGTATTATAGTCAGCAACAACGTTGGGCTTTTCTGCTTCCGCATTACACCGTGACCGCACTGTAACCATTTGACCAGTATGCTTAGTAGATAATGTAAGGACGTCCCTTTTGTCTTGCCACTTTGTTATTACAACTCCTGTATTACTTTCTTGACTGTACGATTCACCCTTCTTTAGCTTTTTGTTTATAACATCTTTCGGATTATTTTTGCGATTTTTTCTTAGCGTACCTACCAAGTGTGTTTTCCTCTCTAGTAACTTGTGGGCTAGCTCTATACTTGTGTAGTAATTTCTACATAAATGCATCGCCCGCAGTCCAAAAGATGTTCGCACAGATTCATAACAATGCTCGTTGGTACGCTTGACCCATCTACTTTGTCCTTACCACAATAGATTTTCAAATCGTAAGTGTATCCTCGTTCAAGACATAATTTATACAATTTTACTTCGAATTTGTGTTTTTTATTCTTGATATACTGCATAAAAGCCAGCCTTCCACGGAAAGGGACAAGTGTTTCATCTACGCATATCCGCTCTTTCGGAATGTAAAATTTTTGAAAGTTTTCTTTTAGTTGGTCCAAAAGGGGTCCAAGTTTGTGCAATCTATCAGAAGTATTAGCTGTTTGGTTATCTTGAAAATGCCAATTCGCCAACAACAATTCAAATCTGTTGCGCGATATCACACCGGCAATTTTGTACACATATATTATTTTCTTTTTTGACCAATAATCTGCAAGTTTAGGAGCACGAAGTAAGCCCATCCAAATTTGGAGACCTATAAAGATCATAATTTCCTCAGAGTTAGTATCTTTCCACTTATTCAGTCGAGACCATTTTCGTAGTATCAATTCTTTTTTCTGTCCGGCGAAACGATTGGTTTCCGTCACCATATGATTTACAAGATTTTCGTCAACCATCAACTTGAAGAAAAAAACAGGAGACTTATCTAATATGTTCAAATAAGGCAGTTACAACACCACTTTCAGGAATCTCAATCGGAAAGTCCTTGAGGTAATGTCCAGTAACTTCTTGCCACATCAGTCTTGGAACCAGTTTTTCATCTTCATCTGAGCTGTCGAGATGAAATTGATGAATGACCGCCTCTATGGTGTCCGAAATTGAATCATTTTGATTTACTTGCTGTGAAGACGATGAATCATCAGGGAGATCATTAGTTCTCTTAAGAGGCTGTCTCGAAAGCTGCCCACTAGAATCTTCCCCACCATCATTAGGAAATGTCATTGGATAATTTATGGTTTTTTTCTTTTTTATTAATGGCTTGATGCTACCTTCCGAGTTACACGAAGACGATGAATGCCAACTCTCGGGTTCATATTCTTCTGAGGAAGCCTCAAAAGGATCGGGCTCTTCGTCGGAAAGTATCTCGTCCATTAGCTTTTGAAGATTTTGCTGATTTTTCTTAAAACTACCCATTTTCCTTAAGGACAAAATGAAAATTACTTTTTGTGAAAAAAATTACTATAAAATCTAACCTTAGTCAATAAAAGCCGGTAGTAAACAAGTACTATAACCCCAGCCGCTACTATGCACCCTGCCGCTACTACACCATAGAATCTTTACTGTGAGAAATAACTAAACAGTACTTTTGATTCTAAAATTTTGTTATAAAAACTTACCTTACTCAATAAACGCCGCTAACACACAAATATCATAACACACAGAAGTATCTTATACTGTAAGTTCTTTACAGAGTCGCTATCCGCACAAAAATGCCAGTTAGCAACGACAATAGACAGGTTATGTTTTGAATCACGGATGATTCACACGGCCTGCTATGAAATTTTGTCCGGCCAGGCCACGTGAACCACACTTGATTCACGGTCGAAAACACGATTTTCGACAGGTATTGACAAGTAATAAATACTGTGTCACCATATTTATGATTTCGGAAGCATAACGAACAATTTTTACCTTGTGGCCCGGAAGGCCAAAAAAATTATTTGTATTGTGGCAGTTAAGGTGCTAGAGTTGAATATGCGAGTCGACCACCCTTGACGCCCTGTTTCGTGAAGGAATATCTCCTTATAATATTAAAATATCAGGCACAATACGAAGCGAAATTACCTTGATTTGACGACTTGAGTATTTATCCAGACATAAAATATCCTAAATAAAATTTAAAACCTGGTTTATTCGACAAAATCAAATGCTGGACCGTTTTATTGAGTTCGTATTGTTCGGAGCGTTCAGTTGTGTTGATTCTTAAATAGAAATGGGGAATCTCCAATAGTAGCAATTACATAAATTTTTCCGGTCACTTTTTGAAGTACTATTTAAAATAATAATTCACTTATTACTTGCCAAAAACATTTTTAGCAATCTACATAATCTGGTAAGAAAATCCATACAGAGGTTTTTTTTTATTTAGTTTAGAGTGTATAGAAATATCAGTAGGCCATTTAAAACATAGTATTTTATTTGTACTTTGAAGGTACTCTGGAAATACTAAACTTTACAAACTAATTCAATTTTATGGCTCAAAGTAACTGGTCTTCGTTCTACAATTAATGAATAAATTTTACATTCACATTTAAATTATTATTCCATTAGAAAACTATTTTCACGGCTTGATGGTTCTCTCTGTGATTACTTGTGTAATTAAATTATCCCAAACTTTGCGGACTTTTTGTTCTGTTACGCTGTCATATGTGTTACGCTGCGGATGTGTTAGTAATATCGTATAAATTTCTCACAGAATGATAAATTCCCGGCAGCGAAAGGAGGAACTTTAAGTCCGTGCAATTTTTCACTGTCACGTTGCAGGATTAAGGGAGGGCGGCATGAAAAGGTGGAGGGTTTTGTTTTCTCGAGTCCCGAAATGGATGCTGCGTGTTTATATCTACCGGTATGTAACTTAATTAGAGGAATGTTTGGACGTGAATTTGTGAAATGAATTTTTTGTGTACCGAGTAAATGTTGATAGGATTTTTTTGGGTTCAGTAATGAAAATGGAAATAAGGAATGCTATAGGATTTCCTATTACATCTCTGTTTTATTAAAAGTAATTCGGATTTTAGCAAAATTTTAAATTAATTTTGGTTCTAAGAGTGTGGATACCGATTTATCTAAAGTTTCTCATCTAACACAATAAATGTGTTGATGGCAAAATCTACTTTTCAAGTTTTGAGATATAATGTATACTAGAAATGATACTTCATGGCCATTTAGGAGTTGAATCGACACATTCTGTCTTGTATTTCCATCGATTAAATAACTTTGCAGTTTTAAATGAGAAGGGAGAAAGAAAAATACCCGGGATATTGTCGCGACCGACCTTGCAGAAGTCCAGTACACGCACCCTCAGCAAAACGTGAATTACCAAAACATAGCCTAGTAAAGGAATCTCCTGGCGAGGCACGTATGTTCAATTAAACCGTGCAGCACACCGCAAAATGATAAACATTTCAAGTGAATAAATACGAGCGATCTAAATCAATCAAAGAATCTAGTATCCCGTTGTGCTGCCGGTCGAACTACGTGCCCGCCTGCCGTTTCGCTTGGTAGACGCTGAGACCCCTGCACCTGCTACCCCTCCAAGACTCCTGAGGACTTACGTATTACGCCTTTGCCGCCCCTTATATGGTCACTCTCCCTACACTGAATGAACCACCTTTAGACCCTATTTGTCAATAAATGTTGTTAGGTTTGTTTACACTTTTCTCTTCTTCAGAGCTACCAACCTCCAATCAGAGCACCCCTCTGGACCCTAGACCCTTAGACCGTGACAATATTACGCCACGACGTTAAATAACTACATTTTCTTTTAGTTAATAAAATCAGTTTCTCATAAACGACGAACGGCGATTAAGCATTACTGCGCAGTCTCAGGTTATTAAAGGCTATCGAATAAAATAACAACAAAAATTATTAGATCGAGATTAGTCTCGATGAAATATTGATAAGAAACGAGATCAAATTTTGGTCAAAAATATGTTTTTTGGATTACTAATAGCGGTTTAATTAGTGCTTCCTAATTTTACTTAGAAAGAGTAGGTTTAGATTTATCGCAATACCTTTCCCAATCTGAGAATCAAATATTTTTCCACTAATTTCTATTTAATATTTATTATTCCACTATCTATTTTAATTTTAAGAACATGATGATAACAGCGTGTTTTTCTAATAGAAATTATATGACATGGCTGAGCAATGATATTACTTACTATTAGCGTATGGGGGATGAAGAGTAGTATGCTTAGGGTTCGATAAGTACATTCAGCTAATAGTAACCACACAAGTGTTAATAACACGGGTATACACTATGTAGGTGTTCCTTACGCTACGTAGGTTCGCCTTGCAATGCCCACGTTGCGACAACGGACCGTGGCCTGGCATCAGAGAATAACTACGATAGTGCTCATGCGCACATACTAACGAAATAGAGAGGTGGAGAGAGCGTGTACAGTAATATGGAGGAACATCAAATATCGTGTCATCTTTTTCCAATTAATTTCTCTCCGGCAAAGCTAACCTTAAACGTTCCGCTTCTAAACACCGACATTTTGGTTTAATGTTTGGGTAGTTATCTTCACTTTGTCCTACCGTTAGAATTTAATGGTTTAACAAAGATTACAACCATTGTACTAATTTCAACCAAAATGGTTATAGAAAATACAAAACCCGGCATAACTGTGGATTCCTTCAAATAACCTGTAGCCAATTGTAAGTAAAAAGCTTAATGATATAAACGTCAACCTTCACCACTTCCTTAAGGGTTGTGGACGTCACTTCGTTTCTTTCTATTGAATAAATAAACGAACATACAATTGGGTCCGCTAAGCAGCCCCTAGTCGCGACATATCTAACAATAAAAGGGCAGAGTCCGTAAAAACGAGAACATCTCGTCTCGTTATTTTTTTGGGTTATCACAGTCTGAGTTTTTCAGAAAATGTCCATTTATCTTCCATCTAAGCAACCCGACGACGAGTCCGCAACCGGGAGAGGAGAAGCGTACAACGAACCCTTCGGACGAGCAACAGCCCGAGGGTCGATAAAATGTTTTGGAAAATTTCGTAAGAAGTGAAAGCGAAAGAGAGGGAGAGAAAACCGACATAATTATCATCGGTCGTCGAAAAGGGCAAACGTTTCGACAGGGATGGAGGGCGGAATAGAAGAAGAGAGGAAAGTTTAGAAGGGCGGGCATTTCTTTTCGCCGATAATAATCGGCACTCGGTTTAAAACTTCTTATCGGCGAGGGAAATTCGGGGTAATACAATACCATCTAATATTTGCTGTGCAAGAAACGTGGGACTTTGCTTGGTGAATATTTCAAAGAGATTCGCTCAACAGCGACGAGGTCGAGCGCTCCGAGCTCCTGAATATTCTCTGTGATGAAAAATTCATTGGATATTGTTCTTGAAGTTAGCCCAGACGGTTGTTATTTTTTATTAAGAATAAGTGCTCTAATTTTCCGAAAATTTGTAGTAAAACATCGCATTGAAAATAAAGTTTTCAGGAGCATTGGCCGTTGTCAAAATATCCAAAAATTGCAAAAATCAAAACTCAGAAAAAATTGTAAAATAATTGCGGATATTTTTTTTGCAATTCAATTCAAGTAGATTTGGAAACTGTAGCTTGTAGAGACGGATTTTAATAGAAACGATTAAAATTACAAAATTTCACACTAAAATTGTTTAAATCGCATCACAATGAACTCAAGTAGTGGATCGGCTGACATGGGAACTAATTAGCAAAATTGGATAATTTACATAAAAAATAAGTGAATTCCCAAGTATTTTAGGATAAGTTTTCATTCCATTTCACTTTCCCGGGTACATTAAAGGAAGTAGCTGATAAGATGGTCAAAATACGGTGTATGGAAAAGGAGGACTATGGACGCATGGACTATGTCATGGACTAAGGGACGAATAAGACTATGTTCGGCACCAACAAAGGTGGTGATGCCCAAACTTTTATGTCTATTTAGCCACATCATCCACTTCATAAGTCAGCATTTACTCATATTTTATTGGCTAATTTAATACGCAAAGCACGATTCTATTCCTCCACCCCTTAGCTAGAAAAAGGGGATAATGTGACTTAAGACTTAAGCCACATCATCCATACCTGTAACTCCGGAACCGCAAGAGATATATACATAAACCAAGTGGCATATTTTGTTGCTAATTTATTGCTGACGATAGGGACTAGTAGCGCAATCCCAGAACTACCCGTTCAACCCTTAGCATTAAAATCATCCCCGGAAATATCGGAAAAATTGAATGTCCGTTCAATACAGCCTGGGCTCTTTATTACCATTTAATTTCTCAATTTTTAAGTATGTTTCTGATACTTCGCTGCTGAATTTAATTCTAACTCTTGAAGGGGTGGTTCTGGGATTGCGCTACTAGTCCCTATCGTCAGCAATAAGTTAGCAATACAATATGGCGCTTGGTTTATGTATATATCTCCTGCGGTTCCGGACAGCATAAAATTGAGGAATTTAAACATAGAAAATGTGTTAATTATGTAATGCGGTAAGTCTTTGGAAAATAATATCAAAACTGTCGTGTAGATCTACTGAAAAATGCAACTGTAAATAAGCATCGTTGTTGTGTCGGTTACGAAGATTCCTGTAATTGTCGGTAACGTGTCACGGACACGTCGTCCAGCAACGCTCCATTAGATGTTTCACATCCAAATGTCATTTTCCCTTTGTAACTTTGTTCACTGGGTTGGCTGACACTTTTGTAATATGTTCTCATGTGCTCTCCACTTTGTCTCAATGAAATACGGAGTTTGAAATGCTTCAAATGTTATGGGAAATTTCCTCGAATAAAATATTGAGTGAATGAATCATCGTAAAGATATTTAATGTGGTACAAATGTACAGGTACAAGTGCGAAAAACGCAAAAATGTGTTTTAACTATTTTTTGGCCTTCTAACAACCCCTTGTTCTTGCATAAAAAGATTACTTTAGTTAAAATTACAATACTTTCTCTTATTATATGGGTACCCCATATGATAAAGTAAATGTTGCCGGTTACCATTATTTGTAAACTTTATGAAAACTTCAACAATTTATATTTACTTAAATATTAGTATTTCAGAAAGTATTTGCATGATGGAATTAATTCGTACACAGGGTGCGATAGAAGAAACACTCGTAACTTTACCAGTGGACAGTATGGTACCATGAGATCATTTAAATTTATAATTAGAGTAGGCTATGATTTTTAAATTAGGTTGGCAACACCAACTGCTGACAGTTTCATTTGAATTATCAAAGTAACGCTCCAAAATGTTTAATTTAAAACATAAGATTTATTCTTACGGAGAGTTATTTTAAGAACGCCGAACGACAAGAAAATGGTGAATGGAAGTATTCCATACAACGGTGCAAAGATGATTTCCAAAATACCTAATTTCCTAATTTTTAATTATCAATATGTTTACATAACCTCTAATTTACACAGCGAGTCACTTTAACAATTCAAATGAAACGAGTAGGCTATGGGAGTTGGTGTTGAAAATTGACTAAATGAAAATAAAGTTAAAATAAGAATATCTTTAAACCTTGTATGATCGACAACCAAAAATATTTGATTCTAAAATGAACTCAATTTAAAGAAACATTGAAATAACGGGAAGCTTAAAAAGAAATAGAACGTAAAAACAAAAATCTAGAATTCATGTTCCTAAATGCTGCACCAGCATTTATGCCACACTCCAAAGTAACCGGTGTCATTACTTTGTACCAATTAATTACAAATTTGTACCACGAATTATTTGACTTTAAAAAAAATCTATAACGCAAATGTAAACAACCAGCGTAAGCGTACTCCTTCTTATCGGACGAGTCACCTTAAAGGGAGGCCGCTCGGCTAATTGGATCATAAAAACACTTCCAGTCCAATCGCGAATATTCATTTAAAGAAAGAATGATTTATTACGTTCGGGTCGTTTCTGAAACAAACAAATTAGGGAAAATATGAATCAAGTACTATCAAGAAGGTTCCGGAATACATTAGGGAGGGCTATAAAAGCAAACGCTGCGGACGAAGAGGGGATTAGACGAGAAGCCGCCGACTAGTGAAAACAGTGCGATAAATCGACAAGTGTAAATAAATTAGAATAAACGTTACAAATCCAAACAGGTACAATTTACTTATAACTCAAAACAATATTGAAAGCATAAAAATCTGCTGAGGATGCTAAAAAACAAATGAAGACGAGCAAATACACATACGTCACGTAACGATACAGATATAGACACAAAAAAAAAGAAATAGGCCACCATTCCACTGCTCAAAATATAGTTGCGACAATTTATTTAACCATGTCACCTCCAAAAAGAGATGTAAAAGTGAATGCAACCATACCACTGTCCCAAAAACCGCTATACAATTTTACCCAATCATCTGACTTACGATTTTTTGAGTATTTGACATAGTATATATTTGTCAAGACTGCGAATTCAAGGACAAGCCATTGCTCAGCCTGCAGGAGTTTCTATCATGAAGAGATTTCAAAAAGACAAAGACATTTCTATTTGTCCCAATTGCGACCAAAGATTTGTTTTAGAAATCTCAAATTTGCCTTTACTCGCCTCTTCAATGTTACATTTTTGTTTTTTGAAATCAATTGAAAGTAAACGTTAATTTTTTAAACAACCCCCTTTCCATCGAAAAGTTCTACATTGAAGGCACTTTTGAATATATAAATAGAATTAGTTAGTATCATGTTTATTCATTTTATTCCAAAATTACCTAATTTTAGAACTGCACTATGAAACTGAAAAAAATACGATTTGAAGAATATGAAACAAGATTGGTCATACTACGTGCACAAGTCCTGATCTGACCGACTAATAGGTAGACGTGTAGGGTTCCTTTTTGACCAGTAAAACTATTTTTTTTTTTGGAACGGCAATTTTTTGATAAAAAGTGTAGTAGCCTGAGCTATTACAACAAAAAATTATTTAGATACATTTTTTCCAAGACGGCTGCAAAAAAATTGGCCTTATTCAAAAAGTATATTCTTCTTAAACAACGGTTTAAGCCAAAAGTTAAAGATACTTGTAGGACTATAATGATAATAATAATAATAATAATAATAATACGTTATTGAATAACGTTAATAGAGAGATATTGCAACTGTACGTGAACGTCCGCAGTAATAAGGTTGACGTTATTTTGACATCTAAGCATGCGCAGTTGCATTTTGGAATAATGTATACATTAATAAGGTTAGCGTTAAACACTATTTATGTGCGCTTACAGTAAAGCACTATTTTTACCTTATTTCACATTCGGACGAAATCGACTGGAGTCGTAAAAGTTCGTTTAGTGTTGTGACTTTCTAAATGGTGCGATATATTTAACATAACCACAAAACACGTTTGTGTAATGAACTGCATGCAGTTGACAGTTGATTAGATTTATCTCCTGCAAAATTGGGTAAAATGCAAACTGAGAAATCGCGCAGGTTGAGATTCTCACATGATGACATAACTTTGCTGAGAGAGGTTGTGGCTCAAAATTGCCTCATGAACCCAGAAACGTGGGAAAAAGTGAAAGAGAATGTTGAGAAGTCTTGTAGGAAATCTGAAATGAAGCACTGCCTCTTCATCTGAGATGTCGTTAATGTTAAAATTTAAACCGTTAACTTGAGGCTCTTGGTTTATTAGAATATTTTGCAAGATAGCATAGTCTACTGCCTCACCATTATCGTCACCTAAAATTATTGCTTCTAGAATTTCTTCCATATTCTGAAATTACTCAAATATTTCTTGTTTATTTCACGACTAGGTTTAGGTTATGTTGTCTTGTCAGTTGTCAACCGGATAAAATCGTTAGGATGCATGCCTTGCAATATCTCTATTTTCAACCAAAAATAATGCTAAGCAATACATTATTATGGTCAACATAAATAGTGTTTCGCACTATTAGTGTACTTTTGCAATATCTCTCTATTATCTCTTGTTTTTAATTACACGTTTGTTTTATTCATTCATACGAAGTGTTGATCGTATCACTAGGTCAACAGACCATATTCCCCACTTTGTATACTTGTCTTAAGAATTTAACGATGACGACACCTCGAAAACTTCTGTATTTTAAAGTATTTTTTAGGGTATTTCCCTACATTTTTAATGTTAAATGTAAATACTAATCTTGTATTATATTATCGAAGTTATTACTGTTGTTAAGTTCATAATAATTAACTCAGGAAAACATTGAAAACATTCACGTCGAAAATTGTTAATTTGAAAGAAATATTCCCCTTTTTACATAAGTGCTGCGATATATGTATGTATGTAGATTTTCCAACTTTCCGACGCTCGCAGCTATGCGAATATTGAATACATAAATATCAAATTATCCGGATATTCGGACATTTCCTTAAGAATTTTAAGGTATATTTCACTGTGACCTCTAACTAAACTTGGAGTTTAACGATAAAACTGTAAAAAATTGTATTTGGATATTGCACAATTTACTTTATTTTAACAATAAAAAAGATTATATATGATTTAGAACCAACCAGTCTTATTTAACTAATAAAAAATTCTAAACCTTGTCGTATGAGACATCGTTTCCAAGAGCCCAAAATGTCGATTTTACTGAATATGTTCTGTTTAATTAAAATCACGAATCTAATTATCATTCCATTTATTTAAGGTGTCGATAACTACTTGTCTTCCTTGGCAATTTTTTGTTGCCCGTTCAGGTAGTTTATGAACCGCACCATTCTCTCATTACCATTGTCCGTATATAGTACACAGTACTATAGCATTATGGTCCGTAGTACCATAGTCCTTCACAGATAAGTCGGTAAATGGTTTTTGTTTTATTATTCTCCGGTTGGGTATAGGCACGCATGTCGATGTTGTAGTAAACACACTTTTGACTTTCTAAAACACTAAATATCCGGTTTATCCGAATAGCTGCAATTGGTTCTATCATAACTCGGATAATCGGATATCCGAGTAACCAGATTGGCAACCCTACAATATTTCCTCCATAATAACCTTCTAAGGCCAAAGACAAATACGGTTTTTGTCTTTACGGTAACCGTATTTTTGTCTTTGCTAAGGCCTTTACCGATTTTGGTGTGCATTGACTCGTCAGATTGCCACTTCTAATCCTGACTTACACTTACAGGATACTGACAATAAACTGTGTTACAATATACAAATGGTACTTTTTTGCAGTACTTTACGAGCAAATTCCGTCGAAGTGGGATTTTAGAGGTTTTCACCAATATTTCTGAATACCACTGCGAATTTTTGAAAATAAATGTTATGAAGCTCATTTAACGAAATGTGTGGGCAACTCTAGCTCTAGACACATAAAATACGTGTCCCCATGTTTTTCGCGGAAGACCGGCCACATCCCGTTCGATAAATTAATTAGGTGCGAATAGAATCCCCTTCTGATATCTTTCCACTTCGAATGAGTCAGAGGGAAAAAATCCGCACACCCTTTTACGGTGTAATTAACTCGGATTTTTTTTTAAATTTCCACTGGATAACGTAGAATCACTACGCTACGAACATTGGGAAAGAAATTGTAATTATCATTTCTCCCCTTCGCTTTCCCAACCCACCTCCGAATGTCACAGGTTGTTAAAAGGTTGACGGAAGGCCCTAAGTGGTAGCAGTTAAAATATTTCCTCGTATAATTTGCCACAGGACGGACGTTAAAAGGGAACATTCGACTCTAAAAGCAACACGCGGACCTCACTCTCGTGTTATTTGCTTTGTTTTTCACGCGCCTGAACTTGACGGGATGCGGTGCTTTCCCGGCGGGTGGCCGTTAAAAAAGTTAATACACCGTAATATCTGGGATGAAGTGTGTTAAATCGCATTTTTAACTAAGCCGTAATACACATTAACAAAAATTATGAATTAATGGACAGGGGATAGAGGTCTCGTCGGCGTCGAATACATCTGATTCACGGCACCTTAGTAAGACTCTGATTTTATTATAACAATATTTCTTAAAGAGGTGTAAATTTATTGATTTAGATATTTTCAAAATATGTTATGTTTTAAGACGGCAAAATAAAAAAATCGGGAACAGTTATCGATGATTTGACACGCTACCCCTAGCCAAAACGACTACAGAACGGTGTGTAGTGATCTGCCCTATCGCGGCCTACCTCTGATTTAAGTGTAAGGCCCTAAGCGTGACAATACTTAGAATATTTTCCCAAAAAAAAAATTCCAAAATAACATTGCACTCAAGTTACAAATGAAATATTAACTTTCACGGTTTTGCCCACTTAGTACCATACACTAATTTTAGTCCTATCGGATTAGCTCTATTTGAGAAAAAATGTACCTACAGAAGATGTTTTGTTACGGGAAGTTCCTCGGAAAGAGGTTAGGAACAAAATGTCCTAAAATGCAACAGCTGTAAAGCTGGGGAAATGTGTGTAAATAATCATTAACATTATGGGAAGACGATATTTTGACTATTGTGAAAAATGTGTTCGTAATTGAGAGAAAGGTTATACCTATGTGAAAAACAGTATTAAAATAACCTAAAAAATCGTGATGTGTTCATCAGAGTACTTTCTCATATATAGGGTTTAATTTAAGCAACAAACCGAAAAACAACAAGTACCTATAAAGTACTCCTCACAGTAGATTTAGCCAAAAACGTTACAAAACTTTTTTATATATTATATCTAATGTAGAATAGCTACTCAAAATTTTATAAAAATTCTTGGAGCAAATTTCGGGAAAAATTGAAAAAATTGAAGAATGATACAAAGTGCCTTTCACTGAATAAGATATTATTAATTGAAATAATGACCAAAATTGTTGGTTTTTCGAGTCTCATATGTAAAAAAAAAATGGAATTGGACGAACCTCATCTCATGTTGTAAGTTGGTTTAATATCTTCATCTGCATATTTTATATATAACTTTTTTCGCCATAAATAACACATTTTTCATGACTGATGATTATTTAAACACATTTTTGCACCATTTCAGTTTAATACATTTTGTTCCTAACATGCTTCCTAAGAAATTCTCGCAGAAAATATCTCATTTATATTATTTCTCAAGACAGTACTTAAGAATATAATCTGATTGGATTACAAGTGTTAATGGGGTTGAAACTCGTTTTGAAGAAAATTTTAAGTTAACTACATTCGCTGTTATACCACCATCGTTTACATTCATAGAGTTCATGTTGTGTACAAGCCATTTCAAATTATACGTAAAAAATTGAGATTGCCTTAATTTCAACATGTACCTATGGATATTGACTTTTAGTTAATAATTCACTAATTAATTAATAAAAATTAATTAACAAACTAATTAGTTCGTTAGTGGGGTGTTATAATATATATATATATATATATATAATATAGTATAGTATAGCATATAATAAAATAACATCCGTCATTGTAACTAAGACCCACGAATAACTTTCGAAATTTTGGCGAATGGATGGTGCTTTCGCCATTTTATTGCCGTTTGTTCGTGAATCTGGTAGGCCGTGAGCCGAGTCCAAAAAAGTGTCTCATAGGAAACCACTTCAAATTTTAAACATAGATTGCCCTTCACACGAATGACCAGAATGTGCAAGTCTGGCAGCTTTGCAGTGGGGCGTTTAATGGGGGCATAGTGTCAAAGTCACCCCAATTTGAGGGTCCTAAAGTGCGATAAGAAACCAAATAAAATTTAATAGGTTGGTTTGTTCGTGATGCACATTTCACGAAATAAATAATGCCAGACATATAGGTTGGGGCGTTCACCCCGCCAGACATCCCCAAACAGAGCAATTTTACCAACCCCCTTTGACTGATAGGAAACCGGCTCATCTTTTCAGCATAGCTAGATTTTGTAATGAATTACACAAAAATAAACATGCCAGACACATAGGGTGGGCCCTTCGGTATGCCAGACACCCCTAAAGTGCGCCATTGACCGACTTCGGTAGAATCATAGGAAACTGTGTGGCACTTACACATCGTATTCATTATGGTATGAAAGTACCGTACGATGGATGCCAGACACGTAGGGTGGGCCCTTGGGTATGCCAGACAGCCCTAAAATGCGCCATTTACCGACGTCGGTAGAATCATAGGAAACTGTCTGGCACTTACACATTGTATTCATTATGATATGAAAGTACCGTACGATGAATGCCAGACACGTAGGGTGGGCCCTTGGGTATGCCAGGCAGCCCTAAAGTGCGCCATTTACCGACTTCGGTAGAATCATAGGAAACTGTCTGGCACTTACACATTGTATTCATTATAATATGAAAGTACCGTACGATGAATGCCAGACACGTAGGGTGGGCCCTTGGGTATGCCAGACAGCCCTAAAGTGCGCCATTTACCGACTTCGGTAGAATCATAGGAAACTCTCTGGCACTTACACATTGTATTCATTATGATATAAAAGTACCATACGATTAATGCCAGACACGTAGGGTGGGCCCTTGGGTATGCCAGACAGCCCTAAAGTGCGCGATTTCCCGACTTCGGTAGAATCATAGGAAACTGTATGGCACTTACACATGGTATTCATTATGATATGAAAGTACAGTACGATGAATGCCAGACACGTAGGGTGGGCCCTTCGGTATGCCAGACAGCCCTAAATAGTGCATCATTTACCAACTTCGGTAGAATCATAGGAAACCACTTCAAATTTTAAACATGGATTGCCCTTCAGGCGAATAACCAAAATGTGCAAGTCTGGCAGCTTTGAAGTGGGGCGTTTAATAGGAGTGTAGTGTCAAAGTCACCCCAAATTGAGGTCCCAAAGTGCGATAAGAAACCAAATAAAATGTAATTGGTTGGTTTGTTCGCGATGCACAATTCACTAAAAAATTTATGCCAGACACATTGGGTGGGGCGGTCACCCCGCCAGACATCCCCAAACAGAGCAATTTTAGCGACCCCCTTTGACTGATAGGAAACCGGCTCATCTTTTCATCATAGTTTGATTTTTAAATGTAATACATAAATACAAACATGCCAGACACGTAGGGTGGGCCCTTGGGTATGCCAGACAGCCCCAAAGGGCACCATTTACCGACTTCGGTAGAATCGTACGTAGTAGGTATACCTACCCGTGTTTTTCTTAACTGACACCTCGGTTTGGAAGAGTTCTATTCTACTGTATAAATGCCAGGCAGGTATAATACCTTAAGGCTATTTTATTTAGGAGAATATCTGAATTTTTTTTGTTGTATGGCATTGTATGTTCTAAAAAGGACATAAATGCATTTTGACATTGGCTAAATATATAAAAAATAGATTACAAATGAAATGCTTAATGCATATTTTAAAATTTGCCGCTTTAATCATAAGTACATCATAAATAAGTATCGAACTGAAGGTGAGCATAGCGGAGCATTTTTAACCAATTTTCTGGGTTGCTTTTGAACCGGACATTCCTTCATAAGAATGTAAACATCATGTCGGCACTGCTTTATGATGCTACACCGTTTGTATGCGTGTGCCTATGTGTGGACACGTGTTTCTGCGGTTCGCAAGTCGCAAGGGAAAAGTTCATTTAGTCTACAATCTACATCGTATTCTATGGAAAAGCAGTTGTTATAATGTCGAACCAAGAACAGTTTTGTGTATTTTGTAGAAGTGGGAAAAAACATGACACGAAATTATTTAAAGACAATACACTGCCAAAATGTATGGCAGATTTAAAAATTCGTATAGCCCAGGCCCACCCTACGTGTCTGGCATTCATCGTAAGGTACTTTTATATCATAATGAATACAAAGTGTGTCAGACAGTTTCCTATGATTCTACCGAAGTCGATAAATGGCGCACTTTAGGGCTGTCTGGCATACCCAAGGGCCCACCCTACGTGTCTGGCATTCATCGTACGGTACTTTCATATCATAATGAATACAATGTGTAAGTGCCAGACAGTTTCCTATGATTCTACCGAAGTCGATAAATGGCGCACTTTAGGGGTGTCTGGCACCCCGAAGGGCCCACCCTACGTGTCTGGCATGTTTGGTTTTGTGTAATTCATTAAAAAATCAAGCTATGCTGAAAATTTGAACCGGTTTCCTATCAGTCAAAGGGGGTCGCTAAAATTGCTCTGTTTGGGGATGTCTGGCGGGGTGAACGCCCCACCCTATGTGTCTGGCATTATTTTTTTGGTGAATTCTGCATCACGATCAAACCAACCCATTAAATTTTATTTGGTTTCTTATCACACTTTGGGACCCTCAATTTGGGGTGACTTTGACACTTCGCCCCCATTAAACGCCCCAGTTCAAAGCTGCCAGACTTGTACAATTTGGTTATACGCCTAAAGGGCAATCTATGTTAAAAATTTGAAGTGGTTTCCTATGATTCTACCGAAGTCGGTCAATGGCGCACTTTAGGGGTGTCTGGCATACCGAAGGGCCCATCCTATGTGTCTGGCATGTTTATTTTTGTGTAATTCATTACAAAATCAAGCTATGCTGAAAAGATGAACCGGTTTCCTATCAGTCAATGGGGGTCGCTAAAATTGCTCTGTTTGGGGATGTCTGGCGGGGTGAACACCCCACCCTATATGTCTGGCATTATTTATTTCATGAATTGTGCATCACGAACAAACCAACCTATTAAATTTTATTTGGTTTCTTATCGCACTTTAGTACACTCAAATTGGGGTGACTTTGACACTATGCCCCCATTAAACGCCACACTGCAAAGCTGCCAGACTTGCACATTCTGGTCATTCATGTGAAGGTCAATCTATGTTTAAAATTTGAAGTGGTTTCCTATGAGACACTTTTTTGGACTCGGCTCACGGCCTATGGGCAACAATATCTATATACAATATATAACAATAGCTACAATATCAAAACATGGGTAGATGTTATGAATTATATCTACCAAAACTAGCAATTTTGTGAACTTAGACCCACTTTTGTCAAAAAAGTGGGTCTAAACCTACGGAATATTTGTAATTTATAGTTTTTTTGCGTATGTTTTTGGCGGTCGGATGCATCTAGCACCAGGCCGATTAGAGAGGTAAGAGATTAAACGATAAGAAGGGATCGACCGGCCGGTCGGGTTCGGATCGGTTCCTTTACCTGCTTGTATGAAAATTTTAAAGAATTAGTTTACTGTAATAATGTACAAATATTTACTTATGATTTACATGAAAATATTTTTGACCAAATCGTCGTTTTTTCCCTCTACATTTTGATATCAAACTTGAAGTATTTCAGCGCCTGGATTAATAATGAGTTGGAATATCTTCGTTGGTTATAAAATTTATGCTAAAATTTATTGCTTTTGAAATACTTCGAGTTTGATATTGAAATGTAGGGGAAAACACGACGATTTCAGTAAAAATATTTTCATGTAAATCATAATTAAATAGTTGTACATTATTACAGTAAACTAATTCTTTAAAATTCTCATACAAGCAGGTAAAGGCACCGATCGACCGGCCGGGTCGTTTATTACTGTACCTCTCTAATCCGCTGGTGCTAAACGCACACGCCCGTTTTTGGCTTCCTTAAAAACCAGACCAGCACGGCCAATTCTGACACCGCTAGTCAGAAGGGGTCAGAATACTATAAAATGATATAGGTGTGGCTTTCACAATTTTTTTGTGGAGTTGTCTGAATGACACAATACCTTTATACTAATCTCCGAAGGCGCTGTCATCGTTGGTGTAGTTATTGCTCGACCGCCGTCGCCTATCGCTCGATATTAATTATATTTAGCTAATAATACCTACTTATATTTAGTTAGTTGAATTGTTTTCTAATGAAAATGGTTTACGCTTCACACTTAAGGTAAAAGCCGGATGGATAGTTGCCTCACTTTTCAAAAAAGCTCTATTACCGAAAAACATGTAGGTACTTAATAAAAATAATGCAACATATATATCAAAACATAGGTCTTTGATCTATTACGGTAGCCTATTTTTGTGAACATAATTAATAACGGTTTTGAGTAAATCCTGTTTTATTTTTGACCTCTCAAAAAAGGGATAGCTGCCTAACATTAAAAATGCTTCGGAGGATACTTGCCTCGCGCGGCAATGATGTTTTTAGATAAAACCAAATTTATGGCAATTTAAGTAATCAGTCTTTATTATTTGTTGCAATCTTTTATTAAGTACTAATCAACGTTATAAAATCTTACTAAATTTTATGCTTTAAAACTATAAAAATATAACCAAAATAGCCTCCAAATTTTAAGTTAGACAAGTTATTAATGAAATATTATTATTTATCTTAATAAGAACAATATGGCAATCAACTTTGGCATTAGCATTAATCATCAGAAGCCAGGGTTTTCAACTTTCCACATCTCATGGAATGGTTTTTGTATGTTGTACAAGTTTCATGCAACCACATTCGACACATCTCACATTGATTCCAATCTGATTTCGAGCTAGTAAAATTGTAATTTTCAAAACATTCTACGCAATAATCATTAACTGATGTTTGCTTATTTGTATTATTTATTTTTAAAATAGCATTTTCAACTTTTAATATCTTTTCTATGTTCCGGCACTAAAATGACAGCTATTCTAGAACTAAAATGGCCGAAAACAGTGCTTTAATGAGGCTTATTAAAGCATTGTTTTTGGTAATTTTATTTGTTGGGTTGGTAACAAGATATTCAGGTAGCAAATTCCTTACTGCATTTGAAGCCACTTCTTGTAGTTCCGGTGGAGTTAAAGAAACACCCTTTTGTACTTGATGCGATTCGGATTTTTGAGACATGATTCCGATTATATTTAAATCCATCAAATTAAATTTGAAAATGGTGTGAAAATTGACAGATGTCTAGGAAAATACCAACTTAAATGTCACGATAAAAAAAATCCCCAGATAAGAAATTTTAAATTATTTAAAAATAAATAAAAATGAAATGGAAGCCGGAACATAGAAAATGTTGTAAAGTACTCGTTGCAGAAGACATTCCAAGCCCTCGTCCTTTCTAAAACTCTAAAACTCGAATATGACGTCTTCTGCAACTTGTACTTTAAACTACATACTATTCAGTGATTCTTAACCGATTTTTCGTCCTTTGTTCTTTTGGTTGGTAGTCCTTTGGTGGCTTTTCCTTTGGATGATTTTGGACTTATAACATTTTCTTCGTTTTCACTGTCAGAACTGTAAATTTATTTTCTTCTCTTCTTTATAGCTCTCCCTTTGGTCGGTTAAATGAAATCTGTGTTATCGGATTCAGTTTCACTGCTGGTACATACATCTTTTGGTTTTTCTTTTTTTGTCTTAAAGTCTTTATTTTTCGCTGTCCTATTTTTAATTTCCGTTATTTTATTTTTATTTTTTTATTTTATTTTCTTTATTCTTCTTCTGGGAAATTGATCGTTGGAATTTAAAATTTCTGCAGATCGCTTAGCTCTTTTAGACATTGTCAACGGTATTTTTCAGGTAGGGCTTTTATTAGGTTGCAACGTTAACCTATCAACGTTACAAAACTTTAGACGGTCTTACTGTTAACGGGGCCCGACTAGCTCAACTCGTCGGTGAGTGGTCGTGGATGAACTACCATCGACCAGATACTTGATGGTAAAGGGGCGCCAACAACTACTAACAAAGCCCGGCCCTGACTGATATCCCGAGCCCCCTCTAGTTGTTGAGGGGTGTCGATCAATTTCTCACAGCTATCAAACGTCTCACTTACCTTGACGAAGGCTTAAACGAATCCGGGAGAGAGGTTGAGGTTAGATTCGTTGAATAAAACTTAAGCAACTCTGATGAATGAATTTAATAGCCGACCTGCTCGTTCGAACGGCTCGAACGAAGACGACGGGAATGTCGGCGGAACCTTCTCGCCTACTCTCGCCTTCTGCCTAGCTCGGTCGAACGGCTTAACCTTAAATAGACTTCTCGGAGACTGGCTGATGCTTACGAAACGAAACCTAACTCGAAATAATACTAACAATAATACTCTCAGTAACACTCGTAATAACACTCGGGATAACAATAGTCGCAATAATACTAATACTCATGAGGGGAACCTGTGTCCACTTTATACTATTCGTTTGTTATAAAAACAAAATGGAACCTTCTCGAAGGTCTTGCTGTAAACTTAACGAGTGGTTCGTTACCAACAGAAATAAATGTTCCTAACAATCAGCCAAACCGGATCACGTGTGAGAGAGAGACATATTTGTGTGAGTGAACTAAAACTACTTGTATGAATGATTGCATACCCTTAACTTCTAGGAATAGATAAAAATTAATCAAATTATCCCTATTTCCTTCAGTACTGTTACTGTAGGGACTCACTATGTATTTCTAAAGGTCGCCCATACTTCTTAGTACACTTTGAGTCCAATTTTTCTAATGAATCTAACCTCTGATCCAAAAATGTGCTCACAGAGGAAGGGAGATCAAACTAAGCGCTCAACCCTTAATTACGGACTACATGATAATCTATCCCCTGTGAAGACATCCCGGGTACATCAGTTCTAATATCGACATTTCATTACATGTGCTATATTTGGAGGTTAGAATTCCTAGATCACCTGTTCTCTACATAGTCCACACAATCCTAACTAAGATAAGTTCGTTCTTGTATCACAACCTATTCTCCCGGAGCATTATCTGACGTTATTCGTGTTTAAGCTAGTTCCCTAACATAACCTCTCATGAACCAGAAATGTGTTCACAAAGGAAGAGAGATGATGACTCAACCCTTAATTAGGGACAACATGATACTCTACCCTATCCCTTGCGGCACCAGTCCTGTTACACCGGCCCTATTTCGGATATTTAGTTACATGTGGCCTATTGAAGGTTATAATTTACATTTCCATTTGCTACCAGACTCCTGTTGGCCTTAGGGGTAAATGAGCTATGTCAACATGTTATTCTGGCTCCCGGGGAGGTGAATTGCATAACATGTGTGAATATAAAGTTAAGTTGAGTTGCTAAGTAAAGAGCTAAGTTGGTTGCATATCAAAGGATCTTGAATAGTTTTTAATCATCTGGCTACAGTTGTCGATTCATGCCTCTTCTCAAAAAATAACGTTACAAGGTTAAGGTGAAATTAACCAATTCAACAGAGTACAACCTTAGTATGTTTTTCAATCTAAAATGTTAATATCAAGTTAATTTCGAGCATTCAAATACCTTTTTTAGTGTTAGTAAAAATACTGGATGCCCCAACAATATAAATGATATATATTTTTGTACTTTTTAATGTTCTCCCGGCTTTTTTTCAGGGTCGAAAGGTCATTACCACACGTCCTCACCATGTTTCCCCAATACGTATACTTCTTACTTTTCTAATGATTCCTGGCCCATCTGTTCTTCTCTTCGCTCGCGTCGACTTTGTTTTTGAAACAATTTTTTGCACCGTGGGCAGCATGAGAGTAGCCGGGTGCACGAAGAAAAGCTTTAGATGCGGAGGTCCTTTAATCCTCCTATTTTATTTATTTTTATAACGAATTGTAATGTGAGCAGCTGCAAGGAATCAAACAAAAACGTCGAATTTAGAAACAAGTTTGCGGAAAATGCTAAAAATGAAGAATTTCTCAAAAAAAAGTTTTATGACACTGGCGTTTTTTTTCAAGAATAATATTTTTATCGAAAAGGTGAGGAAATTTGACGTAAATTGCGCCTGAAAAGAAAAACCGCACTGTACAAACTGTCAGAAATTTAAATTACGCGCACACACCAGAAAATGCCAATATTTGTCTTACTTTAGCCAACAGAACATATTTTCAAAGTTTTAGCAAAATCCCAGATCTCCAGCTACAAAAATGCATCAAAAATTATCATAAATAATAAATTATTAGCGGTAAAACATTACTATTATATAAACTACATTTATCAGAAGGCAAACAAAGGCTATACAGTCGCAATACTTCTCGGTGTATATTGAATCATGCTTACCACATCTGGGTCCATTTTTTAGCCACGCTGCGCCATATTTTTTAATTAAGCAAAAATCTACGTTTTTGTTTACAGAATTTACACTGTTTCCACTTTCCCACGGTACATTAGTTATTTGTTCATTATTCACGTTATGTGTTTTAGTCGACCAAACCATACATACTTATGCCGCATCTCATAATTTCATTAAATGCACAAACTGGTAAACAAGTCGCTTTAACAATCGAAATGATTAAAAATGGTAATTACATCTTAGACTGGCACAAATGGTAATTCCATGAAATCCGCGCCTTAGTTACAATATTACAACCATTCAATACTCCGTTAATGAAAGTATTACTTAGGTAAGAATCATCGTAAGAAAATAAATTTCTAGAAATTTGGGGCATAGCAATTCTGACCGTCATAAATATACGATAACTCCCATGAACTTATTGGGGGCTATGAAATATCTTTTAAAACTATTGGGCCCTAAATATAGTTTATGGGATATTCCGGCGTTGGTGATCATAAGAGAACCGAAGTCGATAATCGCAAAGTCGTAGACATTTATTGTCCGGGTTGATATTAAATCAACCGGAATGATAGATTATTACGAAAACAATCGGAACGTAGCAAAGAAATTATGTCCTCGCTCCAAACATATAAGATGATTGCGCCCTCTACGTATCGAAAAGTAATGGAATTGTGACTTCTTCGTTTCCGAATGGAATTTTCGTAAAAGTGAAAGAAGGTTGGAGAAATATGGTGGCAGCTAACGATTCCCGAAGTTTTGAAATAAAAAGCAGGTTTTCCGTCCTTTCAACTTTTCATACATCCGGGCAATATTGTTACTTTCAGGCGAGCGGAGAGAAAATTGCATTGAAAAGACATTACTTGAGACGTATCGAAAAATGAGGTAAGAGTAGTCGATGTGACCCGGGGCGTATGGCTTTAAATAATGGATTAACACTAAAAGTTTTCCGTTGTATACTTCCGCATTTTCGTCTTCCCTAAACCGTAATTCCAACGTAAACAATAAAAATTCGAAGCAAACAATAAAACTCTTTTGTGCAATTGATTCCTTCTTGTACCGTTAAATTTATTGGCAGTGAATAGTGAATGGGTTTAAAATTTTACAACCAGCAGACGACTTGCAGTAGTTAATAAATTATTTGCGATTTGACTTCAGGATACATTAAGATCTAACATGTAGATTTTCACTTACCTGTGTTTTTAAGAGCTTATAAAGGTCAGTCTCCATCAGACATTGTACAATGTACACGTCTCTCATTTGGTCTATGGTAACGGCTCGAAGGATGTCCCTAATATCGATTATCTGAAACAATGAAAATGATATAAACATTTCAATATGTAGTGTTTGGAAAATATGCACAATCAAATTTAATATGTAATCTGTGCATATAAGTAGTCATTTATTATCTTTATATGTATGATCGTGATTTTAAACAATCTTATATGTAATGACATTGTTAAACAATGTCATTACAAATTACAATTTTTACAACTATGTAAACACAGATTGTTTATTTCAACAATTAAAAATCATCGATATCTAATAAATTATCAAGTGCCTACTGTTGAACATATAATATATTAAAAAAAACCCATGGCATGCCAGCCTGAAAGGTAGATTTATGGGTAGGATATAGAGTAATATAACAGACACGATATGTCAAAAAAATGTATACGAGGTGCGAAAAAAATACAAACGTCAAAATTTTTAAATATTTGCAAATAACTTTTTTCTGTATATTTCTCAAAGATATGTTTTATACAAAAGTTGTTGACCATACGATCAACATAAAAGAGAGCTAAGTAGGGTTATAGGGATTTAACAGGGAATTTAGGGAACATACTCTTCACTTAGGGATTAATAACCATTAAATAGGGAACTAGAGCAACTAGTTATTAAAACATCTTGGGTGAAATTTCCACTTGAAAATTAAGTAATCAAAATTAATTAGAACAAACTTAGTCAGGGAAATAATTAAGTGAACGGGCTGATAAAGTAATCAAATATGAAGTAATTAATAACTATTAAAGAGGGTATTAAAACAACTGAGTCGCTTAGGTGGACGAAACAGCGCGGATCAAAGTGATAATTTCAAAATCTTACAACAATTCATTAATCGCGTAAGCATAACACCAGTCTCGTAATATGATAATAAACGCGCTCGGTAAGGTCAAGCACACAGCTAGGTTAGGGAAATTACAATCTAGGACGCCGAAAGATAACAAAACTTAATTTGCCATTTAACCAATGTAATTTGAAGATGTATAAAAGCTTGTGAAATTTTGGTAATAAACCAGTATACCCTAGTATGCTCAAAGCGACAGTGTGTTGTGGTCTTGATTATTCAACCCAACCTACAAGCTCTCACGTTACGCCCTGAGAGTTCTATGAGATCTTCAAGATACAACTTCTAACTTCAAGATCATCAAACCCGGATCTGCACGTTACGCCCTCGTATCCAAAACCGGAGTAGTACGTTACGCCCTCTCTCCAACGATTAGAACTTCAACCCCGGACTTGCACGTTACGCCCTCAGGTCCACACCGGAGAGCACGATACGCCCTCTATCCACACAACGAGAACTTCAAGAACTTCAAGAGATCACGTCACGCCCTGATCTCCGACTACAACTACAGTCTCCAGCCTTACAACCTAGAGACAAGATTCATCTCCGCAGCCACCCACGAGCCAAAGAGAGATCTATACAGTCCACTCTCTATAGAGATCACTTCACACTTTCGTTCAAAAGTCGTTCGCCTCTATAAGATCAACAAAAAACCTAAGTAACATTTTCTTTAAGACGCGAAATTAAAGTTTTTTTTTAAATAACAAGATGCCATTTTGAAACCGCTGGATCTATTTGGCCCATTAACGAACTCGACCGAGATTTTCGGCCAACTGATTTTTGTACCAAATTTCATTGTGATTCTTTAAAAAATGCGACTTGTAGCTTGCCGACAAATTTCGTTATATCCGATATATATACACAAAAGAAAATTAACGACTTACCCGTCTATTCCGTTAAGAAACGGTAACCAGCGACACGTGTTTCTGCTTATTAGCTTCTTCAGGGTGGTATAACCAAGTTTTGAATGACAACGATGTTTGACACTTGGAAAAAAATGATACAACTCAAAAAAGAACGCAAACAGTGGGCAGCAAAGCACATTTGCGCTTAACATAAGAAAGACCCTCCATTCAAGGGCAACAATCCGTCTGTGACGCGGAGCCACCGGTTTTCAAAAGTGCTTCTTTCGAATGAAAATGGGACAATCCATACTTTTACTCTAAGGATTCGTGCTCGTAAAGGCTAAGAAAATTGACGAAATAATTCAGTGATGTGTATGTATGCACGTCTATAGGTAGATGCTTGTATAAAATGCACTAATCATGAATAATCACTTTATACATCTATAAACGATGAGAAAACTTTAAGACAATGAATATATGACAATGTACATATGAATATAAAATGAACCATAAGTTCCAATTACCATAACGTTGTTGAAACTGTTCGATAAATTACTATTATCTACTATTACTATTATTAAAGTACTCAGTAATCAGTGATCAATCACTAATAAGTGGTTAGATTTGCAGTGATTTGTCTCACTCGATATATCCATTCTCTTTCTCTTCCCTAACTAAGGTAATTAATATTAGGGGACATAGAACCAACCACCTGTGATCCATTTCTAGTTGGTAGGCTAAATAAATGTCACTGGTTTGTTTAAACTGTTTCACCTGAGCAACTACCCTAATACCGTGCACACTTAAGGATCCATCTGGTCTTTAAGTGTGACAAATGTTGGGGAAACCGCGTTTCGTTCCCAAAGAAGAGATTCTTCATACTCTCTTTACCCTTAAAGAGAGACCCGTTCTACAGCATCACTATATACGGCGAAAACACCTATTTTCGATCTCTAGGAAAATTTCTCCTCAATTTCATCGTAACGTATGGTTAAATGGCGAGGGTCGACTCCTAGGGACGGTCCTTTATAACCATCCCTATCCTAGCCTTATCTCTTTTGTCATTAGCAATTTGAGATTATCTTTATTTAATCGATTCTATCTTAACCTTCGTTAAATGTTTTTAAGATTTAATTCGCCATCGTTTAATCCGCGTTTTGTTTGTTTAAGCAAACTAACGAACTTAACCTTGTCTTTCGGGGATGGGTCAAGTACTCACTATATTTGTTAAACAGTATTGTATAATATTTACTGTAACATAAGCAGGGGACGGAGAATTTATCATTAGAAGTCAGAAGTTTTCACTAATTTTTATTTCATATTGTGGTGGCGTGCAATGGTTTTATGTCCATGTATCCATGCCCGCATCTTTGGTCCTAATTATTAAGGACCCATCGAGCCCCTAAGCGTGACAATATCCCGGACCTTATAAAAAACCGATAACAGCAGATATATTTCTTTAAATTTGTTTTGTAAAATGTAGAATTCCGAATACGTATATAATTTTACTATTAAGTAATGAAAAGTAAAGTAACTTTAAAACAGTTCAAAATATTTTATCAATTCATTATATTGACAGGGCCGCTAAAAGGAAGTAAATTCGTTTACGGTATGTTCTTGGAGCAAAAATAATTAGACTTTCATTGTGCCGTTTTAAATTTTAGGCATCTGTGTTCGAAATACAGGGCATCAAAGTTTGATCGTGACAATACGTAAATGTGAATGTAAACAACTCGACTATATAATGAGTTTTAACTTCTAATTTTGTACAGTACTTCAACATAACAAGTATTTTTAAACGAAAGCAAAATAAAATCCGATAATAAAAAAACAGGGAGGGGAAAATTGCGTTACACAATTACCCCTCCTTTATTTTAGTATTTGCGACAGGGACTTCCAAGCTATCTTTTCACCTTTGAAATGTGTTTCGTTTTTTATAACATTTTGGTAAAATGATTCGTTTGTGAGATCAATTAAAAAATAAAAGATTTGCAACACAGTTCTAATGAAATAGTATACTGATACTTCTGCAATAGGCATAATTGGTTCATTGCACGTTCCATCTGCATATTAACATTCTATGGTTTATCATGAAGCTATGAACAAACTAACAGCAACAAAGAAAAGAAAAACTAAATGTGATGTGTTTCTACGTTTGACGTAGATACAATATTGCTTCAGTTCTATGCAGTCTATTATTTTTCTGTTATTTCGCATAAGGCCAAAACAATAAAAATAAACAAAACTGTAATGTATAAAAATGTGAAATATGGTGCACTTATAACGGTTATGTTTTTAAATCCAGAATAAATCAAATCAATTATAGTACTTTATGATTTAGGATTCCTGTTTTTCGCATAAAAATGATTCTTTAATCTAGTTTTGTATGTTTGAGCGATTTCTAAAAGTAATAGATGCGTTAAGTCTTACATTAGCGACAGAACATCTATACCAATTTTTCGGATAAAGAGTAGAAAAACCTAGAATGTCGTTTTGAGCTAATGAAATCTTTTGAAGGAGCCAAACGGGAATTATGCAGCTCTAAGACCTTCCTATCATCTGTATTTCCAATAATTGAAATACTTTCAAAACTGGATGACCATTGAACAATATCGCAGGGTTATGATCTAACTTGGCTTGGGGACAAACTGAACTTCCTGTCACAACTTCCCTGAGAACAATTAAAGATGAAAAACATTGATGACGTTACGGGTTCACCGAATTCCGAAAATGCTAAAAGAGTGAGCGAATTATCTGGAAAAAACTACGGACAACCAGAGAGGACTGTTAGAGCTAATATGCCATACTTAAGAAGCGATCTTGGTATCATGTTGGGTCATTGTTCAGATCTGCCACTTCCGTGCGTGAGTTACAGAACCATACCAAACTCTCACAGTCCGCTTCTCGCCTACCCCTCAATACATTCCGCGTACCTCCGGCATGATTTTCCGAAAAAAAAAAAAATGTCAATGTCAGTCACCTAATACGAGAATTTTTCGTGTGCTCCCGTCTCCTGCCGCCATTTAGAACGCTTGCATGTGTCTTTAAGTTCGTACATCGTTGCCGGTGAAGCGTCGGGTTTCGTCACACATGTCGCGATAACTACGCGCATATCTTTTCGTCAGACACGTCACGGTTACTACACGGATATCGTTCGTGCGCTTGCGCCACACTTCTCAATATACTCGTCCATCCCGTTTGCGACGATGCCGTTCTATTCAAACACGACCTCGGCTCCGACCCCTATATCTTTTGTTACTATAGTTCCATTCAAATCGCATATCCTACCGATTACGATATCGTACGCGTTGTATTTACTTCGCCTCTCCCGGCCCACGACTCCAAGCGCGTCCCAGTACTTGAACAACTCTATTATCTTCCTCACTTCAGCTTCCGTACAATGTACATTCATCCGCGATGCTCTCTCCACAATATTAGGTGCGATACCATTTTGGTAGCAGAAGGCTGCAATATAACACCGATCACCGTAGCTCAAAACGGCGAACATTACTATCTTTCGCATCAGGCAGTTCAATTTCACTGATATACCGCTGATAATGTCGCAAAATTCGTTCCGCGCCATCACCACTTCTTTGTTCGCCTTCGCACGTCCAGGAAATTCTGCGGGTACACGTGGCAACCCTGCGCTTCTCTTCGCAAACGGCACCCTTCTCAGATTACCTGTTCGCCTGTTGATTCCTCACGGTTACCGGTAACCATCCTTCTTGCCACTTGATGTGTACCGCTAATATCGCGCGAAACAGCGTTTTTTCGCAATGCCAATCATAAACAATACTTCTATCTAGGGTGTCAATGGACAACGCCCTAGCGGGAGTTCCTAATTGGTTCGATAACATAAACAATGCAACCCTGCACGCTTCGACCGTCGTCCCTTAAGCGCACCACTTGTGTGTGTGTGAGGCACTTGTTCTCTTCGCTTCGGGACGCGCGCTTACTTTACGTTCGAAATGTCGGAACCAACGCCTTCCAAGTCGCGTCAAAGCAGCGAATACGTACTAGAAGCCTCCGGATTGCGTCGGAACATCTCCTCGTGCAGTGTAAGTCGGGTCGACGTCCGCAATTATTTCAACGACATAGCCATAAACATAAACATGAACGCGTTGTTAGACTTCCTATGCCGCCATGGTGCTTTGTCATCATCTTCCGCGCAATACCCAAGTGACACTCTACGCCTGGATCAGTTCTGGACGCTACCTGGGGAACTATTTCCACCCGCCTACTAGACTTCGTAAGTACAAGGATTTTCCTTGCCCCCTTAAATGCATTTCTCCTTCTGGGCTTACTCGTGTAATTTCCCTTTCTCGGTCACTTCTCCGTTCGTTCGTCATCCTTCGTTACGGTATTCATTTTCGAAATACACCCCCCCCCCCCACCTACTGAGCCCGATTCCCGGCTAATCATACTTGGAGCGACGCTTGGCAACGTCGCATCCACTTTATCAGTCACAATTCATACTTCGACTCGTACCGCACACCGTTCTACGGACATACAGAGCGGCCCATTACCCCACCCAACACCCTTTTTTTACTCCACTATACGTTAGGTGCGGTGATTATTTCCGGTAGAAACACCTCTAAATAGCGATTTTCTGCTATAATTCGAGAAAAATTGCGAAAAATAGAAGTGGCAGAACTGGAAATTTACCTCATGCTGAAAACATCTGGCAAAAGTAGCCCAGGTGCTGCTCTTAAGAAGTACCTTATACGCTTATATTATATACATACACTCTAGTATCACAATAAAAAGGACAAACGTATCACTGGTAAAGCGTTAATCGTTGCGAATGCTAGGTGCTATAGCCCGCAGATATTTGTCGCCTCCACCAGCCAGTGTTCTAAATGAACAATTACTTAGTGGCGCGGAATTAATATATGAACCTCTGCGAAACAGGCTGGAACATAAAAAGGCAGCGACATTCGAGGATGTGAACCTTAAAATATCCGCATCCACTTCCACATCCGTGGATGTGAAATATTCTGCATCCGCAACATTCCAACAATGAGCTGCTCCTGTGATGTAATCGACTGAAAAGAAGAAGGAACCTGAGTAAATGCGCTACAGTTTCTCTGAAGTATGCAAACAATCTACATTAGACTGTACCTCCTTTAATGGACTTTACAAGACGAAATAATGGAACAAAACACGTGAATAAAGTAAAAAGCAAAGGATAAAGATGGTAAAACAAAAGTGACATACCTTACGTGATTTGAAGGGCCGGAGCGAAGGATGTCACGAAAAGGCGTTTGGGAAGTTTTCCAGATAACTTACCAGTCACGCAGACTGTCCGTCGTTCTCATTTTAGCGTTCAATCCATTCACGAAGAAATGACATGTTGATGTTTATGCTGTCAGTTTTGTTTTCGATTCTTGATTTCACCTGTCCTTTTTCGCGATTTGTTCACGGTCAGCTTATGCAACAAATCTAAACGAACGTGGGAGATAAAGAAATTCCCTTAGCGTTAAATTCGAAAAACGCAGATCCTACCAAGGCATGCGGCCTACTTCGCCAGAATTTTTAGCTCAGTACAGCTCTTTTCGTGACAATATATTAGGAGATTCTATCTACCCTCTCAAACATTAGTTTACTGCCAAACCAGTCCAGAAAAAAATATTTTTAATAAAAATTTAAGTACAACCAAAGTGTGTGACTGGACCTTGTTGTGACTTTTGAAGGGTTATTGGACTACTGGAATCTACGGATTTAAAACAAAATTGAATATAGTACAGATATAATTATTGCTTGCTGCGTGTTGCATAATTTTTGTTTAGACGAAGGTAGCAATTTTGGAACTGAGCGGAACTAACTCCCTAAGTTCTCAGTGAGTTAGTTAATAGTTAACAATATTGTGGTAGAATTGCTAGTGGAGACTATAAAATAAATATTTTACGGGCTATTATGTTCCATTAATACTTTTTAAAAAGTGCGTAAAGTAAATACCTACTTATAACAGTCATTCAGTAAGGAATAAAATCTTTATTGAAAGTTAGAATGAATTAAAAACAAAATTTTATGTACTTAATCCTTTTAAACAAAAATATGCAATTCATTGTACTGTGTAGTTTTGTCCCTACTTTTCTGTAACATATATTTAATTATTTCTAGCACGTCGTTAGTTCCCTTTAAAGGGAACTAACCTTAAAAAACTATACCTTAAAGGGTTCTAGGATATTTTTGACGTGATAACGTCTTATAAATCGATGTGCGGGCTACACACCCCAGACAATATGTAACGTTCCGCCTGACCCATGCGTGGAAGCGAGAGCGAGAACAAGTGACAGAGATCGACCTTCGTTTGTCTTGCGACGCGTCTATCTCTTTTCCACTCTATCGGCCGATGCGTCCGAATGAAAGAGAGACAGCGTGCAAGCGAGAGTGAGAAAAAGCGATAGAGAGGTACGTTAGCGTTTCGCTTCTGACGCATCTATCTCCCTTCCATTTTACCGGCCGATGCGTCCAAGTGAAAGAGAGACACCGACAGCACACAGCTTGACGTTAACGTATTGCCGGCTATTTATAAAGTGAACTGAATATTTCCTGTCAATACCATTGCTTATTACAATAACAATTGCGGCAATAAGGTAATTAATTCTTGCATTCTAACAATTTGATAAGCTATATAATCTCATATATTTGTTCTTTGATTATTACAAAACAGTAGTATCGGTCAGCAAGTGCAGTAATTGACGGATATTGATGCCGATGTACCAATCCTTCTTTGTGGTCACTTTTACCTTCACAACACAAACGTGAAAAATGATGACACATTCCTCAAATACATGAAAAATACGTACAATCTCGAATGTCTCAAACAAATGTTGATTTATCGAAAAAATTGTAATTTTCAATTAGATTAAGATTAAATTAGATTAAGAAACTATGCAGTTTAAGAGGAAACTTGATTTAGAATTCATAATTAGCAGCCCTGAGTATATACTTTGTTATTTAGATAATATTATTTGAATATTTGTGGTAGTTATTTTAGATTCGTCATTTTGAATTTAGTAAAACTCCAAGGTTTTGAAGACTTATGCCTATACGAACAATTCCAAAACGGATGTTTCTAGTTGTGTCAATTTTGAAACAGAAGATTCTATAGTCGATGTGGAATGCCACATTAATTTTTATGTATTGTACTCCCAAAATAAGAAAGTGCTCCTCAGCCGTCTTTATTATTGCGTCGTGAACGAAGTGTGCAATGATCTCTAGAGAGTGGACTGTATGTAGATATCTCTCGTAACTCATGGGTGGCTGCGGAGATAAATCTTGTCTCCAGGTTGTAAGGCTGAAGACGTTCTTGTAGGCGGAGATCAGGGCGTGACGTGATCTCTTTGAAGTTCTTGGAGGTCTTGTAGTTTGGAGAGAGGGCGTGACGTACTTCTTCGGGGTTGGATCTGAGGGCGTATCGTGCAGATCCGGGGTTTGAGGTTCTAGTAGTTTGGAGAGAGAGCGTGACGTACTCTCCGGGTTGAAGTTTGTTAGGTTTTGGGTTGTCGGGTTAAGTGGCGTGAAGAAAGATCACAACACACTGTCGTTTTGAGCATACTAGAGTATACTAAATTTATTGTACCAAAATTCAGGGTTTTTATAGATTAATTTTACATAGGTTAAATGCGATTTTATTGTTTCGTTACCTTGCACCCAGCTGACCTTCCGTTATCATGTTACCGAGACGTTGTGTTATGCTTAGTCAGCTGAGTTTAACTTGACCGCTCAAGTTCTGTTGAATTTAATAACGTGAAACGGTCGCTGGTATTATTGATTCATGTACGAACGTGAAAACCATCCAATAATATTGTTCACACTTATCCTCGCTCTTAATTACGAATTGTTTTTCTGTTTCGTAAAACAACGCGTATTAATTTCAATGATTAAATTATGTCAAAAGTTCCCTAAATTCGGTTACAATAACTTATGATTTCTTCACCTAAAATTCCCTTAAATAATGTTGACGCTAGCGTCAACACGTCGTATTGTACAAATATAGAATTATTGCTTTTTTGTTTACAGATGTTTAAATTAAATGTTCCCTTTCATGCTTTCATTGTAATTCTTATTTGTTTTTGTGTCGTTGTACAAACTACAATAATACAATAATTACAATAACACATTATGAACTCTCGAATTCGGAGTAATGTGAAAGAGTAATAATTTATAATCGAACTTTTCCCTTTCCTGTGATCTTTTCGTCACTGAAAAGTGATTCAATAAAGACATGTATTATCTTTTTTATTGTTAAAGGAGAACGATAGTTGAAACGTTAGAAAACTGATAAACAATGAAGATGGAAAACGCAAATCATGCAAAAAATTCAAATACACATGCTACATTGTATACATTTGGCAAATATTCCGAGCACTACTAACTAATGCGGTGACCGATAAAACTTGAGGCGAACCAGCTGTTCGGAATTATTGAAGTTTCGTAATTCCGAAAGAACTTTATGTGGATATATAAAGTGCAAGAACAGTTTCCAGAAACATAACTGCTTAGTTTACCAGAGAAAGTTCGGCTAGTCTGAATTGTAAAATCATATAAAATCAATACGTAAAGTTTGAATTAGAAACATATATCTAGTCTTTCAAGAGATATACCGTGTTTATGATTTTGACTCTTCAAGTGGATTGCGGTTTATCGTCGTAAACAGTAATAAATATAGATGAGATTCCTCACTGACCCATGCCGACAATAATCGACCGTACTTAGGATATTCAAAATGTGTTAATATCTTGGATATTAAATATTAATACATAGTTATATATATTGTCGCGATGCAGCCCCAATTAGCGAAAATAGGTCGCCGTCCAAGCTAATTCAGCACCGAGGCGACCTTAAACCGAAGGACGACACGTGACGCGCGGGCAAGCGGCAGGCACGTTCATAAAACAAACGAAACGTATTTATACGGATCGATTAGATAGATCAATCATCAGTCTGTTAGCACCCTGTCACGCTGCCCGTCTGAACGTCCGTCCTTCGACATGACGCTGATTGGAGGAGCCTCGCGCCTGCTGCCCTTCGTCACACCCAAGTAAGCAACCACCTCCCTTTAACCTCTTCTCTCTTCAGGTATTTGCTCATTCTTCGTCTCTGATGTTCTCTCCTCTGTTAGACTAGTGCCCAAATAAACATTTTGTCCATGTCGTTATTGTCTTTTACCATCTCCACCTAAGCTACACCCCCAACCAGAGCACTCCCTTTGGGCCCTAGGCCCTCAGGCATGTGACAATATTATTTTATGTCCATTTTCTTCCCTAGATTGTTATAACACGATACTTTGATAAAATGTAAGCCATTACTTTGCATTTCATTCATAAAATTATTTCGCATCAATGTTTGTTTCAATTTTCCGAATACGGTCCGTTCGAAACAGGCTATCTTCACCTGCAACGAGGGTTCCCGGAACAATTATACTCCGGTTTATTGACATTCGCAACGGGGATGCTATAAACAGCTTGATAAGTCAAAGTCATAAACACGGTATATCTCTTGAAAGACTATCATGGCAATGTTAGACATTTGAGATTTTGATTGCTTTATGTGAATACGATCTTATAGTCTGTCAAAATAACACGTGGAGTAATAAAATCTCATTATAAATGCAAAACCGATACAAGGTGGCATACTCTAAATTTTGGGAGTTTTATGTCTTACGCCTTAAGGCCTTATGCCTTAAGGAATCGTTTCGTATTTTGAGTGATTCACCCGAAACACGTGCGAATATTGTAGGTCGGGCTATTGTGAACATACAGGAAATAATCACTCTCTGGCGTACTGTCGGGAAATGAGTAAATACGCAATAGTCGGTAACTGGAAAAATTGTGTGCGTGTGTGTGTGAATATGTGTGTACCATTATAACTCATTTATTAATGTTTGTTCATTTCTTTAAGAACGCCTCTGGTTTCCGGCGAAATAATCGTTTTATTACTCCATGGGTTATTTTGACAGACAATAGAAGTGTCTTCCCTTAATCAAAAGAATTGTAGAAAATGGTGCAACTATGGAAAATTATTGTAATAACAAATTATAGTAAGTTGGAAGGTATACTCTAACCAGTAGCAATTGGAACACTGAATAAAATCTGATTTTACCGAGGACATTCGAAAAGAGCCCGTTGTCTCTATACAAAACCATGGGACTTATCTTTTTGCTTATTCAGAAACGCACTGGTATTTTTAAAATGCAGGTGTTCAGTTGCCCAAGTGAAATCAAATATGTGAATGTATGGATATGTACAGATAAAGAACTAGAGGGTCCATTGGACCGCAAAAATTTTTTTACGACAGCGACACTTCGTTTGTATCTTCTTGTTCTAAGGTGCAGTTGGGACTGGACGAAGTATAACGTGGAATTACGACACGATAATCATCAAGCTCAATTTAAATAAAATTTAAACTAACGAACTTCTATAGTAAAGTGGCAAAATATTGGTTATAGATTCTCACCGAGATAAGTATAAACAACAACAGTGACTATAACTAATGCATTTTCCTTTTGAACACATAACATACGGATAATAAGAAAAACAATATGTATTTGGTAGAAGGCAGAACATTAAAGGGACATAATAATAATTTTTTAACCTGAATATAATGCACTGAATAGTTATTTTCTAATCTCTGCTTTTCCACATCATCTCCACAATGAAAGAATTTTGTAGTGATCATGGCAACCAAGCAAGCATACAGATTAGACTTTACGTATCTGCTCCTGTGTTCTTATAGCAATGGGACTCTACAACTATAAGGGCTCAATGAGTGTCATTAACAACGGTGACTTAAGTTTACTTAATACAAGGTGGCAGTTAATAAATAATAGTGTCATATTTCTATTGAGCAATTGATTGTTTATTAGATACTTCAACAGAAAACGATGAATATTTTATAAAAGTTCTGGTTTTATAAAAAGCTATTAGCAGCTTTAACTTTAAAGAAAATTGTGGCTTTAAGCATTTACTACTATAAACGAAACAAAGACTTAAAACTTTAAAGTTGTTAAGCTTTTCATAATGCCTGCTTTAATTTCGTCCGTTTCAAAAATACAAATTTCGTTAAAAAGGCAGTGTGGCAACTTCACTTTAATAAAGGGTACTATGGAACTCATACCTGACAAAATGTGAGAGTGTAACAAACCTTAATTGCGCCATCACTTCACGGTGTATTGCAATACCGAGTCTTCGTAGAGTTTCCATTTTAATCACTTTCCGAAGAATTTTATAATGAAGTGAAAAGTTTGCTTTGAAATTGGAAGTTTTGGAATCTCGAGGCGATGAAGAATTAAAATTCTTCCCTCTTCTTTGTGTACGACAGTAAGAAAATAATCCTTTTTCCATCATTAACCCCGTCATTATTGAGCATTATCAACTGTAACACTTTGTAGCAAGAAAATTAAAATAGGTATATATTTGCAGCTGTTTCCTTCCAGTTTACGTGTTGCAAAATTCAGAGAATTTATATTCTATTTTCGTAAACGTTCCGAAATTTGGTCGGCTGATAATTCTGTGTTCATTCAATTAGCAACGATTGAATTATTAAAAGTGGTCAATTTCAAACGTTGTTTTGGAACGATCCCAACAACGAGGTAAATATTTCCTTAACCCAATATCGAACGTGATTTATACTAACTTGTTTCCTTTACAAAGTACGATATTTGCTTTGCTCGTTCACCACACATATTTCACATCGCCGATTTTCATCGGTACAAAATCAGGTACATACATTATATACGTATATGCTTATATATACATACATACGCATTAAATGTTTACTTTTAATTTGACCGAAAACGAAGCTTACTTTAGTAAAAAACATCAGAAGGGAGGAAAAATGGCGCAGACCAGAATAAACAAACAGGTAGCATGGGGAAAAAAAGAGTCCGCATCGTTATCCCGTATTATTTTTTATCAATCTCTTTGTGCCCATCCGATGATCTAAAATCTCATTTCAGTTGTTCGCAACAAGAAAGGATTGCGTTGTGAGCGGAGCTGGAGGAAATAAGTATCCTAACATCTAAAATATAGACAACCACAACAATAACAAACACATCTTATAACAACAAACTCTACAAACCACAGACCATTAATATAACTAGACCCGTTTGTTTACAAAATAATGTATTGCCAAGATCTTAGCACATTCTAAGCGTTTTTTACGATGTTGCATGAATGCAGATGACGAATTCTCGCTTACGATTTGCATATAAATCCAGTTTACTTCGCCTGCGGTTGGTCAGTTGTACGTAAATCTAAAATAATATAGACTTTTGTTATGAGTGGCAACATCGCGCCCTAGTCTTTCACGTGATAGAATTCGTTGTATACGCGATTTGTGTGTGTATTTTGATAAAAATAGAAAATATTTAACAATGGTTAATAGGTGCAAGATATGCAACGTTTATAGCGATGCAGGGAAAGCCTCGGGATTGTCTTTTCATAGGTAAATAAAGAAATTTATTAATGACATATTTTGAGGTTATGTATCATTCCAGTGGCGTTCTATCAGTGTTATTATTTTAGGTTCCCAGCACATCCAATTAAAAGAAATATTTGGATTTCCGTTTTGGGGCACATCGAAAATGATAACATAACAAAATCGTCCTATATTTGCTCAAAACATTTCAATAAAGGTGATTTTGTCTCTAAAATAGGTGCAACCGACAATGCTAGATATTTAAAGAGAGATGCTGTTCCATTACCGATGCATCAAGTTTTTAAACCTAAAAGTACTACAAGGTAATTAATTTCTACCCTGTAACTGTGTTTAATAGAAATGTCAAATTTATGAACTTGTCAAAATTCGAAGCCAGACATTTTTTTAAATTTAAATTTCAAACTTTTTAATGTAAATTTCAACAGAAATATTATACTGGTTACTGTGAGAAACAATTATTTCTTAACATATGAGAAAAAATAGTAATTTTATTAACCATTATTAACCATTTTATTAAACACTAAACAACGTTGAGGAGTTGTATCTCAGAAGGTAATGAACAAAATAGCAAGTTATTATGTATAAAAAGAAGCGTCTTTCCGAGTACTTTCCGGCTATGTTTTCAGAATTTCATTTAACAAAAAATTCACCGAGATAATCTATTTGTTTATAAAAAAATGACACCAATTTTAAACAATGACTGTGACCGTTCTAATACATATTTTTTAATTCTGACAAAAGCACATGAAAGCTTGTTCCCTCTTATATATGCCCAGCCAGTTTTATTAAAATCGAATAGTGAAAAGATAATTTAAACAATTTTGAAAATTTTCAATATTTATCGATTTTTTCTGGATTGCAAAATTATTGTGCAAAATCAAATAAACCGATCGAAACGAAATTTACAGAATTCTTTTATTGTAACTTCAAGACATTCTACCTGTGATATGGAAGTCCTAACTACATTTTAAAGTGCCTGTTGCGACGCAATATGTATTTTATTTTAATATTCACATTATTTCCAAATACTAACTTAATTACAAAATATTGATTCATCTGTTGCCGTCCTTTAGGCCATAAATGCGTCGGCGTATCTTTTATTACAGGCCTACTCGCCAAACGAACGTCCCTTTTCTATTTTCGGTTATTTTTCAGTTTATTGGCGTTTACTGCTTAACAACATTAGATTCTTTACACGTGATATTTACGTTTTTAAAGGGATTAGTAAATTGTCAAGGCAGGCGTGGGAAAGTCCGTTGGTTGTACTCAGTATTTCCTAACTGTAATAAAAGAGCCAATCACATTCGAGTATCGGTGAAACATTCCCCCGCCACCTAAGGGCCGTTTTAACGCACGAAAGAAAATTCAAGGACTTACAAATTGACCACCAAACCTAACAGTTGTACTTTCACATTTTTTATATACACTCATTGACTCGGTTATCGGCATTGTAATTTTAGTTTAGCAGTTTAATTTAAATATAGTTATATTCCAACATCGGTTTTCATTCAATTAAGCTAGTTAAACTACATAAAAAACAATCGTCACATCTTATTAAGTTAAGGTGTGAGATACGCGAGACGTCGAACAAAACAGTTCGCAAGACAGTTTTCGCGCTAAAATAATAGATTAAAAAAACACTTTATTGGGCCGATTTTGTTTGTTTATTACTATTTGGCAAAACCGCTAATAAATTTTTGAATTTCTAACTTATGCCATTTTATGTAAAAAGCGATTCTGCAACTTTTTTCTCTCTTCAACTTTCTTCTAAATTCAATACTTAAACAGTCAGAAGCAAAACAAGTAGGTAAAAAAAGCGTTTATTGTTAATTGTTGCATTTTAAACAATGTTTCCAACCTCTGCGCTTTGGAGGATAAGTCCATCCTTATTCTAGACATTATTCCCGAGGTATTCATGTGAAAACATTGCGGTTACCTCTTATGTCAATCTAAAGCAAATTTCTGAGAGATGGGTCTTGGACTATACTTATTGTATGCATTATTACTGTCATGATGATTTTGATAATCTTTGTCTTCTATACTTCATTTGTCACTTATTTCGCACCTTTGTTACCTAGCATGTAAAGGGCTTCATTGCCCGTTGATCTAAATAAATAAATAAATAATTTTCTTAATTTTGTTTCCTTTTTGCCCCTTATTATTGATACGAAATGGACTGGAAACTCTGGAAATCGACCTCCGCAACGGAAACGGAATATGAACATGGGATGCTGGAATATACAGGGTATAAGTACCAAATATAATGAAGTTTTTAAAATATTAGAAGATTTTAATCTGGATATTGTGGTTTTAAGTGAAACAAAAAAGAAAGGGAATGGAAATGAAAGGAAGGACAATTACCTCAATTTTTTTAGTGGAGTGACCAAAGACAAACGTACAAGAGCAGGAGTAGCCATCGCCATAAATGCTAAACTAGGGAACCAAATCAGAAATTGGGAAGCTATTAATGAAAGGCTCATAACTATGGAATTGCAGATATGGGGACAAAAAATTTTAATAATTGGTGCGTACGCTCCAACGGACGATGCAAGTAATGCAGAGAAAGATGACTTTTACGAACATTTGACCGTTCTACTAAACCAAGTAGGAAACAGAAAAGAAATAGTCCTCATGGGCGACTTTAACGCTCGGGTTGGTAGAGAAACTACCAATAAAATAGTTGGCCTGTTCGGAGAAAACGTCATAAATGATAGTGGTGAAAGACTCGTGGAAATGTGTGATCAGTATGACTTAAAAATTTTGAATGGTTTCTTTGATCACCGAGAAATTCATAAATACACATGGACACAACCCACTAAAGGATTAAGAACGATAATCGATTATATTATTGTTAGACAGAAATCTGAAATAAGATGGGATGATGTGAGAGTCCATAGGGGAGCCGTATGTGGATCGGATCACCACCTAGTCAAAGGAAAAGCTAACATAACACCAAAATATTATATGCAAAATAAACAACATATTCCGGATCACATTCCCGAATACCCTAATTACAAATTAGGAAGTTTTAGTAACGAATCAACTGTCTTTCTCTATAAACTTCGTTTAGCCGAAAAACTAAGAACCAAACTCACAGGGACAGCAAGTGAGAAATACTATGCATTACAAAAGTGTATTCATGATGCGGCAAATGAAGCTCTGGGTTAACAAGAGAAAATAAAAAACAGAATGGATGATGCCTGGGAATGAGGAACTAAAACAGCTTACAGAAAGTAAGAAAAATGCCTATCTTAAATTGCTTGCTACAAACGATAAGGAGGATAGAAGAATTTACAACAGATACAAATACGAGGTCAAAAAAGAGGTCACAAAAGCAAAAAATAATTTTTGGGTACACAAATGCAATGAGATAGACAGATTGATAGGGAGCTCCCGTTCGAGACAAGCATGGAAAACTCTACGAACACTTAAACATAATACGCAACAGACGAAGATAATAGACCCGATAGGACTACCCAGGTGGAAAGAATATTACCAAAATCTGCTGACTGAAGATCGAACAGAACTCATTGAAGATACAGAAATACATCTATTACACCTACAAGAGAGTCAGGAAACAGAAATAACAGCAGAAGAGATAAAACAACATTTGAGCACCATGAAGAATAACAAGGCACCAGGACCTGGAGGTATACCAGTCGAACTATTAAAAAATGCTCCTGTAATAGCACTAGAAGTACTAGCTGCTTTTTTCAATGAACTGCTGTCTGGAGAGAAGATTCCTGACGAATGGAATCTAGCTTACATAAGTCCAATATATAAAAAAGGAAATAAAAAAGATTGCGATAATTACAGGGGTATTAGTGTAACCTCGTCGATTGGTAGACTGTATGGTCGTATAATTAAAAATCGTATTGAAAAACACGTGAAAGACTCGGAAGAGCAGAGTGGTTTTAGACCTGGTAGATCCTGCATTGATAATGTATTTTGCCTTAAACAACTTGTGGAAAAAACAATCGCTCACGGAAGGAAGCTGCATATAATTTTTATTGATTTAAAAAAAGCGTACGACAACGTTCCTGTTTCTAGACTGTGGCAGGCAATGAGAAGTAAGGGCGTACCATACATTTACGAAAACGCAATACGGAAACTATACAAAAATAATAGAAGTAGGGTAAAAACGGGACAACGACTATCAGAAGAGTTTCAAGTTAATAAAGGATTAAGACAGGGGTGTAGCCTTTCACCTACACTGTTTAAGATGTATATCGATACGGCTCTTACTGATTGGAATCGTAAATGCTACAGTATGGGAGTGGAAATGGAAAGTGAGCATATATATAGTCTATTATTTGCAGATGATCAGGTGATAATATCAGAAGATGAAGAAGATGCAAGTTATATGTTTAGGAAGTTGGTAGAAACGTATAAAAAGTGGGGGATGGAAATAAATGTAGATAAAACTCAATATATGATAATTGGTGATAAAGGACATGACTTAGAAACTGAAAGTGGATGATCAGGATATTCAACATAAAATAAGAAGAGGAAAAACAATAACTAGGCAGTTACATTCAGTACTGTGGAATGACACGATTTGTAAGAAAACAAAAAAGCGCATGTATAACTCCTTCATAGAAAGTACAGTAACTTATGGGGCAGAAGTATGGACATTGAATAAAAGGGCAAAAGATCGGCTTCAGGCAACGGAAATGATGTACTGGCGACGATGCTGTAAAACTACAATACTGGATAGAGTCAGAAACGAAACAATCAGGGCAAAAATGAATGTAGAATTAAACATAATGGAATCGATCGAGAAAAAACAACTGCTATGGTACGGCTATATGAGACGAATGAATTCAAATAGATTACCTAAAAAGATATGGTATTGGAGGCCACAAGAAAGAAGAACTAAAGGAAGACCCAGGAAGTCCTGGAACTCAGGAATAAAGGAGGCAATGGAAAAGCGTTTTTTGACGGAAGACGCATACGAGGATAAAGAAACATGGAGAGTGGGATGCGGAAGACGGCCACGGCTGTAAAAAACCGCTGTATATATATATATATATATATATATATATATATATATATATATAATTGATACGCGTATGGATAGCTATTTTGTACGCTATCAAAATTCGTCAACGGCGGCCATATTTGACTATGTTGGCATGTAAACAAACATCAGTTTCTAATGGGAACACCGGGTCTAGTTATATTAATGGTCTGTGATACAAACAAGAAGCTAACAAATGAATCTTAGGAAATTCGAAATCACTTTCAGAACTCCATAGGTCGTATTTATAAAGTTGGATTCAAATTCTGGGAGCAGGTGGATTCACACAAAACGACTGCAAGGTGAGTGCGTTTTGAAAAATTTTAATTTACTCAAGAATGCATATTTTGCGGAATTTGTTGCAGTTCAGTTTTGGGCCAATTAAAACGAAACTAGTTTTCCGTCCCTCGCTAATGGCTTGATTAATCCTGCCTATACACGGCTAATATTTTGATACCAGGTGGGTTTCAATTAGACGAACGAGTTGTTGTTTTTTTTTTGTAGTGTATATAATGCATATTTGAGCGTTTTCCGATAAATGCATATATACGTGCATAATTCTCGTTTGTTTATTCTGCACATTTAATAGTGATTTATTATACAAGCGGATAAAATGAACGTTTAACGAGCGATAGGTTTAAACGCGCGAGCGGCGCAGCCGCAAGCGCGTTAATATCGCGAGTTAACCGTTCATTGTATCCGCGAGTGTATTACAACGTTTTATCCAATTTTGCCATATACAGGGTGTTAAGGGTTTGTCCGCCTTTTTTAACAGGTGATAGTATTCATCAAAACAAACAAAAAAACCTTATGTAACAGGTGTCCTAAAACCAACCGTTTTCGAGAAAAGAATTAGCAAACTTCCAATATTAAGGTGTGAAAATTCAGTTTTATTAAAGAATGTCACATAATTTTGTACATGAAATGACCATAAGATGTATTCTTTTAATGTATTGATGTTTAATTTGTAACAAAACAATCTTTTCTTTAAAGAATATTTTTTTTCCCAATCAATAGAACTCGATAAAGTGGCTATGATGTGGTGCGGCAACACCGCGGAGGTATCGCACGCGTCGCAAAATGAGAGCCAGCCAGTGACACTAGTGACAGTGACTGTGTGCATTTTGAATTCAAAAACGAACACGAAATACGTGTGATCGTTACGATTTCTTTTCGGTGCGTGTAAATTTTTCGGTTCTTAAAATGTTCAGTATACGTGAATAACACGATATGCTATTAATTTACGCGCGTTGTACTTTTACAAGTGCACGTCGTATTTATCACGAACGATTTCCTCAATGGCGACTGCCTAACCTAACCGTAGGACATTTGTTGAAGTGTCTCAACGTCTTCCTGACTTCTTGAAACTGGAGGTGTTGTTCCTCGTCCGGAGAACCATGGTCCAGATCGGCAGATCGATGTGAATATTAGTTTATGCTACGGAAGTGGAAATTGAAGAAGACTTGCGAGAGGATTTTTGCCGCTTCCCGTCACATTAAAACCAGTCCGGGAATATTTCAGCGAGTGCGCGAAAATTGGATCGGGAGGTGTCGAGCGTGCATCGAGAACAACGGTGGACATTTAGAACACATTCTGTAATTACCGGGTAAATATTGAAAATTACAACATAACAATAACAGCATGATCCTTTTCTAATGCTGTTAGTGGCCCGGAATTACTGATCGCTATTGATTTACCATTTATACATGCAAGTGTAATAATTACATAATTGAATCAATTGGAATCACTTACAATTATTTCGTTTTAGTAATAGTTTACGTACAGCGTAAAGACGGCATTTAGGAAGAGTTCGAAAAAAAACGTTAACCTCGCACGATCAGCTGTGTACACGTCATGTTTACGTTTCCTTTCTTGTCGATGTTGCCAAGTTGTGGTGAAATACCTTGACAAAATAACTCGACTTTTCTCGAAAACGGTTGGTTTTAGGACCTTTGTTATATAAGGTTTTTTTGTTTGTTTTGATGAATAGTATCACCTATTAAAAAAAGGCAGTCAAACCCCTAATACCCTGTATAAATTGACGTTTAGCGGAGTAAGTCCGACAAGATGACAACTTCAGTGCCGCAACCTTGACAACGACGAAGACAAATTTAAACATATAAAACGGCACTTTATACGGCAAAATCGAATAGGCAGCGTATTAAAACATTTTAATCCGCTGCCTAAATAAACAAAATAAACAATGACTTTATAGGTTCGATTTGACGTCAATAAACGTCAGTTTATATGGTAAAATTGAATAAACAGATTTTCGCCATTTTCATGAGAACATCAGTGATGTTTAAAAGAAAATGTCATTTGTCAATGTTACCCTTTTTTTTCTCCAAACCCTTAAAGGTTGGGATTCACATTCCATTTACTTTGCACTAATGAAATAGATATTTCCAAAACAGAAGTTTTAAAAAAGGATACAATTAAGAGGATGTCTTTATAATGATAGGTACTTAATGATAATCTAATCGCTTTACAGTACAAAGTGTAATAAGGGCCTAGGTAAGAAACCTTTCTTAGAAAATTAAGTCACGTATAAATGTTACGTCTAAGATGGTTGTGGGTTGTGATATTGTTATATAAGTAGAATTTCAATTTTTAAAGATGCTGAAGGTGCCAAAAAAGAAGTCATCTATTCTGAAAAATCGGATTGGTGATCGTGGGGCATTGAAAATTATTGATGAAGAAAGTGTTTCTTGCACACTCTTTAATAAAATGGTAAGTTGATATCTAAAACACACTAGTACATAAGTGAGTTCTGATTTATAATAAATTGAAAAAATATTTGATAATTAATAATTTAAACAATAAATAAGAATTTTACTTCCTATAGTTTTTGTAGCAGTGCAGTAATTAAGTAATACTTGATATTAAATAAATTCATGTGCTTCAAATTATCTGCCAGAAGAACTTTCAAATAGTGCAACATTTGAAAACTACGTATCAGAACAAGCTCTCTGAAAATTCGAATAAACAGCTGCAGCAACTTTTGGAGAAAACCCTTTCTACTCCACAAGAAGGTTTTTCAATGATTTGTGTAATCTTTTTTTGGATTGCAAGATTCCTCTGCACAAATCAGACAATCCGATATTTAAAAAACTTTTAGAAACTTTATGCAAGGTCGATGATAAACCCATTAAAGCACCTAGTTCTTCAGGTCTAAGAAATACGTCAACGAGATTTATGAAGATGTAACTGAGAGTATTAGAAGGGGATTAAAAAATTAAAATCTTTGGATCCCTGTTGATGAAACCACCAACACAAAGGTCGCCAGGTTGCTAATTTGACTGTTGGGACTTTAAATGGCTCACATAATTCTAAAGAACATTTGATTAATGTAGATAATTCAGACAAAACCAATCATGTAACCATATACATATTTGGTAATGATTCCTTAGCTAATTTCTTTTACCTAATAAAGCACCTTCTGAAAAAAATTTAATAATGGTAATTGGTGCAGATTCACATACGTTAAAATCAGCTGTCTCAAAATTTTTTCCCCGAATTTAATATATTGTACCTGGTTCGCTCATGTCTTATATAGAGGTCTGTCAAGCTAGCACCCCCACCACCACGGAATCGAAATTTGATTGCGCAGGGATTATGTGCTCTTTATGTACTAATTATGTGCCGCAATAGCGATTTTTGTGCTCAAAGGGATCTTTGAAAAAAACATATTTGAAGCGTGGGGGTGCTGACTTGATATCAAGCTAGCAGCCCCCCCATTTGCAAAAGCAGAAAACGGAGTCTGATAAACGCTATAATTATGTGCTATTTATGTGCTTTTCAAATGCCTTGAAGCGAACTTGATAAATCAACCCCTTCTTCGAAAAAGTCACCCCTGAGAGTAACACCTTCAAGAGGTGAAATCCACAACGATCGAGCACAAAAATTTTAAACTATACCAAAACGTGGCAATAATTATGTGCTCTTCAAATATACTAGTCGCAATTTTTGTGCTCGCACCCTTCTTCGAAAAACTCACCCCCGAAAGTATTACCTTCAAGAGGTGAAACCCACAACGATCGAGCAAAAAATTTTTGAATTATACTAAAACGTGGCATTAATTATGTGCTCTCCAAATATCCTAGTCTCGATTTTTGTGCTCGCACCCTTCTTCGAAAAACTTACCCCCGAAAGTAACACCTTCAAGAGGTGAAACCCACAACGATCGAGCACAAAAATTTTGAATTATACTAAAACGAGGCATTAATTATGTGCTCGAAGGTGTTACATTCGGGGGTGAGTTTTTCGAAGAAGGGTGCGAGCACAAAAATCGAGACTAGGATATTTGGAGAGCACATAATTAATGCCACGTTTTAGTATAATTCAAAAATTTTTTGCTCGATCGTTGTGGGTTTCACCTCTTGAAGGTAATACTTCCGGGGGTGAGTTTTTCGAAGAAGGGTGCGAGCACAAAAATCGAGACTAGGATATTTGGAGAGCACATAATTAATGCCACGTTTTAGTGTAATTCAAAAATTTTTTGCTCGATCGTTGTGGGTTTCACCTCTTGAAGGTAATACTTTCGGGGGTGAGTTTTTCGAAGAAGGGTGCGAGCACAAAAATTGCGACTAGTATATTTGAAGAGCACATAATTATTGCCACGTTTTAGTATAGTTTAAAATTTTTGTGCTCGATCGTTGTGGATTTCACCTCTTGAAGGTGTTACTCTCAGGGGTGACTTTTTCGAAGAAAGGGTTGATTTATCAAGTTCGCTTCAAGGCATTTGAAAAGCACATAAATAGCACATAATTATAGCGTTTATCAGACTCCGTTTTCTGCTTTTGCAAATGGGGGGGTGCTAGCTTGATATCAAGTCAGCACCCCCACGCTTCAAATATGTTTTTTTCAAAGATCCCTTTGAGCACAAAAATCGCTATTGCGGCACATAATTAGTACATAAAGAGCACATAATCCCTGCGCAATCAAATTTCGATTCCGTGGTGGTGGGGGTGCTAGCTTGACAGACCTCTTATATAGGGTCGCTGAAAAAGTTAGACTAGAAGTTAAAGATGTAAATAGTTCAATTAGTAACATAGAGAAAATATTTTGGAAAGCACCTTTACGAGTACAGTTCTACAACGAGAAGCGTCCCGCAATTGCGTTGCCCTCAAAACCTATCTTAACAGGATGGGAAACATGGCTTAGATCTGCTATATTTCTTGCCGATGATTAGGAGGTTATTAAAAGCGTCGTAACACAATTGGATCTAACAACCAGACTTGCCAGAAAAGTGTATCACAATTTTCACAGATTCTAGAATAAGAAGTCAGTTGTCCTATACAAAATCGAGTTATGATATAATTTGGGGCAGGCACAACTCGATTAGAGGATAACAAATTATTTTTAAACGTTAGCATTGACATCATAAATGATATTGAAAAAATATTTGAAAAAGTTGATGGATTAAATGAGAGAAAAATTAAAGACAAACTATCCAAAGTTTTAAACAAAAATGAAGGCTTTGCTGCACTGAAATCCATAAGTAATGTAGCACGATTTTTTCCATTGTAGCCAAACTGATCATTAATTACATAAGTAATGTAGTTAATGATCAGTTTGGTGGAGATTAATGTAAGCCCCTCATTAATACCACAAGATTAATACCAAGTTTTAAAAATGCGCTGATCACATCCTGAGATGTAGAACGAACTTTTTTATCCTATAAACAGATATTTACGGACCGTAGGCACAATTTAACTACAGGTAATTAAAAAAATATATATGAGTGTGTATTGTACTAAGTAAGCACCTAATTAATAATAATAAAAATTTGTATATATTCATTAAATATGTTTAATTTCCTTAAAATAATAATTGCGTATCACACCATTTATAAATGCATATTACATATTTAAAGGCATATATTGCATATTTAACTGCATATTTTGACTTTTTTTTAGTGTAAATTGCATGCATTTTGGCACATTTTATAGTGCATATTTTCCAGTACTTAATGATAATATATATGATGTATATTTTCTTCTGTCAATATTTTTTTTTATTTAATTTCTTAAATCATTTTGGGATAGTTGTTAAATTTAAGATTGCCAATTTTTTTTATTGCAATTAATCAATCCAAAAATATGATACTTTTTTTGACATCGTATGTATCAATAACTTCAAGGCATTTGAGGGCAGTAGCAATTTCTGCTCCATAGATTTGCATTTTCTTCTCTAATTACCTAATTACCTTGAGTAAGTTCTATTCTACGCGGGAATATGAATACCAAGACCTATTATCCCTTTCGTATTTTTTTTTATATGAAAAGATATATAATAGTTATAATTATTAAATAAATGATTTAAATTAAATTATAATTATAACAGATACATATATAATTATCACATACGGATCCGAAACCTGGGAGATAGCAGAAAGAAATAAAGAAAGACTGATGGCTATTGAAATGGATGTGTTACGCAGAAGCTGTAGGGTGTCTAGGCTACAACATATAAGAAATGAAGAAATCCGAGAAAAAATTAATGTTCAACACACAATAATAAATGATATAGAAACAAGAAGATTGATGTGGTATGGACACCTACGAAGAATCGATACAAACAGATGGCCCCAAAGAGTGTGGAGATGGATCCCAACGGAGAGAAGAAGAAAACGAGGAAGACCTTTAAAAGACTGGAATGAAGGAGTCAAGGAAGCTATGGAAATGAGAGGACTGACGGAAAACGAGTGGCAATATAAAAAACAATGGCGCTTAGGATGCGAGAAACGGCCTTAGTTTGCTGTATACAACTCGCGTATATATATATATATATATATATATATATATATATAAGGGATGTGTCTGTATATATAGAAGTAAAATTAGGATTTTTGTCTAAAATGTGACGTAAATGATTGTTGATTAAATATATGTAATTTATCATACTGTGGCATCATACTAACAATTTCTTTTTGCCAACATTTTACATCGTAATAAAATAGAGGCAGCCCTCTAAATCCGTCATGTTATATTCATTTATCACCTTCAAATTTATTCTCCATATAGTGTAGATATATTGTGGTAACTTTTATTACATTTCCTATTTCCGACTTATGAGTTTAATAATAAGATGAGGGGATGGTTTTTTAAATCTTTTACATTCCGTGATAAATTTAACATCTCCTGTGTTAACAATCGGGATACAATATAATTGTAGTGGAATGGATCGCATACACCTTGCAATAATCCAAAAAGAGGAATTTTGGATATATATTCTAATTTTTTAAAAACGAATTTGTTATATTGGTCGAAGACGTGGCAACAATAATCGATTTGTGCTCATATAATGCTTTTATATAATAACAAAAGAATGGAAGGATCTACTCCCCATCTGGTCCCAGCAATAGCTTTAGATAGATAAAACCTCTTACTGCATTTATTTTTAAGTAATGCTATGTGTTAATTCAATTTAAATTGCGTGAAAAAGTTATACCTAAGTATTTGTTGTTTTCATACGGAATTGATATACAGATTGGAATAACGGGTTTTATTCTTTTCTTTTCTAAATACAGTAAATACACTTTTAAATGCATTAGTTTCAATCACCCTTTTTGTTTAAACGGCGGCAACCAACAACGAAAGTAACTTATATCGTATTATAATTACTGAGTACGCCACTGTCATTTATCGTACATGCAGCAAATGCAATTTGTGAATGTATGAAGCATTTTCATTTAATACTACACATTATAATGTACACGTGTTTTTCTAAATTGCCCAATTTAATGATTGTCACTAAGTGTATGTTTATATATATAGAAAAAGTACGTTCTACATCGACAATATTTAATTGGAACATACTTTAAAGCGGAAAAAAATTAAGAATCCATTTTCAAGTCACATGAAAATTCTCCATCTAAATTTGTTGAAACTCCACTTAATAAAGTGAAACTGTCATTTTTACTTAGCGCTTTTTATATTTTTTTGAAAACAATGTTGACCAATAGTTTTCTCAGCTTTACTGACATTTTTTATACATTCTCGACTAGTTGAATGGAATTCGTGATGAGAACTTCATTTCATTCTAATTTTGTGAAAGTTTGACAAATTATTTATTTATAAATAAATCTATAAAGTTGTTATTTATAAAACTTAAGATTGGGCTCAATGAAGGGGTATTTAATTTTTTTTTGCTTCCTTAGTTGCTACAAATGAATGATCGTCAAATGTTAACTTTTTTTTTCTTTATTTGGATTTTCTTCTCTATTCTGTATATTCTACTTTATTTTGGAAAAATATTGTAAGAATATTGTAGATTTTGTAAAGATTTTAGTAATGTCGCATAGGTGTAGGTAAACGTCACCTGCTAACTCGCTTTAAACAACTAATAAAACTTCATAAAATCACAAGATAAGCACTAAATATACGATATCACTAAAATATGCAAAAAAATGTATTTCCCCCTATAAATCCGAGCTTTAATTATAATACACCACGTTACACCTCATAAATGTATACTATAAGATCTAATATACCTAATACGTCATACAAAGAGTTTATTCGCAATATTTCATCCATACATATCCTGCGGCAGCTAACACCCCTTCGATTTTCATACGCAACGTGTTGGCATCGATAACAATTCCATTAGCAGCAATGAAATTTTAACGAGAATACGATTAGCTTGATTGATTCTGTCGTTAAGTGAAGCTGAAAATTCGCTAGATCCTCCACAACGTCCCATTATAATTACTAACGGGAGACGAGAAAATATGAGACGATGCGTAATGTTCTTAAAGGTGATTTAATGAATTAGGGCGTTTAAGTGAATTAGAGACAAAAATGGAAAACGTGGAATGTAAATTAATCCACTCAACCAATTTCGAAATATATACTGAACCATCACATAAAGCTTAAAGTGGAAAATATATTACTTGCATGTAATTTACCATAATACACTCGTAAAACGGTATTTTGTGTAAGTTCGCCGAAGTTACGCTACATTACACAACTTCAGCTCATTATTTTGACAAGTTCAGTGCGCTGTTTAACCTATTACCGTTATTACTCCAAATTGGATATGTTGATACGATTAATGTATAATAACGAGATGTATTATAATAAGGGAAATATCGAAGGGGGCGTTTCAAAAGTTCCTTATTGCGTTATTGCTTTAAACCAGCTCGAAATTAATGGAGCTCCAAACGATTACGCGTGAAATGTACGATGACCACAGAATTTTACGAGCCACTACGCAACCTGTTACAAATAAATGATCCTGAAGATCTATCGAATTTAACAGAAAAATAAATTATTTGTAACGACAGAAATATAACGTTAGGAACTTATGTGGTAGCTACGATTCTTTAATATTTCGAAACAATACTATCAAATAGTACGGAGGTAGTAGATCATGAAATTTCTTAGCTGGCCATCACGGAGCTATTTAAAATTGGATAGAGGTGAGTATTCTCAAAAATCGCTGAGACCGATACCAGAATAAATTTCTTTACAGTCTTGTAAAGACGACATCAAATATCATTAACTCTCGTCTCGTTGACATTTATCTACATTTTTTCCTTCCTCCTACGAGGCAGTATACTTCTCATATGAGGAGTATTGCAATTAAGTCGATTGTTCCTATTTGCGTTATTAGCATTTCCAGGTGTTTTAAGGTCTCTCGAGCCCAAAAAGTCGTTTCAAAATTTAGTCAAAAATAATGGTTATCTACTCGTCAAAACATAACTAAAAACAAATATTTCAAATGAAATTCCTCAATTATGCTATAGTTAGATGAGTAAGTTATTATTAACAGAGGGAAAATATGCTTAAAAATGTAAAAGAAATATCTGTGTATAGGTAAATATGCAAATATGCATGTACAATAATTAAAATACGCAAAAAGAAATTTTTGAGAAAATACACCCTTAAATTAAAATATATATATATATATATATATATATATATATATATAACGTCTGAATATATGGGGGTTAAATTAATTTAATTAATTTATATCAATTCTATTAACAAATATAATTACTAAACTAATCTGCCAAGACTACTCTTCTGCTTTTAAATATGTATATCACAATTATGCATCTAATTAATTAGAAATCAAAATTAACATTTCTAAAAACAATATAACATTGTTTTCATTTACGTATTTAACACATATTTACATGTGGATTATACACGGAAAAATTTCATTCAACGTCAACTGACGTAATGGGCTCTTTTCAAGCAGACCATCATTTTAGGAGCTAAATCTAAATCAATACATTCCTCAAAATTTCCCATTGAAATTTCTATTACTATGGAGATAAATAAGTACTTAACGGCTATGGGTTGCTAAAACGATTTTAAATTTTCAAAAATTCGTTCTATTAGTGGTAAGCTAGATACATCTAATTGAGTAAGAGATTTGGAAATAAAATCGTAATTGCATTTTATACCAGCTAATGATATATCAAAACGAGTAAGTAATAAACAAAGTAATTAAATGAAAAGAAAATTTAATCAAACCAAATTAAAATTATACTTCTATTTAATAGATTTAAAATTTATGTAAAATTTTTCGTCACACTTTATACATTTCACGACAGTTTTTTTTTAAATATGCAACAAGAAAATTAAAATGCATGAAATATGCAAATTAGGTAAAATACGCTTTTTGCATAGATGTCCTGCTGTAGTTTTTACTACACTTAAATTAACGATGTATAAAATGGCGTAGTGCCAGTGTGGAGTGGCGCCGCCGCCAAATGTTCGAATTATAGATAATGAACCTGTCCTGACCTAAAGTGACTTATTGACAGTGGGGGAGATCCAATTAATTTGTTTTGTGTATAATATACCAAAACCATTGAGCCGCAGGAATAATGAGAACATGTGGTTACACTGTCTAGAGCAACCAATGCCTTCTTTGCAGTTCTTTGGTTGGGTTAAGCAGAGACTAAATAGACTTCGAAAACTTTGGGGTACATATAACATTTTGGGTCAGGATTTACCATTATTTAAAAATAATACTTAGTCGAATATGGTTTCGCGGTTTGTGTCAAGTTAAACTTTACAATTTGTGTTTCTTCTTCTTAGGACTCCGTCTCCGCACGGAGGTTGGGGATCCAAATGGCTATTATTATGCGGGAAACCGTAGCTCAGAAAATTTATATGATGTCAGTCCGAGCCATCTGCGTAGATCTTTCAGTCATGAGTTCTTTTTTAGGCCACAGACCTTCTTCCTTCTATCTTTGCCTCGATTATCAGGTAGAGCATCTCATAACGCTCGCCTCTCATGATGTGACCTAGGTACTGCAGTTTTCTTATCCTTGATTATTACAAGAAGTTCTTTGTTTTTCCCATGCGCTCTAGAATCTCTAAGTTAGGCTTACGTTCTGTCCAGGAGACACGGAGAATCCGTCTGTAGGCGTACATTTCAAACGCGTCGATTCGTTTTTCTATGGTTGCGTCCGGGGTCCAGCTTTCACATCCATATAAAAGGACAGGAAATACATAATAGCGTAGAAGTCGAATCAGGAGACCAAGGTTGAGGTTGCGGTTTACCAATAGTGCCTTAATGGTGTTGAGAGTTTTCCTTGCTTGTTCAATTTATGCCTTGATCTCGACCTTTATATAGTTGTTCTGGTTAATGAGCGTACCAAGATATTTTAGAGATGACACCTGTTCTATGACCTCTAAGTGTAGCATCAAGATGGCGTGTTTTTGTATTTTTGAAAATACTATATGTGTTCTTACGACAAGCTTGATAAGACACTGAAGTTGAAGTACGCTGTTAGCTATTACCACGGTTTCATCAGAATAGTGAATATTAATAATTCAGCTACCATACCAGCACATGTTTCTTCGAGGGCCTCCGTAAACACTGCCTCCGAATAGAGGTAAAACAGGAGGGGAGATAAGATACATCCCTGTCGCATGCTTCTTCTAATTTGTAGCTGTTCCGATGTAGACCCTTCAATTCTGACTGTTGCTGTTTGGTGCCAGTAAAGTTCACTTACGACATTTAGATCTTGAGCGTCGATCCCGGTCGATTTCAGAATCCCAACCAGTTTTTGATGTGAGACGCAATCAAATGCTTTTTTGTTGTCCATGAAACACGAGAATATATCGACACTCATGGCCCTGCATTTCTGGGTCAGCACATTCAGTGAAAAAAGGGCTTCACGTGTTCCTATTTCTTTCCTAAAGTCGAGCTTAGAACGATCTACCAAAAACTCTATACCCTTATCTATTTCCCTTATACATCTCCTGTGTATAAGGGATGATGACGATGACGCGTAGGAACACCTTTAGAACACGGGACATTAGGCTAATCATGAGACAGTCGTCGCACTGTGACGTCTTGTTTTTAGATTTGTTTAATGTGCTTTTAAATAGGATATTTGTGTATGATGAGAGTTCCCTTTATGTTGATATGGTTTTATTTTGTTTTTGCCACTTTTTTTGTTTGTTTATGACTATGTTGGTAGAGGTACCTACACACTATTAAACTCATAGTGTGTACTCCTAACATGTACATAAAGTCAAATTCATAAAGAAAATATTATTTTCATTAAAAATGACACTCTGGAGGGCTCAAAAAGTTTCAAATTAATGTGGTCATAAGACTGGACTTCAAACCGCATGTATTTTTAAAATTTTGGCGGAATAGATAAAGTTCACCATTTTACTATTACTTCGTCTGTTAGTTATTAGTCGAGTCAAATTAGCATTTCACTGGCAACTTTTTTCGAAGAGATTCAAATGAAGTGGGGTTTTTTGCAAAATGTTCAGGAATTCAGTATTGGAGTTCAGTATTGATGAACATATTATGGTATATATCACAAACGGTTCAACGACAATGTCTCGGAAATGTTTTCTCGGGCGTTGTAAAGATCCCTCTTTATCACCTTAGTGTTAAATTTATTATTTATTGCTAAATTGTTGTAACTTGGGTAATTAACGAATTAATTACTCAACGCCCGAAATCACTACAGAACGAATTTTTTCCCGATATCTCTGGCTTCTTAAGGCGAACCATCGGCACAAGATTGTTGCAGATGTAATTGTTTATTGTTCGATTGTTGCATCCTCTCTAATTAACTAATTAATAACTCTACTCCCGGAATCGTTAGAAAACCAGATTTTTTTTCAATATCTTTAGGATCATGAGGGGAACCATCGGCACCAGGTTATTGCCCGTAATTGTTTATTGTTTAATTGTTGTAACCTGGCTAATTAACAAATTAATAACTCTCATCCGATAAATGTCAGAACATTGATGTTTTTTCTGTAATGGAATGGGGCTATTCAAAACTCGTAGCCAAGGTCTTCAAATTGTCCTTGTAATGCAACTGTGTAGGTAATAGAAAGTTACTTGAATAATATAGCAATTTTTCAGGTTGCAACAATTGATAAATAAATGTGCGAAAAATCTCCAAGTGATAGTTTCGACCGGGCCGCGACGAATCGTTGGGAAGAAGTTCAATGTCTCATACGTTTGTCAGACGAAAATTATTTATTTGTTAATTAGCCAGGTCACAACAAATAAACAAACAATCATATTTGCAAGAACCTTATGTTTCGCCTCAAAAACCCAGAGTTATTGGAACAAATTCTGATTCTCTAATGATTTTGGCCGTAGAGTTATTCATTTGTTAATTAGCCAGGTTGAGAAAATGGAACAATAAACAATTATAGTTGCAAAAACCTTGTGCCGATGGTTCGCCTCAAAAACCCAGAGTTATTGGAAAGAAGTCCGGTTTTATATATATATATATATATATATATATATATATATATATATATGATTTTAGGCGTATAGTAATTAATTCGTTATTAATTAGCGAGGTTGCAACAATCGAACAATAAACAATTATATTTACAACAATCTTGTCCTATGGTTCGCCTTAAGAAGCCAGAGATATCGGAAAAAAATCGGTTCTGTAGTGATTTCGGGCGTTCAGTTATTAATTTGTTACTTACCCAAGTTACAACAACTTAGCAAAAAATAAATTTAACACTGAAGTGATAAAGATGGATCTTTAAAACGCCCGAGAAAACATTTCCGAAACATTTTCGTTGAACCGTTTGTGATATATACCATATGTTCATCAATACTGTAACATAAATGGGTCATTTGATAAATAGACAATTAAAAAATTGCGAGCGTAAAGAGGTTAGATGTACGTTTTGTTATAGACGACTTCCTGAACAATTTTCAAAAAACCGCATCTCAATCGGATCTCTTCGAAAAAATTTGCCAGTTTTCACTTTTCCATGCTAGATTGACTCGACTGTATCCACAGATGGTTCAGAGCTACTACTGGTTCTTTAGCAGCTTTAATTGGTTTCTCAAAAAGCTTCGTTTTGTTCAGTTTTCTTAAAACTTCCTTTTCCTTCATTCACTGCTTTTAATTTATTAACCTGTTTCTGAACAACTGATGCATCATAGTTGATTGTTCCGTAATTGAAAATAATACACATCTCACGGTATAGTTTCAATTTAGCAAATACTTCCAAACGTCTCGCTGAAGGGTGCGCTACGATATAACTAGCACTGCTGATCACTACAATAGAAACAATAACCCGCAGAAACTTTTAGAATACAAGGATTACTAAGATACCTTCTTCAGATACAAAACTGTGAGTAACTAAGGATTAAAAAAAAGAAACCTAAACTCCTTTAAAGGGAATTTTAAGACTTTAAGCTACAGAATGAACAAAACATAAATCTTGAAACCTTTAAAATATCGTTTAGTGGGAGTGGCAGTACAATCGTTTCTAAGAATAACTTTTTAAACATCTCTTTTACTAAATTTTTAGAAATTGATCCAAATTTTTTTCGAACTATTCAGGTTTTAGGAGGGAAAGATACAAAGATCAATTAGATTAAGATTAGATAAAGATTAATTAAATTCTGAATTGTTCAGTATAAACCCCATCAAAATCAGTCACAAGTAATAGAAGACCTTTAGAAAAATTTAAGATACAAAATCAATATGTGAAGGCAATTTAAATCAAAAGTAAGAGAAGGTATACTCATTCAGATATAAGGCGTTTATGACTATACCTAATCAAGTGGCTTACGGTTCCTTGTCGTAAATGACACGCGTCTAAAAACCGAACGTATTCAGGACATTTTAAGTTTAACCATAACGTAGCAATTTTTCTCAAATCCTAAGAAAGGGTTGATATTAAATAGCTTTAACATTTTAATGATCTTAAATTTCTGTCAAAGGATTACAATTGACAATGTATAAGGTTCATTCCAGTAATCTTACTTCGATGTTTATTTCAATTTTTTGAGTACGGTCCCTTCAAGGTCGGCTGAATTTCTATTAAAAGGTGTAGCAGTAGGCGAAGCCGCGGTAAAAGTATGTTTAGAAGAAGTATAGTTTACTATTTGTACCAAATAGAAACAGAAACCCTGCAGAAGAAACCAATTTTATTTTTGAGGACATATTTATCCATAATGGTTTTAGGTAATTTTTTTTAATCGAAGGCACATTTACACTACACTGTTTGAAACGGAGATTTAAAAAATTAGTATTTAGGTACGTTGAGATGAAAAATATTTTAGCGAACCTATTTTGGAAAAAAAATTAGTGAAATCTTCTGAAAACCGTCAAATCAAACGGCCACCTCAACTGAAGTTACATCTAACAAAGACCAAAACCACGTAAAATAATACTAAACTCGAATTAACCACAATGAAACAAGCGGGAATTCACAAACTACGCGACATTGTGGTGCGTTACGCACGCATCTTCACTTCCCAACACAATTCGACACTTTCACGACTTTCTCATGAGAGCGGCAACGTCGCGTCATAACGACTGAGCTCTACGTTTTTAAAGTATACCACGTTTGGAAATAATAGGAGTGACAGACAGTCCAATTTTGATGTTTCGTGGGTACTTATATGGATTCCATAGGCGTGCGTAAAAGTAGAGTCGTGACTAAAGGCATTTTTTAAAAAAATTACTACAAAATTTTTACAAATAAGAAGATACAAATACAAATCAATAAGAATAATACATATTCATGTTTTGTCAAGGTATCCACGCCAATCAGTCTTTGGAAATAAGTCACTCGTGTTTACTACAAAAAATATGTTTGATTCTGGGAAATACAGCATCTACGTTCATGGAACGAACCTTGGCCAAAGGATTGGTGCATTGTTGCCGTTGTAAGCAATCTTCAGCAATATACTTCCATGGTGTATTTCTTGTTGCAGCCATCACCAACAATACTCTTTTCGTGGCTCGCTTAAAACCCCACTTTGAACCATTATAGTTGTTCTTTAGTTTTATTAAAGTGTAAAGCTCAGTTACCTGACTGGAAAATGCATTTCGAAAGATGATTTTTAAATGTTTCGAACCACTTTATGATTCAAGAAAACGAAAGGTTGGCATTTGACAACGCCGACGGCGAATTGTCCCATTTCCCAATTTATGCGTTTGTTCCACACAAAACGCTCTACAGTTTCTTCAAAAAAGGGATCCATCGCCAAATGTCATTACTTCTATTATTTCCAAACGTGGTATAGATGGTGGCAAAGGGCAACGTCGCGTTCGGGGCCAACGTGGAGCTGATAACCGGCTGCCGAATCCGAAAACTCAGAAAACGAGAGAGGGGGGGGGACAACTTATATTCTCTCCTCTCCGTGCTCGGAATCGTATGTATTATGTTATAGGTATATCTAGTAGATACAAAGAATGTATAGAATAAGGCTGATCCTCCATTGGAAGCGTTTTCAAGCGACCAAGCGATTGGGCGATGAGAGGCGACTTCGAAAAGGCGACCAAAACGCGACTGCGTTCCTCCTTTGGAGGCGACTACAACGCGCGTAGTATAGTACATGGAAAAATTGAAAAATTAGTTTTCTCCAAATGTTTCAGTAATGTACAAGCTATTGAAGGATTTTCTGTATAAAAAGCTGTTGCAATAATGTTTACGGGCGACTTTAATTTTATAATTGATGTAAAACCAAATAATGTACATGCATTAAAATACGCTCCTGTTACTTCAGTAGGTGTGTAGAATGAATTTATTTTCAAACATATGTTCACTGGTAGAAGACAATCTTTTCTTATTGAACATTTTGAAAAATATATAGCACTTGCATTTTTACCAAATTTTATGCATTTTTTTTAATGTTTGTGCATTTTTTTTACATTTTCGAGCATTTTAATGCGCATTTTTTTAAATTATTCACGTGCATTTTTTCCTCCCTTTGGTAATATACATGTTCGAGAAATGTGAATCACAACATCTACAAGACACCCAAAATCATGGGGAAGGAGAAGTAGATCGCGCGTAGACAGGCAACCGATCCCATCCGAATGGGATCAGTCGCTCGTCGCCTCAAAACGCGAGAATTTCTTCGCTCAGGTAGCGTGCAGTGGAGGTCTCCTAATGCACATTAACACAATGGGAATAGTCGCTTGTATACGGACGACTACGCGTAGTCGCTTAGTCGCTCGAAAACGCTTCCAGTGGAGGACCAGGCTAAAGGTACACCGTTACACATTCTCGTGACGCTCGCGCTAGCATTTTACTCTACAGAAAACATAATATAACGCCAGTACAGAACCGTTTCAAAATAATATCTGATAAGGGTTGGAAGTACTGGAAAATCTGAATTTCAATCCATAACCTTCATGGTGTTTCAAATAATGTTTAAGTGAAAAATAATGATTAATAAATAATAAATAGAAATATTAACGTTTAAGTGAAAAATGTGAGAAACCTAGATGATGCATTCTGCCGAGAAGGGCCAAAGTGGCTGCATTCCCTTAACTAGTAAAAACTCTCCAAGCATCTTTCATGAAACTTCGGGTAACCTCAAAACTTGTGAAATATGTTAACTACTTCTGAAATATAAAATCCTGAAACTCTACTTACATTCTCATGTTTGAACCTCGTAAGTATTTTGATTTCCCTGAGCGTTCTCTGGCAATAAGTCTGATGTTCGAACGGCGAAATTTTCTTGATCGCCACCTTGGTCTTCGTCACCGTGTCCAATGCCGACCTGTAAAAGAAAGAGATGGCCGTTAGAGTCGAAATGGAAAACGTGCAAAATTTACGTCCCGGGACGCTGGACGCGCCTGTTTAACTTTTCGCTGGATACATCTCACCGTCTTGGGAATTGACGGGAGATCCAAGTTCAGAATGGAATTACTAACGATAGGTCTTTTCCGCAACGGGAAATTGGGAGAACGACGTTTTAGGAAAGGCGTATTTACACGAGAAGTTGTTAAGGAGTTCTGAAATGTGATAGAAAATGCGTTCCCTACGAGCATCGCAAAAAGCGCTTTTACAAGTTGGTTAAGTTAGTTTGCGGGAGTTCCGTTTTTTAATAGGCAGTGTCGATAGAAAACCACAACTTCATAGCAAAGGGACAACAAAGTCGTATTTAACTTTCAACATTATATATATCAAATCGATAATGCCGACTCAGAAGAAAATATATCTATTTTCATTTTTTGGATGGAACGGAATCATTTTTTCCTACAAAATTCGAAGGAAATACGACGTCAAAACGGAACACGAAAATAATACCGTCTCCCTTCGAGGTCCCAGTATATTTCACGAGTTATTGCTTCCGATATAAAATGCGTATATATTGGAAAAAACAATTACGATTTAGGTGGAGACGACAAAATACTGGATTTTACATTTACCAAGAGTTACATTTCACTTGTTACACTTGTTTTTAACGCCATACATATTCCCATCAAATTAAACACTAGATATTTAATTGGTCGATATTAATACAAATGATTTGTGGCATTTTCAATAAATTTAATATGAGTTATAAATTTAATTGTATTGCTCTTCTTTAGTACAATCTAAATATACCAGTACTTATACCGGGTGATTTTTAATGATTGAAGCAAATTTTGTGGGTTGGCACCCTGCGTAATTGGTTAGCGTGGTCATTTGTCAACTTGTTTACTTTTGATTTATTTTTAGTTTAGGTTATGTACAGTTGTATAGAGATAAGAAACAAGTTAGATTATTCTACAGTAAATGCTGAAAATGTTGACCTTCTTGTTGTAAGCAACATTCAACTCTACGCTATAAATTATTAAAGACATTAACTAAAATTTCAGGTCCAATATCTGCCATAGCCACTTCAATTGCGTGCTGTAATTCTTGCAATTTGCCCAAGTGGTTTCGAAATACAACATTTTTTAAATAAGGGAACAAGAAATAGTCCAGGGGAGTCAAGTCTGGAGATGTACTAGGCCACAAACCAGTGCTAACTAAACGGTCTTGAAAGAATTCCTTTAAGAACGAAGTTGTAGCTCGTGCTGTGTGTGCAGTTGCATTGTCCTGCTAAAAATAACCTTTAGTCAACTCTCAGTCATCCAACTCATTTATAAATGGCTCCAACAAAAGCCTTTGATATCTTTCAGCGTTAATCGTTTCATGAAAAAATATTGGCCCGATAATTCTTGTTCGTGACATTGCCACCCAGTAGGCGCGGAAATGAAGCACTGAGCGACCGAAATTTTTGCAGTAAGATGGATCGAGATGCGGTTTTTTGCGTTCGGTTCGTGGAAGCGTCTACAAATTTTGTGAACATTTGTTATGAACGAGAATTGCAAAATTGAAGAGGTGCAGAAGAAAAATGCTTTTTTATATGTGCATGTGAAGGTGTCGGTTGTTAAAAAATTTACAACTCGGTAAATAATGACGGAAATGAGTTCAAATTTGTTACTCGGGGGTTTTTGGGGCCGCTGAAAACGAATATGACATCGCCAGTGGTCTCCGAAGTACCTAGTGCTCGGTACCGCTCGAACCAACGTCGTCTTCGAGAGGTTTAGGGGAATTGATTATATAATTAGCCGAAAGGTCTAAACTCGGGGGTTTTTGGGGTCGCTGATTGTGAATATGACATCGCCAGTGGTCTCCGAAGTACCTGGTGCTCAGGGCCGCTCGAACCAATGTCGTCTTCGGGGAAGTTTTAGGAGAATTTCTTAAAAAATTGATCCTAACTCGGCACCTATACATTTATTTGACATTGTAGATAAATCGTATTTTACCGAAAACGTTTTTACAGTTTGAATATTGAAATATTGAAGTTTGTATTAAAAAAAATCTCTAAAGTACACTCATATCGACGTTGGTTCGAGCGGTACCGAGCACCAGGTACCGCCAAGGGTACCGACCCCAAAAACCCCCAAGTAACAAAATTGAACTCATTGCCGACATTATTTACCGAGTTGTAAATTTTTTAACAACCGACACCTTCACATGCACATATAAAAAAGCATTTTTCTTCTGCAACTCTTCAATTTTGCATTTCTCGTTCATAACAAATGTTCACAAAATTTCTAGACGCTTCCACGAACCGAATGCAAAAAACCGCATCTCGATCCATCTTACTGCAAAAATTTCGATCGTTATGCCGATTTTAGTGCTTCATTTCCGCGCCTACAGACATATATTTTGAGTGGATGTAATGGCACTTGGATAACATTGTGGGGGTTATGTGCAGACCAAGTTCTGTAATTCTGTGAATTAATAAATCCAGAGAGATGAAACCATGCCTCATCAGAAAAGAAAGTCATATCCTGCTGGTCAAGGTTGTTGAGTAGGTTATTGTTATACCAGTGACAAAAGTGGATTCTTTGGAGAAAATCAGGAGGGCGGAGTTGTTGGACGACTGCAAATTTATATGGTCGTAGGTGCAAATGTTTTTAAAGATTGCACGAGAGGATGAATAGAAAAGTCCTGAAATGTAAGAAATGTATAAAGTGTAGAATAAGGTAATCGTTGATGGAAACCTGTTTGTTGGGATACACGGCGTATGGAGGCATTTGGATTTTGTTGTATAATTTGATCTACATTTTGCACAACATCCGGCGTGGCAACAGTTGGACGCCCAGTAGAGTTACCCTTTTTAACGCTGCCATTGCCTAAAAATCGTTCAACTATCCTACCACAATGTTGTGCAAAAACACGATATTCCGTTTATTCCTCTGGGTATGTTTCGAGAAACTGATCGTAAGTCAATTGCTGGGAATATATCCAGTGGCCATTTTCATGTTGGAATGCACTTCGAAAATACATCATTACAATGAAGGTGTCATGTTCGTTGTAAAAACCATTTTTCAATAAATAAATCGTGATAAAGATAATTTTATTTATTTTGAAGTTCGACGTCACATTTGAATTTAAAAGTCAAGTGCAACAACTTCGTACCGTAAACAAACTGTAAAAATATTGCCAACCTAACAAAAATAATCACAATCATTAAAAATCACCCGGTATTTCAATAAGTATTTTAATACGAATTATTATTATAAGACAGACAATGAATTTGTTAATCGTTGGGTGGAAGAATCAGTAATATTACGGCTAGAATTAAAAAAATGCAAATCATAACTTTGGTCATAACATAATTTAGACGTACACATATTGCGTTTAATTTTAAAATATTGTCACGTTTAGGAGTCTGATGGGTCCTTAAGGGCGCACGGTTAGGGGAGTTGCAGCACAGACAAAAAAGGGTTCAACGAACCGAAGACATTATTTGGTTTACCAACAAAAGGGTTACAGGGGTAAACCTAACATTAACATACCTTAAATTGGGGAGAGATAGAAACTGAACACACTGAATGAGACAAAAATTAACGAGGAGTAAAAACCAAAGGGGCACATAATAAACACTCGTCTGAAGTTGGCGCCCGAATTTTTGAAAAAATCCAATCTTTAGAGTTCTGAGTCGGGGAGGAATAGTTCTGGAGTTCTTCCATGAAAATTTCAATAGTTCTGCAAAATTTCCCAAAAAAATGAAACAAACATATTTTAGGGCCAGCGCCGTGATTTGCACTTAGAGGAGTTCTGATCGTTGATTCCGGCTCATAAACAAGAGTTCTGAAGTTCTGAAATAAATTTTAAATCGAAAATATGATTTTCGCGAATAACTTTTTCGTTTCGAGTCTGATCGAAAAATGAAAGAGGAAAAAGTTGTAGAACTCTTTGGGCGCTATATAGAACTATAACCAGAACTCCTCTAGCATTTTTTTCCAAAATATTTTCTCAAAAATAGAAAATATGATTTTCGAGAATAACTTTTTTGTTTCGAGTCTGATCGAAAAATGAAGAAGGAAAAAGTTGTAGAACTCTTTGGGCGCTACCTAGAACTCTAATCAGAAATTCTCTAGTATTTTTTCAAAAATATTTTCTCAAAAATCGAAAATGATTTTCGCGAATAACTTTTTCGTTTCGAGTCTGATCGAAAAATGAAAGAGGAAAAAGTTGTAGAACTCTTTGGGCGCTACCTAGAACTCTAATCAGAACTCTTCTAGTATTTTTTTCAAAAATATTTTCTCAAAAATCGAAAATATGATTTTCGCGAATAACTTTTTCGTTTCGAGTCTGATCGAAAAATGAAAAAGGAAAATGTTGTAGAACTCTTTGGGCGCTACCTAGAACTCTAATCAGAACGGATCTAGCATTATTCGCAATTTTTTCTCAAAAATCGAAAATATGATTTTTGCGAATAACTTTTTCGTTTCGAGTCCGATCAAAAAATGGAAGAGGAAAATGTTGTAGAACTCATCGAGCGCTACCGAGAACTCTGGCCAGAATGTATTTGTGATTTCCAAAATTTTCATTTTTTGGAAAAAAAATTGCATTTTTTTTAAAAACAGGAAAGAACCCCAGAACTCTTGTTGATGAGCCGGAATCAACGATCAGAACTCTTCTAAGTGCAAATCACGGCGCTGGCCCTAAAATATGTTTGTTGCTTTTTTTTGGGAAATTTTGCAGAACTATTGAAATTTTCATGAAAGAACTCCAGAACTATTCCTTCCCGCCTCAAAACTCTAAAGATTGAATTTTTTTTCAAAAATTCGGGCGCCAACTTCAGACGGGTATAATAAACGAGTTGATAAATAAAAGACAAGATTAAATTAATAAGTGGCATAGCAAACAAATAGTGGCATGATTCGGGGGGGGGGGGGGGGGGTGATTAGGATATCTCGGTAGTTATGTAGCCTCTAGGTGGATAGCAAGTCAGACGAATTGATCACTAATTAATGACTGACGCAGAATGTTTATCTATCACATATTTATTCAGATAAAACTGCCGATTCGATGTTTTCGCGGCCATAATGTGCTGCATTGCGATCAATTTATGAAATGGTTTAAACAATCGTGATGATTTACCTTTACCGGATTAATGTGTTGCCCATGACTTAATTATACGATCCACATTATACGATCTGTATGTGGCAATATTAACAGTATGAATATTATTTTTAAATGACACCCTAAAAAATTAAATACGAGTAAACCAACTACGAAGAGGTCACATAAATTTTCAGTATCACAATTCCTCTCTTTAGGTAAGTACAAAACTATTAAATTTATAGTGCAGGTAATTGAAAATATTTAAAATCATCTCCAATGCTATTTCCAATTCCACCGTAATTGGAACAGGGAACCCAACGAATGGTAATTGAAATATTTTCGAAACGTCCACGTGGAAATGATGGATTTAGTTATTTCGCCATTTAAACGATCCGATTAAGCCGTCATCCCTTAATCAAAATTGCTCGCTACGCTAGGTGCATACAAATTGTAGTAAACAGTCCGCATAGGCAGGTACTACGTCTGTGTCGAACGGGAAAAAGATAAACAGCCGTGTTAAGCTTTAGCGTTGAAGAGAAGAGTATCCATGCATCGGAAAATTAATCTTTCCGGATGAGGAGCGGTTCACCGCAGGGACGATTGATTATCTGGAGGTTTGCTTACATCGAGTTCTTCGAAGGAAATCACATTAGAGTAACCTAGCAACGCGCAAATTAGCAGACATGGCTCCGTACAAGATCTGACTTTTTTACCTTTCGTACAATAAAAATCGTTTCGTTGTTTCTGTGATAAAATTAAAATAAATTCAGTCATTTATTAATTTAATACCCGCATCGGAAGATAGGGATGATCGAGTGTGCGAAGCCAATTATTCGCGAGTCGAATGGGATACCTTATTTGTACATGTACAACTGTCTAAATAAAAGCTAAGCAAATGAAAAGTAATTTCACATTTAATTTGTATCGTACTTCCGCGTAAGTACTGCAATTTATTTAATTACGAAGGGAAGCCCGATCTTTGCTATCAACTAAATTAAAAAGTTAAATACCTCTATGTAGCTTTAGCAAGAAAACGCCACAAAATTTAATTTTACGGTCGCGCCGAGGCAATAGTAGAGTAGAATTTAATTTACGTGGTCTGTTGGACAATATGGTCAATTTGTGCAAAAAAGAAAAATATTTCCAATTGTACAATAACATCATGCGGCACCATGCGACAGAAGATCCCATGGTCCCCAAAAATACAAGATAATACTCCTTCGGCGATCTGGTCGTTTCGAGAACAGTACACTAAGTAAAACACTAATTGTCCCTTGCACACCACAGTAATAATCTAAATCCCCCGGACGCAATTCAGTCAGACAACCGGGGACACATTCAATTTTTACCGTTCTACCTCTTAACAATCACAATCTCAGCATAATGCGGCAATATCGTGCTTGTGACTGAATAGAAAACTTAACATTCTAGGTGTAAGAATTTAACTTAACTTAACTCGAATTTTTGCTATTGTGTTAACTTTTATAAAAGAAAATTGGCGGAAGACATTGTGCCCTTTCGATAATAAACAAGAGATCCACCTTGGTGATGGATAACCTTGGTAACCTTCGGAGTGCCAGTGGAGCTGAAGTTATGTGATCAAAAGGCAGCTAACTCTCCTGAAGGACTCCACTAACTCTCCACTGGTATCACAGAGTTTCAGATACACAGAGCTGACAAACCATTCATAAATAACGGGTGTGAAGATAGCCACATCCACAAATTTTGTAGTACGGTAAAATAGGTGCTATTTTTTAGTATCAAAATTTATGATAAAAACGTACTAGGAGAGACTGTTTATTACTAATGAAATGTATCCGATACGATTTACCGCCCTCGCGGGCGGTACATCGAAAAAAAATTTTCGATGTATAAATTGGTTTAGATACTAAAATATTTTTTTCCATACGTCAGAGTACACTATTTCGAGGTGAAGTCTCGTATCAACCCCCGAATGACTATCGCATCCCCTGATTTTCGACTTGAAACTATTTCAGGGTGGTAGTCTACGTATAAACGAATATTTCCAGACAAAAATTTTCGATGTACAAATTGGTTTAGATACTAAAATATTTTTTTCCATACGTCAGAGTACGATATTTCGAGGTGAAGTCTCGTATCAACCCCCGAATGACTATCGCATCCCCTGATTTTCGACTTGAAACTATTTCAGGGTGGTAGTCTATGTTTAAACGAATATTTCCAGACAAAAATGTTCGATGTACAAATTGGTTTAGATACTAAAATATTTTTTTCCATACGTCAGAGTACGATATTTCGAGGTGAAGTCTCGTATCAACCCCCGAATGACTATCGCATCCCCTGATTTTCGACTTGAAACTATTTCAGGGTGGTAGTCTATGTTTAAACGAATATTTCCAGACAAAAATTTTCGATGTACAAATTGGTTTAGATACATAAATATTTTTTTCCATATGGAACGTATTTACCCCTGAATGACCATTGCATCCCCTGATTATCGACTTGAAACTATTTCAGTGGGATACATGATGTAAAAATGAATATTTTCCGATAAAAATTTTCAGTGTAAAATTTGATTTGGGTGATTAAAATCATTTTTGTTTCGATTTTTTATACATTTACCACATCTATCAACCCCCAAACGATAGCTAGGGCGGTAAATCGTATCGGATACATTTCATTAGTAATAAACAGTCTTTCCTAGTACGTTTTTATCACAAATTTTGATACTAAAAAATAGCACCTATTTTACCGTACTACAAAATTTGTGGATGTGGCTATCTTGACACCCGTCAAAAATACGCATTTTCTTGTCGCCAGCATTGATATGGAGCGACGCGGTGATGTAAACATATAGTGGGGAAAGTGAGGTAGGAGTGGGGATAGGAATGGGTATAAACATAACCAACTTCCACTAAGATAGAAGATAGGTTAGGATTCTTATAATCCTGTTTTCCGCAAACTTCACAGATTTTAACCATTTCTATTAACTGTTTTTATAAAGGCGGGAAGTAAACAAATAGTATCGGTAGCAGACTACACGAACAAACCTGAAGAAACACCTAAAAACGCCAAATAACACCGATTGTTAAATCATAATAAAATTGACCTTGGGCCCCAAGACGGTTTGCGCGGTAAAAACCACGTTGCCGGTTTTATTTTCGAATATATTCGATCTAACGATCTGTATCCGTCTAAATGTATTTTAGGAAAGTTTTATAAAACAAAATATACCAAATTTATTTTTACAATTAACATGTTTGTATCGATGGAATAGCACTGTATGTGAGAAACAGGTATATCTCCTCCTTACACTGTGGACATAGATCTCATTTTCCATAAAAAAAAATATATTTTGTGTAACACTGGCAACATTATGGTTTATCCCCATTTTCAGCCATCTTTAACTATTCAATGTTGGCTTCACGAAAAATGTAAATAATCATCTCTGTTATTCTTGTAACTCTGTGACTGGTATCATAACCCAATACCTGAAGATGACATCTACTTCCATTACTTTAACAACCAGAATAATTTCTATATCTTCTACGCCTTTCGCAAAGCTATAGAAATTTGTGTAAAGCAAGAAATCAAAAACTGACATTGATCGATACAATACACTAGGTAATGTCACACTGTAGTTCACATCATTTTTACTAACTTCTAAATTACATATCACAGAATTATTGATATTTGATAATCAATTTATAGGCTATTGACTATGTCATTTAATAAGGAACTAACGCGTGCAAGTTTTTTTTTCATACGGCGAATTGACCTCTAAAGAAATAAAATCCGAAAGTGCTACTAAATTTAGCCATGCGTTTTTGAGAACGGGGTACGTTTGTCCACTTTTCGATTTTTCGGCTATAGCGCAAAAACTATGCATTTTTCGAAGATATGTGCCGTAAGGTTTCTCGTAGAGAATTAAATTTCCTATGAAATTGGTATTTTTTTAAGTACAAAAAAATAATTTTCAATGAAATAAATTCAAAAAACCAAGGTAAAAAAATGGAAAAATTTCCAAAAAATTTTTGTTGAATTTTTGACTATAACTATTTTCTGAGTGGATTTAGTTATAGGCATTGCTTCATAAAAAAGAAAGCTTATGAAATTCTCTTTAAAATGGTAACTTATTACACTTTGTATGTTGAATATTGACTGAGATATAAACGTTTGAATTCAGCCATTTTTTCTCGCGTTAGTTCCTTTTACCCCTGTTATTTTCGACATAGTCAATAGCCTATTAGAGGTATTGCTGAAGAGATAAATACACATACTTATTGGAAACCTCAAAAAAAAAACTGAGAATACTCTCACTGTCGAAAAACTACCGTCATAATCCGTTTATAACTACTTTTATGAAATCTGAAACACCGATTTTGTATCTTAACTCCTAACCGAAAAACACAAATCTTGTATTGTGAAGATGTTATTGAAACTTTGGATATAACTAACCAACAACTGATAAGAGCTAAAATTACCTAGCCTCTTAGCTTTCATAAATCACTGAATATTCAACAAAAGTGAAGCTAGATATTCCCTTTAATCAACTCTACTTCATTCAAACTCTCCTCTAATAAATCAATGATAACTAAAACTGATAAAAGAAATTGTTGGAGAGTTCTTGTTATTCGGATAAATCGAGAATTTCTTATCTGCAAACTCATATTGATTGATAAAAACTGATAATTAATTACGCTAAAAACTACTTGGATATATACACACAATCCATAACTCTAAACAATTGTAGAATTGTACACATCAATATATTTATACATCAGATAATAAATGTTACATATTTCATTTATTATCAACATTTATTGAGTGTGTTAAAATTGTTTATAATTTGAAGTTTTCTTTGAAGGTGAAGTTCATTGTATTTTATGACCGTATATATATGCGTATTTTATACGTATATATGATCTTTATTAAGTTTATTATTATTATTATTAAGCGTTATTAATTGTAATTGATTTATCGTTTGCATTGTATTGCATTCATAAGCCAATTAACTCTGAAATCACGTCTTAGATAATATTTAGATATTAGTGTGTCTTATTATAAAATATACATGCTGCGATAACATATTATGTTATTATTATAATATTTCGATTTAGATGAGTTTGGCAATTTTATTATACTACTTGTATTTTGATATTGGTTTATAACAATCCGATAGGTTATATAGGTTACGTTCCTTACATATACCTCTTTCACTCCTATTATTATAACCTGATGATGGTAAGGGAACGAAACCGGTCGTTATTACAATAACTTTAATGAATGAAGATTGGGGCAAGACTTTGTGTCTTTTGCCTTAAATTTACTCCTGTAATGGTCGTTAAGTACTTTATGTAGGTAGCAATTTAAATTCAGTAATATTATTGTAATAATAAAAGATATAAACGAAAGTAATTGTATAGCTTACTAGTTTAGATCCAGCTAACTCGAGGTGAATTTTCGATACTGGAACATAGAATAAAATTCTTATTTCCAGAAAGTTTCAAAAATGTGACCGTGACACTATTAAGTGTTGGTTTATTTAAATGACTTGTCAATGATGTCGCACATGCAACAATGTTCGAATTTTATTGAAAACCTACAAAAATCATCTAAAAACGAACACATAGCGTCAATTAAGAAAAATTACACCTTTCCCAGAAAAACGTACGATTTCAGGATACCAATTGCTTTTTTGATAAAGACTGATGGGGTAACTATACCCCTTACGTACACTATGTGATTCTTCTGGTTACTAGACATCGATTAAAAATGTTCGTAATCGATTTAGATAACGGTTAGAATACAATCGAATCAATAAATCGAAATGCTCGTTACTTTAACTAACTTATTTATTACATTAATCCTAACACTATAACAGCACTAAGTAATGAATGTATATCGCGTGTCGGTAACCGTCAAACCTTTCCATCCAAATATATATACTTTTTGCAACGTTCTTGTGCGCAAATAAAATAAGTTAGTAAATGCTGCACTAAGACAATTCCGCCAAGCTAAGGCGTTAAATGGATGGGGTATAATACACAAACTAAGCCAGGGTCGTGGCAGACCACCTATCAATAATAAGGGCCTGTTAGATAAATTGATTGGTTGGTATTACACTAGCTTCATTATTGTATCCTAAACTGGGGTTGTGGTTATTACGAACAACACCTACGGTAGACACGTAGTTCGAATGAAATTTATATACACACGGTGAGTACAAGAGAGATTATTCGATAGACCAAACGCTTTAGAAATAGATGACGCAAATGCGATTAGCTTTTCATCGGTATGCAATACACACTACGTTTTACATTTCCTGTTTTAATAGTCCCAAATAGTTACAAATTTTTCAAATTCGTTTATTTTTTGGAACATTTTGGAACTTTAAATCTGCCAGGTCGTTTAAATGCATCTGCGGAGCTACTATTTAGAGAATTTTTGGGATTTTCAAATTCGTTCTTTCCTTACTGCATCTTTTTTAAAACAATTTTTGAATTTTGCACCTACTTAAATCTAAGAATAATTTCCCGACGTCTCTGCCTGGTTTCAGGTTTTCTAGCTGTTGATAAATTTTAAATTCTTTATAGCACTGAAAGTACGGTCAAGATTCCTTAAGACCTGGTCAGTATGCTTCTTGCAGAAATTTGTCTTTCGGTATTTGTTATATTCTTTTTAAACGTTCCCAAAGAAAAACACCTTGCATTAAAATAAGCTCTGGAATCATCTATAAGACTTTGAAACTACCTGACCCGTAGCTTCCTATAGAACTTTCCGACTTTTTTAATTGGTTTCATGTTGACAATCGTTTTTAGAAAATATTTTTGAATCTAAAATCACATTCTGTTCGAAAATTCCTTTTAAGGGGGCAGTCTCATTCGAAAATAAAAAAAACTTTTTTGTGATTTTTTTGAAAAAGGCTTGTATAGTCAATTTTTTTAGGGATTGCTGTATGTTTATTAAAGATTTTTTATTTTATGTTTGGCGGCGACAGAGGGCGTGTTGTGAAAATGCCGTTCTGTATTGATACGAATCACTGTGGTCTTCCTGGAAAAAATAAAAACAAAATTCAAAAATGATTCTTTAGACTTTTATCTAGAACGTAGACCCAAAAAAATTTTTTTGGGAAATTTTTAAATTGGTTTACGACGGTTGTTCTTAAAATGTAAAAAATCGGCCATTTTTTGGGGAAAAGTATGTGTATAAAAAAGAACGAGGGGTATTTATATGCATTTTTATAACTCTATGTCCTAGAAAGAAGTCTAAGGAATAGAATCCATTTTGAATACTGTCTTTATTTTTTCCAGGAACACCACAGTGATTCATACCAATACAAAAGGGCATTTTTACAAGACGCCGCCAAACATTATTAACAATTAAAAAAAGTATTTTCAATAAACATACAGCAATATCTAAAAAAAATTGACAAATACAATACCTTTTTAAAAAAGTCCCAAAAACGTGTTTTTCCAATATTGAAAGGGACTGTCCCCTTAACACTCTCATCTACTTGGCTCATTGGGCACTTAGAGACCTTTGGCATATTTTACATTAATTGCCTTGTAAATAATTAATGTTTGGAGTTTAAACCCAGAAAAAGTAAGAAATACTACTAAAATTATAGTTTCTAATCTTGAAATATTTTTTTAAATACTGCTAATTACCCGCCTTCAAACAATCCATTTGTATATTAGTCGCTAAATGTTTGTAGTTCAAATTGCTTTCTTAAATTGCCGTAAATCGAAGAGGCGAACAGGTTTATTCAAAGCGATTTTGAAGTGAAGCTTTTATGTCCTCGGTTACAGAGTTCACGTTCAGCAAGAAGGGTTGAACTTAGATCGAAGATCAAGCTCGGAACTTAGTACGAAAAACACGTAATATATGTTGAACTCAGTTTCAAACTTAAACTTGGTTCGAACTTCTGTTGAAAAATTGATACTAAGTATTTATATGCCTTTCTTTAGAAATGACAGTCTCTGTAATTAAAGAGTTCACTTCTGTCTGCTGTCCTCGAGAAGACCACCTTCAATTTATCTTTTCGTAAAAAGTACGTACAATCTTGTTGAGAAGTTGAGAACTAAAGGAAAGTTTCCGTTTTACGTCACCTTGCTAACGTGAACTACGGCACTAATGTCCGTTTTATATTTTGGCGTACAATGTTTTAGAATTTTTCGTTAGTTTTCTGCAATGTACTTAAACACGTAAAAGCTGTCTTTTTATGTGATCCTTTAGGAAATTGTAGTTGCTTATCTCGAAAAAGGAACTCCAGCGATTTATTTTTACATTTGTTCTACTCCTATTTATTCCTGATGTAATGTAACTCACGAAATAGACAATATCCTTCTCGGCGGGAGAAAAGAACGGAAAAATAATTTTCATCCGTCTGGCTTTTCCAGAGTATGGCGTTATTCCCCATAAACGTCTACCCCACGTCAGTTTTATCGGCGCTTCTTGTCAGTTATTAGACGAGAATAATGGCCTCGTTGTTCACCTGCCCAAGAATTAAACATCCCCGGACTAAGTTCCAAGGTAACACAATCAGTTTTCACGGGAAGAATCAGATTAGGGTTAGAATTCTCTGTCGTGTTTTAATTTTCAAAATCCAAGGTAAATATTCGCGTTGTTTGCAGATTCAAGACATTTATCTTACATTATGCAAATTTAAAACTAGATTGATTCTGATGAAAGCAAAAGCCTTTGTTGAAAATATCCAGCATGAATAAAATTAAGTCGTGAAAGTATGTACTAAAATATTATGTATATATTCAGTTTTGGTAATTCGGGTTTTAATATGATTTGTATTCCTGAATTTCGTTGGTTCTTTGAAGACTGAATATATAGACAACTTCATTTATAATTGGAATCAAAAGCCAATTATCAATAATTTGGGCAATTAGTATGCATAAGTTCTCTTATTAAACGTCACTTGTCCCGGTGAAATAATCATATACAAACCTATTCTACAGAATCGCAGTATGGTATAAACATAAGAGCGAAAGAAAGGCCATATATTTCTCGTTGGCTAAACAGAGAAAGAACTTATGCGACGTTGCTACCTCGCGAAACATCACAATCATCCGCTCCGCACACTCGACCGGCTGCAATTATGATATGAGAGTTACTAAAATCCGAGACAACTCGCGACCGAAAGCGTAAAGCAATACGCGTTAGGTGCCTGGACTTGGACTGCGGCCGGCAACGTTGCAAAACTTCCTTCTGTCATACTAACGAACTACTATTAGTTTCTCTTTTGCTCTTGTTGATTTCGGGACAGGCGTTTCAATAGCAAAGCTCCGTATACTTCTGATCGTGTATTTTCTCCAAAAACTCTCAAAACTCTGAAACTCCGAAAACCTACGAACAAAGTAGTGATTAATCTCTGGGCATGCATTTCTTCTACTTTTTTTGTAGAAAAAAAAATTAAACTGTTGAATTTCGCGATGAAACAGTTTCTACTTCATTTTCGGGCAACGATTTGAAGTCGGATAATTTCTTCTGCGACATATTAAAGTTTCACTGGTAAAATCAAATGATATGAAAGCTAATAATATGCCAATAGTTAATTACATATCCGACTTATCAATAGTCCGATTAATACGCCTTGACTAGAGTTAAAATTCATATTGCATAAAAACTATACCTGGAAGATACTTCGTTAAATTGACTATCCAACTATTATGTTCATAAATAGTTAACTAAACCATGTTCTTGACTTTTCCTCGTTTTGCACACCAAAAAAGGAAAAGATGAATTAGGCCTTACAAAAAAAAAACACTTTTACATCTTCGCTGTCCAGCCATTACACTATAGGTTTATATTTGGTTGGACAATCTTCAACTACTATTAATGATAATGTAACGCGAGATGTAAACAGCAGCGCGAAACGTGTTTACTCTTATCGGACGGCGGCTTACCTCAAAAGAACGCCGCTACGCTAATTGAGCAATAAAAACCGTCTCGAGCATGCCGCCAACATCTTATTAAAGAAGGAATCTTATTAAAGAAGAAGATTTATCCCACTTCTGACACCAATGTAACGTTTATTTCTAATTTATTTACACTGTCCTAATTTTACACTACACACTACTTAATTTATCTTAACTATTTCCTAACTAATTAATTTATATCGCACTCTTAATTATTAATTTATTTATACGCTCTCGCTTTTCGCATTATTTATACACTCGCGGCTTCACGTCTAATCTAATCTCCGACAGCAAGCCCGCTTACATACATCTCAATTGTATTCGCGATGATTCCTTTCTAATAATGTTTGTTCCAGAGAGGTTGGGAAGGTAATAAATAATTTTTTCTTTAATAAGATGTTGGCGGCAGGCTCGAGACTGTTTTTATTGCTCAATTAGCGTAGCGGCGTTCTTTTGAGGTACGCCGCCGTCCGATAAGTGTAAACACGTTTCGCGCTGCTGTTTACATTTCGCGTTAGATAATAATTCTCAAATTGATTCAAAATAATTGATCAAAAATATTTCCAATTTGGTACTACTTGATTGTACTATTTTTGATTCTAATTTCTAATTCTAACCGGTACTATCTATCTTCTTCTTAGTCGGTATCTCGTTTTCGAGAATCGTGCTTTCATGAGGTAGTCTCCACAGTGGTCCTCCATTCCTCTCTATTCTCAGTCATTCTGAATGAGCACACCAGGCTTTGTCTCGTGATTTTTGAAATTAAATCCGTGTGCCTTGTGAGTGATCTACCTCGCGATCTATTACCATCCATTAAGCCCTCTGTGGTTAAGTCTTTCAAGGACATTTCTTCGTACCAAATGCCCAAAAAATCTAGCAATGTGTTGTTGGTAACCTCTTCCTTAGTTTTAGTAACTGTAGTATTGATTCTTTGACTCCCTTCTGTGTCCAAGATATTCTTATCATTCTACGCCAACAAAACATCTCCAGAGCATCGATTTTCTTTTTGTCAGTTTCCTTCACTGACCAACACTCTGAACTGTAAAGAGAGACAGAGAAAACCAGACTACTTACCAGCCTTACTTTTGTTGTCATGGAAATTTCGTGACTTCTCCAAATGTTTGTTAATTTATTCATAACTTATTGGAACTTTAGTTCCTTTTGCCAGGGATTGGGGAGCGAGGGTGGTCGCGCCGCAAAAAATCTGACCGTTAAATGGAATGCGTTACCGGAAAGCGTTACCTCGGCAGCGTTCGTAGCGACTCGGAGGCTTTCGTAGTGGCTCGGTGGGGGGGAGAGAGGGAGAGTGGGAGAGAGTGGAGGGGTGAGGGAGAGAGTGGGAGAGAGAGAGAGAGAGAGAGAGAGAGAGAGAGAGAGAGAGAGAGAGAGAGAGTGGGAGAGAGAGAGAAAGAAAGAGAGTGAGAGAGAGAGAGAGAAAGAGAGAGAGAGAGAGAGAGAGAAAGAGAGAGAGAGAGTGAGAGAGAGAGAGAGAGAGAGAGACCGACCACGCGCTTGACGCACCGAGGAACGATATTCCATTGCCTTACTTATAGAACCAATGCTGTGTATTATATGCAATGTCCGTCTTACTGTCGCTGTTTTTCTTAACTTAACGGTAAGGAGCGATTTGTATTCAGAAACGTCACTTAAATAAATCTTGGCTGAGAAATTTTTAAGTCGCTATTTTTTCGTTTCGTGTTAAACTCTGTCAAATCAAAAGACAATCGGATACGTTCTCACGAAAATTTTAGGTTTTATATTTATAGGTGTGTATTTATTTATTGATTCAACACATTGAGAACGATATTTTCATTGCCTTACTTATAGCGCCAATGCTGTGTATTATATGCCCGTCTTACTGTCGCTGTTTCACGTTAAACATTACAAAGTTTTATTAAGAAATAATTAAAAAAAACAATTGGTTATTAATTAAAAGGAACTAAAGTTCCTAACTCGTGTCCCGCGACACGTTTCATGATTTTTTTGTTAAAGAGTTTCTCCTCTTGATCTCGTCACTGAAATCACGCTCGTTTAGCGACCCCAAATATGTAAGTCTAAACTGTAACGATATTATTTTCTTTATTTCTGGTCTGTTATTGTTTGCTCGATCTACTATCATGATTTTAGTTTTCTTTTTGTTTTTTCTTAGGCCGACTTCGTTACTGTTCTACTCTCCTAATGAGGTCTGTGATGAGCTTCTGTGCTGAGGCAGCAATTAGAATGGTGTCGTCGGCGTCACATGGGCCAGTTAGCCAATGCTACGTTACTGTTTTAAAGACTTTTGATGAGAGCTATTAGGTGTCTCGGTATACCCACCTCATGTAAAATATGCCAGAGATTTTGCCACTGAACGCAATTAAAGCCGTGTAGTATATGAAACACAAATAGGTGGGCACATTAAATTCTCATGCCTTGTCTATGCTCTGCCTGATGTTCAGGACGTGGAACATCGACTCTGAATCCCTTATTGCTGTTAACATTTCAGCGACGTTGTTGTCTTCTCCCGGGGATTTGTTGGTTCTCAATTTCCTACTTGCGACGATTACTTCCTTTCGCCAGATTGAAGGCCCCATTTCTGTAAACCCTATTGTTTGAGATCGATTGTCTTGGTTGCTATTGTCTGTCACAAGTTGTTCGTAGTAGTTTTTCCATCGCTTTTTTATTCGAGATTCGTCCGTCAGTTGTCTATCATTCTCGGTTTTTTCGCTGTGTATTTTGGGGTATATCTGCGTGATATTTGCTTAATTTTCATGAACATGTCTCATTTTTGTGTGTATGTTGTTCTATCTCGTGATAGATACCGGTTAAGTATTTGCTCTTGTCACTCTTACATTTCCGTTTAATTTTCCAATTCAGTTCAGCATATTTCTTTTTGTCATCGTTATCTTGAAGGCTCTTAGTTTTGGGCGCTATCTATACAAGCGACTAAATTAAACTATACGACAGCTAATAATGGCCCAATAGTTAATTAACCATGTGATTTATCGACAGTTCCTTTGATCCTTTCTCGACTAGAATTAATTCATATTGTATTACAAATTCAGCTGGAAGATACTTCTTCGAGTCAACTATCCAACTCTCAGGGTAATAAATAGTTAACCAAACTCAATTTCTAACTTTTGATTTGTTTTGCACACAAGAAAAAAAATACAGGTCATTTGAACCTGAGCAAAAAGAGACTTTTATGACTTTGGTGTCTAGCTACTAAATTATCGAATTTTTGATTAGTTAGACAATCGTGATCTACCATGAATAATATTTCTCAAAATATTCCCAAGATAACACCCGATTGTAATGTTTGTTTGAATGACCTTAAAAACTGAGAAAAATATCCAGTTAACTAACTGTGCTCTCTTGTCGAACTTGCTTCATACCAAATAAAACTTTACTGAGTTGAGACTTACCTGAATGTGCCTATCTAACCTTCGTTTGGTAATTTTAAAAATGTGAAGAATGTTTAGGTAACCTTTGTAACAGTTTTAATTCCTTGATCTATTTGCGGTCAGTTAGACGAATTTGAGTTCGTCAGTGAATAAAAATTAAAATGAAACTCGTAGGAGATACCTTAAACCTTCACTTTTATTCAAATGATACTTAAAGTTCTCAATTTTTTACTTTCTTCATTTTTAAATATCTTGTCAATATCGTGATCGTTGTAGAATGACAATAAGAGAAACAAATTTAAAACATTTTTGATTTAATTGCATAATCGATTAATAAATAATACAAAATAGTTGTGCGTTTCATTTTATTCCAGTATATGTCACGCCTTGGACCTTAGCATGCTTGCCCTAATTTTTAACGACCTGGTTAATAATTAGTGCAGACCGATCTGTTATAATAATTTCACGATCACGCGTGTCGCGTGAAGTAATATTAATTAAATTAAAATTACAAATAGCTTAATTTTAAAAAGGGCTCAAGGTGGCATGCACAACTTAACCGACAATTTGATATTAAATTGTTGCATCTAACAATGAGAACTGAAAAGAGCTGTTTGAATGGCTTTTACTGAGTAATAATGCTAAACACTCGACAATAAGAAGAAAGCAGGAAAAGTTTGTTTGATACGTAATCAGTACAAAACCACATACCAATACATATACAAAACCATATAAACACCACTGGTAGGGACTTGTTAAAGTTATCGAATTACCGTAGAGCGCGCAGACGTAAGAATGATTTGCTGAGCCGTGACGTTACGCGATCTGATTGGTGTTCGAGATCGCATGACAAATGCTTGGATTTTCATACGTTTATATTATTAAAAATGATGTATTTTTAACCATTGTTGACCATACACAGTCGACTTTCAAAATCTGTACAACTTAATCTATCATAAAAAATCCAAATTTCCTTATTTCTCTTTACTTCCATGTATCCTATGATGTTCCTACAGGTTGCACTTATACCAGTCAATACCATAATTTATTTAATTAACTTGTGTAAGTCTTTAAAATGAAATTAAAAGTGCACTACGTCGTTTATCTTTTATACTGTCTAGTGCTCCGCGTCGCAATTCTTAAGAAGAATTATTCCACCATCCGTTCTTTTCATAAGCTTATAATTTAAACACAACTCTTTTAATGAAAAACTTTACTCAAGACAAATTCACCGTTTCATTAAAAGTTTGCTACACGGACCTCGAATTTTTTTTCCACTAAAAATATTGTTTTAATCCTCTCGAAAGGTTCGAGTGAAAATGGAAATTAAAACAATAAAGAAAAATTGGTTTTGATGTTGTTAAAGACTGTTTTTGAACGATAAAATTTTACGAGGCTTCCTACGTGGGAACGAACATTTGACAACTTCGCTTGACGACCTCCGTTTATTTTCACTAGAAATTAGTCATAAATGTGAAATTGTAAGATAATATATAAGACACTATTTAATGACAAGAATTATATAAATATAATAACATATTAAGATGTATTAGGATTATAAGATACGTTTCTTGTCAAAAAAAAATAGTGCCACTCGCTCTTAGTAAAATATCTCTCGATTACTACTCGCGCTGCAACGGTTGCCAAATGAATTCTTTAAATGTTCTCTACCTCAAAAATAATTTTTACAAGACCTGCACCGATATAATTTAATCGGAGGTCAGTACGGGAATTTTTTTCCAATTTTCCACCTTTTCTCCATGCCTTTTAGGCAACATCTCTTCATCACACCTGTGGAAGCTCTCTGTTAACAATATGAGCTAATTTTCGTTCATCCAATTATATTTAATAAAATATTTAAGAAGCAATGTTAATTGGTTTTGTTAATGTTAATTAATGCGGTCCAGTACCACCGGAGTCATTTTTTATAAAATACAGAGTGATCAAGAAATACTGTTTAAGTTGGCACTCCGACCTGGAGGATTTTTTTGCCTAAGGGTTTGCAACGCTACACCGGAAATCTCTGCACTCTGCATGACAGCGACAACTAAATAAACACAAATATTTTAGGTTATATGAATTTATTTACGATTAAAATAACCACACCAGAAAAAACTTCAATATTTAAAGGTACTGCTCGAATTGAGCACCATTATGTTCTAAACATAAATTCACTCTCCGTTTTAGGCTCTCGAAGCCATTAATTAACATTCGAGGAGAAATATTTGCAACCTCCTCGGTAATGACAGCTTCCAGTTCTTCACGTGTATGTAGAACATTACTGAACACCTTGTTTTTAAGGTGCCCAAAGAAACAAAATTCTAGAGGTGTCAGGTCTGGTGACCTCCCTGGCCAGATTCCCGTACTTATGGCTCGATGGCCAAAAATTTTCCGCAAATATTGCACTGTGGCACGAGCCGTATGTACTCGAGCCGAATCTTGTTGAAAGTAGCCATTTTCGCGCTAGTCTACGGTTAATTGGGCAACGAATGGCTGGAGAATGTGCTGAATGTATCGTTCAGAATTAACTGTGAAGTTAAAAAACACAGGACCAATTACTCTCTGCCGCGATACAGCCAGCCAAACACCAACTTTAGTAGGATGTAAAGTTGTCGTTCTAATAGCATGTGGATTTCACCAGATCAAATTCTGTAATTTTGAGAAGTAACATAGCCATTGAGATGGAACCAGGCTTCATCGCAAAAAAAGTTTTTATCCAGGATGTCATCATTGTTCATTTCTTGATTGAACCAGTTACAGAACAGGACGCCTTGTGGATGGTCAGGAGGATTTAGGGATTGGACCATCGAAAATTTGTACAGGTGGTATTTCAATTTGCTCTTCAACACAGTGGGACAACTTCCATATGATAAACCTGTAAAGTCACGAAACTGAATACGAGAAATTAAGAATAGGTGGAAATTGGTAAACTTTTGATAAGGATCAAAACTGTTTGGAGGGAAAGCTTCCTAACCGATTTGCGAGGACTTTGTTGCAGTCGGGCCCTGACGTCTTGCACCACATTTTCATTGAGTACGGAGGGTCTACCAGGTGGCTTTCTTCTTCACATTGCCTGTATTTAAATATCGTTGAACTACGCGCATGCAGTGTTGTTTAAAAACGTCGATAGTGAACACAACGTCAGGAAACATTTCTTCAAATTGGTGCAAAGTGGATTCCAAGGAGTATTGCCATCCAGAAATGGGGTCATGAACTGCACTCCGAAAATAAGCCACGCCAGTAAAAATATCCTGTTCTAATGTAAATAGTATCATTTTTATATTTTTATAATAAAGATTTGAATCGCCGCTCAAGTGTCCATGCTGTCACTGTTAAACGTCGAAGTAGCTGTCAAGCAACCAGAAGTGGTTCCAGTTCTAATTTAGGATTGCCAACTTAAACAGTATTTCTTGATCACCTTGTATATAGTGCATTTTTCTTTTTAGCACAAATATTTCGAGCACTATTGCACCCCTAAAGAAAGACCTGAGGAACCAGAGCCAAATTAAATCATTCCCATGAAATCAGAATATTGCAATATCAACCAAATAGTTCGAAAATCTTGTTAAATTCAATTTCTGGCTTCAGTTATAAATTTGAAACAAAAAATATCACCAAAGTGCTCTGCTCCTAAAAACGAAATAACCTTTTCGCCATTTCCTAATCAACGATGTTATGGTTTTAGATAAACCGAGCTCATCTAGTTTTGCATGCCAATTTCATACCCAAATTTTTTACAAAAATAAAAATATTTTAACAGTAAGTGTGTAGTTTCTTCGAAATTTTCAATGTGCTTGGGATTAAAACATAAATTAAATTCGTTCCATGAGTCAATGATTTTTTTTAAATATTTGTACTGTCACGATTGCAATAAAATTCGCCCTATATTACCCTGACCAGGATCACGATAATTAGCACAAGTAAACAGTGACCTGTAGAATTGCAAATTTTCAATTATTAATAATCATCTCAGGAGACAATCTAATTAGAGCGGGGGTGCACAATATCACCTGTTTCTAAATGTATATTGCAATTCGGCGATTGACTCTTATTAAACAAAATCGCTGAATTATTGATATTACAAATATATACGATTATGTCAAGAGAAGATAATTTAATTAGTGGCCTTAGTGACGGTCATCACTCTGTCGCCCAGCATCCCGGCCGTCGTCACAATCGCGAATTATCCTTGTCTTCCTGAAAATCAGGTTTCGTAGCAAAGTCTACTTATTTTACTGTTTTTCGTGTAATTAATTATTGTATGTAACGGTACTTGTTATTAACGCGAGAATAGGCATATTTTTCAAACCGTTTTCATTTTATACCTAGAATTACCCCCCCTCCCCTCTCATATATGCATATACGGAGCTTTTCTATCGAAACGCATGGTGGGAAATCAACAAGAGCAAACGAGAAACTAACAGTAGTTCGTTGGTATGGCAGAGAAGGATGTTTAGTTCTCTGTTTAGCCAACGAGAAATATATGGCCTTTCTTTCGCTCTTATGTTTATCCCATCCTGCGACTCTTTAGAAACGTTCTGTGTAATGTCGCGTTCGAATCAGAAATTTCGATTGTCTTAGATCGTTATAATTGACCAGCACACTTCACGCGCCAACTTAATATTGCGTGAACAGTTGGAAAATGATAACACGTAATTGTAACTTCGGATTTACTAAACTATTTAAATGCAACAACTTAAAATACAACGGAATAGGTGAAGATAGATAGTGATTCTCTCGTAGTTAGACGAAGAGTGTTTCTTAAAATTAAATTACTCACAAATTAGATACGAGAAACGCGATCTCCGCTTATTGGCCGGTTGCATTGCACTCCTCTTTACTCGTCGCTTATTGGTTGAAAATCACCCCGGTAAAGAGTAGAGGGTGTGCTGACCATTGCTGAAGATCCTCGCTTTCATCTCATATACAGATGGTAAACACATGTTTTAGAAATCGCGTACCCTACTTCGTCGAAATGTAATACTCGATTACTTTCCCGGGAGGGTCTTTGTTACCCTTACGGCTCATTGTGGACTTGACTTGTGTTTATAGCAAATAAATCTCGAAAAAGTATTGGGTACTCGAGGTGACAGCAATATGGACCTCTGTAACTCATCATCGGTTCAACAATAAATTAAAAATGTCACTTATCTGAGACGGAACAGTCTGTATAGACTGGTGGTATTAATATCGCATTGCCGTATGCAATACTCATAATACCATCTTGAAATAAGTTGTCTCCAATTGTTATAATACCAAGTTCAACAATTTTATGTATTCAATTTAAAGAAGAGTTCTTGTAGTACAGTCGGTACCTTCTCATTGATTGAACGTTTGAAAATGATTTGATGTGATTATGCGGAAGTGCTCTTGATACAATAATTATTGTTTAGCTTCCAGTGCATCTTCATTTGGCAACTCATACCTGTAATTAATATCTAATCAAATTAATTAGATCCAAGTTAAGTTCAAACAACTAAATTGCCAAAATTAATAAAACCCAAAGAACATAATTGAACGACCGCACCTTAATACAGAATTTTAAGATTTTTTTTGGTTTATAGAAATCCAGATTGTTCAGTATTTTTAACTCAAGAATAGTTCAACATACGAAAAACAGTCAAGGTTGTAGTGTTCTTTAGTTGTGTACAAATTCGCGTTTCCTGATACTGCTTGTGAGGATCCTCGGGCGCCAGATTTGGAAGGTTTTCTCCTTTTAATATCTTCGTATATTTGATACTCGGGAAAACACCAGGGTATCCGTGAAAATAAACTGCGCGAGTCGGAAAATACTTAGAATAGTTTACTTCTCTTAGTCTCGGCAACAGTGTACGTGTAAAGTAATATTTACATTTGATAGAGGTAGAAGGCAGCATAAGATGTTTTTATTAGAAGTTCGGTATTGAATTGAAAGTGATGGCAATTTATAAATGATGTGTTTTCAACAGCTTGGAACTAATTAACAAAAGCTGCTGGTGATCAATTTCCTTAAAAGCAGAGCGACTGAACGGATATAATTTAGGAGATAGGCACTTTTGGGAGTTTAATTTGAAGTTCAGGCAGAGCGTTTATCTACATAGACTTACATATTTTGTAAGCCTAAGTACTATTACAATAAAGGTAAACAAATGGCTTCTAGCTAACTAGAAATTAATTTTCAAATTTACAGAAGCAAAGCTTTGGAAGACTATAAGTGGCAGACGTGTATTATATTTACTCTAATTTATTTGCAAAGAGGAATTCCATCAGCTAATCTAGTTATTTATAATACAGGAAACAACAACAAGCGTTCTTATGGAGAAACGTGCAATTTGATTTGAGCAGAGCGGTGGCTTAATAGGCATTACACGGGGAAAAGCAAAAACTTTTGAATTCTGTCCTAATTTATTACACAAACTTTTTAACGTTGATTGATTCAAAAATGACCAGTACATACCGTTAGCACTTAACTTACTTATTTCTAAAATGGTTTTTACACATAGAAATGGATTTTGGGTATATTAAAAGTACCAAAGAATCACATAAAAGCTCCCTGGGATCTAATAAAGTACACTAAAGTTATAATTCAAAGGGTGCGTGTTAATATGAGAAAAAGAGTTTAGGTGTGTATATTTGAAGGTGAATGACACTTACCCATTTTGGTTATTGGTTATCACATGATTTACTCTGAAATGAGTATTTGCTATCGGATTGTTCAACAATTATTTCGATGCACTTTAAAAAACTGTAACGTTATATCAGGTCTATAATTAAGTCGACTGGTCCTTACCATCACTAATCTATTTACAAGCAAACTAATTTATTTTTTATTACTATTCCTCTTTTTACGTCTCACTGAATTCAGTCTGAAAAAAAACCGATCTAACAATAATACCAATAAATGTCTTCCCTTCTCCATTCCAAATAACAAAAAGGATTTATTATATCCATTTCAAGATTACAAAAGAGGATCAGGATTGTGTTCCCCAGTTACAGCGTTCCCATATCGATGACCACAACTCTCAACGTGCCACGTTGGCTTTAATGAGTAATTCTGGGCGCGCCGCAGGTTCAAAATTATGTAACTTACGTGTCCCTCGAGTGCGCATGTTCAAATCCCTTTTCGATCCGATACGGTTCTCGTGATATTTCGTTTCGATGCATTCCCTATCCAAAAAATTGGTAAATCGTGTAACGAAAACTCGATCCGTATTCAAATCGAATTCAACCTTCGTGGAAACGCAGCACCAAGTATATGATTTATCGATCGATTAGTCGTACAATATCACAAAGCCTTATTTCCATAACAACACTGGATCCAGAATATTAAAGTAGCTTAGCCTATAATCCGTTGACACAATACTTATTAGCCTAATGCATTGCAACATTATAAATTGAAAACGTAACTCCATTATTAACTCATCATGATGCAGAAGTTCATGGTGAGGTTAGACAAGGATGGATTATATCATCATTTATAGATAGGTAATATACGATAATTGGAGGAAGTTCAATTCAAACTTTTCGGTGGCAAAGTTATTAAGTAATATTGTCTTTTTCCCCCTCTCATGTGTGAAAGGCAAAGTAAGAAGGGATAAGTGACTTGGATACGCATCGGTTAGTGCAAAGAAAATGCTATCACCTTTAAAACTCGTCGGTATCCAATTTGAGATAGAGGTGCCTCGCTAGAAAATCCAATCACATGTGAGCAAAGGAAACAAGAAAAGGTGACAAATTCAAAGTGAAAATGGGTAGTCAGTCGGATAAGATAGTCAAAACTGTATCTAACAATGTAGGGAAAGAACTAATGAGGTTATATTCCACATCAACAGTGATAATGATCCCCAAATTTTCAGCTCAAAATATTAACGTAAAGAGGTCGTTTCTCTTTTAAGATTCCGAGTTTGAAATTAAATGAATTAACGGCAATGAATTTTGAAACATTTTCGAGAATCTACTTTATTCATTTTACTTATGATGTTGACAAAGCCAGTTATTCCTGTTAACCTTAGAGAATTAATGAGAATGCATTGAAAGAAGGTTTACTTGATGAATTCTGTGCATCGAGGTTGTTTTAATGTCAAGGGGAGCATTTTTGAAAAATTTGGTGAAAGTATTCGGGATTTGAAACAACTCCGTAAAGGTGAACTAACATTTTCATAAGCCCGAATTCGGACAAACCCCATAATTTATTGGTGATTTATTACCAAAAAAAAAATATTTATTGCTGCAGCCGTTTCAAAACAATGCCTATTCCAGCTTTTGGAATGGCCATAGCTGAATTTGGATGGGAAATAAATTAGAAGGTGGTCACAACAGCATATTTAATTGCTAATTGATTAGTGTCGAATGGTCGATTTTCCTATGCCCGTAACGGCAACCCATCATAATCCCTGAATTCATTACCGATACATCAAAATTTATATCTTGCGAACAAATAGAAATATCGATATGAATCTATATTTAATTGTTAAATTATTGCTGTCCAACAGATTGTCGTATGACCGCGAAAAGTTTCATAAGGTCAATTGAGAAAGCCATTATAGGCAATATGTCATTGGATAAATTTTAAAATGATTGTTTGGAGACGCGATTTGATAAAAATATCGATGGTAATCAAGGTACAATTACAACGTTGTCATTAGACGAGTAATTGAGTCTTTAGTTTCGTATTAAACCAATTTTATCACTCGTAAGTACAAATGAATTAACCTAAGGCAAGTCGTTGTTAACGTTGTCAATGTCGAAAATAAAACAATTTCATAAATTTATTTATTTAGACATCTTGTCGCGACCGACCTCGCATTCAGAACGAGGACACGCACCCTCAGCAAAACGTGAATTACCAAAACATAACGTCGTATAGGGATCTCCCGGCGAGGAACGTATGTTTAGTGAGACAATGCAACACACGCGAAATGATACAGACTGTCAAATCAATAAATACGAGCGATCGAAATCAATTAATCAATCAAGTATCCCGTTATCCTGACGGTCGAACTACGTGCCCCGCCTGCCATTTTGCTTGAGGGACGATGTTCTCCGAGACGCTGAGATTCCTACACCTGCTACCCCTCCAGGCCCAGTGGGGACTTCTGTACGCCTATTTTTTCGCCATTCGTTAACTTTGCCTTAAGTTTAACTATTATTTACCTTGTATTCACTTTGTCTTTGCCGCCCCTTATCATGGGATCTCTTTTCACCTCCTAAGTGAACCACCAATAGCCCCTACTTCTAAAATAAATGTCGTAAGCATCTAAGCTACCATCACCACTCCAGAGCACCCCTCTGAGCCTTAGGCCCTTAGGACCATGACAACATATTGAGTTGAAATTATTTACAATTGTGTCACACTGCTGAAAGGGTTATTTAACAGTTAAAGATTTAGTAAAGCGGTCAGAGTGCACATTGTATTGTCACGATAGCGATGATATTCCACCTAAATTACCTGCGACGTGTAGAATTGCAAATTTGCAATATTCAATAGCAGGACAATCTAATTGAAGCGCGGGTGCATAATTTCATCTGTTGCTAAGTGTGTATCGCAATTCGGAGATTGACAGTTCTTCTTCTTGATGTGTCTTGTCAGTATTTTTGAAGTGAAACTTCTTTGCGCACGTTATACAATTTGGGATGGGGTTTTGGTCGAAAAACCGCGTCACGCTTGATAAGAAATCCGAGGACAAAGCCGTATTGCCAGAATGCGCGTAAAGTGTACCTCTTCCATCGCGCTCGCGAACCGAGTCGATCACCAAATTGTTTCCGTGTGCTACCAAAGAGGTCAACGTGGCAACACCGGAGAGCGTCGAGACTTTCGGACAGCTAACATCTAACCAAACCTCAAACGGCGAGGAATAATAACATCGAGCGGCGGCAAAACGCTGAGCTGTATTGATGAATTGCGTGACATTGACATGGAGAAAAGTGAGGAGGCGCCGTGCCTCATGTCGGATGAGAACATAGAGACAACATCTGTGGAGACCATCGTGAAGGCGGTTGTAGGAGGACTCCAGCAATAGATGGTGGAAGCGGCGAGGCAACAAGCGACCATTGTTGCTCTGGACGTGTCCGGGCAGACAGCAAACGTCCGGATCGAGCCGCAGCGAGGAATCCGGAGTGGAGCAGGCGAGTGCTCGACTTCGACCGTCTTTGGCGATGAAGATGGTGGAAGTTATCGACCCCAGCAGCCCGGAGAGCAGTGTGGTCACCGTGATGGCTCTCTAAGATTGATCAACGTGGGGGCGATCTACGGCTGGACAGATTTAGAGAAGAGCAGGCGCGGTTGGCAGAGGGACGGCGAAGCTCTGGCATCAGCGTCTCGACAACTATGATCGACCATGGGCAAAGTGTCGAGCCATGTTAGTGACGTCGTTCCTTAGGCAGCGAGATTTCCACGGGATGATGACGGAGATGATGAGATGGAAAAAGTTGGCCAGACAATGAGCACCTACTACCAGGCGAAGCTGGCGGGAGAGTCGGCGTTACCAGCGAAATGCTGTCTCCTGCATTATTGCTGAATTGCCGGGATTGCCGACAGAGCTACGAGCTCTGTCGGCTTACTGTACGAGCTTATGGCGTCTGTAGCACTTCCCCGGAGCAGGGCAATCGAAAGCGTTTGATGTTACAACTGCCAGCAGGTGGGCGATCACCTGAGCCGAGACGGCCTCAGCGAGTTGCGGCAGCAAAAAAAATTATCTTTTATATCTCATTTATATATCCTGTCTGTCGGAGAGCGCGCGCGCGTGTGTGTGCATATGGCCAAAGAAGTTTCACTTCCACCGTCTGGTCCGACGCAGACTTTTAGTTTTTTTACCTTGTATTCACTTTGTCTTTGCCGCCGTTTATCATGGGATCTCTCTGCACCCCCTAACTGAACCACCACTAGCCCCTACTTGTAAAATAAATGTCGTTAACTTTGTTTGCTCTTTTTCTCTCCATCCAAGCTACCACCCCCACTCCAGAGCACCCCTCTGAGCCCTAGGCCCGTGACAAAATCTTGAGTTGAAATTATTTACAATTGTGTCAAACTGCTGAAAGGGTTATTTAACAGGTAAAGATTTAGTAAAGCGGTCAGACTGCACATTGTATTGTCACGATAGCGATAATATTCTACCTAAATTACCTGCGACGTGTAGAATTGCAAATTTGCAATATTTAATAGCAGGACAATCTAATTGGAGCGCGGGTGCATAATTTCATCTGTTGCTAAGTGTGTATCGCAATTCGGAGATTGACACTACTTCTTCTTTATGCGCCTTGTCAGTAGTTTTTTCATCCAACGTTGGTGAGCACCTTAGCGAAGGCTTCATGGTCTGTTATATGTAACAGTTGTCCTGCATTTCGTATCCCGGTACAAGATTTTTAAGCCATAAAAAACTTGTTTTCTTCCTACACCTCTCAATCTTCTATTTTTCCATAATAATCAGCCTCAAGGTCCGCTGACTTCCTCTTAACACATGGCCCAGATAAGCCAGTTTTCTATATTTCACAGTACTTAGTAATTCCTTAAAAATTAAGATTGAGAGTGACACTACTTCAACAAAATTGCTTAATATGCGATCTGCATGATATAAATATAGCTGATAAAATCAAGAAATTGATCGTATGCCTTAGGAAAATCACTACTTGGTCAGCGTTCCGACCGTCGTCGTAATAGTGATAATTATCCTCATCTCCCTGGAAATCATGTAAGATATTGTAACGAAGACTCTTATGTTGTTTATCTATGTTTCTTTATATTTATGATAGCATATCCGCAGTAAGTAATCCAAGTGATTTTTAAAACTTTTAAACCTAAAATGAGTATTTATGAAACTCGTAACGATTAGTTCAATCGCACCGAAACTTTTTGAAAATATATTATAACTTACTATTTGTGTAACAATGTGCCATTAAAACTTCAGTTTGTCGAATGTATACCCTCGTTTGTAATATTGTTACAAAAAAGCATGGCAACGAGCCAAAAAGTGGTGAAATGGGCCGCGTATCTAAGTCACGGCCATTTTTCACGTTAAACGATCATGGGAATTTCCCTTATTCTCCAAGTTCGTTTAAATACGATGTACAAGCGTATTTAAACAACACGGTGTTTCCTCGGGAATAAATCGAACGTTAAGGTGGGAAGCGGGCCAGTACGCGACAGTCTTAATAAAAAATATTTACATAAAGACCCCTAACTCACGTAAGCTACGCCACTTTTGTCTCGTACAATTTTGCCACTGTTCGTGACTTCCGTTCAATTGTGTTTTGACTTTCTATGTCTCTTAAAAAAAATCTTTCGAGCTACAACCAACCGCGAAACTTTAAGTGTCCCTCGGGCCTTAAGCGTGACAATATTGTCGCGATGCAGCCCCAATTAGCGAAAATAGGTCGCCGTCTAAGCTAATTCAGCACCGAGGCAACCTTAAACCGAAGGACGATACGTGACGCGCGGGTAAGCGGCAGGCACATTTGTCAAACAAACGAAATGTATTTATACGGATCGATTAGATCGATCAGGGGATCAGTCTGCTAGCACTCTGTCACGCTGCTCGTCTGAACGTCCGCCCTTCGACATGCCGCTGATTGGAGGAGCCTCGTGCCTACTGCCCTTCGTTATACCACAGTAAGCAACCACTTCTTCCACTTTTATATTCTCTTTCACCCTCTAATTATCATTTTTGCACTTTGTCAATGTTCTCTCCCCTATAGCATTTAATGTTCAAATAAATATTGTCCGTGTTGCCATGTCTTCTTTCTCAGTCTCTACCTGACTACACCCCCAACCCGAGCACTCCCTTTTGGACCCTAGGTCCTCAGGCGTGTGACAATATTATGTTAAACACTTTCACACCATATAAAAATGATGCATATTACAATGCTGCCAAACCAATGAAAAAGAGAAAATTAGATTTTTTTAATTCAATAAAAAGGTATTATCGACTTGGTAAGTGCGGTAAGACGAGATAATTAAATAAATCTACTTGTGTAATTCAATGTCTTATTACTCTAATGAGAAGATAGATTTTAATTTATAGTATATTAATAGTGATATAAGCATTATAACTCCACGACGACACAATTATTCTTATGTACCTTTAGTAAACCATTTATCATGTTCAGTTAATATGATTGAGTAGGTTTTAAGTTGCTCCTTATTTACATTATTAATGTTTTAAATTTTCATAGGAGTTCTGTAGTATTATGCCAAAATCGGAGTTAGTAATGTTATAAGTTATAATTATTAATAATTTTCGAAGAAGAAATATTCGAGATATTTGTGATAAACCGAAACTGTAGGTTAAAAGTTCGTGTTTACCTTATTTTCAAGCTGAATCGTGTTTTTTTTTTTTTGTTTTGTATCTTTTACTATCTTATTAATGTGACGTTTACTGCGTTCCACATAGATTGTTTTATATCGTGGGTATGATTTAGCCAAATAGTGCAGGTATCGCCCTGCATTTCTATACTTACTAATCGTTAATGAAAGTGTAACCCACAATATTTATCCAATTGCTATTAAGGTTTAGTTGGGGCAAAATTGCCGCACTAGTGGAAAATGAACTCGCATTCAATTTTCTCCATAATCATGTTCACTGAACCCTACATAACGTGAACGAGCAGTTTGGCGTTGGGTAACATGGTTGTCGTCGATTCGTTTAAACTATTTGTGAAACAAAAAAAAGTTATTATTTTTTCACTTCTAAAGACTAATCTTAGATTTTCTGAGATATTCTAGACAAAAAATGTCGCTCATATTTTTCCAAAATTGATAATTTTGGAATAAAAAAACGTTGTTACAAGAGCGATTCTAACGAAGTTTCACTGTAAAATGGTTTAAATTGGCAAAAAAGCGATTTACACGTTTTTCAGATACATGAGAAATATTTCTAAGGTAAATTGTATAAACAAACTTCTCACTTTCCCATCAACTCTTAACAAAAAAAAGAGAGAAAGACTCCCATATTTAGGCAGCAAACCTCTTTTTAACAATAATCATTTAATATGTTTGCGTCGCTCTTGCAAAAGCTTACTTACAAACAACAATTTCTATATGCAAATAACAACCTTTTAGTCACTGACATGGGTTGTTGAAAGATATCTTGTTTATATTTAATGCATTTGGAAACTGATTATACATTATTTATTGCCACAATTGCAATAATATTCGACCTAAATTACAGTGGCGGGTAGTGAAGGTAGTTTACACAAGTTATTCGCGACGTGCAGAACAGCAAATTTGCTACACTGACAAATCCGTTTACGACAATCTAATTAGAGCGCAGATACACAAGTTCATCTTTGCGAAGTGTATATCACAATTCAGCGATTGACACTAATATTGCCGACCAAATCAAGAGAGGTTGAGTTGATCCGTTGCCTTAATGAAGGGCACTACTTTATCGCCCAATCATGACACTCATCATCGTCTCCCTGGATATCATGTAAAGAATCCCTATCTTTCGTAAAGACATTACTTGTCATTTTACTTTCATGTAATTAATTATTCTCTTTCTATGTATTATCTACTATGTATATTCTATATATGTGTAAAATAAGGGTACATTTTTCTAACGTTTCTGTTCTACAGGAGAACTATTTCGTATACAATGACAAAAAAATTAAAAACATTTTTTTCTCCAGCGAAAAAGTGGAAACTGTCAATTTTCACAACCGCGGAAATTTAAGGACATTTAATTGAAACATTAATAGATATGAGAATGTCAGATTCCACGTCTTTACAAATAACTGAAATGACAACCAGTGACTTTTTAAGTAACACTGGAAGAAAAAAACCTATTCTAATGCGATTTAAAATGACCCTTGTGGAAAAAATTCAAAAACGTTTCACTAATTAGATTTTGCGTTTTTAACAGTTATACTGCCTCAAACAACCTGAAAATAGTACAAAGTGTTTCAAAATGATTGTCATCAAGTTGGAGTTGGAATTTCTGTGCATGTAATTTTTGATGTGCCGCGCTGTATTGATTTGAACCTATCTAATTCTGACAACAAGTGTCCTGTGATCTGGACAAGTGTCAATCACGCTCAGTCAGCGATCAGTTGATCCAATATTTATTAATTGTTATTATTATTAAGCAATTCAAAATGTATACTGGTCAAGAAAACACCTTCATTATTAAAGCCTATTTCCGAAGTGAGCGCTTAGTAAACGGAGAATGGCAATATTCCATTTCTGAATGCAAACCACAGTTCCGATTGAAGTTTCCCACTAAAATTGTTGAAGACTCCGCCTTGCTACACCATCTCCGCCGAATTGTGGAAAGATTCCAGACAACGGGCAGCGTATTGAAAGGGAAATCTACTGGAAGGCCGCAGACTAACGAAAATGTTGTCGAACATGTGGAAGAGATTGTTGATGAAAATCCACATTCGTCATTACATCGTTTATCGGCTCGAACAGACGTGTTCTTCAGCACTGTTAGGATTCTGAAAAAACGTTTGCACATGCATCCTTAGGCCGGTTACACATTGGGCGGTTTTTGCCGTCGCGGTAAATTTGCCGTCGCCGCTCAAAGAGAACTGATGTGTTTACACATTGAGCGACAAAATTACCGCGATTTTCGGCGGCCAAATTGCCGTAGTTCCACAGTTGTCAGTTGCCTCAAGTAGTTGAGAATGACTATTTCTTTTCGAGCTTATATTGCATTGTTTAGATTATGTGTAGAAATAGTTCAGTAGTTTTGCTACACACACACTATGAAATGAATCAGCAACAACTTCTTGCTCTGTTATTATACCGTCGAAGAAGGAAGAGGCAAAGAAAACATCGCCTTATTTGGATCCATCTAATAAACCTAAGAAGAAAAGAAGTTGGAGCATTTTATACATTGTTTTAAGATTTGTGAAATGATGAAGCGAAGTTTTTGAATTATTTTCGAATGAGCAATAAGTCATTTGACGAGTTACTGGATAATCTGAAAGATAGATAACCAAAGATATTAGTATTTCATTGTCTATTACCACTTCATCCATTTTGTTACTCATCTGCTGGCAACAACATCTACACAACTACGATAAAAAACCGCCCAATGTGTAGACGCTCATTTGATCGTGTACGCCACTATACGAACGTCGACGGCAAAATTATCGCCGAAGTAGTGGCAGTCGGCGGCTGCACAACGACCGCCGACGGCAAAACTGCCGCGCGTCATTTATGCCGCCCAATGTGAAAGATCCCATTACATTCTTTATACTACTGTCGCAACGGCGGCGACGGCAAATTTGCCGCAACGGCAAAAACCGCCCAATGTGTAACCAGCGTTATAAAGTCTCCATAGTGCAACAAATCTTACCGAGAGATTACAACAGTCGGATGCAATATTGCAACTTTTTTCAGGAAAACCTCAACAACGATGATGTTCTTGATCTAAGTTTCTTCACAGATGAAGCCTGGTTCCATTTGAGCGGTTACGTCAACAAAAAACCCCATGGCATGCCAGGCTGAAAGGTAGATTTATGGGTAAGATATACAGTAACATAACACACGATGTGTCAAAAAAAATGCATACGAGGTGTGAAAAAATACAAACGAGAAAATTTTAAAATATTTGCAAATAACTTTTTCTCTGTACATTTCTCAAAGATATGTTTTATACAAAAGTTGTTCGTCTCTATTAGCGCAACAAAAAAGCTAAGTAACATTTTTCTCTCAGACGCGAAATTAAAGTTTTTTTTATTTTTTAATTTTCTTAACAAAAATAACTTTATTTTTGTACGTTTCTCTACAGATTGTTTTATATAAAAGTTGTTCGCCTCTATAAGAACAACAAAACAACTTAGTAACATTTTTCTCTCAGACGCGAAATAAAGGTTTTTCTTATTTTTATTTATTTTTGAAAAAAATAACTTTTTTTCTGTACATTTCTCGAAAAAATGTTTTATACAAAAGTCGTTCGCCTCTATAAGTGTAACAAAAAACTCAAGTAACATATTTCTCTCAGACGCGAAATAAAAGTTTTTTGATTTTTTTTTTAAAATAACAAGCCGCCATTTTGAAACCGCTAGACCGATTTGGCCCATTAACGAACTCGACCGAGATTTTCGGCCAACTGATTTTTGTACCAAATTTCGTTGTGATTCTTTAAAAAATGCGACCTGTAGCCTGCCGACAAATTTCGTTATATCCGATATATATATATATACATATATATATATATATATATATATACATATATATATATACATATATATATAAATTTTTGGGAAATGATTAGGTATGATCTCTAGATACCAAAAAACTGAAAACCGCATTTTTATTCCTATTTTTTCTACTTCGTTAACGAATGCAATACTAGATATAAATCTACCAAAAATTACCGGACATGGTCTGTTTTTAGTCCACACAATTTCATAGAGGTTCCCTTACATCCACTGAAAGTAGGGATATGGTTGGCCATATCACGTCGTAGAATAATAGGGCCAATATGCCACCATACCATCAACGGTCAACGTTACAGAGAACAATTATTGACGCCATTTGTAAAAGAGTTGCATCCTGATGAATTTCAAGGTGGTTTCTTCCAGCAGGATGGAGCTCACACCACTCAAGAAAATTTGAGGTATCTTGAGGAGTTCTTCCCTCGTCGACTTGTGAGCAAAGGAACTTGGCCTGCCAGATCACCGGATCTCGCTCCGCTGGACATTTTTCATTTTTGGCATCCTTAGAAACGAGGTCTACAAAGAGCGGATTAATAATCTGGATGAGCTAATGGACCGCATTACCTTAATATGCAATGAAATAACGGGAGATACGTTGCAGCACATTTTTAATAATATGAAACGTCGTGTGGTTTTATGCATGCAGCAAAACGGTGACCACTTCGAACATTTATTGTGAAACTGGCAATCAGTACTGCTGGTAATTAACGGCCCTTTTCAGGGCCAAAACAAATACTACAAATAGACAAATACACAGAATTCGTTTTCCTTTGACAGAGAAAAACCAGAAGTTAAAAGAGGTTAAGTAGGTTATTTTGAGGTTATGTATAGCTAGTAGAAACTCCTATTTTCGCAAGGCGGTTTTTTTATTTTACATGGGAATTCCACAGCCGACTATATGATAATCATTTTGAAACACATTGTACTATTTTTATTGCCTGTTGAAGGTGTTGTCTTTACAGTCCACAGTGTTGATTTCTAGTGTCTGTTGTTCTGTTGAAAGTTGTTGTCACAACCTTTCAACAGATTGGTTTTTCGAAAAAGTTACTATCTTCAATTATGTCCAAAGTTTGAAATTGGGGTAAGAAACTTATCAACCAGATCAAGTTGTATGCGGCGCAACACAACCTTCCACTTAAAAATATTTATAACGCAAATAAGTTATGGAGGAAAAACGTTTTTTGCGTTTTATTATCTTTGAGGTTAGGTTTCAATATTTCGGGCTGAAAATGTTGAAAGTATAATGTTTTACAAGTTGAATATTCATAGTTTGTCGATACTGCTCGTGACTTATTTCAAAATCATATTCAGCTCGGCCATTTTCTAGCATGTTTTGACAAAATGTAACGGGTGAATGAGTGTGAATGTTTAAAATACGAAACTAACAAATGTTCCTAATGGGGCATGAAGCGGACAATTTACTGTTATAATTGATGCATCCTTTTGAATAATTTGGCAAAACAGTAAATTTACAATTTCAGAATTCTGAATTTAAAGGAATTTTGTTGGTAACTTTCTCACTGATGCCTGGAATCGGTAGCATAGAAAAGAAAACCCATACATTAAATATTCCCGGTTCCCAGCTCCAAAATTAACGAGATTAAATTTTCTCATAACGTACTCCCACTACATGCGTATATTCTCTCTGTACGTTGTAGCGAACCTTTCTTCTTGTCGTTCCCTTTCCTCGATATTTTTGCGACCTGTTGATGCTCGGGTTTTATCGATTTTCCTAAATACATCGTAAGGAAACCTCGGCTCGTTATCATTCAACGCGTTGCAGACACACGATGCGGTCCGTGTTTATGGCGAATTTCCCTCCCCCTTTCCCAATCTCCAAAACCGATTGTAATCGCCAAAACCTTTGAGGCATCGTTTCAGTTTCATTAAAAGCATGCATTTTTGGAATCATTAATGAGGAAGAGTTCCATTGTGTCAGATATACTATACCCTGACGTTTACAAGATAAATGTCGCAAATTGTCGCTTAATTGAGATAAATTCATCAGAAATTTCATCTACAGACAGAAATTCGAACTAAACATAATAATGAATAAGAGTAAAATAACAGGGCAGAATAATGTGTAGAATTTCTAATCAACTTACTCGTATAACTTATTTTCTGAATAAACAGTCATTTGCAGAATGTAGCGTTTAATGAGGGTGGAGCTGTTTCCAAATTAGGAAAAACTAAGCGAGGAGTGAAACGTTCGGAATAATTTCACGATTCGATGGGTTGCGTAAAGGTTACACTTCAAAATAGTAAGGCTGACCGGCCACCGAAAGCGGAGTTGAGCTGAGCTGAGCTGAACTGAGTCAGCTTCCAGCTAACCTCACGTTTTTCTCCATGATACCTACTTCTTTCCTGTTCAGTGTACACATGTGCAATGGATGTGGAAGAATTGTTAATCGAATGTGTGAGGAAGGAGAAGGTGTTGTACGATTCGAATGAAAAGAAGTACATAGATTTGAAGACACAAATCTGGAGTAATATTGCAACCAAATGTGACATATCATCAGATATGTAAATATTGTCCTTAAGTTTTCATCTTATATACTTAAAATTCTTTAAAAAAGTGTAATTATGAAACCTCTCGAGACGTAGATATTGTAGTTGTTCCTTTATCAAGTCAGAACACGGTACCTATGTAGATATTAATAATAAATTATATTATGATAATAATTCACAATTGATAGTGAATGAAATGTTTGGCGTAGGTAGATCCGACATACAATATACACACACAAATAATAGGTATGCAAATATGTAGTTATTTTTTTTATTTTTTTAATACCACATACAAATGAACCTTTATTAATAATCTCTGTAACTAACTATTTACTATAAAAAACCGTTAATGCAGCAAATATTTTACAGTATTTCATTTTGCCAAGATACTAAGCCTATTGTAGAACTGAAAAATTCCTTAACCTGGCGCGAACACCAAAATATTCCCTTCTAGCAGAAGTATTTAAGACACGGAGGTCACCAAAACAGGTGTACGTTCGATCACATCATCATCAAGTGTTTGTAAGACACAAGTTGCTAATACGATCTTATCAACCTTTTCCACTGGAATTTCGAAGGGTTTACTGTAAACTCTCCATTTAGCAGCAAGTACGCCATAGGTACTTTCCACAATTCTTCTTGCAAGCGAGTGTCTGTAGTTATAAATTCTTTTTTTCCGATCTGCTTGAGATTGCTTTCCTGGATATGGTCTCATTAGATGTTTTTGTAAAGGGAAAGCAGCATCTGCAACTGCAACAAACGGCATCGGATTTCCTCCGAACAATGGTTCATCTGCAGGTAGTCGCGTCGAATCCTTCAATCTCGAACTAATGAAACTTGTTGCAAATATTCCACCATCGCTAAATCTCCCTTTGCCTCCAACATCCACATACAATATTTTCATGTTCGCATCTACCGCAGCAAGTCATACGATTGAAAATCTACATTTATAGTTGAAAAAGTCGCTTCCGGAGTTCGTTGGTGCCTTGATAAAAACATGCTTTCCATCAATAGCTCCTATGCAATTGTTGAAATTCCATTTCGATGCAAAATTCTTCGCCACTTCTTTAAAATCTTCCACTGTAGGCTCAGGCATCACATTGTTCTTCATCCGACGACAGATAGCATCACAGACTTGCACAATAAATTATTCTCGAAACCGACCGTGGACTGATCCTGTAGCTGTATCCCATACTCATAAAAGAATTTCCGCCAAATATCTGAAAATTGGAAAAAAAAATCAATACAATATTCTTTTCAACATTTCAACTTATTCACCAACATATTCAACAGTATTTCAACAAAACATTTGTTTTGAAAAATTTCGAGATTATTTGCCATCATTTTCTAGAATTCATGTATGCATTACAAGCAATTTAATATGAACAATTAAAATAAACCGCACATTTTAGGTTGTTGCAGGAGATGAAGCCAAGAACATTTGGAAAAAACTAAGGGACGGTTATCGCTCTAGCAAAAAACGAAAAGCAAGCGGGTCTGCAGCTTCATCTACGAGTCGATGGAAATATTAATTGCAAATGTCGTTTTTGCAACCATTTATGAGGGACAGACTACGGATAACCAATGAGGAGAGTCAAAGTGGTGAAAAACATTACCTGTACATCTTCAAAAAAAAAATAAAAAAGGAATATTTTTAATGGTAACGGAGGCTGAAAAGCAAGCTGAAGGGTACGCAACGTGCTCATCTGAATCATCTCGTGTGGCATCTCGCTCATTGCTGTCAGCATCAAATTCCGCTCCTGTATACACTGATCTTGACCAGCCCGCAGCTAACCACTCCACCTCGAACGAAGACCCTGAGGTTCCTCCTTATTACCCCTAGAAAAACTGGGAAAAAAATTATGAAGAACAGCACGATGGACCGGGACTAAATTTTACTTAAAAATTCCCTTTTGTTCAATGTTTTCCTTAATGTATTTCAATAAATACCTACCTCATTAACAACAATGATATAAGTACGATAACTAATAAAAACTTACCTTAAACAAATTGCCAGTTTCTCTTCTGGTTGTATTGCACTTCAGTAATTAGTGTCACACCCTGTAATATCACTGCGAATATTTTCCAAAATTTCGTTAAACTGATCACGAGTCATTCGAAAGTAATTTCTAAATTGTTCTCCTGTTAAATCATTAAAAAGGGTGTTAAATTCACCACACTCATTTTCTCTTTTTAAGTAGAGACTTTGCCAATTTTTTTGGAAGTTCCCACCAAACACGATGTCATATAAGTAAACTCGGTGTCTGAATCATCAGATTCCGAATTAAGGCACAAATATTCTATTTTTCTTTTCAACTCCGACATGATCTTTTTGAAAATGTTAATGGAAGACGAGAAGGATGCCGATGCAAGGAAAGGTGCTGACTGAGCTGGAGTACACTACGCAATCAGTTGCCGACCCCTTCTGACTCCACTCCGCTCCGCTCAGCTCAGTTCAGCTCAGCTCAGCTCAACTCAACTCCGCTTTCGGTGGCCGGTCAGCCTAATGCAGTAAAATGGGACGGTCATACGCTTTGGAGATCTAAAAATTATTTGGAGTGTAGTCGTAGAGATTGTGATATCAATGGAATTTTATTATACGAAAGAACATAGTTCGTCATCTAAAATTTGACTATTTCAACGTTAGTCCAACGATTCATACGAGTGAATAAGAAGAAAAGTCAATTTTTAAAAGTCCCTAGACATTGCAAACAACAATCCAATTGTCACGAAGAAACCTCTAGTGTCAAATCAACCAAAAAAACGAATTTGAAACCCAATTTTCTACTCTCCTGTTAAAATGAGTTTCTATTCAAAATGTAAAAAAGAATTTTAGATTTGCAGCAAGAAATACAATAATTCTTCACAAGCAAGTCAAAAAGTACCCCAGAGCTTGAAGACAAAAAGTGGGTCTGCGACTTCGTTTCTGTTCGATATGGCTAGTCACCTAAACGGCATTATTTCTTGTCTAACAAGGGAAAAATCGATTAATTCTATTAATGAAATGTATATGATCACACATGTTATTAATTACGATCCCAATAACTACAAACGCATTGCGGTAATACCAACTATAGAGAGAATATACTCCAGAACACTTAAAAATCTGATTGAAGAAGAAATCAGCGACAAGGAGGGAGAAGAGACAGGTCGATCGATTGTTGATAAGATAACGCTTTCACCTTAAAGATAGAAAAAACTGCCAACGAAACTGAGAGACCAACGTAGCTCTAATAGATCTGCAAAAGGCATACGATAGTGTCCCTATTTCCAGACTATGGAGGGAAATGGAAATCTTGGTGTTCAACCCAGTCTTGATTCTGTATGCACAAAAATATCATGAGCAGAACTCAGCAAAAATGAAAGTAGGAAATAAAGTGACCACCTACTTAGAGCCAACAAAAGGATTAAGATAAGGATGCTGTGTATCTCCCGCTCTTTTTAAGATTTATTTGGACAGAGCTCTAGTAAAATGAATGAAAAAATGCACAAGCATGGGACTAAGGGTAGGAGACGATACGCTATTCACGTTGTTCTTCGCAGACGACCAAATAGTTATCGCCGAAGATGAAGAGGATCTCAGTTATATGGCCAAGAGACTTAAATTCGAATATAAAGCTGCTGGTCTCCAGATGAATTTGTCCAAATGTGAATACCTTATAGTAGGAGATGAGGAAATGAAAGACCTTACTTTAGATACGGAAAAAATAAAAGGAGTAGAGAATGGCAAATATCTAGGAATAATTTTTAATAAGAAAGGCAACAACGAAAAAGGAACCCAAGTAAGGATCAACAAAGGCAGAGCAGTCAACAGAACATTGAATTCTCTTCTCTGGAATAAAAAAATAACGAAAACGACGAAGAAACAAGTATATAAAAGTCTAGTTCAGAGCAGAGTTGCTAGATTTACATGCAAGTGGTGCATGCGCATTAGTTTTAGAGGAGGGGCTGGTTCCTGATTGGCGAAAACTGTGGCGGGAACTTAAATTTTTCGGATTTATACTGCGATCCGACCAATCGAAGCCGACCGTTTCTCGTCCGCTACTGCACATGCACATATTGCGTGTCAATCTAGCAACACTGGTTCAGAGTGTTACCCTATACAGAGCTGTGGGACGTCACAAAGGCTACCAAAAAATAAACTCAAGGCAACAGAAATGGATTCCTTATGAAGCTGTGGTCGATCAAAACTAGAAATGGTTAGAAATCCGAAAAACATCCGAAAGGAGATGCAAATAGTAAATCGTATACAGGGAGAAATAGAAAAGCGGCATTTAACTTGGCTTGGACATGTAGAGCGGATGAATGAAAACAAAAGAGAGACATCAACGAAACAATGATATTAGCAAGAGGTTTGGAAGAGAACGAAGTTTTCCATATATGATGGAAATTGGGGACGGAGAGGGGGCAACAGCTGTAACAAAATCAGTTATCCGTTATATACGATCATACATTATTTTCACACATCATTTTCATTTCTGCACTTCAAATGAAACATGGTCTTTAGGAACAACAGTTGAAGACAAAACAACTTCTCAGATATCTCTCTCTCTCTCTCTCTCTCTCTCTCTATATATATATATATATATATATATATAAATAAATTGCGCGAGAACTTAATTGATTTTAAGTTGCCAAGGAGAGGACGACCTGACGTAGGTCGTCGAAGTCAATCAAATATGCGACGAGCTACCTCACGTGCAAATCGCAGTAACGACCAGCGAGATACTGATAACGTTCGTATTGGTATGACAGAATTGCGTCTAACAGTAAATAACTATGAAGTAGATAGGCTTAGAATGGAAAGAGATCGGACACATCAAACACAACAGCGAGCACGACACAATGAAATAGAGCGATTATCTATTTGTCTTTTTTAAACTTTACGTGGCATTGCAATACATGCCGGGTACAGCTTGTTGACAATAAAATAAATTTTGATACATCTTTTACGGACACCAGATGAGATAAAAGACATCTCAGAAACAGAACAAAGTTAATTCCAACTCTGCGATGGATCGTTTATCGCATCTGATAGTGTGGGACTCCGTATATTATCGGTTACCCAAACCGAACCCCCCATCTATATCCATTCAATCCCGGTCTCCTAAAATCTAATTTTAAAGGCTTCCTTTGGCAAAGGGCGACGCTCATTACCATGCCCACAGAAAAAATATGGTCGTAACTTAATTCGTTATTAACTCAACACTAACATCCAGCGAAGTTTATCAGATCACCTCGTAAACACCAAAAATTAACATGTTCTCAGAATAATTTCCCAATCAATTAAAAGCGTAACTACAAATGAGATACTCAACGCGTCGCCACGCGGATTCAAAATTTATTCAAACTTCAGGATTATTAACCATTTGGACGTTCTCCGTTCGCAATTCGGGAGTTGGAAACTAAAATCGATAACTATTACCCTATCCCTACCAAAACAGGTAACGACCCATCTAATTTCGGCCGAAAAGCTTAAAGTCAATCGATGGCGCCGAAAATTAGAATTCCTAATTTTCAAGGATCAAATGGGACACATGAGATACATGTCGTTGGCGGGCACGGGAAATTCTGCAGAATTATTATCCCTTTAAGGTGGTCACAAAGCGATAGGAAAGCAAAAAACTACTGAGCGTAAAGTATCAAACTATCTTTCAAGAGATTCCTGTGTATTCCTAGAAAGGCGTCAGGGTGTTCGAGAGAACTTCAATCTCAAAAGATCGAATTCTGATACCGATCCGTGGATCAAATAACATCCCTATATATACGTATGTGGGCTAAATTACACATTCATGAAATTGTTAAAGTAGAAAAGAGCGAGGGGAATGGGCGGCGACTGTAACACTCCTTTGAGGATAGCATGAACCCCTTAGGTTAGTACATCCCCTTAGGTTAATACATATGCCGGTATACGCACATATTAAATTGTACGTATCCCAATAGACTCGCAGGTAAAGCGATTAATGAAACGATCTCTTTTTTATTTCAACACTCCTTGAAATTAACAGTATGTATAATAAAAGAGGATTGTTTATAAATTCCAAAATACATCAGAAAAGCCTGACGAAAAGGTGATGAGATCGCATTTTCAAAGTTGAAATTATACAGAGAAAATGTGCCATCCAGTCTCTTAAAGATTTTGAGGTATTGCAAGCATTTTTAAAATTAAGAAAAAAGTGTTGTATTACATATGAAACGCGTTGGTTTTGAGTTGAAGTTGACGTTACAATCACGATCAAGTTGATTAATGGTTAGTGCAAAAACATCAAATATATCACTCAATATCCATTTCGTTCGATGAGCAAAATTGTATCGATGCTCTTGTTATTATATTAGAGCGCATTTCCATTGCGTAATAGTAAACGAAACTCCTGACTTTTTAAACATTCAAAAACTCTTTAAAATTAAAGTTTTGATGTAGCAATGTAATTTTGTCAGCTTGATCACTTCAATATGCATGCACGACAGAGTATATGGCCGCATAAAAGGCTAAATTCCTTTAATATATGATGTGGGTCACAATTTTACTCCAAAAAATGTGAGAAAATTCGTGAACGCGTATTTTCAATAAAAAATTAACAGAAAAGGTACACGCGCGAATAAAATCACATCAAGAATGTATCTGACTATATTGTCACGTTCGCAATACTATTCGACCTAAATTATTGCGACTGTAGCCGCGATGGGCAGAATTGCAAATATGCTTATGCTTTATAATCGCTTGATCTGAATTGACTGAATCCGCGATATACACGATATAAACATAGTGTAACGTTTATTTCAAATTTATTTACACTATCCTAATTATACACTACACACTACTTAATTTATCTTAGACTATTACTGAACTAATTTATATAACACACTTAACTATTTCCTAACTAATTAATTTATATCGCTCTTAATGTTAATTTATTTCACTGGTTCGTCTTTCGCCTTATTTATTCACTCGCGGCTTCACGTCTAATCTCTCTCCGACCGCAAGCCCGCTTATATACACCTCAATTGTATTCGCGATAGTTCCAGGTCATTCCTTTTTTTAAAACGTTGGCGGCAGGCTTGAGACGATTTTTATTGCTCAATTAGCGTAGCGGTTTCTTTTGAGCTAAGCCGCCATCCGATAGGAGTAAACACGTTTCGCGCTGCTGTTTACATTTCGCGTTACAATAGTCTTAGTGAAAATCACCACCGTGTGGCCCATCAGCGCCCCGGCAGTCGTCGCATGAAGCAATTTCTGAAATGTTTCATTTGTAAGCAATGCTTGAATTCATTGCATAATATTTCGAGTGAGAAACACGATTTTTTTAAACTTTTAAATAAAAAATGGGTATTGAAGAAACTTTTAACGATAAGTTTAAATACACAAAACGTTTTTGAAAATATAACTTGCTATTTGTGTAACAATGTACTATTGAATCTTGGTTTACTTGAATGTATAACTTTATATATGTAAATATCTGCAATATTGTCCCGAAAAGGACGGCAATGGGCCAGAAACTCTGGCGAAAGGGGTCGCGTATCTAAGTAACGAGATTATTTACGTTGAATGTTGAGGGAAATTTTCCTTATTCCCCACGTTCGTTTAAATAAGCTGACCATGACCAGAGTATAAAAAAGCAGGGGCGTCCGCGAGAACCGAAAACACAACTAATAACATAAAGAGCAAGACTCGGGAATTCTTCGGGAATAAATTGAATGAATTCTTAATTGTGCATTTTAACGTTGTAATGAGGTGAATTTTTCTCTATTTCCTAAAAGCCATATCTTCATCCGTTACCGTCTTATAATAACTGACAAACTTAAGCAAACTGTAATTTTTCGTTTTTCCCTTCCCTGCCCTTTCATCAGAGTATTCTGCCACCGACGACGACCAAAAGGGCCCGTTACAACGTTCTAATAAACTAGTAATTTTTACTACGGTGCAACCCTACAGAGTATGAGAAACGTCTAGATAGATTTAGCTAGATCGCATTTTCCTACGATGTGCAGTAATTTTTAAAAATCGTCAACTAACGTCTCAAATTGTGTAAAATTGAGCTGAAAATAACATCCGTAAAAGAAACTCCACTCGATTCAGAACATTATTACACTTTCACTGCAATCGATCTTGACATGTCAAAATAACCTCGTCGATGGGGCATTTTCCTATTTCGCCGGAAAGCATAGAAGATCTTGAGGGACCATCGAAAAAGAAATATTTCAATTCCCCAACCTATTCATCATCTAAGACGTACGATCCTTAATACGTATTGACTGGTACATCGATGAATGGCGGAAGATTAAGTAATACTAATAAACGGGCAACAAAGACTTCCAATATAGCTACGTAGCAGACGTAGTAACGTCGAAAAATACGTATAGTAGTTTCGCACTGAGAAGGGAGATCGATGTGAGATTTTGGATTAAAATAGATACGAAGTGTCGAAGTAAAATTCTGACAGAGGTTCGACGTTCCGAATTCCCCACGATACCATTTAAATTATTACAGGATCCGAATCCAATTCGGGACATCAACGGCCATGAAATTAATTTTCCACGACCGTTCAAACGTCGAGGGATCGAGAAGAGGAGAAAACAATCTTGGTGAAGGAATCCTTTTCTCGAGAAACCGTCGAAGGCACTCACATTTGACGCCTTATAATTTTTTCTGCATATCGGGCCACATTTTGCAATTTCCTCAGAAAATTTTGTGAGAAATTTAAAAAGCTACCAGATGTGTGACCTGCATAGTAAGTGAATCGTCTTCAACGCATCCAGTGAGTAAAAAGCTGTATAAAAAATAAGCAGCAGGTCGCAACAGTGAAATTGTTTTTACGAGCATTTTTAAAAGTATAACTTGTTTTTAGTACACGTTTTATAATAAAAAAGTGTTGGGATCAGTTTCATTGTACCGAAAATGGACCGGATTTCGATTTTCTTAAATAGGAATAACATCACATGATACGCTGGCATCACATCGCTGAAGAGGCTGGTTACATAAACTTGTGCCCACTACTGTACAATCTACAGCGATGGTTTGTCTATTGCTTAGACTCTTTTAAGCAGTTCGAAATTTCTCCATTACGATCATTTTGTGAGCAAAAGCAAATCTTAAGGGTTGAATGACAATAGATAACCCGCTTTCTAACCATTAGGCGAAAAACGAACAGTTTAAAAGAAATCAGTCATATCAGATGGTGTACCGCCAAGAGATAAGATCTGAGACAGTGTACCGGACTTTGTCAATACCCACTATAATAACCTAGCAGTTAGTTATAATAGTTATAGTATCAGTGAAACATCTTCCCCCAAAACAATTTTAGTTGTGCATTAATAAGACGTTCGAAAAAGAGAAGAACCATTGTTTTCATTTTTCATACATTCCTATAATTTTGACTGAACTCAACAAAACGTTTTTTATTTTTGTCGTTTAAATATAATTAATACAGCGTCCGTTGTGTTTGTGTTAAATAAATATTTGTGTTTAATCCAACGCGCATAATTTAACATATGACAGTCACTTGCCATTTAGTTGCCGCCTGACGTGGGCATAATAGAAGATAATTCTTCTTCCGGTCAAAATTTAAATTTGGTGCAATTGTTCACAACGGAACAGATGACGATCCTCTGAAAGAACACTGTCCTCTATGGTGAAATTATTAGATATGAATAATGCAATACCAATAGAAACGCAAAAGCTTTCAACATACGTTAAAAGCATTAAGGGTCGGTTTTGGAAATACAATAGTAGGATGAGAAACAAAACTTCAGGGTTAAGGCAACATTACATGTTCCACACATCAAGTTTGCCTTTTTCTTACAGATGTTCATCATTGTGTACGTCCAAAAATATCAAATAGCCCATAATTCATTTTTGAGACAGTAAGTGCGGCACCAGGTTGAGGCGTAACCCCAGAAGATCTCAAAAGGCGCAATGCGAGGTATCTATGAAAAATTAACCAAGGTAACTCTGAAGCATTAGAATGTATCTTTGCCATCAATAACCAACATTTAACCATTGAAACACTCAAAAGATATACGATCAGAGGCAAATACTTTGCTAGTCGTTCTTGAGCCGATTTCATTCTCTGCGTGAAGTTAGCTTAATTTCACGGGAGAATTCTATTCTTATGACCGCAGCAGATCGAGATATTTAAACGTAGAAATGTGATAATAATGCACTGTGTTTTTTTTAATCACGGTTTAAAAAGTTTTGCTTATGTAGCGACACATGTAATTTCAAGTACCGCTGACATGTCAGTTAACAAGATTCCTGTAATTGTCGGCAATATATACTGTAGATTATACAATATATAGCCTTGTAGTGAGCTGGTAGGCGACATGTCACGGACGGCGTCGTCCCACAACGCTCTAAATTACTAATAAGCACGCCATTAGATGTTTGCACATCATGAGCTATCAGGTGCAAATGAGGCGATGCTCTATATTACTGAAAAATGAAGTCATGCAAATCTGCATACTGCATACAGTTAAGTGAAGAGTAGGTTTTGGAACATACCAAAATAGGTTTGTCAATATATATATATATATATATATATATATATATATATATATATATAACAACGAGTTTATTACGGCTGTCGCCGTTTCTCGCATCCTAGCTTCCAACGCTTGCGGTCTTTCCAGTCATGTGGTTGTAGACCTCTATCTTCCATTGCACCGTTTACTTCTTCTTTCCACGATCTTCTTGGTCTACCCCTTCTCCTGCGGTTGGTGGGGACCCACTGTAGCATTCGCTTTGGCCACCGTTGATCATTCATCCTTTCGACATGGCCATACCATTTCAGCCTTTTGCATTCTATAGCTTCCAGGATGTCGATGTCTATGCCCATACGCTCTCTGATGTCAGCATTCCTTATTTTGTCCTTTCTGGTTAATTGGCAACATCTACGCCAGCAGTTCATTTCCATTGCTTTTATTTTGGAGGCGTCTTTTTTATTTACTATCCAAAGCTCTGAACTATATGTAGCAATACTTTCTATGATGCTTTTGTATATTCTAATTTTTGTGTTCCAAGTGATGTGGTCATTCCAGAATATACTATTTAGGTGACGTATTGCTGAATTACCTTGTCCAATTCTAATTGCTATTTCCTTTGTGTTCCGACCATCATTTGTAATGCTTACACCGAGATATTTATAAGTCAGTATTTCCGATTTGTGTGTCTCTTAGTTCTAAATTTCTTCTTTCACCTCCCACCACTACATACTCTGTTTTTGATGGGTTGATCGATAAACCCCATTTGGTGTATTCTTCGTCTATTTTCCGTAACATGTAGTGTATATCATCCTGATCTTCTGCAAGTATTACTTGGTCATCCGCAAAATGTAAGCTGTACAATTTATGATCTCCAATTGGAATGCCCATAGGTTCACATTTTTTTTCCAGGTTTCTAAAACCCCCTCCAAATAAATCTTAAAGAGTGTAGGTGCAATGCAGCAGCCTTGGCGAAGTCCTTTGGTCACCTTTATCCACTCTGTCACTCTTTGTCCAACCTTTATTGAACTAGTCATATCTTCGTATAACTCCCTCACGGCATTAATGTAAATCGGTGGAATTCTCTTATCTTCTAGCACTTGCCACAACTTGGCTAATGGGACACTATCATACGCTTTTTGAAGGTCAATAAATACCAAATGTGTCAACATATTGTGTTCCAAACGCTTTTCTATTGTTTGTTTTAGACAGAACACATTGTCTATACAAGAACGACCAGTACGAAAGCCACTCTGATCTTCAGCATCTTGCCAACAATCTTCAATTTGGCTTTTAATTATCTTTTCGTACAACCTACAAATTGAGTTTGTTACACTAAGCCCTCGGTAATTCGTACAATCCTTTCTATCGCCTTTGTTCTTGTATAGATTGCTGATATATGCAGTTTTCCATTCTGGGGGTAGCTCTTCCCCTCTCAAGAATAAATTAAAGATATAAGCCAATAGCTGAAATAGTTTGTAAGGGCCATTTTTAATCAGTTCTATGGGCACTCCCCCCGGTCCTGGAGCCTTTCCATTTTTCATGCCGTTAGCATGTTTTCTAATTTTTTCTGGTGTTATTTTAGTTTCTTCGCAGTAGGACATATTATATTTTTCATTGCCAATATCTTGAAATTCTGCTCGATCTTCTGTCAGCATTTTTCCATAGTATTCTACCCATTTTTCCGGGGAAATCAGATTTAACCTACTGCGTTCTTTACCATCTCTTCTATTACCTTTAATTGTTTTCCAAGCATCTTTACTTCTAGCGTTACCCAAAAATGCTCTACGTTATGGCAGGTTTTATTCCACATCTCTTTTTTTGCTTTATTTACCGCTTTTTTTACTTCGTTATTTAAGCTGTTGTACAGTTGCCGATCGTTAATGTCCTTTGTCGCTAGCCATTTATTGTACACATATTTCTTCTTTCCCACAAGGTCTTCTATTTCATTATTCATTTTTATTCTTGATAACTTCCACTTCTCCAATAGCCTCCATTGCTGCTTCGTCAAGGGCTTTAATGATTTCGTTATATGTATTAATTGGTGAGGAGTAACAATACTATAGGAGTATCAATAGATACAATGTGCATATTGGAGAAAAATGAATATTACACAACATCGTCACAAGATATAATCCGTGAATCGAAACGTGCTGATGCGTACCTGAGAGGAATTCTCTTATCACATTGATGTAGACAGATGCTGCAGATGGTGATCATAGTGAACATTTAATTAATAGCAAATGTAGTCAATTAATATAAAATATGATTCACAAGAAATAACGTTATAAAAACATTCTCTAACTCTCCATGTTCGTTTCTGTACAACGACAGTTCCATAACAACAATTGTTAAACCATCTTTTAAAGCCGAGTGGTTCACCAATACTATTACTTCAATTGTGTCTTCGATAAGAAAACGGTATATATCTTCTAACAACTTACAAATACAGGGTGGTCGTGATATAACCTTACAAAAAAATTGTGGATCATTAGGAGGATCCAACAATTCAGAAAAACTCATCTTTGGTAGGTCCAAAATGATGAAGAAAAATTAACCCCTATCCACACTCATTCGACGCCACTGACCACAAAAATAAATACATACATATTTAACCAAAATTTAATTGTAAGTTACCTAGTTACAACAAATTGACAATTTGCTTTCAAATTTGATAGACGTTTTCTTTTGCCAGTGATTTAGTTGTCAGTTTACATATGTCAGTTGTCATTTATATGTCGTCGCCTTTCTTGTTTTCTATGTATTTTTTCTCTTGTAATCATTTTTGTACAAGAAATCTATAAAACCAGTCTTTTTCCAGTTTGTGTTTCCAGTTTGTAAGTAAATAGCAAATTTCATGGGTAAAGACACTAACGGATAATCATGATTGTGGTTTTAGGTTAGAATCTGCCGATAAACACAATATTCAACAAAGAACAACGAGGTCAACTTTGAACGGCAAAGGCAACGTCAAGTTTATAAATCGGCTTTAATAAATAACAAAAGAAAACCAGTGTTTTTTTTGCATATTCTTGATTTGTAAATTTCATTTCTACCACAAATTCAAAATTATTGAATTTGACAAATGTCATTCAGTTTACTAGTTGGTACAGGTACCGATTATCGTTACTAGACAACCAAAATTACATTTTTTATTCTGATTAACTCATTGACGTACAACAAATTTTGTACAAATTTTCAATTATTTTTATCTCGAAAACGAAAAGACTTTTACTAGATTTTTTTTTGTATATGAGTTCTACTCATTGTCACCTATTACCAGTTTTTTTTTGTAAGGTTATATCACGACCACCCTGTATAGAATTTGTATGCGTCCCTCCAAAGAATGCTGTCCAGATAATCGGTTAAGTTCAGTTGTAGAAATTCAAAATTTCCTTAAATTTCGTCTACTTCTCGAAATGTGACACATACAGAAGAGTACAAAGAGTTCATATTTCTCCGTAAAGTACCTTACATTCCACGTTTGTTATAAGTATTTAACCTTGAAAATTGAATTTAAATTTTGCCCTTTAATTCCCATATTGTACCGGAATGTTTTATATAGAGCCTTAAAATACATCGGCATTCGTTTTACATACGTCCACAAAATGTCAGTCTCCATGCCCACTTGGAATTAGAATTTCGAAATCCAAGATTTGACCCGAACAGACATACAAACTAGTAAAGTTAGATAAAGTAAATACGGATATTTTTTATCTGTATATTACACTAAAGGACGGACATTTAATTCTTCAGCTAACATCGCATAATCCTTTAACTGATTCTCGCTATAAGTCAAGCCCCCATCGCACTCCGCTTTCTCATGCTGCGCCCTTTCGAAGTCACCATGCACCAGAACCGGCACTTTCGGATCCATCCTGGGGAGCGTCCGGATTCTACTTAAGAAGCATTTCAATCGTTCCTCGAAGCAGGGAACGAACGCTTCAGGATCGATCGCAATGAAACAATGACCGACGTTCATCTTGTCCGTTTTATTCGACAATTTCGGGATATCCAGACTGCTCAACGATGCTGAGAACATCCCTGCAAGAATTTCGACCAACATCCCAATCGCGAAGCCTTTATGGGCTGCGTTCTTTGCTCCAAAAATAACCAGTTTAGGGTTTTGAATGGCTTTTTTGGCATCGGTTTCGTCCTCGCCGAAGTCGTTCAGTGCCCAACCGCGAGGAATCGCCTTCCCTTCCTTTGCTGCGAGCTGAAGTTTTCCAAGCGCAGCCACTGATATCCCCATATCGATGACGATACTGTCATCACCAGCGCAAGCTCCAAGCGCCAGTGGATTAGTACCCAGTGCGACCTCTTTGGCGTTAGGCGGCACCACTAAGGCTCGTGAGTTGGAACAACAAAATCCGACCAGACGTTCCTTCATAGCTTGCAAACAGTAAGCCGCCGCTGTACCAAAGTGATTGGATGAATGCACTACGACCATCGATATACCGGCCCTTTTGGCCTTCTCTATAGCTAACTCCATGCAATATTTCCCGACAACCGCTCCCAAACCGGAATTTCCATTCACGACGTTCGTCGCTATCGATTCCTCCTCTATCACGGGTTTGGCGTTCGGGTCGGTCTGTCCTCCCCTCACGCTATTCAAATAAAACTGTAACCTGTTCATCCCGTGGGAATAATGCCCCCTTATGTCCGCCAATATGATGCTGTGAGCCATTATTTCTGCGTGTTCTGCGCACGTCCCGATCTTTTTGAAGCAGTCCTCCACGAAACGTTTAGCGCATTCTACTTTTACGATTTCGGATTTCAGGCGTACGCAATTCGGAGGACCGCGCCTTGAGAGCAACTGGAGGCTGCAACGGAGAATTTTGCACATGATAAAATTGCTTAAGTTGAATTTACACCATTTTTATGAAAATTCGCAAAAATTCGAATTTGACAGTGTGTACAGCTTTCAAAAAATGACATTGACGACGGGACCACAGGATAGGCCTTGATATTGTGCTGTCACAAATTTATATAACGCTACTCCGAAGGCCATCCAAGTGTTGCGAGCAGGTTTAACAAAGCAAATTCATGTAAGCATTTATCCATTGAAATTAATTACGTTCTCAACGGTCAGTCAAAATCCCTGCAGTTTGGCAGTTCCAAATATAAGGTTCCAAACCTGAAAACAAATATCTTGACAGCACTACCTTAGCGTCGGCGTCTCGAATGCACTATATAGCGCTCGTATTTTTTTTAGGCAATAATGACGTCATCAACGAATACGCTGCTTGTTGCTAACTAGCGGTTTAACAGATGTATTATCAGACGCTTATTCTTGTTAACAGTGTCAACTGTGTCAGTTGTGAGTGTTTGGTTAGCAATATTGTTTGCTGAGGTATCCAACAGCCATCTGTACTATCGACTGAAGAGAGTAGTAAATACTCCATCTGGGGCGGCGGTGGTCGTGTGATTTAAGGCGCTGGCTTTGAGTCAGGCGACCACTGTCGTCGTGGGTTCGAATCCCACGTAATCCATGGATGTTGTGTCTGTTGCGGGAAGTGTGTAAAATGTATCCAAAATCCCGTTCCTATTCACGCCGGTAACCAGGCATGATAGGATCGGATATCCTGTAGGGGGGATGGGACAGTTCGGCGCCGCCGTTTCGGCACCGCCGTTTCGGCGCGGGACAATTCGGCGCCGGGACGGTTCGGCGCCAAAATATTTTTTTCATGAAGAATAATTGTATCCTGTAATATCTTGAATTCAATTACACAGGGAAAATCTTCGCTAAAGTAGTCTAAATGATCAGGTTTCAATGAGTGTGTCTAAATGAAAGCTGTAATCCTATTATAAGTCGTTAGGTAGAGGAGGATTAAATTAAATTATTATTGTACAATTCCAGAGAAAATTAATAATCACCCTACCCCATTTACCTGTAAACGACCCACCTGCAGATATAGCAGGTACTTATAGCACATTAACTGAAAGTACTAAGAAATGGAAATATTAGGTTTGAAATTGATCACTTGGTAATTGCCTTTTATCTTTTCGAAGAGTTCGGATTTTTGTATAAAAGTGGTGTGCAATTTCATTTTTGGTATTATCCACTCTTGACCTTCATAGAGAGAAGTAAGATATTAAGAATGGCATATCAAGTCAACAGTAAACGCGGAAAACAGAAGTTTATTGAAAATGGGTTTTCATATATTTTCGACAAACTCAGTGTAAATGGAGCAACAGCAGTTTATCGGTGTGAACAGAAAGACCGGTGCAAGGCAAGAATTCACATACAGGATGGACAATTAGTGTCAAAACGGATTAACGATCATTCCCACGGACCTACACCTGCCAAAATTGAAGTGGAGTTGGCTAGAAATGAAATGAAGAAACGAGCTGTAGAATCTCAGGAATCTACAGCACAGGTTATAAACAATTGCCTGAACAATTTGAGCCAGCCAGCTCTAGCCTCCATGCCCAGAACTGACGCCTTAAGAAAAGCTGTGAGGAGATAGCGAAATCAAATTAATGCACCGCCGCCAGCACCCGTTAATTTGATGGATTTGGAATTGCCAAATGAATATCAGTTCATAATAATAAATGGACAGGAAGAAAGGTTTCTTCTTAAAGACAGCGGACCAAGCCCAGCCCGCATCATGATTTTCGGACGGGAAGGGAATATAAGGTAATTGCTTATTTTTAATATTATAAACAACATTCAACTAATTTTCCGATTTCTTTTTTTTTAGATATTTGGAACAGACAAAAACCGTTTACGTCGATGGTACTTTTAAATCTGCGCCACCCCTCTTTGCCCAAGTGTATGTTGTGTTAGCTGAAATTTATGGGGCAGTTGTTCCCGTGCTTTATGCACTACTTCCAAAAAAAAAGCAGACAAATATACATCAACTTTACAGGATTACTTCTCGAAATTGCACCGAATATGCAACCCACTCGGATCTTGTGCGACTTTGAAATAGCCGCAATAAGTGCATTCCGAGAAAAATTTCCCAATGCCACAATCTGCGGCTGCTTCTTCCATTTGTCACAAAACATGCAAAGGCATTTGGCTCAACAAGGTCTTAGGGAACGCTACAACAATGAAGCCGATTTCGCTGTACAAGCCAAAATGATCTTGGCTTTAGCCTTTGTACCAATTCCACAATTGAATCAAGCAATTGATGAACTTTCCGAAGCAATCCCAAACGAGCTTCAGGAATTACTGAACTGGTTTGAGGACAATTACGTTGGAAGGCCTGGTAGAAGAGGCAATGCCAGACGTCCACCTATTTTTGCAGTGGAAATGTGGAATTTATATGATAGAGTTCTACAAAATGTAGACAGAACAAATAACCACTCTGAGGCTGCGAATCGGAGACTACAAAATGAATTGAGTATGCATCACCCAACAATATGGAGATTTATTGAAGCTCTTAAGAAGATCCAAAACGGGCGAGATTTATATTTAAATCAAATCATTGCCGGACATGAACCCCCCCAAAAACTTCGCAAATATGTACAGGCTGACGAGAGGATCAGTCGTTTGGTAAATAATTTTGACAACAGAAATATGTTAGATTATTTGAGAGGGATTGCCTACAATTTTGAAATGTTACAAAATTAACCATGGCTTAAATGTATTTCTTGTTTTCTCTTTGGTTTAAATTTACATGTTTATATTGTAGTTTTCTGTTTATAATGTACTTTGTTATACCATTTATAATTTTATTAGATTTAGATTTACTTCAAAATTCTAACAAGTACATTTTTTGTAGGTATTTTGTTGCTTGCTTTTTTTAAATAAAATGTCTTTAGAACAATTTTTTATTGTTTGTAATTTATTTATATTACAAAATATACTTGTTCCTATAGAAAACACATTTACGCGCCGAACCGTCCCGGCGCCGAATTGTCCCGGCGCCGAACCGTCCCCGCGCCGAAACGGCGGTGCCGAAACAGCGGCGCCGAAACGGCGGCGCCGAACTGTCCTAGACCCCCTGTAGGAGGGCGGGACTAGGATACACACACCCTGAGTCGGTAGAGCACGGAGTGTGTCACCTGGGGTGAGAGCTTTAAGAGGGTACAACCGTGCTCGAGGACCGTGGTTCGGAGCCCACGTTAAACTGTAGGTCCCGTCCAGATTAGCCTTGCAGCAAAAAGGAGACGTTAACTACTCACACACACACACACACAAATACTCCATCTAAAGTATATAAAAAATGATCAAATCGAACAAAAACACAACAAATAGGTTATCTGATGCTTCAACATACAATGCACAGAGCACAAAATATTATTACAGCGCATAAGCGCTTTAGATTTTTTTGGTTTCTTATGAATGCAAAAAAAATCAAATTTTTACAATTTGCATTTGCAATTTCCATTCATGACGTCATAGGTTAATACGCTGCCTAGCCGTTCTCTTAAGCGCTGAAGCAAAAAAATAAAGCTTTAATTCTACCCATGAAATTGGCGCGAAAAATTTTTCTAATAGATCAAGTCACTCAGCGGAACACAACCTTTTATTCAAAAGTATTTATAACGATTTTTATGATTAAATAGTATATCGTGTAATATACTATATAATAACGTATTATTTACAATGAATGGAGTTATGAAGAGAAAACGATTTTTTGCGTTTTATTATCTTTGAGGTTTGGTTTCGATATTTCGGCTTGAAAATTTTGAAACTGTAATTTTCTTCAGGTTGAATGTTTATAGTTTGTCGATACTACTCGTGGCTCTTTTCAAAAGCATATCCGGCTGGGCCATTTTCCAGCATTTATTGACAAAATGTAACTGATGAAGGAGGGCGAACGTTTAAAATACCAAACTAACAAATGTTGCTAATGGGGCATGAAGAGGACAATTTACTGTTATAACTGATGCATCCATTTAAATAATTGATCAAAACTGTAAATTTACGATTTCAGAATTCTGAATTTAAACGCATTTTGTTGGTGACTTTCTCCCTGATGCCGCGATGTGAATAATCCGCTATAATCGAATCGCTAGCTTAGAAAAGAAAATCCATACATTAAATATTCCCGGTTCCCAGCTCCAAAATTAACGATATTAAATTTTTTAATAACGTCCTCCCCCTACATGCGTACATTCCCCCGTACGTTGTAGCGAACCTTTGCTCCTGTCGTTCTCCTTCCTCACCATTTTTGCGACCTGTTGATGTTTGGATTTTATCGATTTTCCTAAATACATCGTAAGGAAACGTCGCCCCGTTATCATTCAACGAGCTGAAGACACAGGATGCGGTCTTTATCTCTAACGAATCTCCCTCGCCCTTTTTCAATCTCCAAAACCGATTGTAATCACCAAAACCTTTGAGGCATCGTTTAGGTTCATCAAAAGCATGCATCTTTGGTATGATTAATGAGGAAGATTTCATTGTGCTAGATATACTACTCCTCCATGTTTACAAGATATATGTCGCAAAACGTCGCTTAATTGAGATAAATTCATCAGAAATTTCATCTACAGACAGAAATTCGAACTAAACATAATAATGAATAAGTGTAAAATAACAGGACAGAATAATGTGGAGAATTTCTAATCAACTTAGGTACTCGTATAACTTATTTTTTGAATAAACAGTAATTTGCAGAATGTGCCGTTTAATGAGGGTTGAGCAGGTTTCAAATTAAGAAAAACGAAGCGAGCAGTGAAACGTTCGGAACAATATGGGTTCCGTAAAGGTTACACTTCAAAATAGTAAAACAGTAATTTTTATTTTACAAATCAACATAGTTCACCATCTAAAATTTGACTATTTCAACGTTAGTCGAACGATTCACACGAATGAATAAGGAGAAAAGTGAATTTGATATTGCAAACAACAATCTAATTATCACGAAGAAACCTCGAGTGCCAAGTGAACCCACGAAACCGAATTAGAAACCAAATTTTTTACTGTATTCAAATGAGTTTCTATTCAAAATGTAAAAAAGTGTATTTGATTTGAGCAAGAATAGGGATAATTCTTCACAAGCAAGTCAAAAAGTATCCCAGAGTTTGAAGACAAAAAGTGGGTCTGCGACTTCGAGTTTCTGTTCAACTGAATGACATTAAGCCTCATCTACAAGGGAAAAATCAATTAATTAATTCGAAGTTCTGCATTTCAAATTAAATTTGGTCTTTGGGACTAACAGTTGAGGACAAAAAACTTTACCCACTTGTTTACAGTCATTGCAAAACATGTTACATAGATAGAGGAAGGGTATAAATACGGTTATTTAATATTTAGATAGAACTTCGAATTTGAAACCCCATTGCCAAATTTAGAAAAATCCTGTGTTATAATATGTGCATTTGCAACGCCATTCGTTGCAGTTGCAATGTGTTCTCATACACAGTTAAAGAAGAAACCCCATCAAGTTAGTTTGGAAGATGAAAGGGTCATATTTTGTGTGCTTATGCAGTTCAGACCAGATTCCTTGGTTTCATATAAAGACGATGCGAACGTGCGCCAGACAGGATAAAATAACCTCATAATAAACATTTCATTAATAAATCCGGTATTATTGGAACGAAATACGTCATATTTTAACTCGACCAACAATGAAGACAAAGCTATTGTTTGAGACTGTCCTCAATGTTGTCGTATAATTAATAATCGCGTAATTAAGGAATGTGAGATTTAACTTGAACCTAGGCAGAAAGGTATTAAAACTTCTTATCTCGCGGTTAAGACGCCAACTTAGCCAATGCTAACCATTGTCGATTTCGAGAAAGGCCGCTTCGCTGAAAATCGAGGCGCGCTATCTCTCTGCAAATGCTCTGCGTGTTTGATTAAAATTTTGTAAAATATTGAGGCTTATATTATTATCGAATATATTAATCAACGTGTTTTATTAATCTGCCATGTTGACGCCCTAAAGAGAATGTCCTTTCCCCTATAGACAAACTTTATTTATTATAGTCGTAGTTTATCTCGCTGTACGGCACAACGTTTATTACTACGACTAAGGCTCGCTCAGATGTTCCATTTTAAACCATGTTAATTCCTATCCGACGGATCATTTTGGATCTATGTTTAATTGTTTAGAGAAACAATGGACCACTGAAGGAAATTAAAGGTAATTATTACTGCAACCCACCCTAAATCATTAATTAAAACAGTACCAGTGCGCCATAAAAGATCCAACCGGTTAGTAAACTAATTTTCAAAATTAAAATCAATTTTTGAATGCCGGATAGCAGTTACAAAATTCAATGAAAAGTAGATTAAAATCCTGGATAAAAACAAATGTGTCGGTGGTTTCGTAATTAGGAAACACTCATGTAAGTGAGTGTAAATCAGTGTTGGGGCAAATTGTAACACTTTCTTTGGGGCGAGTTGTAACGTGTTAATATGTACCCGGTCCAATACTTTAACTTTGTTATTGTTTTCTTTTTGGGCATGAAGAACATATAAGAAAAAATATGAAAGATGCAAGACTTCTAAAGAGGATATCAAAGAAGTCATACGTCGTGTTTTGAACATCAACGAATCTGTGAGATCGGTAGCTAAAGCTATAAAAATTTGTCAGGTAACAATTTACAGATAGTATGTCTAAAATGTGACAATGTGACCTAAAAATGTCAAAAATGTATGTAAAATGTGAAGGTGTCATTACTCTGAATCATATTGGTTGTAGTAGTACCCCAGTGATTAATCATGAACATTCCAAAAACTGGTGGAATATCTTAAACATGCCTCTATTTTGACTTTACCCCAAAAAAAGTCCGCCAGTTGGCTTATGAGTTTGCTTTAAAGTCATCAAAGTTCCTGATCAATGGAATTGAAGAATGGAGAGTGGACATATGGAGAAGATTGATAAACGACATCCTTAAAAAATAACCTTTACACTCGCACATCAGAGGCTACTAGTTTGCAAAGAGCCACAAACTTTAATGAAAACGACGTTACTACAATATATTTTTCGACATGTTCTCAGCAGTAAGAGTGATATAAATTTGATGCCGCACGAATAGGGAACCTGGACGAGACGGCAGTGACAACTCTTCAAAATGTTAGTAAGGTCATAACAGGAACATAAGTTGGTGGAATAACATTTGGTGCCGGCTGTATCCTGATGAATTAACCTAAGGTTAAGACTAAGCTGCTTCAAAATGGAGCCAGGTGTGCGGCAAGGTGATGTCATCTCTCCCAAATTATTCACCAACCTTCCGGAGTACATGTTTAAGCGTACTAGGATCGACAATTTGGTATTAACAACAACAGCGAGAAGCTGAGCCACCTTCGCTTCGCCGATGACCTAGTATTAATTGCAGACAAATTTGATGAAACAAAAGAGATGCTAAAGGAACTGGAACTAGCATCCTAAGAAGTTGGGCTGAATATCAACATCAGCAAGACCAAGTTCATGTAAATCTAGCCAACACTGAAAATCTAAAAGTAAACGACTCGAATATTGAGCAAGTGTGGTCCTATAATTACCTGGGTCACGAAATACGATTAGGGAGAGGCACTCAAACCTGTGAAATTGGCAGAAGAATTGGTCTCACCTGGACAGCCTTTGGAAAACTGAGCTACATCTTAAGATCCAATAAGTCAATGGAGAAGAGTATATAATCAATGTGTTCTGCCAGTGTTAACATATGGAACCGAAACAATGACACTAACAAAGCAAACGGCAAACAAAATAAGAGTGACACAGAGAAGCATGGAAAGAGCTATGTTGGGCCTCTCTCTGAAAGATAGAGTTCCGAATGCGGAGGTGAGAAGGAGAACTGGAGTGACAGATGCCATTGAAAAAATATCGAATCTTAAATGGAACTGGGCAGGCCACGTGGCTAGAATGAACGATGGTAGATGGACAAGAAAAATAAATGAATGGAGACCTAGAGACCATGCACTTCGCAGCAGAGGTAGGCCACCCACTAGATGGTCGGATGATCTGAAGCGCATTCACACAAACTGGATGAATGTGGCACGGGATAGAGAGAGATGGAAACATTTACGGGAGACTTATGTCCAGCAGTGGACGACTATATAGCTGTTTGATGATGATGAAGACTAAACTGAGGTTAAAGATGAAATGTGTTGTATAGCGCCTTATTCAAATCGGTCCTTAGTGAAAGAGGAGTTCTTAATACTATTTGTATTGCTGTCAGTGCTATACAAAACTACACCACCCCAATTCAAACTTCCCGGGGAAAAGTGTTCAAGACCATTTTGTAAGAGAAAAGTACCCAGAAAGTATTGGTGCCGGTAACGGATCAGGCTGGATGACGGTCGATGAATTTTATACATATATGAAACATTCTGTGGTTCATGTGTGCCCATCTCAACAAAATTTAGTACTTTTACTCCTGGATAACTATGAATCCAACTTAACAATAAAACCTATTAATTATGCCAAAAAAATGGACTAATAACTTACTTTCCACCACATTGCTCTCATCGACTTCAGACTGCAGGGTATGAGTGTGCATGGTCCCTTCAACAAATAATTATCTTTTAACTTCCTAGGATACTTGGTCCCGAAAAAATCCTGGAAAGCCACGACGATTGATGATGATGATGATGATGATGACGATATCCCAGCTTTAGTCGGAGATGTACGTTCCCAACGTCCCAAGCAATTAGACCATTAAATATTATGAAGGGGTTCAAGGATTTTGGCATCGAACAATTATTACAATAATACAAGAGAAATATTTTTAGTGATAATGATTTTCTACCAGCTAGATCAGCCACTGGGAAACGCAGAAAACTCCGCCTCCAAGAACTCTCTACCGTCCACTCAAACGCCTCTGCCCTCCAATGGTTATGTTGCTCCAGATCGGTCATCTTCACCTGCACAATTTATCGAAGATGAAGCTAACGATGAATAAATACAATCATTACACGAAAATCAGGTAACCAATAAAAATCCTGAGCAGGGAAAATTTTCTTCAACATTTAAGAAGGGAAACCATCTTCAAGAGGGCGGAAAAGAAGAAGTCGGTAGTTTTACCTGATACTCCGGAAAAAGATGCGCTGGAAGCAAAGCAAAATAATCGTGTTTCGAAAAAGAAAAAGAAATTATAAAGCAAAAAGGTAAATAGGTAAAAAGAAAAGTCGAAGAATCTGATGAATCTGAAGCTCATCTTTAATAAAGCAGTTGGTTAAGACTTAGTGTTTTCCTTTGGTTAAATTACCATGGCCAACTTTGAGAAGCTGGACAACCTTCGGTCGATGGATAATAAAAAAATAAACGTCTTAATTCTACGTACATATCGATCCCATCCAAAAAAATTGATCTTAAAAATTAAATAATAAAGAAGTGAAAAGAAGAAGTATTTTACAATTTCCTCCGGATGTTATTACTGTTCACTTTAGAGACAAGTTCGATTGAAACAAAACTTAGGCCTTTAAATAAAGTCATTGTTTTTATTGGTATTTAATTTTCCATAACAATATTTTTTTAAAGTTTCTGTTTCATTTAAAATCTCCTACATACTAACAATAAAATAAATTTTGATAGAACTATTTTAACGAGAGAAAATCCTTTACGGACACCAGACGAGATAAAAGACATCTCAGAAACAGTACAAAGTCAATTCCAACTCTGGTATGGATCGTTTATCACATCTGATAGTGTGGGACTCCGCATATTACCGGTTACCCAAACCACACCCCCCATCTATACCCATTCAATCCCGGTCACCCTAAATCTAATTTTAAAGGCTTCCTTTGGCAAGGGGCGATGTTCATTACCAAGCCCACAGGAAAAAGATGGTCGTAACTTAACTCGTTATTAACTCAACACTAACATCCAGCGAAGTTTATCAGATCACCTCGTAAACACCAAAAATTAATATGTCCTCAGAATAATGTCCCAGTTAATTAAAAGAGTAACTACAAATGAGGTAATCAACGCGTTACCACGCGGATCCACGACAATTTATTCAAACCTCAGGATTATTAACCGCTTGGACGTTCTCCGTTCGCAATTCGGGAGTTGGAAACTAAAATCGATAACTATTACCCTATCCCTATACCAAAACAGGTAACAACCCATCTAATTTCGGCCGAAAAGCATAAAGTCAATCGATGGCGCCGAAAATTAGAATTGCAAATTTCCCAAGATCAAATGGGACACATGGGGTGCATGTCGTTAAAGGGCACGTGAAATTCTGCGGAATTATTATCCCTTTAAGGTGGTCACAAAGCGATAGAAAGGCAAAAAACTTTGGAGCGTCACACTACCTTTCAGGGGACTCCTGTGTATTCCTAGAAAGGAGTCAACGTGTTCGAGAGAATTCCAATCTCAAAAGATCGAATTGTAATACCGATCCGTGGATCAAATAACGTTCCCTACATACACGTATGTGGGTTAAATTGTACATTCATGAAATTATTAAAGTAGAAAAGAGCGAGGGGAATGGGCGGCGACTGTAGCACTCCTTTGAGGATAGCCTGAGCCCCTTACGTTAATATACATGCCGGTATACACACATGTTAAATTATACGTATCCCAATAGAATTTCGCGGGTGAAGCGATTAACGAAACCATCTTTTTTTATTACAACACTCCCTGAAATTAACAGCATGTATAATAAAAGAGCATTGTTTATAAATTTCAAAATACACCAGCAAAGTCTGACAAGACGGTAATGAGGCCACATTTTCAAAGTTGGAATTATTAAGAGAAAATGTGCCATCCAGTTTCTTAAAGATTTTGAGGTATTGCTGGCATCTTCTAAATCAAGAAAAAATTGTTGTATTACATCTAAAACGCGTTGGCTTTTAGTTGAAGTTGACGATATAGTCACCATCAAGTTGATTAATGGCTAATGGACAAAACACATAAATATATCACTCAATATCCATTTGGTACGGTAAGCAAAATTGTATCCATGCGTTTCCGTTATTATATTATAGTACATTTCCATTGCGTATTAGTACAAGCATGAAACTCCTGACTATTTAAACATTCAAAAACTTTTTGTTTTGATGTAGTACCTAATATAATTTTGTCAGCTTGATACAGGATATAAATATAGCCTATAAAATCGAGAGAGGAATTAATCAGTTGCCTTAGTGAAATCACCACTGTGTTGCACAGCGTCACTGCCGTCGTCGCATGAAGCAATGTTGAAGCAATGCCTGCAATGTTTAATTTGTATGCAATTCAGTGCATATTATTTCGAGTGACAACCACGGTTTTTAAACCTTTTAAATAAAAAATCGGTATTGAAGAAACTTTCAGTGATTGAGATTAAACGCACAAAACTTTTTTGAAAATATAACTTGCTATTTATAACTTATATTTATCTTATTTTATTTATATATAACACTCTCCCTCTTTCTTTCTCATTAAGTTTTCTGATCTGGCTGTTGAAAGTGGTTCATTATTGCTTCAATATTGCAATCATTATCTTCCATCGATAAAATAGTGTCCATTTGAACATAATCGTCAGAAGCAACTTGGGAATGAGATGAAGTTAGGAGTTCTTTTAATGAAGCCAAGTCCTTATTTTCCTCGACTTCATTTTGAAATATGTTCTGCACATTGAACCAGGCTTTTCTAAAGCAATGCTGAATGGTGTTTGTTGTTACGTTTTGCCAAGATTTCGAGATCTATGTAATCGCTTGCAAAACATTCATGCTTTTTGAGAAATCTTTAGTTGATCCATTAATTTCCATTGAAGCTAACAAGTGTTTTAAAATATACTTTCGATTTAAAATAAGGTAAAACCAAAATAAAGTGTCCGCATTTTGAGCGTCCCTATTGTAGAGGAAATTGCACGTTAATATCTTATGGCAAATTGACGGTTACATAGAAAAGTGTCCATAAACCTATGTATCCATATTGCAGAGGTGTCCACAACAGGAGGTTTCACTGTATATAAATATAATATATATACAAATAAAAAATATATAAATATATATAAATATATATATATATATATATATATATATATATACGATACAATTACGTGAATAAGTACTAGGGGAAATATTAGCTTTTCCCGTTATGTACCTTCGTCTTGTAAAAATAGTAGTAATCTAATGGGACAGTGCTTAAGATTGCCTCTACCATTTTGAACCGCCCAACGGGGTTCAGAACACACTTTAGAATACATATAAACCAAAAAAAAAAAAGAAGAAATAAATAGAACATGCTATGAATTATAATTTTATTCACTCTGTAATATGAGTTCTTCAATTCTTTAGATTTACAATAACTAAACTAATCACTTGAGGTCACAATGGTTAATTCTTAATTTTGTAATTAATGTTCTTATAAACAAGTAATTTTTGTTATGGTGTGACCCTACAGAAAATGGAAACACATCTGGCTATATTTAACAAGATATCGCAATTTCCTACAATATGCACTATCATAGAGGGAAAAGAAACCCTTAGGTTTTGGTAAAATCCTCCTCGCAGATTAATTTTTCGACATCGTCACCTCACGCCTCAAATTTTGCGAAATTTAACTTAAAATAACATCCGTAAAATAAACTCCGCTTTATTCGGAACGTTATTACACGTTTAATGCCATCGATTCTGAGATGTCTAAGTAACCTCGTCGATAGGGCGTTTTCCTATTTCGCCTGAAAGTATAGAAGACCTCAGGAGACCTTGACATTTAACATTGAAAAAGAAATATTTCATTTCCCCAACCTATTCATCATCTAAGACGTGCGATCCTTAATACGTATTGACTGGTACACCGATGAATGGCGAAAGATTAAGTAATATTAATAAACGGGCAACAGAACAGGGCTACGTAGCAGACGTAGTAACGTCGAAAAATACGTTAAAGTAGTTTCTCACCGAGAAGGGAAATCGATGTGAAATTTTGGATTAGAATAGATACGAAGTGTCGAAGTAAAATTCTGACAGAGCTTCGACGTTCCGAATTCCCCACGATACCATTTAAATTATTACAGGATCCGAATCCAATTCGGCACATCAACAGACATGAAATTAATTTTCCACGACCCTTCAAACGTCGAGGGATCGAGAAGAGGAGAAAACAATCTTGGTTAAGTGCTCCTTTTCTCGAAAAACCGTCGAAGGCACTCACATTCGACGCCCCATTAATTTTCCTGCATATCGGTCCACATTTTGCAATTTCCTCAGGAAATTTTGTGAGAACTTTAAAAAGCTGCCAGATTTGTGACCTAGATAGTAGGTGAATCGTTTTCAACGCGCCCAGGGAGTAAAAGGCTGTATAAATAAGCAGCAGGGCGTAGCAGTGAAATTGTTTTTCTATGAACATTTTTAAATGTATAACTTGTGTTCAGTATACGTTTTATAAATAAAAAGTGCTGCGATAAGTACCTTCTTCTTCTTCTTCTTCTTCAACAAACCGTAATTCCTCCACTGCTGGAGGTAGGTCTCTTCAAGTTTTTTCCAGATATCTCTATCATGCGCTTTTTGTGTCCAGTTTCTTCCCGCTGTGGTTTTAATATCGTCAGCCGATTGGTCTACCCAATTTTCGTTTGTTTTCCCAGGGCCTCCATTTCAATACTCTAGATGTCCATTTACTGCTATCCATCCTGGCCACGTGTCCTGCCCACTGCCACTTCAATCTGGCTATTCTCTCGGTTATACATGTTATTCTGGTTCTTCCTCTGATCTCTTCGTTCCTTATATGATCTCTCAAACTGACACCCAGCATTTGTCTCTCCATAGCTCGTTGCGTGCATTGTAGGCGATGTAAACCGTTTTTGTGGGGCTCATTGTTTCCAACCCGTAAGTATTTACTGGAAGTATACAGCCATCATAGACTTTCCTTTTTAGGTTCTCTTCTCTTAGGTGTCAATCCTAGTTTTTTGAATGCAGCCCAGCTCTGACCTATTCTTCGCGGCATTTCTGCTTTTTGATTTTCTCTATCAATTCTGAGTTTGTGCCCTAGGTATATATATTCGTCTACATTTTCGATCTCTTTCCCGCCGATTGAAAGTTAAATGTTTTGCGTGCCGAGGATTTTTGTTTTTGTGATGTTCACCTCGAGTCCGATTTTTTGAGAAGCATGGTGTAATTGTTCGATCATAGTCTTCAGTTCTAATGGGTCATCACTTATTAGAATCACGTCGTCTGCAAAACGTAGGTGATGGGGATATTCGCCATCAATTCGAATACCTTTTCTTTCCCAGTTTAGGCTTTTGAATACATCGTTTAAAGCCAGCGTAAATAATTTGGGTGAAATGGTGTCACCTTGTCTTACTCCTTTTTTTTTACTTCTATTTGCGATCAGTACCTTCTTCTTCTTAGTCATTCTTTGGTCATCTTCCTAACGGACAATACCTAGGCGTCGAGCAAGTCAGACAAATTAATGACTTGTTAACTAATAACCGTTAATCTAATCGTACGTTTATCCGCCAAAAACGGTCGCGTCGATGTTTCGTGTTTTTTGTTTTGTGTAATTGTCGGCAACATATACGGTAAATTATACAACACACAACAGAGATCTGACGGTCTACGTGACGGACGGCGTCGTCCCACAACGCTCTAAATTACTAACAAGCACGCCATTAGATGTTTGCACATCATGAGCCATCAGGTGCCAATGAGGCGATGCTCTATATTACTGAAAAATGAAGTCATGCAAATCTGAATGCAGTGAAGTGAAGAGTGGGTTTTGGAACACATTAAGATGGGTTTGTCAATAGATACCACGTGCATATTGGAGGAAAATGAAACGGTCAAGCACGAAATTGATATTTCGAAAGTGAATATCTGCGTTGGGATTCAAGACGGAGCTAATGGCTACGCACAATTCATTTCATTGGATATAACATCGTCACATGATCAAATCGGTGAAACGTGACATGCCGGTGCGTACCTGAGAGGAATTCTCTTATCACATTGATGTAGATTGATGGTGATCTAGTGAACATTTGATTGAAAGCAAATGTAGTCAATTAACATAAAATATGATTCACTAGAAGTAATGTTATAAAAACATTTTCTTACTTTTCACGTTTGTTTCCGTACAATGATCGCTACATATCAACAACTTACTGTTAAACTTTTAAAATATTTTAGCGCCGATTATTTTACCAATAGTACTTCACTCACGGTTTCCATCAGAAAACAGTTTATATCCTTCAACTGCTCCCCAATATAGAATATGTAAGCGTCCTTCCAAAAAAAGCTCTCTAAATAATATATCCCAAGAAATAGATATTAGGAATTTAGTATACGTTCAGATATGCGGCACATACAGTAGAGTACAAATGCTTCATGTTTCTCCGTAAAGTACTTTATATTCCACGTTTGTAACAAGTAATATCTCGAAAACTGAATTTAATTTTTGCCCTCTAATTTCAATATTGTACCAAAATGTTTCATAATGATGAGCTCTAAGTGTATCGGCGTTCATTTTACAACCTACACAAAATTTCAGTGTCTACGCCCACTTGGAAGTATCTGAATTTCGAAATGCATGATTTGACCCAAACTAGCGAAGTTAGGTAAATGTTTATAAAGAAGAACATATCGATATTTTTTATCTTTATATTACACTAAGGGAGGGACATTTAATTCTTTGGCTAACATCGCATAATCCTTTAACTGATTCTCGTTGTAAGTCAAGCCCCCATCGCGTTCCGCCTTCTCCGTGTGCATCCTTTCATAGTCACCAGGCACTTGAATCGGCACATTCGGATCCTCCCTGGGAAGTGCCCGGATTCTACTAAGAAAGCATTTCAATCGTTCCTCGAAGCCGGGAACGAACGCTTCAGGATCGATCGCTATGAAACAATGTCCAACATTCATCTTGTCCGTTTTATTTGACAATTTCGGAATATCCAGACTGCTCAACGCTGCTGAGAACATCCCTGAAAGAACTTCGACAAACATTCCTAACCCTAAGCCTTTATGGGCTGCCATCTTTGTTCCCAAAATAACCAGTCTAGGGTTTTTAATGGCTTTTGCGGGATCGGTTTCGTCCTGGTTGGACTCGTTCAGTGCCCAACCGGGAGGGATCGGCCTCCCTTCCTTTGCTGCGAGCTGAACTTTTCCGAGCGCAGCCACCGAAATCCCCATATCGACGAGGAGACTGTCATCACCAGCGCAAGCTCCAAGCGCCATTGGATTAGTACCCAGTGCGACCTCTTTGGATTTAGGCAGTACTACTAATGCACGAATGTTAGTACAACAAAATCCGACCAGACGCTCCTTCATAGCTTGCGAACAGAAAGCCCCTGCTGTGCCAAAGTGATTAGATGAATGCACTGCGACCATCGATACACCGGTCTTTTTGGCCTTCTCCATGGCCAAGTTCATGCTATATTTCCCGACAACTGCTCCCAAACCGTAATTTCCATTCACGAGGAACGTCGCTATCGACTCCTTCTCTATCACGGGTTTGGCGTTCGGGTCGGTCTGTCCTCCTCTCACGCTATTCAAATAAAACTGTAACCTGTTCATACCGTGGGAATAATGCCCCCTTATGTCCGCCAATGTGACGCTGTAAGCCATTTCTTCAGCGTGTTCTGAGCACGTCCCGATGCTTTTGAAGCAGTCCTCCACGAAACGCTTGACGCATTCCACTTTTATGGTTTCGGATTTCAGGCGTACGCAATTCGGACGACTGCGCCTTGAAAGCAACTGGAGGCTGCAACGGAGAATCTTGCACATGTTAAAGCCACTCATGTTGGAGTTACACCTTTTGCATCAAAATTCACCAAAACTCGGATTTGATAAAGTGCGTACAGCTTTCATAGAATGACACTGATGGAAGGAACACACGATGAGCCTCGACATCGTGCTGTCAAAAATTTATACAAGGCTAGTCTCAAGGCGATCACCAGTGTTCGGGCAGATTTATCAATACTGATTCTAGTAACCACTTATCCATTGGCATTAATTAAGTTCTCAACGGTCAATCAAATCCCAACTAAACTGATTAGCGGTTCCAAATATAAGTTCTCGATTAGTTTATTTAACGCAAATCCATCATAGATTGCGACCACGAAATTATGTTAAGCTGACGACGTCATAATGACAACAAGAATGCAAATAAACAGAACCATCACGTGTTATTTCAGACCACTTCGTCGAACATTAATTATGGTTCAAAACTGAAGGCGAAACTATTGCTTATATTAATACAGATGAGTTACCATCAATATTAGCATTTCTTAAATGGGTTGCAGACTTGCAGGGAAGATAAATACTTAAAAACTACTCAGTAATAATGCAGTCAGCAGAAAAATAGACGAAATGACTGAAGATATTGAAATAGAACTTGTTGGTTCTCAGTTCGCGGTGTAGTTCTCAGAGCAAATGGATGAATCATTCGACTTTCAGAAGCAGCGAGGCCGTATTATTGATGACTTACGTGAAATATATTGATAAAAAATATTTTGTTGCACAAATGTCCTGTATATCATTGAAAAGCATAGAAAGAAACTCCAAGCATAAATGTAAGCTTAAAAAAATACTTAGATGTCAATAACAATAATGTCAAAACTAGTGCAAAACATAGATTATTCTATATTTCTCCAATGTTGAAATGTTTAAAATTGATGAAAAGTGAAAATCCAGAAATGCTTCTTGTGTTACTCATAGGAAAAAACTTGACACCTGTTCTAAATAAAGTACTATATTGAGTTACCACGTGTATCAATGCTATTAAAGCCACATGTGAGTGTCACTTTAAGCTATTTTGAGAAGATTAAAACGCAGACCATATGAATTAATATTTCTCGACAAACCGGAAATGAAAGTATTTCTCGGTCTATAGTAGAGCATTTGTGAGCAACTCGTAAATATCTTAACCGAACAATCTTTAAACAACTAAAACATGGTCGATGCCAAGGGAAAGACCTACATATATATATGAAGGTTTCAGAGGAAAAAATTGCAACTTGCTTAGCTGTAAAATTCATACTTTGTTGTTTACACATTTTATTTCTTTTATGTATACTTTATTCATGTGCCTTAGCTTTATTCCATTTGTTTGTTTGTAATTTTAAAATGTCAAATATTGTAATGTAGAAAATATGGCGGAAATAAATTTATAAGAATTTCTACAAATAAAAACTAATTCCTTAAGTAGTTCCCGACACAAACCTAATAGGGAATGATGCAATTTTTAATTAGTAAATTACATTTCCAATCGAAGCAAGTGACTTTTGGTGCTACAAACTCTTTTAATGTAACCTTACAAAGGTATATCTAAACTTACATAATTTGTACACTATGCCAATATGTTCAAACTTTCAAACACACAAATTGTGTGCGCCATAGATACATACAATAAACGCAACGTCCAGACGATGCGAGAGTGTAGCTTCTTTGCGCAATTACAATATGTTAGTAACTCGTGAGACGTAAACTTTCTTCAAATTTATAATATACATACTGTTTTCGCGAAGTAGAAGGCAACTTGGTAATGTATGAGAATGTATATTTTAATAACATTAATGGATTTGTAAATTAGTAACTTCGTATTACATATATACATATATTACATAATATACACAGCCTATATTGTTGACGCTAGCGTCAACATTATTTAAGGGAATTTTAGGTGAAGAAATTATAATTTATTGTAAACTAATTTAGGGAACTTTTTACGTAATCTAATCGAATAAAACGAAATCGTTGATGTAAGCACAACAAGGAGTCGTCGTAACGTGAGAATAACGCGCTCCGGTTAATGTCAGCTCTGCAAAGCTAGGTCGTTGTAGAAAAACAAACAGACGTACCATTGATCTAATGTAATTGAATGTGTATAAAAGATCCCGAAAGTTGACAATAAATCAGTATACGTAGTATGCTCAAAAACGACGTGTGTTGTTGGTCTTGATTTACGTCACCCCAACCTACACGCTCTCACGTTACGCCCTGAGAGTCATACGAGATGTTCAAGATACGACAACTTCTAACTCCAAGATCTTCAAACCCGGAGAGCCCGTTACGCCCTCTCTCCAAACTTCAAGAACTTCAACCCGGACCTGCACGTTACGCCCTCAGGTCCACCAGGAAAGCACGTTACGCCCTCTCTCCAAACTTCGAGAACTTCAACCCCGGATCTGCACGTTACTTCAACTTCAAGAACTTCAAGAGATCACCACAAACCGTGATCTCCAACTACTATAACAGTCTCCAGCCTTACAACCTGGAGACAAGATTCATCTCCGCAGCCACCCACGAGCTACGAGAGAAATCTATACAGTCCATTCTCTACAGAGGCCACTTCACACTTCGTTCATATATACAATTTCTTGTGCGCTTATATCGCATCGACAAGAGCCTAGGCTATTTTTGCCACATAAATAAAGACACGTAACGCTTTCGCTTGGTCCAGCGCATTCACCACTAAACAGTCAACCTTATCCCAACCTTCAAGATTTCTGAAAATAAATGAATGAATTAATGTTACCATTTTAGAACAAAATGACAAGAAACGCAGAAAGCTTACAAAATAAACCAAAACCGTTTCACAAATATTTAGAATTCGACCGAGAACTTTAGTACGCAAAAGGCAAAGCAAACAGTCGGCATTACGATCGAAATTTACACAATTTGGCTTCTACAAGCCGGCTTCGTGAACTTTAAGCGGCCCACCTCCGTTTCGCACCTCAAAGAAAAGTTTCCCCACCGAGAAATCTGTCCCTACATTGTAGCATTAGTGGGAATAGCAGGCAAATTCGCCTCGAGACTCCTTAGATCTAAACACCCTCACTAATGGCGGACAGTTACGGTCCCGTAGCGTACATAATGAGAGGGAAATAACGTCAGCTCAGGGGCGTATTTCTCCCAAATACATTAGGTCGTGAATAAATATATGTTGCTTACTAAAATTAATTCCGAGCACTTCAGTCCAAGATATGTAAAGAAACGAAATATTAAATAGTATTTAAAAGGTTTGTGTCACTCAGTGGGAGCACTTGAAGCGAACTTCTTTGCGACTGTTGATACAAGTAACTGTTAAGAAGTGCCTAAGTAATTTAAATTTCCCTGCTAATATTCTCTGTTAGGTGTATAATGAAAATGAAATAACGCGAAAACTATGAATAATATGACTTGTAATAAATGATATCACAAAAATTTATCTGCGTTTATGGCGACAGTTGTACCTAAATTGTAGGCAAGTCGTTATGCTCGATATGGCTATTATAATTATTAGTAATAACAACATTTATTGAAATATCTAAAATTGAATTTTTTACCAGAGTTGAATTCTGTAACATTCTTTATATCAATCGAATTTAAGAGTTGATACGTCATACAGGTCTTAGCACACGTCATTACATAAGAATTGCTACAGATCACCACAAGAGTAGAGATCTGGATGTGAATGGTTAAGTTCGATCGATTGATACATAACAACCAAAGCGCACATCGGACAATGGCGCTTGGAGAGAAAGAGGCAAGAGGTAGCACTATCAGCAAATAACAACAAGTTTCCTTCTCTTTTCTCAACGTTACCCAGGGTGAACATGAACGTGTACCATTCTTCGCACAGGGGCTACTACGAAGAAAATATGATGAACAGTTAGTGAGATCGATCTCAGAAAATGATCTACAGTCATGTGGGGTAAGCGTAAGATCTGTAATTTTAAAAATTCGACTGTAGTTTGATTTAATTTAAGAGGCTTGGAGTTTAAACTTTTTACACAATACATTTGGTAGTGATTACTACCAGGCCCCAGTGTTAAATTTTTTTATTGGATAAGCACTTCGTGAAAAAATACTCTTAAAATCGTACATAAGCCTTACTTGACTCCCCCCCCCTCAAAAAAACAACCAAACTTATGGCTTTGTTGAATTCTCTGTTAACAGGGGGGAATACTTTTTATGATGACTGCTTTCATATAAAATTTTCAGATTTAGGATTCCTGTTATGGTTTTTGATATCACGTTTTCTACAGTTAATGGGAAGAAGAACAAAAGCAGTCAAATGTAATTTTTTAGTCTATTAAGTGAAAATCATTAGAAAACAACCCTCTTAATACAGAAAACAGTAAGTAAAACTTTCACTCAGATTTAAAGAAGTTAATAAAAAAAAACAAGAAACTTCTGAAAGAAATAAGTACATTCATGTACATCAGAATGAGTCTTATACAGAAGTCTTATCAAATGAAACATTAAATTTAAGCTCTCTCCTTCTGGCAAGAGTGGGTTCGAATAGAACTATATCAATGTCAAAAAAAGGCTGCTCAAAGGCTTCTAATTTTCTGCAACGCTCGAGTCTTATATTTTCACTATCTGTCCAATAAAATGTCTCTTTGTATTCTTTGTAGTAAACTCTAATAATGCTCATTATTCTGGATTTCTGGTCGGTTTCTAATGCTTTTGATATCGGTTCAATAACTGCTGGTTGCAAAAAGTAATAGAACGAATAAAGTCTAGTACCGTTTCTACAAGCAACCGCTCTACAAGTTAAGGGTTCGATAAGTAATGATTCAATAGGCAATTTCTCTATTACAACACAGATCGTGAGCCACTCGCAAGCAATGTCGGAGCGTTATATTCGCGTAGAAATAGATATGTTTCGTGAATGCCAGTGTTCCGAATGTCCCGTATTAAAATTCCACTGAATGTCCAGTTTTCCAGTACGTCACTTTGTAATTGTGTCTTTTTTCCTTTTGTGTCAAGAAGCCCATTATAGAAACTTTAATAGATCATCTTAAACGTCCATAAAAGATCCATTTTCAGTTCGAAGTAGCACATTATAGAACCTTTAACGAATGTCTTTAGAACGTCCCCAGAAGTTCTATTTTTGTTTCGAAGCAACCCATTATACAACCTTTAATGCATGTTAATTATTACAATCAATGGAAATTATGGAACCAATAATGTTATTGGTTCCATAATAGTATGGTAGTACCTTCTCCAGTGCTCGACAAATCCGAAATTGTTTTTTTAGTTGTAATGGTATCTTTTGACGTTTTTCTCTTTAGCTGTATCTTGGGTTTCTAGATTTTATCCTTTTCTTTGGGTTTTACTTCGTTTCTCTTCTGTTGTAATTCTAACTGATGTTCTAACTCTTGTTCATTTTTTATTTCATCACGCAACTCTACTGCTTGACTTGTCGCAACGGAATATTTTCGAAACTTAAGCTACTGTCTGAACTCTCAACTGAAACTAATGTACTTGAGGTTGCATCATTTCTGTGAAAGAAATGTCCTGAGAACTTGAACACCTACTCTGAATTGGTGTAAATCTTACTAATTCCGTTGGGTTGTTGGAAGTTCTTAGTCTTTCAGGTGTTTCGATAATATTCAATAGATGTTCAACTTGTTCGACATCTCTAAGAGGTTGCTTCCGTAAATGAGCATTTCAACGCCTATAAGGTCTGCATGATCATACTATTTTCGCCTCTGTATTCTGGCTTATAATTGTCCCATCGAGAGGGATAATCCCCCTTTTCTGAATTCATTTATGATGTTTTCTCCGTCAAGGAGCGAATTTAGCCTTCCAGTGATTTTTCATTGATTTGAATATGCTCAAATCTAAAGATTGTAAACAATGTCGCTTTTTAATAATTATTTGACTACCTAAAGCTCGCTTGAGAGTATGGGTATCAATAGGAGTCAGGTGCCCGTCATATGTTAATAGTACAAGGTGGTCGCGTTCAATATGTGAACAACTGATTTGAGGATATTTATGGAAAACCTCTTATTCCATTCACCCTCTCATGTGTGGAAAGTATTGATCTCCAGGCGGTGGAAGCTTTTGACAACTAGCATGGACTGCAATCTAAACGGTTGTATATTCCATTTTCCTGGTGGGAAAGCGGTTCGAGTTGATGCACAGTTTATTCCACCCAGGACTTTCAACTTTGATGGGACTAGGAAGAAGTAAATTTCATCCAGATTCATCCGCTTCTAAATCATACAGAATAGCCGTGGCTGTTCTTAGTGTTGGCGGTTTTCCACCTCTATTTTCGTTTACTCTGTTGAATGGTGTTACTTTTGGTATTCTATACAATTGAACACTACGGTCAATTGTTTGTTTAGAGATTTCAAAAACATTGAAGTAATTTTATTCCTACTCCAATTCCAACTCTTCGTACCTCTCAGTGGCACTTTAAACTGGTTAACAAACGTATCCAATTTGGTGTGCTAGACGAATATAATTTTACGAGCTAAGATATGACAGATAACGCCATTGCTATGGTTGTTACATATCAATGAAAACAAGTTTTAATGATTTACTGGCACAATAAATCCGGATGAGTATAATTAAGTATGGAACGACAAGAACGTCTATTAGTGTCCCTGAATCAATGTAAATTTATTTCAACACAATTAAATATATTTTATCTACTTTGCGTTACTAATGATCTCTTATGATTCTTACACCGAAAGTAGTGTAATAATATTTATATTCTTACACTACTTTTGGTAACTTTTTAGTTTTGTTAAGTTGGTATGTCAGCCTGTCATGGAGACGTGTGTAGACGTCAAGGTTACATTATTAGTAAACATAACCTTTGAAATATACATGAAAAATGTATTATTTGGTATTATTTTAGATTATTCTAGTACAAAATGCATTACAAGGTACAAAAGACGGTATGACCCAAAAGACGAACAACTAATCAGTAGCTATTGTACAATTAGTGAAAACTTTAACTACGACATTACTGTGACTTGGGCATTTATGCTAATGCCAGAGACATTTTGGGTGATTAAAGTTAATATTTCCCTGAATATTTCGTACGAAACTGGTCTCATTTGTGATTGAATTGATATTGTTTATAGTTCCAATTTTAGGAGGTTCTGGCTCGGACATTGGTTGTGCATTGACGGAAGTAGAAGTAGATGTCGATGATCTCAGCATATCCGCCACATCTCTTTTCCTTTTTAACGAAGTGTCAATGTACCCCTCTGCTATTGCTCAAGACTTCCAGGCCCCATGTTTTTTTGTAGTAATTAAATATGCTCCATTATTGGCCAAGTTTGATGCACTGGACCTACGGAAGCAGTACCCCGTGTACTGATCCGGATTAGCAAGATTCAGAAACGTAGCAATTATGCGTGGCACTTGGCTAATCTTACTAATCCCTATAGGGCTAGTGATGCATCGGCCGTTTCGGTATGTGAGAAAAAAGCGTTTTGAAGCTATACCGATTGGTCGAAGGCTGACATATCTCTATATATATAAAAATGGATTGCTGTTCGTTAGTCTACCTTAAACTCGAGAACGGCTGGACGGATTTTGCTAATTTTGATCTTGAAATATTTGTGGAAGTTCAGGGAAGGTTTTTGTTGCGAGAAACATAAATAATAAGTAAGGGAAATACTGAAAAAGGTACGTTTTGTAATTTGACATTTATAATCAAACAAATGAAAGTATAGTGTCAGTTGGTTGTCAAATAAATAAATGTCAAGACGATTATTACAATCTATCATCAGTTTGTCAGTGCGCGAGAACTTTATTGATTTTAAAATGCCAAGGAGAAGATGGACTTAGGTCGTCGAAGTCAATCAAATGTGCAACGAGTCGAGCTCTTACGTCCAAATCGCACTGACGACTGACGACCGGTGAGAGACAGATAACATTCGTATTGGTATGACAGAATTACGTTCAACAGTAAATAATGGAATCGACTGAGTTCGGGCACATCTTATACAACGGCATTTAGACCGACAGGGCACCGAGTCTACAAAGTCTACACGACGCCAACACAAAAGCGGAAAGTCAAGAAACCAAGAAGAGTCCTGAGTAACTCAAAGCAACTTCACCAGGACACCAAGTCTACAAATTCTACAAATTTGAAACGACGGACATATGCAGTCACTGTAGCCGGAGGAAAAGCCGCCAGTGATTACAACTCCAAAACTTCAAGAACTTCGACGCCAACACAACGGAGGGAAGTCAAGAAGACAAGCAAAGTCCTGAGTAAGTCACAACCACCTTTTCTAGAGAATTAAGTTAAAAAATTCACAATTTCAACTACGACAAGATATAACAAGCAGATGAGTTGATTCAAGAACAAGAAAAAATAGCCCAAGAAATCATATAACTACAAAATAATTGCAAGAAAAACGGAAGTGCAAGAAAAACCAAGGAATACTTACAAAAAAGGATTGATCACTTAGAAGCACTATGGGGGAAAGCCCAAGAGAACAACGAGGCGTTCCATGAACTTGGGTTTGACGATCAGCACAATTATATAAGATCACACTATTTCAAAAAGATTGAGGAAAACTACAAGACAATTCGACTGTACCTGACGTTAAACGAATAAAACACCCAAGAAACAAGTCTATGAGGTACAAATACAAGACCCAAAACCGGAAGTGAAGAAACCCAAACAACAGACAAAACAGAATTACCGACGAATCGAACTAAAGGTAAAAATAACAAACAAACAAAAAACTACTTAGACAAGCTGAAAAAGACATGGCAGAATCAACACCAAGATGGTCATGCACATACTACGAGCAACAAATGCCCAAAACATGGAGCGCACTTCAAGACACAATGAAATAGAGCGATTCCGCAGACGCAGTGTTCCTGTAAACTTGGAACGAGTAGCATTCCACTACGACCCGGAAATAGATTATTGTGCCGAAGAATCCGTAACGATTGAAGAAATGATAATCGTTTGTCAATATTGTAAAGCATTAAAATGCAGCAGTGAAGCTACTGGATTATGTTGTGCGGGTGGTAAAGTAAAATTGCCTTAATTGTTCCCACCACCAGATCCATTACCTTCTTTAGTTTCTGGGGTGGGAAATGACTCCTACCCCAATGATAAATATTTCTTGGCAAAAATCCAAACGTATAATAATTGCTTTTAAATGACGTCGTTTGGTGCAACGCATATTGTACAGGAAAATTTCATACCTAATTTCAGGGTAGTTTTTCATAAATTATTTATTAAAAATTTAAAAAGATAATTTACAATTGCTAATACAAGGACAGTTTGCGGAATAAACTTGGAGTTTCCCGGTTTCGCGCATGGACAATTATACGTCGCGTGTTCGCGAGTCGTAAAACCATCATCTTTATAAATTTACGCTCCGCAAAAAAAGACAGAAAATATAGTAGACCAGAAAGCCTTAAATTGATTATGTGTATAACTGTGTTGCATTTAATTTGATGTAGATAAAAATTTTGTATTGTTTTGACATTATTTTTCAAAAATATATGTATATGATAGGAATTTCACCGGATCATCTATAACTTTTATTTATCTTTTTTCTTTAAACTTTACGTGGCATTGCGACGCATGCCGGGTACGGCTTGTTTCTTAATAAAATGAAGCCCGTAAGTAATAAGTATATCCCATTATGAGTATAACCTGAACGAAAACAATACAAACAGGTAGCAAATGAAACATGATTTTTAAAAAAACAAACTTACTTTAATTGCCAGATAATGAAGATCGTCTCCTTGACTTAAAAACTGATTTATTTCAGCAATATCCAAAATTTTAGATTTTTTAGGCTGATATCCTTGAGACTGCCGTTTGAGAAAAGCATGCAATCGTGAAAAGTTCGATATATCTGCGTTCTTATAAGCATTTAGACATGCTCTCGGCATGCTATAGTACGATGTCCAGAGCGTCGAAGACTTTTTTGTCTCGCTTTTCTCCTGAAAATATGCTGTACAGGTCAATTCTACAGTTGTCTCTTCCATTTCTCGCACGTAAGTAAGAGCGTAGTTATTGAATTTGTCCTAGGGCTACTAGATTTTCAAATTCAAATATGAAACGTCCATGTCAGTGTGACCAACCCAAGCAAAATTTCCTAATGTAATACCAGAACTTGAACAGCCAAAATTTAATGAATTAATAAAACAAAGTAGATAAAATAGTATATTACACACGTTTAATAAGACGTATTGTCACACTCATTCTATTAAAGCACTCCTCGCTTCGCTCGTCGTGCTTTAAAACTCTCGTGTGACAATACTCCGTCTTATTAAACTAATATAATAATATACTATTGTTTAAACAAAAAGTTGTAATAAGCATTTTATTTAGTGACACTACTGCATTATAAAAATCACCCCTGGCGAAAACTGGAATCGTATATCTTTTTTAGGTAAAGGTGCAGAACACCCCAGAAAACTCATTTATAGAAAATGAGCCCGCTTTAACGCAAAAATAAGGCCCCAACTAATCCGGATCCTCACCTACACACCTACAATACAAAGAGCATGTGTGGGTCTGGTATAATCCATTTTAGTCTAATCAGAAAATCTTGTGGAGGGTCGTAAATTTAACTGTCTACGTGCTATGTAGATTTAGTTTACCTTAGGATATATGAGAATTCTTCAACCGTGTCTTCGACCTCCCCCATCGGAATTATCTATTTATTTCGAGACGATTTTGTGCGTCGTAACTATAGAGAGATTTCAACCCTGGCCCCCAACTTAATTATCTGGAAATTGAATCCAAACAAAGGGAGAACTGTCAGCGGCAAATCCTACACAAACAAACTCGATTCGAATATGACTGAAAGGCAAATAATATGGCAAACACGACACACAAGTCTCTTTTGAAGTGACACTACTGAAAGAAAATTGGAATTTTATAAAGCGGGCCACTTTTTTTGGTCCGGTTAGTAAACCGTGAAATTACTTTTTTCTTGACTCTCTATCAAATTTTCATGTTATCGCAACAAGATATTAATTCATTTATTATCAATTTTAATTAATCTTCACTGAATAATATCAAATTTTAGTGAAATGTAATTGACATTTTCTTTCAAATAAATTGAGTTAATACGTGTGATTGCTGTGATCGCAGTCCATGTTTACAGACCGATTTAGTCATGGCAGGCGTTATCCTTCTCCAAGCCTTCCGAATCGTTTCCTTCGAAGATTTCAAATTTTCAATTGCCAATCCAGTAGTTTCCAAAATTTCAATCTAAATAATCAGTAATCATATGACTGTTTGGTGGTAGCGCACCACATAATTTCTTTTTGGTTTAAAGAAACATTCTATTAACGCAATAACAGAAATTTTACAACACCCAAATAGTTTGAAAATTGGCTTCTCTAGCAAAGCGTGGAGTTTCATCGGATTTCGGAGATATTGTCTGGATACAAGAAACGTGTCACACCGAATGTGTGATCATTTCTCGACGATTTTCTTTTCTAATAAATCCATATCAAAGCATATATATCTGGAGTATATCAATGTCCCCAATTTTATTAATAAATGACCATATTTCAACCCATAAAAATTCAAAACTCGCCTGCCGGTTATGCAATGGGAGCTAATGGCATCCGAGAATTTTTGGAATTAAATCCGCGAACGTTCAATTAATCACGATAGCGTGCGACGTTGTCTAATAAGAACAAAAATACAATGAAGGAACATTACCGAGCGATACATTAATCAATGGATTTTACCGATATCGCTTTACACAAAATATTAATGTTAAAAGGGGATATACGGTATTGCAGTTTTCGTAAGATATCCGCGATGCAAGGAAAGGAAAATACTTTATTTTAGACCCCTGACAAATCGAGTCTGATTGCAGACAATTAACGCATATCATTTTTTGAACAGAAGTAAAATTGTTATACCAATGAAAAACTGAAATAATCACCGTGCAGGGTTTTAATAAAGTTTCAAAATGAACTGTGGTAAAAGTAATTTTGTGCATTTGGTGCTTAATAGAACCTTAATGAGTTTAAGATTGAGAACATTAACAACTTCTGCAAAAATAGCTGTACACTTTTGATTTTTCGTAAAAAGTAAGCTCTTGTGGTATGCAATATGTAATAAAAATTTCAAAGCGATTCTTCGAGATGTTTGTTAATCGCAGGTCTTTTAATATTGCAATAGGCCACATAATACTAACGTTGCAATAATCTTAAAAGGTCCAAATTAAAGACGAAGAGTTGTTTTATCAATTTAAATTTGCAAATGACCAAAATAGTATATTATTCTACTAGTTTAATAAGACAGAGTATTTAACACGAGTTTTAAAGCACGACGAACGAAGCGAGGAGTGCTTTAATAGAACGAGGGTGACAATACGTCTTATTAAACGGGTGTAATATACTATTTTATCTACTTTGCTTTATTAATTCATTACATTTTTTGAAATTCAATAACTACATACTTACGTGCGCGAAATGGAAGACAAAAATGTAGAATTGACCTGTACACCCCCAGAAATACGCAAAGCTGCTCAAGAAATTTATTGAAATACTAATAATTTAACCTTAACGACTACGCACGTCTACGTGACAGGCTGACGTACCAATTTAACAAAACTAAAAGTTACCAAAAGTAGTGTAATAATATGAATATTATTACACTACTTTCGGTGTAATAATGAGATAATTCGTAACGCAAAATAGATAAATGTCGTTTAAATTATAGTAAAAGTTTATTGCAAAAGTGTAACCCGTAAGTTTATTTCAGCTTATAAGCAAGAAGATTGATGTGGTATGGACACCTACGAAGAATGGATATAAACAGATGGCGCCAAGGAGTGTGGAGATGGATCCCAACGGAGAGAAGAAGAAAACAGAAAACGAGGAAGACCTTTAACCCTTTCGTCCCGAATGGTACATAATGTACCAAAAAAGATAATGAATATCTGAAAGTCATATTTAGAATTGTAGCCATGCGGAATTTGTACCGGATCGGGATTTTAGGTTCTCGGGACATGCAGACACCGATTTTTATCGACCTGTGCAGGTTTTTGAGGTAACTTCCAGCGAGTAACCAATATGAGTTGGCGAGCTCGGCGACCATTGAGCGAAAAGGAACTAGAAGCTGAGCTTGGGGATTTTTTAGAGCCAGGGCCTGTTTCTTCTGGCTCGAGTGATGATTACGTCCCGAGTAGCACAGATAGTGATAGTTGCGATACTCCAGGATCTGCTATGAACAAAAATTAGACTCCTCCGCTGCTATGTCTTCTCAACTCTACTTTACGGAGTAGAATCATGGACCTTAACAGAAGCAACCACCAAGAAGCTTGCAGCTTTAGAATTGTGGCTTTATCGCAGAATCCTACGAGTTTCATGGTTGGACCACGTGTCCAATGAAGAGATCATTCGAAGAATAGGGAAAAATGCCGAGCTAATAACAACGATAAAGACTGGCAAACTCGAATATCTTGGACACATAATGAGGAACGAAAATAGATATGGCCTACTGCAAAACATACTGCAAGGAAAGATTCCAGGGAGACGTGGACCAGGTCGACGGAGAAATTCTTGGCTCAAAAATCTTAGAACATGGTTTTCTACAACAACAACAGGACTATTCCGTGCCGCAACTAATAAAGTAATAATTGCCAGAATGATCGCCAACATCCGGACCGGATAGGCACTACGAGAAGAAGAAGAAGGATCTGCTAGCGTCCGTTGCCTACCGTAGCTAAGGAAATATCGGAATCAGGATCAGAAACTGATACGGATGAAGAACCTGAAGTTGCCCATGCATCAGTTGATGCACAACAAACGAATCAACTACTCGATTGAGTGATTCCAACTAACACTTTTGCACCATCCAAAATAATTCCTTCTGAAAGAACTTGTTCGATTGGACATGGTATCACAAAGAACATGACTCCAATTGAAATTTTTCATAAGGCGTTTTGTTATTCCTTGTATTTGCAAATTGTAGATTGCACTAATCAACGTCTATCTATATGGAACAAAGCAAAAAAAAAAAAAAATTAAAAGATGACATAAGGGAGAAATTCAGATGGTAATTGGATGCATGTTCATTATGTCATATAATAAACTGCCTGCACTGAAAAATTATTGGAGTTAAAGGGAATCCATGGGGAACAAAACAATCGAGAAACCTATATCTCGAGACAGATATGTGCTTTTATCGTCGAAATTGTACTTTGCTCCACTAGAAAAACCTGAATATCCCCCAAAAACGTACTATGTGGATGAACTGATATCCTGTTTTCAATACACTTTTGCAAAACGTCGCGAGGACAGTCTCTTCCAGAGCATTGACGAGTCACTGACGAAATTCAAAGGTCGATCTTCACTGAAGCAATACATGCCTCTAAAACCGACCAAACGAGGCATCAAATTGTTGCTGCGCTGTGATGCGCATTCAAGTTACACGTACGATGTAGTGTACTCTGGCAAATCATCATTTCCAGCAGACCAAAATGAATCCTTGACTCTTGGAGAAAGAGTTGTCAAATCACTCGCCTCAACTATCAAAAACAAAGATGTTGTTTTGTGTTTTGATAGATTCTTTACAAGTGTGAATCTTCTGGAAACCATTTATTTTCCTGCTCTGGGTACTTGCATGAGCAACAGAAAAAAATGTTCCCAAGATGGAGGGGAAATTAAAACGCGGCGAATCTGCATTCAGGTCAACAACTAGTGGGCTATTATGCCTCAAATGGCAAGATACGAAAGAGGTGATGTTGATGAGTAACTGCCACACGCCTGAAATAACAACAGTAACAAAAACAACCAAAATTGGACAGAAAGAAGAATGTCCAGAGGCCATAGCATTCTATAGGAAAATAATGGGAGGCGTTGATCGAGCAGATCAGTTAATAAATTTATTTGATCACGACAGGAAATCTACAAAATGGTGGAAAAAAGTGTGGTATATCTGTCTGACCACAGTGAACTCCTGGATCATATATAACGATCTCAGAAGAAAGAATGACCGAATTCCATTTCTGGGGTTTCTCGTTACTCTAGCTGAGGAACTCATCGCGGAAGGAATGAGGAATACTAATTTACCGCCACCAAAAAGAAGCCCTCCGTCTAAGAAAAGAAAATTGTATGGAGCAACACCTTTACATCTTCCTGTAGCGGGACAATCGCGAAGGAGGTGCTCAAGATGTGCAGAAGCGAAACGTCAGAAGAGGACAAAAACTGTTTGCAAAGAATGTAACATTCCGTTGTGCAAAGATTGCTTCGCTTTATTTCATACAAAGTAGTATTTGGTTAGTGCATTACCAATATTTGTTCAGAAGTTGTTTTTATTTTTATATTAAATTTGTGATCAGCAAGAGTCTGCCTAGTTCTATGTAGTTTTTTGAATAAATGTTATGTTCATAGATGTTTTTTCTTGATTTTATACCTGGTGGTACATATCTATACCGCATGATAACCCTACTGGTACTTATATGAACCAGGTCCCCCACTTCCCCCCTAGAGAGAAAATTGAGTTCTGATCATCAAACCTGATCAATAAGTACACATACATCAAACACCATATGCAAATAAACTCATAGACTTAGATTCTCTATTCAGGGTTGAAAGGGTTAAAAGACTGGAATGAAGGAGTCAAGGAAGCTATGGAAATGAGGACTGACGGAAAACGAGTGGCAAAAAAAACAATGGCGCTGAGGATGCGAGAAATGGCCTTAGTTTGCTGTGTACAACTCGCGTAAAAAAATAATTGAATTTATTGAGTAATTACGAATAAAGTGAAATTAAACGGTGTTAGACTATTTAGTCTCAACGGCCCCATAGGTGAAAAATACCACTTGTAGTTATTTTAAGACAATTTAAACATTTTATTTTATTGCTAACATTTATGTCTCCGTAGAAAACTGATTTTGTCAAACATCTCGTAGCATTGCAGTAAAAATTCAAACGGAGTCTTTTGTCGAACAGATATGTTGACCCTTTATTTTGAAACTCATCTTAGGTACTGTTGACGCTAGCGTCAACATTATTTAAGGGAATTTTAGGTGAAGAAATCATAATTTATTGTAACCGAATTTAGGGAACTTTTGACATAATTTAATCATTGAAATTAATACGCGTTGTTTTACAAAACAGAAAAACAATTCATAATTAAGAGCGAGGATAAGTGTGAACAATATTATTGGATTGTTTTTAACGTTCGCACACGAATTAATAACACTAGCGACCATTTCACGTTACTAGAGGAAAACAATTACGATTAAACGGGAAGCGGTCAAGTTCAACTCTCACACTAAGCAGCCGACTAAGCATAACACGACGTCTAGGTAACTTGATAACAAAACGATTTTCGAGAAGGTCAGTCTGGGTGCAAGGTAACAAAAACAATAATATCTCATTTCATCAATGTAACACAAGATGTATAAAAACCCTGAAATTTGGCACAATAAATTCAGTATACCCTAGTATACTCAAAACGACAGTGTGTTGTGATCTTTCTTCACGCCACTTAACCTGACAACCCAAAACCTCACAAACTTCAATCCGGAGAGTACGTCACGCCCTCTCTCCAAACTACACGACCTTCGAGAACTTCAAGGAGATCACGTCACGCCCTGATCTTCAATCTACAAGAACTTCAAGAACCTCAAGGAGATCACGTCACGCCCTGATCTTCAGTCTACAAGAACTTCAAGAAGTTCAAAGAGATCATGTCACGCCTTGATCTTCGATCTACAAGAACGTCTTCAGCCTTACAACCTGGAGACAAGATTTATCTCCGCGGCCACCCACGAGTTACGAGAGATATCTACATACAGTCCACTCTCTCTAGAGATCACTGCACACTTTCGTTCAGGTACTTTACACAAAAACAAACTATATCAAAATTCTTTAAATACCCTACACCACTTGCTAATAACAATGACACAAATGAATAAATCTTAGACACCACACTGCACTGCACCAGTACCCCAAATTTACAATGCGCTAGTGAATCCGCCAGAACATCAGACCTCTCTCTCTGTTACCATTCTGATTGCCTTTTCATTCTTGTGCTTCTTGACTCTCCGTTTCGCGCATCTCAGCCGTATTCCTTATTTCGTGCTCCCATGTTGAAGCAATAATTAAACTGCTCATGCCGTAAAGAGTCAACAGAAAGTATGATTTGCTTTATTTTGTTGGTGGGAATTCTAAAGTTTATCCTCAGAAGTAACAAACTGTAGTGCGTATCGTATACGTTCCATTTAGAATTCAAAGCGTCGTCGGGCCCTTTTTTTATTAATTATGGAAAAGGGACGACGCGACGTTGAAAGGGCGTCCTTGACCGAAGGAATCGCATCGAGGTGACGTCAAACGGAGATAAATGAGGCTGGAATAATGACCTGGAAGCGATTCAAGAAATCGATCAGGTCATTCTGTTTCACTGCTCTTATACTAAACTTCATATCCGCCTTGTTTAAGTCATTGTCAATTAATAAAGCAGATGCGAGGAAAACCCCTTTACATTTTAAGAAGAAAGCGGAATGAAATTTGTATGGGGACGATTAAGTCAACTGTTGCCTTCCTCTCCGGTGATATTATATTTCGAGGACAAAGGAGTGGAAGTTGAATAGGAGAAGTTTAGCGGTGAAAATATTTTCCACGATTTATTGAGAAAGTGCACCTTTAATACAACAATAACCTTTTCACTATAAAAGAAGAAATAATTAACGTTTAATTGGACAGATCCAACAGTTTGATTTTTCTCTTACCGCTTCAAGCCCAAATGAAAACCGTAACGTTGACAATTTTTGTCAAATTTACCTTAAAAAACATTCCCTCTGAAAAACATACTTCAGTTCGTAATTGTGATTTGTTCCCAGAGGATATATTCACTTTCCGGGTCTCCATTAAGCAAATGGATCGAAATTTCCTTTTATTGCGCCTCCTACTTTTTGGGTTTTCGAGGAAAATGTGGTTTTTCTCCCTTTTTCCATCCGGTTCGTCTAAATTGTAGTCGACTTTAGGTATGGCAAAATAACAGAAATGTGTCACTGCGAAAGGGAAAAGTAAGTAAATAAAACCGCCCGATACAAAACATTAAAAAATTATACGTCCGGTTATAAAAATTCGGACCGCTTTATGCCTAACATAAAAATCCCACATAATGTGAGAAAGAGACAAAATGGTGGAGGCGCCAACATTTCGCCCGCCGTTAAACCCGTCAGGACAGAAAATTAATAACTAACGCACTTTCGAGAATCCCTCTTCAAATTCAATTTCGGAAATAATAATTTCAATTTGAGAAAGATATGAGATAACAGATGAGGGTGTGAACATACAATCGGAGGGAGTGCTTTTCGATTTTAATGCCAAGTATTCTTTGAAAAACATGGGATGTTTTGCATTATACGGTTATTAACACTGAATAGTAGTGTTTCCAAGAACAGTGTAAGGAATGTTTAACTATGTTAATCATTTGAGCCAATCATGAGGCTGTTATTTAACAAATTAGGTAACATGTAAATTAACTAATTGGTCAGATTTAATTACTTTTAAGGGTGCAGTCTCTTTCAAAATTAGAAAAAAATCATTTTTGGGATTTTTTTAAAGGCTATTACATTTAGTAATTTTTTTTTAGATATGGCTCGATATATTTACTGAAGAATACAAAAAAAAAATAATTTTTAATAATGTTGGGCAGCGGCAGAGGGCCTCTTGTAAAAATGCGTTTTTTGCTGATACCAATCACTGTTGTCTTCCTGGAAAAAATAAAGACAAAATTCAAAATGAATTCCCTTCTTTCTATAAAAATGAATACCCCTCGTTCTTTTTTGTACTTACTTACACGTACTTTTCCCAAAAAAAGGCCGATTTTTTACATTTTAAGAAAAACAGTCATAAACCAATTTAAAAAAATTCCCAAAAAATTCTTTTGGCTCTCCGTCCTTGAAAAAATTCTAAAGAACAGAATCAATTTCGAATTTTGTCTTTATTTTTTTCAGGAAGACACCAGTGATTGGTACCAGCCAAAAAGGGATTTTTACAAGACCCCCTCTGCCACCGCCAAACATTATTTTATTTATTTTTATACATTTATATATTTATTTTTTTACAGTTTTGAAAGAGACTGCCCCCTTAATGCAACTTAAATGGCAATTAGTGTAAAACTGCTTAAACTTTGTTTAATTGTTTGTTAATTGTTTAATCACGATTATATTAAAATTATTGACATATAATATATATAATTATAATATAATAATAATATTTATTATTGATTAACTCTAATTTGAACTTATTATTTAAATAATTAAACTTCACTGAAAGGTAAAAAAAAGGCTGAAATGTGAAAGGTACTCCTCCAAGACATTCACAACCATCATCTACTATTGAATTCTAAACAAAATTAATTATCGGTACGTACACCAGATTGTGAGTTTTTTAATTTTAATCTTCATTGTCATTGCGTTGTCATTTAAGATAGCTCATCCCGTTTTTTTACCCCTAAGAAAGTGAAACGTAAGATTATCGCACTTTTTTATCATCTGGGAGGCCAAACTATAATCCTATCAAGTTTTGAGTTGTTAGCTATTTAGTAACTTGCATTTTAACCCGGAATCCACCCCTCGGTACGCGAAATTTTGAATAGGTATTTCCATTTTCCAGCCACTGGGGGACCTAACCTATAAACATGCCAAGTTGAAAATCTCTGGTGATTGATATTAAGTTAATTTCAACCCCTTTTCCGCCTCCTCGATACCTAAGTAAAATTTGTGGATTTATTATTATTTTTTTTTTTAGTCACCCGGAGCCTAAACTATAATTGTGTCGAGTTTAAAGTTTCGAACGCAGACAAGTAACCACCCCCCCCCCCCCCAGAATAAAAACGACAAAAATAAATTTCCCCCTCGGAAACGGAAATTTAGGGTTTTCGGATTTTTCTCGGCATATTCTTGGCTAAAGTCATGTGTGTGCAAAGTTTGAAGTTTCCTATACATTTATACATAAGAACACTCCTTTATATTATACCTAATTTATTTTCATACATTTATACATTTTTTGTTGAAACATTTTAAAAAATATTTGAGATTGTTAAATGGCTTACCATTTTACATATCTCGTAAAAACAAAATATAATTTTTACATTATAGAATAAATGTTATACAGAAAAAATACACTGACGACTATCAAACTGTTGAACCAAAAATTGATAGAGAATGAACCCAATACATAAAGTTAGGAAACACAGAAGCGGCTGTGAATATAGTCATAGATTTCTCAGCCATACATTTGTAAGGCACAGAATGTTTGAACATGCAATGTCCGGAAATGTGAGGTCACAGCATATACTCTAGAGAATTCCAAGAACGCTTGTAAATGTAAAACGCAAAAACAAAACATTCATTCAAGTAATAAGGGTAGATTGTGATCCTTGTATTATAACCTTAATATAGTTGTCTCTAAAATATAAGGTGGGTTCAAATGTGTGATCAGCCATCGAAGGGATTGTTTATGATGTATAACCTTAGTTATTTCTAACCGTCGAGGATAGTTTGCTCCCGGTAAATTTCAATATGGAAAACTGCTAGTTATGGTTGTCCCTTGGCTGTCGCGACCTAACCTATATTAGAGGTGTAATTATAGCAAGTAGGTTGACGTATAAATTGAAAGGAGATAAACTATAATCTATGACGGTAAAAAATAATTATAAAAAAATTAAAATAATAAAACAAAACAAAAAGGTAATACGTAATGCCCCAAAGACAACCCCTTCAACGGGTGATCAGACATTGTGACCCTACCTATATTTCAGCGGCAAATAGGACAAGCATTTCACGTCATAATTCATAGGAGAGCCAAATTGTATTTGTAACTCCTATTGTTAAAATCGGTCTTACAGTTTTCTCGATGTATATCGAGCAATATATGGCTGAGAAATCTAAATTAAGCTTCACAACCTTAAAACAAATTAATTCGTTTTTAAAAATTTTGCTACGTAAAAACATTACACGGCTTCAGCGGCGTCCGGTGTTTTATCTCAGGAGCTGCCATCCCAAAAAAATTTAAAACTAAATTTACAAACTTAAGAAAATATACAAACTGATTTTTAGAAAATGTGCGAGTCATTTTCAGCTCTACTAAATCGACGAGAGTTAGTTGCCAGTGTGATTTACTTTATTCCTTGGCTTAAGAAGCCATTATGTCTAACGCTGCATTGATATAACCATAGTTTCAAAATCCCTTACTGGAACTAGAAAACCGCCCAATTTTCAATTTCAACGCATCGACCTCATTGGAAAGTTACATGCCAATTCGTCAGCTTTTAAGCTCAACATTTCCCTTTTTAAGATACCTAGTAATTAAACCGTATCCATGGCATTCCATTTTCTGTGACTCCAAGTTTCCAATCACGGTTAACTTCTATTTGCACTGATCGAAAGTGGCCTAGATTGATGATTGTATTAAAGCTATAACGTCCTCATAAATGACAATTCCATGCAGCCCATTCACCATAATTTACGAGCAACTGCATACATTCGCCAATTATTGAAATTGTAAAATGGGCCCTAGTTCAAATGTATGATCCCCGAATTAGAACTCAAATATAAAAACGAGAGCCCAACGGTCTTGCAAAAAATACATAGTAATTATATATCGTGCACGCGTAAGTATGGAATAAAGATTACTTATTAAAGTCATAATAAAATTTAATTTAATTGGACAATTTTATTACTGATTAATAATTAATTAGTTTAATACAACTTAAGTTAGATAAGTTAAATTTAATTAAAACTTAGAAAAAATCTGCAGTACAAGTCGATTTTAATTTTTAAAATTACATCTTTCTTACTAAAAAAATAAGTGATGTCATTGGATTTCGAGTACCCAATAATGTCATTTTATGTGTACATAAAAACTGATAATCGAACTGTCTACACGACCATCGAAAATCTCGAAACGTTACGTAAGAAAAATTTCGAACAATAAAAGTGTGAATGTTTTGAAACATCTTTATTGGAAACCAAAATAAGCAAACGATTACAAAATAAACAAAAAAATTGTTTATAAATACATATCTAACAAATTATAATGATAGCTATATAAATGAAAATAATAAATTATATTTATTATTACAGAAAATCCAGTGCCGGCGTAGAAAGTTTAGATCGATTAACTTGAGGCAGTACACCGTTTTGATTAAAAATTGATATCAAAAAGTTTTGCTTTATATTACAGTGTAACGTACAATTAAGGGGGTTAAGGTTATTTGACACTAACCCCCTTTATTTCATATTTATTCCTACAAAACCAAAACGACAAAAATATCAAGTCCCAAAAACAAACATACTTTTTAATAACCAAGTATTAAAACTAATTTTAGATTGTGGGCCTGTTCTCGATGATCCAATTCCTTTAATTCGTTATTTTTATAAATATCGATTTTTCAAGATGTTTTTCAAGGTTTTCTTAGATTTCAAGGTATTTTTAAAGACCAAGCCCGAACCATAAGTGACATCGAGACGAGGCGACACGTCACCTTCAATAACTTTCCGAGTCCAAAACGAGACGATGTCATTTCTATAGTCGAGTCCCTTTTGCTTCACGAGTGACTCATCCCCACAACAAGTTGCGAGTGGCACACGCAAAACTTATAAAATCATATTCCTACTTCGAGCGATTCGCCGCTTTAGCAAATTTTCAACGTAAAGAAAGAGACAGAGAGAAGCGGAGTTGCCAAAATTTAAAAATCCGCCCTATAAAACAACAGTCCGGCTCTCCTATGAATTATGACGTGAAATGCTTGTCATATTTGTCCCTGAAATATAGGTTGGGTCTGATCAGCCGTTGAAGGGGTTGTTTTTGGGGCATTACGTATTACCTTTTTGTTTTGTTTTATTATTTTAATTTTTTTTATAATGATTTTTAAACTGTCATAGATTATAGTTCATCTCCTTTCAATTTGAACCCAAATCTACTTGCTATAATTACACCTCTAATATAGGTTGGGTCGCGACAGCAAAGGGACAACCATAACAAGCAGTTTTCCATTGAAATTTAAAGGGAGCAAACTATCCTCGACGGTTAGAAATATCTAATGTTATACATCATAAACAATCCCTTCGATGGCTGATCACAAATTTGAACCCACCTTATATTTTAGAGACAACTACTATATTAAGGTTATAATACACGGAAGACAATCTACCCTTATTGCTTGAATGAATGTTTTGTTTTTCCGTTTTACATTTACAAGCGTTCTTGGAATTCTCTATAGTCGAGTCCCTTTTGCTTCAGGAGTAACTCATCCCCACAACAAGTTGCGAGTGTCACACTCAAAACTTCCCTAGTTCGAGCGATTCGCCGCTTTAGCAAATTTTCAACGTAAAGAGAGAGACAGAGAGAAGCGGAGTTGCCAAAATTTAAAAATCCGCTCTATAAACCATCAGTCGAAACGTGATAGAGACCCATAGAATGGCAATATGGAGAAAGTTGTTTATAAATCTTACACGTGTCGGCGAAACAGTGTCGGCGCCCGGCTAAATACGCGCTAGTTAGTACACGTGAGATATTCGTCTTTAGGCTCATTAACAATCCATTTGAAGCGTAAATAACAAAAGGACTTAGGTATATTGTATACATATTCGGGATTGAAATTGTGGGTATTCGTCTTGTAGGCTAGACGAGAACCCTTATCGTTTTTATTTTTCATTAGGCAATATTTCTTCCAGTCATCTGATTCCTGTAATAGCGCTATAATTATTACAATATTATAGTTGCATACACGCCCCTGTTTCTACTTTCCCCTCACTTCTTCATCCCGCGGAGGTCTATGGGCTTCTAGGAATTTAGTCCGGAATGAATGAAAACTCGGGTATAGTCTTGTTTAAACTGACGTTCGAGCCCCAGACGAAAAAAAACCCTAGTGTAAATCTGTCCTCTGCCTTGATTATAAAAAATTCAGTACAGTTTGAATTGCCTCTCGGTCTCGAGCTAATATTGCTCCTGGTTTTTTCATTTTTTACTCCCCGAGCTGCGGGGACATTAAAACCCGCACACGTACTCCGCGTGTTGATTTAATGCGGAGGGCTCATTTCCTTCAGGACAAAAAATAAATTGAAATAAGTTCAAGTTGATTAGGTGGTGTTTATTTTACATCGCAAAAGGTAAACGAAATCAAAAGAGACAATGTAACAGAAACGTTAATCTCGACATGAGAACGCTTCACTCTTCTTTAGGGGAATGTATTAATGATACTGCAGATGTTCCCTTCTCGTGTTTGCTACATTTCCCGTTGTTTCTTAATAAAACGTTTCCTTTATTTTAAAACTCCTCAGGCACGAATGTAATCATCCTATCTACCCCTTGTTTTTTCATATTGTAATCTAAAAGCACGGCTTTCACGTATTTTCGTCTGAAAAACTCCCGTGGTGTTATTTCTCGGTTTCAGGGCAAAAATTTAATCTCTCTCAGCCACCTGGACAACTTCTGGATGAAGGAGATGGCAAGAATGGAGGAGAAGGCATCGCCACCCACTTTGGTGTTGATCACCTTGACCTACTACCGATTTATTTCATATCATGTACCTTAATTTACGGCATTTGCGGGACTTGGGACGGCAATGAGTGATAAATATTGATACCAAATACCTTTACGTCGGGATATTGTGCTGATGAGTTGTTGAACATAAATTTCGAATTCAATACTTAATAAAAAAAAAAAGAAATGAGGCAATCTGGGAATAACCCGAGAGGGGATGCATAGCTTTATATATATATATATATATATATATATATATATATATAATATGACGTTATACAGTATGTCTCCTGATTGAGTTTACAAGAGTTTACATTTCAAACTGTAATTCTGTAATTTTTAGTGAAAATGTTAACGTTATAACAAAAAATATATTTAATACAATTTTATGGTAATGGGGTAAATAGCTACCGTCGCATTGCGGAAAAATTTAATGAAAAAGTTCCCGGGGTAACTGTTTCCTGTTTGAGTATAAAAAGGTTGGTGAAAAATTTTTTTGGAAATTGGTTCTGTTCTGAGTTTAAAGAAAAAAAAACTAGTACGTGATGAACATGATGCTTGTACAGTTTTAATTTTGGATTCGGTGGAAGATAATCCTAAACTTTTATTACGGAGACGGGCGCTTCAACTGAATATGAGCAAATCCCATATTCAAAGAGTTTTGAAGGAACCAATTATACCCCTATAAACCTAATTCTGCGGGTAAATACGTTTTTACTAACACCCTGTATAGTAAACATAATACCTGGCGTATGAAGGGTCGTACGCGAGAGATGCGCAAAGTACAGCCAGATACTAAAAATTTCTTCAAAATAACAAAAAAGTACCAACAAAAATGTTACACTCTGAGGAGTTCCGACAGAAGTGAAAACTTTTTTTTTATTGAGAAAAATAAAAAATTTCGCTGAATCTCAAAATACACTTAAAATTAATTAGTTATGTGACTGCTCAGTTTCATTTTCTCATATTTTTATATTCTTTTAAATTTATTTAAAATAATAAATATTTTTCCCAATTATGAATGCTTTAATCGTATACAGATATTGTTCGTTCAATATCAAGAACAACAAGAATAACAAGAAGCTTTCTTAAAATAGAAGAGGTATTACAATATATAATATTTACTTTTTTTAAATTTACATTCTATGCATTATTAAAATCTGATAGAGTATTAACACTACTATTAGCATTATCTATTTCTATATTTTCATTATTAACATTATATTCTAAAAATGATACAATCTCTACAATATCTAAGTATCTTGTAAATACGACATCTATCGTTGTCCCATATCTTGTTGTACCGACATTTCTATCACTAGACATATTTAAATTTAAGTATTTTTTAAAGGAACTCAATTAATGGTTGAGATGAAGTTTCGTCTGCAAAGTTTACATTAAAATCTCCGCTCAGAATCATTGACATTTCGTTAAATTTGTTTAATTTGTATCTAAGTAATCGGAAACCAGCTTCAGTATACATTAGTGAATTTTGTTGTAGAAAGTTTATAATATTGTTGATTGAATTTCTTGGAGAAATATAATGAGCCACCAACAGTATTGCTCCGATTTCAGATACATTTAATACAAACCAGTGGAGTATTTCTTACATGTATGTCTAGGGGAGAACTAACAAGAGGAGTTTTATCTTGTCGGTTATGATAAATGGCAACACCTGCAGCTGAAACTTGTGGTCATTTATAGCTTACAATACAACTGAAATTTGGAATAACCTGATCATTTACCATGTGTTTCTGACATAATAAATGTCTGATTTCTTACGATAATGTCATTAAGGTCAAGAAATTAATTAATTAAATTTTATTCTACTGGGTGATCAAGAATGACTGTTTGAGTTGGCAATCCTACCTGGAGGATTTTTTTGTCTAAGGGTTTGCAACGCTGCAACCAGATATGTTTATTTGATAAAAATTTGACATAAAAATCAGTGATAAGATTGTAGGTTATGTGAATAAAAATTAACGCTTAAAAAATTAAACTCGAAATAGAGAACAATGATTTAATTAAACAGCTAAAGGTAATGCTCAAAATGCCCCCCATTTTGGTCCAGACATAAATTAACTCTTCTTTTTAGGCTCTTGAAGATATTCACCAGCATATTGGGGGTAATGTTTGCCACACCCTGAACTATTGCCTCTTGCAGCTCTTTTCAGTATGCAAATGTTCCTAAAGACATTGTCCTTCAAGAGTCCAAATAAAGAAAAATCTAATGGAGTGAGATCTTGACCTACTTGGCCAAATGCCCTGACTAATTACTCTGTCGCCAAAATTCTCTCTTAAATATTCCATAGTAGCACGAGCCGTATGTGCCCTTTCAGAGTCTTGTTGGAAATATCCAATCTGACGCTCTTCGTCTGTTAATTGGTTTATAACAGGCCTCAAAAGGTGTGGGATATATCTCTCCGAATTGACGGTACAATTAAAAAATATCGGCCCATACACCCGCGTCCTTGAGACTGCCAACCAAACACCAACTTTAACCGGGTGCAAATGTGTCTCTCTGATAGCATAAGGATTTTCACCTGACCAAATTCTACAATTTTGTTTATTCACATAGCCGTTGAGATGAAACCAGGCTTCGTCGGAAAAGAAGGTATTGTCAAGCAAGGATATCATTATTATTTAATGTCATTGAACCAATTCCAAAATAAAACTCTCTGCGGGTGATCAGGAGGGGTTAATGACTGGACAATGGAAATTTTGTAAGGGTGGTACTTTAATTTCTGTTTAAGCACAGTGGAGCAACTTCCATATGATAAACCTGTAAAACCGTGAATTAGAACAACATGGAAAAGTGGAAGTCTTATGGGTAAGAATGAAAATTGGTTGAATAGGAGGCATAAGGACCAAACCTGTTTGAAGGGAGAGCTTTCTTAAGGATTTGGGAGGACTTGTTTGCGTTCGAGTTCTGATATCCTTGACAACTTCCTCGTTCAGAGTAGAAGGTCTACCAGTTGATTTTTGTTTGCTTACGCTCCCTGTGTTTAAATAACGTTCAACTACTTGCATGCAATGTTGCAGAAAGACAGCAAAAGTGACCAGTCTCCGGAAACAATTCCTAATATTGCTGGTATGTCGCTTCGAGAGAGTACTGCCAACCAGTAATTGGGTTATAAATCCCGCTTCGAAAGTACGCCATTCCAATGAAAATTTGGTGTTGTAACGTGAAAACCATTTTAAATGATTATAAATTTGAAAAGAATACCAGAAATTTGAATTTGAAATAGCAAATTAAAATTACCAGTTGTACCATTTAAAAATGAAATTCAGCATTGCCAACTCAAACAGTCATTCTTGATCACGTTGTATTTTAATTTAAATTATTTAATCATCGGTTCCGTACCGCAAGAGAACGAAATGGCTGCCTCGTTTCTCGTTCCCTGGTACGTCTTCCGTCGGCTGCCTTATTTTTCCCGATGCGAACGCTGCAAAATCGTACGCCGGTATATGCCCCTACGAGCCAGCAACTTGCAACAACAACTTTGGACATACGATTGGACTAACAGCATTACAGGTTTCATGCTGACGGCAAGTTGAACATTTTACCCCACCTAAAATTTTTCACTTCAAAATCGCAATGGTGCCATCAAACATACCCTCACAAAACTCCCTCTAAAGCAAACCTCCATTACTCGGTTGCATTGAAGTTAGCTACAGCTGCGAGCCAATCAGGAGCAGCGATTTCATACGAGGATCATATCTACAAATAGGGTCGGATAAGATTAGGGAAATTAAACATAGAAAATGAGTTAACTACGTAATGCATTTTTTTTGAAAATACATATATCTACATTTACATAATATTGTATAAATTACATATACATAATTTATAAACAGGAATAATTTACAATACGCTAATTAATTTCAATAAAAATGTGTTTGTATGTGAAAAAATTATTTTTCCCTTAACCATTACGATTAACCATCAAAAATGGGAGACCTTCCATATAACGAGACCTCTATATAACGAGCAAATTTTACAGCACCTTCATTCTCGTTATATATAGGTTCGACTGTAGTATAAAAATTGTCCTGTAGATATACTAATAAATGCAATTTTAAGTATCCTTTGTAAAAAAAATCCTGTAATAGTCGGTAATAAACGTTGTAGATTGCACGACATTGCGCTGTGGAGTGGGAGAGAGGAGGGACCAGACGACGTGCCACGGACGCGTTGTTCTGCAACGCTAGAATTTACTACCAACGCGCCACGAGATATTTTCACACAAAGAAATGCGATCAAAATTTACAACGTTTGGCTAGGCAACGTTTAGGTAGGATTTACGTTTTAATCCCTTTGAGGTCAAGTTTTAACATTTTGAGAGTTGTAGATTTGGGAGATTATCGTTTTTGAAGCCGAACGTAACCTATTTGTTTGCTTTCCCGATATCGTCACTTTTGATCACTTGATCCGCCTATCCCGTTTAACTGCTAAGGTCGATTGCTAAATGTTACGGGCTAATTAAAATATCTAAAGTCAATCATCACTAGTAAATTAAATCGAGAACTTGATGCTGAAAATATAATAATTAAAGTATTGGAGGTTATTCCATGTTGTTGCGTCCCGACGCCACTATTGTGAAAAGAAAGAGTTATCTTTCCGCACTATTCCGCATGTTTTCCGAGTGACTGCAACCACATAAATCCTCGCATTATCCCGGTTTCTGTGCATAGCTACACCTTTTATTGGAAGCTCCACATCAGGGTTATATCAGCTGCAAAAAGGGAAAAGCTAAGCGACTTGAGTCAAACTGTTTGTGCCAAAATATCCAGAACATCCCAATTTTTCTTCTTTTTTTTTGTTTTATATCGTAACGAGATCCTAATGAGATGAGCTTCTAAACTGCTCAATCGTGAATTACTGCGGCTTAATTACGCAACACATTGGTCCTTCGAGCCGGATATTGGGGCTGTTTGCTAATTTTTTCCCCTTTATAAAACTTAACGATACACACCCTTAGAACACTAAGAATATGTATTTTTGGTGTTTAAGACCGAAAATTTAAAACAAAATGTTGCATAACTATGCCGCGGTAGTGCTCACTGGGACAGTTTAGGAGCCCACGAACTCCAGTTTGTTATCCAGTTTGCTAAACGGAAACAAGTAAGAAAATAGAAATAAAAACACAACATAATTTTGTTCCGATAAACGGCCGTAACGGAGAGATTAACATATAAAAATCACGGCTATGGAGAAACGCTTTCTAAGACAATTGTAAGGGGATACCAAAAAAGACTAAATCAGAGATAAAACGGACAGAAAAAAAATACAATTAACAGAGAGAGTTGACAAAATGCACGAAAAATAACTTGAGCATAGGGTTAAGGGTAAGTTATGACAATTTAGTTAAAGAAATATAAAGCCGCATGGGAACAGAAACGGTACCAGATAATAGAAACAAAGCCGTAGCCCAAGCACTCACTGATATACCCCAAACTAAGCTACTTCCAAGGCATACAAAGGAAGAATAAAATTAAAATCCATGTCATCAATGGAAAGGCAGACACTATTGCCAAGGTTTTAAAAAAATAATAACATCAAATGCAAGTAACTTTAAACTTACTTGTCACGTGGAAATAAACGCACACATATTCAGCAATCAATTTACTGGCGATTCACAAATATGTTCCACAAAGAACAGTTGGTAAACTTAGTTTTTCTGATTGTTTTTCTAACGCAAACCATAAACTTAAGATCTATAAAACTATAATCTAAACAAATATAGATCAGCTGTTTGGTCGCAGTCATGACCGATCCTAGGACGCAATGACAACACCGCTCCTTGATGCCAACATAAAAAATGCGAGTGAATTTGAGTCTTCATACATCATATACATTTATCATATATAACAGTTGTACAAGTATTAACGCGCTACAGTTGGTATACAGTATATAACGTACGTGCAGCGAAAATTATTTTATTTCCACAGGCACCAGGCAAATAGGTAAACACAAAAAATATTTTACGAAAAAACTTCGTCACTCAACTGTTATCGATAAGTCGTAAGTCTTTCTATGACACACTTTCATAACATGTAGATTTGATCTGAAATAACCAAATTCTGTTAACACCGATAAAATCTGGACGTAAATCCATGAAAAAATATAAAGATAGGTTCACAAGAAATTCCGTCGCACTAAGTAGTGCCAAACAGTTGAGTCAATGTGAATTATGTATTTATATTATGTGTGTTTCCATAAATTCCCTCCTTAACCCGACGAGTTATATTTACTCTAATATCTTTATGTCAACTCAAAAATTTATAATGAATTGTGTACTCAACCGCAGGGCGATAAGATATTAATCTCGACGTGAAAAACAGCGCTGTTTTAAACAGCGAATTAGGTAAGCGCAATTGATAAAAAATGGTTGCATTATCATAAGGCGGTTGGCATACATCCCATATTATTTAAATGATATAAGAAAAGTCAACCAGACCATATCATCTTTCTATCCGCAAATACGGATTTGAATGAATATCGCATGTGTTTAAACCTCTTGTGTTCATTTAAATTGTCGGTTCTTTGGTAAATATTTGCTTTACTTTAGTTGCACTACATTGTTTCTAACTCCTATGTATACCTGAAAGCACTTGAGCCACTTGAAAGCACTGTTATAGGGGGATATGTTATTAGTGGTTGACTCGAGAAACGAAACATGGTATCGTCTTGGTCTTGAGAAATCCCTAAAAATTCCGTCTCGTCTCGATTTGTCGAATGTGTTCTTTCTTGAGAACATTCACCGATTTTCTTGCAGTACCTATACAGACACGGTGATGTTATGCGTACCGAAATTATAGTTTGATCGATTTCATATTTTGACGTAGGGTATTCAGTTTTTTATATATACCTATAGCGAGGTTTCACAGATTAAATCCGTTTCTCGCATCTCCTCCTCCAATCTTCTTCATGTAAATCCTCTCTTTTCCATAGCATTTCTTATTTCTCTTCGCCATTCTCATCTGGCTCTTCCTCTTTTTCTTCGTTGTAGAGGTTGCCATTCAAAATTCTTTTCTGGTATTTCATTTTTTTCCATGCGTTATATGTGGCTACTTCGTCAAGAATGGTATTTTCTACATGCATACCTCATTTCCTTTATGTTATATCCCTGATGTACCGGCACTTCTCCAAAAATCCATTTCTACAGCGAGAAGCCGGACCTGAATAATTTTGATTACTACCCAAATTTCCGCACCATAGGTTACACAGCTTTTGAATATCGCCTGATATATTTGTTCTTAAGTTTTTGCTTTTATATTTTTATTCCACAGATAGGGATGTAGTTGTATCATTATTGTTTTACCTTCGTCACCCCCAAATATTTACATTGTGTCGTATGTGTTATTGTGTTTCTTTCCACGTTCAGGCTTCTTGTTACTCCCCCGATGACCATATACTCTAAATTGATCTCTAAACCCCCTAGTATTCGTCTATTAATTTTCTGATCAAGTAGTTGACGTCGTCCTCATCCTTTGCTAATATTAGTTGATCACCGGAGATCAGCAATGTGTGAATATATTCATCATTTAATTTTATGCCCATACTTTTACATTTCTTGATCCACATACGTAAGTCTTGTTCCATATACACTTTGAATAGAGTTGGGGAGATTGGACAACCTTGCCTTAACCCTTTACCAGTTTTGAATGGTTTTGATAACTGAGTTCCAATTTTCACTTGACTCGTTGCTTTTTTGTATATTTGCTCTATAATTTGTATGCTTTTTTCACTAATGCTAGTCTTCTCCATTGATTCCATAGTTTAGTTAGAGGGATCGAATCATAGGCTTTCCTCAGGTCAACAAATATCCCATGTAATTCCTTCCCTCGACCTATACGTTTTTCCGAAATATGTCCAAGAGTGAAAGGGTTGTGTATACACGACCTTCCTAGTCTGAAATCGCTTCGTTCCTCAATCTCTACTATTTCTTCCTCCAGTCGCATTTTGACAATGTGTCCATACAGTCTCCCTATTGAAGATGCCACAACTAGGCCCCTGTAATTGTCACACATTTTTTGTTTCCTTTTTTGTGTATTGAGCTTATAAAAGATTGATTCCACTCTTCTGGAAACTCGTCTCCATTCATTATTTTATTAAATATTTAACATACGATTTCCATAGCTTGGCCTAGAGCATACTTAAGTAATTCAATAGAAACACCTCCAAAACCTGGAGATTTATTGTTTTTCTTTATTCTGAGTGTTTGTTTAATCTACTAATCCACTGTGATATCTACCCTTGTTCTATTTCTGTCATCGTTTTTAATGTCTCCTCTTGTTTGTCCCCTGAACTCAACTCTATTTTCAGGTAGAAGTTTGTTATAATACGTTTCCCATGTATTCATTCCTATTAAATCTAGTCTACTTTGTTCTTTGTTGGTTTTTGGGCTATTAATGCATTTCCAGGCTTCTCGAGATCTAATACTTCGCAGCAAGAAATTTATCTGGGCACATTTTTGATCCCATGCGCTATTTTTTACTTTGTTTGTTTCTTTCTTTACCAAATACTTGAGTCTGTTGTATTCTTTTCTGTCATCGGATCTTGTGTGTTCAGCCATATCTCGTAGAGTGACTTTTTCTCCTTTGCGAGTTCCTCCAATTGTTCGTTTCACCAGATTTTGTCTTTTGCTTCAGACCTAACGCTTCTTGGGTCGCTTCTTTGACTTTCCATTTCAACCCTTAATATGTATCATTCGCACTTCCCTCTATAGTTATTTAGTTTTTCGAAAATATTAAAATAAAGAAATTAGATTATGGAAAACAGGTAAAAAATGAAAATCACTTTTATCACTAAACATGTTTCTTAGCATAGCGCGAATGAAACTTTTGGTTATAAGAACAAATAAGAAATTAATGTATATTATATGCAAAAGCGGGATTATTAAATAGAATAATAGTCTTATTTTTAATTATTCTAAACTTACTTCACGAATTAAATTAGGAGGCACTAATTAGGCCCTTATTATGAATACAAAAAATCATTTTTTTAAATTATCTGTCCGATCGGGTTATTCGTCCATCGTCAAACTGTATCAAAAATAGCTAAACGGGTTTTGATGAATTTTTATATTATTTAAGCTTCTATCTGGCATCGCAAGATTTGAAGTACTCATGTCATTAATAACTTTTATGGGTATTCCAAGCGAAAGATCATTTTCAAAAATATGTGGATGGTCATGTATTAGTCACATCAGCTAGTTTTATTTCATTTCATCAATCATTTCGCACTGAAAACCTGCTATGCCATTACCTGCCGGATTATCTGATTATAACAAAACTTGTGTTTTTTTTTATTAAGGGTAAGCCTAATACAAATAAAACTAGTTTACGAACTAACGATTAATTTAGGTCTAACTTAATTTAATAAAACAATCGGGACTAAGGTATTTTCCAGTGAATCACTTAGTTTTCTGTCACGTAACAAGTTCAAAGGGTTTCTTTCGTTTGAGTCTTCTCTTAATGTTCTGCACGTTCAGAAGTTTGGACGCTTCGCTGTTGACGTGGTTTTGAAGTCTCATTTCGTGAGAGATGGCAAATGTACTGATGACATCTGTGACCAATTCGACCTCAAAATCGCGGTGGAGATCACAATAATTACGCACATACCAAGGAGCATTCACAATACACCTTAGCACTTTATTCTGGAATCTATGGATCACTTGTATATTTGAGTCACTGGCACAGCCCCAAAGCTGAATTCCATAGCTCCACACTGAACGGAGGACTTGCTTATATAGGAGAAGTTTGTCGTATATTATCAGCTCTGAGTTGCGGCCAATTAACCATTACATTTTTCTGAACTTGATGTTGAGTTCATCACGTTTCTTCTTGATATGTTCTTTCCACCTGAGCTTGGCATCCAGGGTCATACCAAGATATTTCGCTGTATTGGCATGTGGTAGTTGCATGCCATTGATGAAAAGCGGTTGCTGTATACTTTTCTTATTTGTAAAACCTACATGTGTTGACTTCGATTCATTTAATTTAATACGCCATTTCTTAGTCCAAAGGGCGACCTTATTAAGAGCAGATTGCAGTTTCTTGGTTGAGCTCTGTACCGACTCTCCTATCACAATGAGTGCTGTGATCGGTAAAAGTAGCCATTGTGCTGTATACTGTAGTTGGGATATCATTAATATAGAGCAAATACAAAACCGTGCCCAAGACACTTCCTTGTGGAACTCCAGCCTTGATCAACTTCAGTTGCGAATATGAATTTTCGTGCTTACACGAAAGTGTCTGTCACTCACATAAGATTTCAAGAGTTGGTAGAAATTAGAAATGATCAGCGAGAAATAATTTTAAATTATGTAATAGACCGTCATGCCCCTTCATCACCCTTCATCAACCCTGTCAAAAGCTTCGGCGACATCAAGAAAGACGGCTGAGCATACGGCCTTACTAATATCGGTTATTCGATGTACTTGGTCAATAGTAGAATGGTTATTCCTGAAGCCAAATTGTTGAGTTGGGTATCAGATTTCTTTGACCTATAATGTGCTTGAGGTGTTTCAAGAGTAAGTTCTCAAGTAGCTTGGACATGACTGGTAACAATGAAATAGGTCGGTACGACGTCACTTAATTCAGATTCTTTCCAGGTTTTGGACTCATAATAATTTCAGGTGTCTTCCATGGGTCTGGGACATAACTCAGCCGGATGCAAGCATTTATTAGTGTGGTTAGTTTGGCCATGGCTTTTCTTTGGAAACGTCTTAATATTCCGCCTGTTATCAAGTCAAATCCTGGTGCTTTTTTTTGCACTAAGATTTTTAATTTCATCAGCAACTTCTTTGGGAGTGACTAATGGAATCTTCTCATGGGAGTCATTATAGGTAGTTCGTGGCAATGAATTATCTCCCTCGTTTGGTTGAAATCTTGTTTCCAGATGTTCGGCAAATGTATTTGCTTTATCCAGGTTGTTACAGGCCCAGTTCTCATGAGGCACATGTGCTGTCGGTCGCTTAAGATATTTAGTTGCTTTCCATAGAGAGTATTCAGTACTGCTATCTGCAGTAAGTTTTGTGAGACACTTATTAATTGATGTTTGCTTGTTGCTTTGATCTCATTGGTTAACTGTCGTGTGGCCCTGTTCAGGAGAGTTTTGTCATGGGGGTTTCTGGATTGGTTCCATTTTCTTCTCAGCTTGCGTTTTTCGGCTATTAATTCGTTGATTTCTCTAGGAAAATTTAGACCCTTCAATTGTCGCTTGATGGTGGGTGTACTTTTCCATGCTGCTGTTTGTATGGCTCTAGTGAATTTATTTAGTTCTTCTTCTAGTTGCTCCTTTGTTTTAAGGGGTACTGTCAAGTTGATATCGTTTTCCAATAAATTATTAAAATACTCCCAATCTGTGTGTTTGTTTGTTAGCATTGGGTTTTGGTCTCTCACAATAATTCTGTCACAAAGTGTCAGACAAAACTTGTTAAGATTTGAGAAATTACGCTACTAATGAATGCATGCATAACTGTTAAATGTATCCGTTAATGCAATCGATCGATCCACACCTCTTTCAGTATGTCGTTCCTGTAATAAACCCATCTAAAACTGTAACAAAACGAAGTGACCACCGTAAATGCGCAGTTATACCGATAAGAGCAGCAAATTTTACTATTTACCGTCCTTACTGGTTTAATGGTCTGATGAACGAGCTTGCCGGACATCGCCTTCATTATCGTTTTACCTGCACTTTCGTCATTCTCGCTGAGGGGATTTCACAAACAGGAGAACGTGGATATAAAATTCGAGGCTTCCAGACGTTTCGAGACAGAATAGATCTCGTCTCATATGGAAATTTCAACATTTAATCTAGAGACCAGTCTCGAGCTTGTGTCCAGCACTATATGTTACGAATAAACGAATAAGTTCTATTAAAAACGTTCTTGGGACAAATTTCTTTAGGCACCCATGATTTTTTCAATACGCTACCACCCTGGCTTCAAAAATTAACAATTTACCCCCAATTTTCAACTACTAATTGTTGAGACGCTATATAATTGTTAAAGGCTCGTCGGTCTTAAACTTGTATTGTCAATCAATACGTAACGGGCCTGTTAAATGGTCAGCTCTGAGAATTCCCAATAATTTCATGAACTTACCAAAAAAAAGTATTGAATTGTCTAATTATATTACGGTAAACCAAACCATATGTGCACAGGTCGAAATTTAGACTCATCCAAAACTACCCTTTAAAAATTTACCTGCCGGTTCGCTTACGAGTTGACCGACCTTACGGTTGGGGATTAAAATTTCTTACGAGTTGACCGCCGCCGGCTCTGAAGAACCCGATCTCTCGAAAACACACTCTCTACGTCCCTCAGACTAGAACGACATTGTTTACGGTTACACTTAAACTTGTAAATATGTATATACTCATTGTAAGATCATTAAAGATAATATTTCACAACACGTGTACTATTACTGAACTGGGTTGCTCGTCATTAACGTTGACGTGATACCAGAAAGCCTTACAAACTTTCCACCCCCATTTACAACTTTGCTCACACAAAATACTAATAAACGATCATTCTGGGAGAAATTTCCTACATATTTTGAAAATACAGGATAAATAATTTCTCCCAGACTATAAAATTTGTGAAATCAGCCGGAGTACCTTCCTAAGGCTGAACCAGTCCTTGCAGCCACGAAAACAATTTTGGAGTGATTTTGTCTTTTTGGAAGGGAATTAGCTTCAGAAAGGCAACTTGTCTGGTAGGTATGTAATTTTACTGACATTTAACTGAAATTTATCTCAGACCCTCCCCTCTAGCTTATTAAGAAAAATGAGATGAGTATGGTACATTTATTCAGTGCCCACATTAGACTTTTCGTAAAAGGGTATGTGTATGCTTTTCATACAAGATTATTTTTGATTAAATTTGATGAAATTCTCATGCCAACGTATAATAACGGGAATCCGGGCTTCGAGTAAATTTTTTACATATTCCGTCGAATAACAAAATACTTTATTAAAACGTATAAGGATGTAAACAAAGATTTAATGGTATCAGTAGGGATATTGTAGCATCACATACAATCGGTTTTCCTTCTTTTCCTCCAAATTGATTCTTTAGGATTAGTTTGATTTATGTCCAATTAAAACGGTAATCTTTATTTTCGTATAAAACTTTTCTTCGACGTCTCAAGGGGCGACGCAAAACCCTCGAAGATATGTGTACTTTTCAAACGTTCCATGAGATATAAATAGAGAAATACGAAGGGAGTAACAGCGAAAAAACTTATGAATGAACCGAGCGGTTGTTTATTTTTTATTATCTGAACACGCTCGGAGAAAAATATAAAATTTCTTCTAGAACACTCCCAGCCATTATTCTTTCTGGTTAAAATGGAACCCGATCTAATGAGAGATATCCATCATTCGGGGTTAAAATACAGTGTTTCTATTCTCGGCGTCTACAATCAATAAAACAACTTATCTAAATTAAACGGATTAAAGGGCACTCAGATGTAACTTTTCGAAAGAAAATATTTACGGAAAAGGTCATGAGAAGGTCAAAAGTGCCCTAAGAGATGTCAAGAGAAGGAAATTCAGAATTCGGCATCAAAAATGATGAAAATCCCCAGACTGTTAGTCCTAAATATTGACACTTAGCCCCCAAAAATGATTACTTCAGCATTTTTTCCTTTCCACTCAATTGTACTTAAAGTGACTTAAAAGATGTTTTTTTTTTATTGAAATCGATCTGGATAAAGGGGTTTTTCGGTATTTCACTGTCGAATGGTATAATGAAGTTCAATAGAATTTTTGGCTAAATTTTCTTTAAGAGGCACTTTCCAAGTCATTTTGGTTTTGGAAATTTTCTCAAAATACAAAACATTGTTTTCTAAACTTTAAACTTTAAGCCGACTGTCATATCTAATAATTTTTAGGTTTTTTTGGATTACCTCAAAAACTGGTACATTTTTTTAATCTTTGCATATTTACTTTACCAGTCAATTCTTATTGATTGCCGTTATCGTTATCTTGACAGATCTTCTGCAAAGAGCTCTTTACTCTTGTGAATTTTCAGTTTTCCTCAAGTTTCAGATTTGAACTGACCTAACAAATGGCTACCACTTTTATTTGAAACATTTTTTTTCTAAAACCTCCCTAAAAGGCACTTTAATAATGTTGACATGAGTATTTAGTACGGCCATATGAGAAAGTCTTACGATGTTACACATCGCCATTTTTGAAATCTTGAGATCCGCCTAAACCCGCATAAGAAAAAAACTTGTTTTTAGTCTTTGAATATTTATTTTATTATCCTAACTATACTAAATATAACTATTTTACTATATGAATAATAAAGTTGTGTAACATTATTGACTAAATCTTTAATGAACGAGACTTACTTTTTCAAAATTTTGACGAAATCCGTTCCAAGAATGTTTTTAAACATTGAATATTCATTCTAATATCAAACGCTTATAATACAATATGAGAAAGGAGTCCGATGGACACGTCGTCATTGTTTGGGAAAAGTTTGGGAGGATTATAAGATGCTTTGCTTTCTAAAACGGATAAAACTTCATTTGAGGAAAATATACAAAATCACTATTATTCTCTGAAGAAAATGAAAGAAGATTCCAAATAAGTTTTGCCTTCTGGAAAACGTGGAGATTGGTTTTGTATTTTTGTAGAGTTACCTATGAGCAAATATTATTCAACTTTACAAAAATGCTTGAAACAGTATCTTTCAAAAAGGCTGAAATTGCCATTTTTCTGTACAAAATAGAAAAAATTGAATTTGACTTACCTACAAGAGGAAAAGAGGCTTTATTGTTAAAAACATTCAACAAAGGTAGAAAAGTTGAAAAGAACTTTCTGTTCTGGAAAGGAAAGAATGGAATAATTACGATTCTATGAGAGATTTAAATGAACTTTATTCCTGGAAAACATTGAAATTAGGTTCGTTTTCCAGAGAAAAATGACAAAGAATAAAAATTATTTTGAATGACTGGAACATTTGACACGAATTTAATGAAGCAATACACTTTCTGGAAAGTTAGGTTATATTCCAATCGTTTTTCGAAGAGTATCGATTAAATTAAATTAAAAGATTAAATTTACATTTTTATTAAATTTTATTTGAATTTGAAACAAATTTTTAAGTTTGTTTAATTTTTTTTTAAATAATTTTTTTTTTCTGGAAATCGTTGATAACCCAATAGTATACACAATCGTCTCAGTGTATACTTTGCCTTAACGGATGTGCGAGGACGTCGTCACTTAAATCTACAGCGGACGCCCGATGCTTGTTTTTTTTTAAATGACGCTTTAAAGATAGTAGGATGTATATTACATATACACACATATGAACACCCTCCTCTATTTAAGTCATTGAATTTCCAAGTATTTCGAGACATGATTTCAGGCTCTTACTCAATTTAGAAAAGTCACATTGCTTTTCATTTTTTTTCAAATCTACCTTACCGTTTTTGAATTTGGTCGTGTTGTTTAACCAAAGGAAAACACCAAGTCTTAACCAACTGCTTTATTAAAGATGAGCGACCGGTTTGGGCTTCATAGAAGCCATCCTCAGGCTCGCACTACATGAATGAGGAGCATTAGCAAACAGAAGGTAAGTACCTTACAAAGCAATACTCACAAAAAGTAGTTTTTGTTTTTAGGGCTCCTGTTGTTCGAAATGTGCGGCGTCACACATACAAAACAAATACGTTGACATACACAGTTAAAATAAATAAAGATTAGAAATTAACACACATAGAACAAGATTAACTACAAAAAGTTCTTTCAAGACATGGATTAAACCCTAAAGGCGTGAGCTTCCTCATTCTTGAGAGGTTGGGAAGTAACTACGAACGTGTTCGATCTTCAAGGATTAAGTTTTGCCCCCCCTTGACATTCTAGAAAGATCTCGAACGTCGGCCAAGGAGGGGCATTTGAAGAAGACATGCGCAAATTTTTTAAAGTTGGCGGGCGTAGGAAAAAACACAGAAACAAGCTTATTCACAGGTTAAATAGAAGGTGACGGAACAACGGTCTAACCTTCAAAAGTGTTGAGGATTGAATGATTACTAAGATAGGTTATGTCATTTACACAAGTCATGTTACTGCGCTTCAGGGCCTTAAATATTTCAAGAGTCTCTAGGACGTTCAACCTCACACCCTTATTACAAAGGTGTAAAAATTGTACATCCTCATGACATCGCAGGTATGGTGTTCTAATAATAAGTGATTAGAAAATTGTGACTGTGTAACAACAACCCCTTGATCCTTGTAATTAATAAATTGCCTCTCATGTTCTTTTACACGAGTAGAGGAAGAACGTCCAGTTTGGCCTATGTAAGCCGCATCACAAACTCCACAGTTTAAACGATAAACCCCCGATTCTTTCCCCACCTCTCTTTTGTCTTTCGAATTCACAAGAAACTTCCCGGAGTTGTTAACAGTTCTGTACGAGATTGTGATGCCATGTTCAGCCAGGATTCTACCTAGTTTTAGAGAAATTCCCCCGAAGAAAGATAACGACCTGTAAATTATGTCTTTCTCCTTTGATTGATACGGGAGATGATTGTTGAATAAGAAGCTGGACAACCTTCGGTCGTTGGTCGTGTTGTATCGTACAATCAAGAAAAAAAGGAGAATATACAAATGTGTCTACAAATTTGTTTTCTCATCTTTAGCAACTAAATCGACCTCTCCTAGCAATTCTCGTGTAAACATACAATTTACACCACGTATCCAATACAGACTTGATATCTTGATCATCCCTAATTACATAATTCCAACAGAACTAGGCAAGCTTATCACATTAATTAAATCATTGAATGGAATCAATTCAAAGATAAATTACCAGCTATCGATTGCCATTTCGGGCCTGCCCTATACTAAAGTTATAATACCTCAGCAAGGGTGTGACGTCAAGGATCCGCCCTTTGTGAGGACATTCGGTACCTAGAATAGTTCGATAATTGAAATCCTCCTCTTTCGGGCAATCGGTAATCGAGACGAATTTAAAACCTCTCGACGAAAAGAAATCGAACCTAGTAATTTCACTTTCCTTGGCGAGAGATAAGTGCGTTTGTCGATCGAACGTTCCCCTTTCGCCTGTAAGATTAGGTTTATTTGATACCGTTGAGATAAAAAGAGAACTCTCGGGATACAATCCCGATATCTTTGAAGGTGACGTTCCTTAAAAAAGAAATGTGAAATACGCAAAAAATGTCAGACTGGCGACAAGCTAATGAAACTGAATATTTTTTCCGATATATTCACTGTTCAAAAAAAAAAGATCAATCCATGAGATTGTCAACGTATAATATGTGAATCTTTCGTTACTGGCGACCTTTCGGTAAAACTATGTGTATGTGTAGATATAGATGTAATATAATAGATATTGTTACGTTTATTCTAATTTATTTACACACTGTCTTTACACTACTTCATGTAAGACTGATTTTATTTATCTATTACTCTCTACCTCTTTTACTTCCATTCCCCCTGCTTTTCAAATTTTTATTTATATTTCGCCTAGAGAAAACAACACGTGGTTCGCCTTATATGAGATAAGCTCGAAATTCCGTTCTTAAAGTGGAATATTATCGAAACACGACTCAAGTGTCGGGCCCATCCCTAAGAACGGGAAAAGGGAAGATTCTGAGTGCGTTACAGTTTTAAAAAAGGCGTGTTAGTCTTATATCATCGTTCATGAGAGTTGGTGTTGTTAAGTACGTGATATTTATTTAACTGTGCAAAAGACATTCGTATTGAGCAGAGTAATTGGAAGAAGCCACTAATTGGTGAGTTTATCACTGAGCCATTCATTCTTCTACTGTTGATTAACTAACTAACTCTTTCATTAATTAACCATTGATTTTTACAACTGAGAAATAATCGTAGTTGTCTCTATTTGGTATTCCAAACGTTATTAGTCAGTCACTGTTAGCACGGTGCCGCCTTTTATCTCAATGCAGGGTACTTCGCGCGTCTCTCCCTTAGTACTCATTGCACGTTCTTGGGGTAATTGCCACTAGTAGGTGACGGGTACCTTGCGCGTCCCTCCCCTGGTACCATTGCACGATCAGTACTAGTGTATTGCGTTTTTCTAGGATCTCGGGTGGTACTTCGCGCGTCTCTCCCTTAGTACCATTGCACACTCGACCCTAGATGTTTATGATATTGGTGTTTCCTAGTAGCTGGGGCGGGTACTTCGCGCGACTCTCCCTTAGTACCCCCTGCACGCCCAGTACTAGTGTGTTTGAGGTCTGGTGGGTATTTTGCGCGTTACTCCCCTAATACCCATTGCACAAGCCAGACGAAAATAGAGAGAAAAACGATGAACTATTATATTGTCTGATTTGATATTTGTTCTGATTACTTGATTCTACAATTTCACCAAGTATAAAGTAATAGAGTTTATTATTGTCTAAAAATTAACAGAGAGAATGAGTTGCTCAAAGTCGTTTTTATTTCTTTGTTCCAGAAGTGCCGTCGTCTCGATCTAAAGCGTCTTGAGCTTAAGCGTCTCGAACCTAAGACTCAGTCCTCGCCATCTGGCCCACACAGACAATTTTTAAACAAGTCAAGTGCCTACACCTTTTCTTTTCTTTCGCCTTAAGATTTCATTATCAATTACTTACTTCATTTACGTTCATTACTATTATTATTATTATTACTATTATTATTATTATAAATATTATGATTTATATAGGTTATTATATATTATTATACTACCAATCAATTAAAAGTGAGATCATATAATACAATTTAATCAGAATTGGGATTATTACTATTATCATATTTTTTATGCACCTACATTCATTTATCTAGACTATTTCCTAACCAATTAATTTATATCACACTCTTAACTGCTAATTTATTTATACTTTTTCACTTGTCCGTATATCGCACTGTTTTCACTCGCGCCTTCTCATATAATCTAATCTCTTCGTCCGTAGCGATCGCTTTTTATAGTCCTTCATTATGTCTCGAGAACCTACTAGAAACGACTCTAAAGTAATAAATCATTCTTTCTTTAAATGAATATTCGCGAGTATTCTGGAACTGTTTTTTTATGATTCAGTTAGCGGAGAGGCCTCCCTTTGAGGTAGGCCGCCGTCCGATATGCAGAACGCTTACGCTGGTTGTTTACATTTCGCGTTACAATATAATATAATAGAATGTAGATGTAAGTAATAAGAAGACTAGATGTAGAAAACAAGAGTTGTAGAAGAACTCGAGGAAGCAGGAAGATAAAAAAGAATAAAGTCCTAAAAAGACACATCAGGTGATAGGTAGAAAACCCACATACACGATGGTAACGACTAGCACCACGAGGACGAAACTAAAAGATACCATGTCACAACAACATTAGATATTTAACGCACATGAAAAAATAAAGGGTATTTTTTAACGCATCACGTAAATCGCCATCAAGATGAATCTCACCAAACTCACACATGTATAGAATTACCTACCTCAGAAGCACTAAAAACTACGACTTTAAACACCGACGGACTTACAAACATGAGGAACGAACTGGAGCTATTTTTTCTGACTTTTCTTACACAAGCTAATGTGAAGTACAAAAAATTTGGTTGTCTGTAAGGTCGGTTTACGGACGATAATTTTTACGTGATAACGTCATAAGAAAACATTGATGAAAAATGGAATACGTTTATGAATTGAATAGAATTATTATCACTAAATTATCATTAGAAGGTTTTTTCGCACTGCGGTTGGCCGGTCCAACTGGTCATTTTAGACATTGTTATGACATGTGTGAAGTTGAACATTAATCTTGAACCTTAATCGTGTTTATAATATCGTGTGGGCGTGTTGTGCCGTCCGGCCTATTTAAAGTGCCTTGAAAATTAATTAACAAATCTAAGAATATTAAACCAATCCTGAAATATTAAACCCAATTTTAAATGAAAAAGTAAATGTAGTGAATGTAATAGTGAAATGATACCAATATTTTGTGTTAAATAATTCCACGTGCATTGTGGCACCCGTCTTCCTATTCACGCCGGTAACTAGGCCGGATAGGATCGGATATCGTGTAGGAGGGCGGGAATAGAATAGTTTGAATATTTAATCCATGAGAATTACCTCATTAATTAAATACATAGCTGCATAAGGCCCAGAGCCTGACACATGAAGCCAACCTAATGAGCTGGCTGATTGCGCCGGGAGGAAGCAAATGCAAAAAAAGAAGAATCTTGAACCTTACATTAATTGCTGCACAGGATAATTGTTTTCATTGAATACTAAATGAAAGCAGTCGACTTTTAACAAGATCATTTATATCATTCATCATAATGTTTTAGTCGAAATCGTAACATAACCTATTATTACTGCACTCGTTACCGATGCAAGAACAAATATATGAGATTATATAGCTAATCAAACTCTTAGAATTCAAGAATTGAATACCTTATAGCCGCAATTGTTATTGTAATAGTAATAAGCAATGTTATGAACAGTAAATATTCAGATAACTTTATAAATAATAGTGTGCTGACTGCTGTCGCCGTCGTCGCTGACGACGGAGTAGAAACGGTGCAATCAGAACGCGCGTAGCGCGTACCCCTTCGTCTCCTTCCATCGCGCTCGCGAACCGAGCCGATCGCCAAATCGAGCTTTCACTCGGACGCTGTCGTGTAAAAGAGATAGATGCGTCGCAAGGCAACCGCCAAGGTCCATCTCTGTCTATTGTTATCGCTCTCGCTCTAGCTCGCACGCATGGGTCTGGCGTAACGTTACAATGTTTTGTGAACCGGCAGGTAGCCGGCACATCGATTTATAAAACGTATATCACGTCAAAAATAGCTTAGTGATGGATGTTCACGAGCGAATCGAATTATTGAAGGTCAAGATCTGCGGATAATTAGTTAGAGTTTGTAACTAGGTATTTCACTCCCTTAGACCTTCTGCAAGTCGATCACCGTATAACAGTTGATTCTTTACTACCATACTATTAGGTATTTGTTCAAAAGGGCAATCTGCCTCTTTGCAATAGTAAAACTTCTATATAGTGACCATCCCTGGGAACCATGTCTTTTAAGAGGGGTGGTCGTTCGAAAGAAGTCAGAAGAAAAAAACTATTTTTTTCATTTTTTATTTGTTAATAAATTTAATTATAAAATAAGGAATTAAAACGAAAACTAAAATTGTAATAAAGGTGTATGTAGGTACAGATATACGTAATACGTGCTTGTGTATGTGGCAATACAATTTTTATTTTTTTAAAAAGTCAGAAATCGATAACTGCTTCAGTGATTTCGTCTTACTTTTATAAAATTCACTTTCACACTTTAATAATAACTAATAACTTTGATACATTGGCTGCCATATCAGAATTGTTTACATTAAGAAAACAAGTTTCTACGTCTCTAAAACTTGCGCAAACTTGAGAAAGGCTTGTCACATTTGATGCAGGAATAATTTCAGGTTCTTAATCTTCAGCTTCGAAATCTGATGTGGTGGTACATAAAAAGTCCTACTTCTTCAATGCAGTAGATGACGGTCAATTCTTCAGTCAGTGTTGCTACATCGCTATCAATTGATGCAAATTGTTTCAAATTAAACAAAACGTCACTCATGATAGGGAAATGTTGCGAAAAGGTATATTGCATTTGAATTCGGCTTTACAAAAGCATATTTGTATCGTTACCGGAGACAAAATTCGCAAGGTCACCGAAATCGATATTAGCGCGTTGGATAAAGTGATATTCTTCTCTAATTCTTCTAGCAGACAGTCACTATCCACACATGTCAAAAGTTTTTTCATTAAATAACTGATGTACAGCATTTTAAAATTCTGGATAATACCTTGATCCAAAGGTTGGCAATGTGAAGTTGTATTTGGCGGAAGAAACATATGCTTAACTTTCTTATTCTGTCTCTTCATCTTAGCGTCAAACTCGCGAAGCCAGTTCGTCGTAATGTTTCCTGTCGTCCAAGCTTTTTTATTGGACATCCATGGAGAGGTACTTTGTCGATGTGTGCTCCTTTAAAGCACCAAGGACTTTTGCTTTTTCCGATGATGAGTGGGTTATCTTTTTTCACCTACCACGTTTACACAGAACAAAATTGTAATTCGTACCTTTACAGATTTCCGTCCAAAACACTTATCATTTCTCATGCATGTGTCTGAGTTAGCAAGTCACGATAATAGAGGCCCGACTCGTCTGCATTGAACACATCCTTTGGGGCATGGTAAAATGTTTAATAACTTTTTCCCACTTTTTTATATCTACTTCTACACTATTAACATCAGCAGATTCTCCAGAAGTTGCCAGTTGCGTTAAAAGCAATATCGTGTTGACGACGAAATCTTTCTAACCATCCATTTGATGCCTTGAGCTCGGTTACTCTCAGGCATTGTGCGACTTCGAGAGCTTTTGCTTGAATTATAGGTCCCGATGTTGGCACGTGCTTGTTTCCTGCCTTACAAAACCAATTGAAGACAATTTGGTCCACAGCAAATCCTTCAGTCTTGGGAAACTTTCTTCTTTGTTCATCACTGACACCTTCCCCCGTACAAATTTCTCACTTTTTCGTTATTTTGTAATAACATTGTGATTTGTGTCTTGCCTACCGACTTTAAATTTTTCGGCCAATTTCCTAGTGCTTAAACCACTATTTTCACTAAAATCGGTAATATCGATTTTTTTTTCCTTAAGAGAAAGGAGTTTTCTTTTTCCGGCCACACTCAAAAGTGACTAAGTTCTAATGCTAACAGGTCAAAATTTAGAATAAGATTGAATCTGAAAACACGTTTCATCCGTTAAGAAAGGCCCAGAGATTATAACAATAAAGTAGTTCTATATTATCATTTATAGTTTGTTTGATTGGTGGTCGCGGTCGTTTTTGAGAAGGGGTCGTTATATACAGCTAAAATATCACGACGTTTTCACTTATTAGATTTGGGAATTCCAAAATCGGTCGTTATAGGCAAGTGGTCGCTTTATAAGGGTGGTCACAAACAGGGGTTTTACTGTATTAATCCAAGAAATCCAGTTTTTTTGAAAGAAAAAATGAATTTTGGAAATGTCATATTGCATTTTTTTATTGAGACGCCACTGATGAAATTCCTGCTAGAAATGTCACTTTGAAAAATTGGATTTACGGCTGCTTACTTCACACTGGTTCCGAATTGACGGTAAAATTAAAAAATATCGACCCATACACCCGCGTCCTTGAGACTGCCAACCAAACACCAACTTTAAGCGGGTGCAAATGTGTCTGTCTCTCTGATAGCGTAAAGATTTTCACGTGACCAAATTCTGTAATTTTGTTTATTCACATAGCCGTTGAGATGAAACCAGGCTTCGTCGGAAAAGCAGGTATTGTCAAGGATATAATTATTACTTAATATGTCATTGAACCAATTCCAAAATATAACTCCCTGCGGGTGATCAGAAGGGGTTAATGACTGGACGATGGAAATTTTGTAAGGGTGGTAGGTACTTTAATTTCTTTTTAAGCACAGTGGAACAACTTCCATATGATAAACCCGTAAAACAGTGAATTAGAACAACATGGAAAAGTGGAAGTCTTATGGGTAAGAATGAAAATTGGTTGAATAGGAGGCATAAGGACCAAACCTGTTTGAAGGGGGAGCTTTCTTAAGGATTTGCGAGGAGTTGTTTGCGTTGGAGTTCTGATATCCTCGACAACTTCCTCGTTTAGAGTAGAAGGTCTACCAGTTGATTTTTGTTTGCTTATGCTCCCTGTGATTAAATAACGTTCAACTACACTCGCATGCAATGTTGCAGAAAGACAGCAAAAGTGACCAAAGTCTCCGGAAACATTTCCTGAAATTGTTGGTATGTCGCTTCGAGAGAGTACTGCCAACCAGTAATTGGGTTATAAATCCCGCTTCGAAAGTACGCCATTCCGATGAAAATATGGTGTTGTAACGTGAAAACCATTTTAAATAAATATATTTGAAAAGAACAGGTACCAGAAATTTGAATTTTAAATAGCAAATTCAAATTACCAGTTGTACCATTTAAAAATGAATATCAGAATTGCCAACTCAAACAGTCATTTTTGATCATGTTGTACATATGACATGCCTTTACCATAGCTACTTTTTAAATTACCATTACCTTTTTATTTATATGAGCTATAGTGCTTTTCTTCCTTATTTATTATTAAATTCAATGACTGAACATTGAACCCTGGAATTGTGTATGCGAAGCGCCCAACCTTACGGCTTCTTTTTTTTAAATGAAAATGTAATCAGATGTTTTTCGACTGGTACATAACGAACTAGGTACACAAATAATTCTGATGCATGAACTTTAAAACAGATACGATACCACCAGGACTATGAGCGGACATGCGCAGTAAAACAGCTTAAAACTTTGTGTCAAACTTAATTACGCTGGTCGCTGGTTAATATTTTGCAAAAACTGGACGCTACATTAGACACAATTCGAAATAAACCTGTGTGTGTTTTGTTACTTTACTCCACGACAAGTGCATTAATTCCACAGTGTAACGCTCCTCTGACAGAATTTTCTGTAAGTTCTCAATGTACTTTAATACGTCACAATAAAAGCAAAAAAACCAAAACGGGTTTTCCGCATCGCAGTATGTTTTTGTCCCACATTAAAAATGAGACAGAAACGTTAAATCGCAATGCGTTACCCTTTCGGTTGCGGAGCCTTCTCGGCTCGAAAAACCCATCGATTGGCCTAATTAGGACCCGTCGAAAAAGTGGCAGAAGCCGCGCTTCAAACGTGAAACCGACGTGCCATTATCGAGAATAGTTGGTCAAGTAGCGAACGTCTATTTTAAACATAGAAAAGGTGGTGAGCGGATGTGTACGGTCGCGAAATCGAAAACGTACATAACCTCAATCATCAGAGCCAGACGGAGAGGAAGAGAAAGAAGGAGAAAGCGAGACGTCCGTGCGAAAGGAGAGGACGGAGCGAGCTCGGCACGGAAGGGGCGAAGCGGCCCCGCCGCTCGGGGATTCCACGACGTATCCCCCGGGTTATATCATCCCGGGGCGTGTGTGTATATTTACAAGGGGAAGCGAGAGAGTGTGTGTAAATGTACGTAAGTACGTACGTACGAGGAGTGCTTGCTTGAATTACTTACACGACCATCCCGTAGGCACCTTCGCCGATGTAGGCGAGGTTCGTGTAGCGGGGACCGACCTCGAAGAGCTGACCCCGGACGATCTCGGCGTTCGGGTTCGCGTTCGACGCACCTGTGGCTTCCGCCATTTTACGCACTCCAGACACGCTTTCTCCGCGTAAACGACCGTCACACCACACGGACTCGCTGAGACTGACCGATTTGACGTACGCGGGTCGCGGATACGCGGAACGGAAAGTGCCGCGAGAGGGTTGCTAGAGGCCGATTACTTAGTAAAGAAACACCGTCACATTTGCGCAGAGACGAATTTTAGTTTGTTTACCGTGGTTGTCTAGCAACCATAACGTCACCACTTGGCCTCGATGGTCGATTATTGTGGAAAGTGGCGTAGCGTTATTATTTTGGAGTGCTATTTTTCGTTTTATTTCGTGGTGTTATTATCGTTGGCGATTATGGATTGTATAGTGTTTAAACCTTGATTTAAAGAAGAACATATAGAACTATTCAAGTTACCTATGGTATAGCCCCAAGTATATTTATTTCAATTAGTAAATATTATAAACAAGGTTATAAACAAAACTTCGGGTATTTCAAATTGTAAAATGTTGTTGAAATATCTCTTAAGCTTTAAGAAAAATGTTATTTAACATTATTACTACTTTAATGGCCTTGAAGTTCCGAGAAAAGTTTAGTCGACAAACACGGGTGGTAGGTATTATACATAACATCTGCGGCCGGCGGCCGGTGATAAGTATCAGCAGGTAGTAAAAGCACAATAACATTTCAACAAAGGATAGTCAGTCAGGTACCGATTCTAAAATTTACGAGAAGTTTGCTTCCATTTTATCTCCAGTTCTCGTGTTGTTCGTTTCGTTATTTCCCTGTTCTTCGCGCACATTGCTACATTTTCAAAAAGTCTTTTTCAAGACTGTGAGTTTATTCATCCTTTGTAAAGGTAGGTATGCAAATTACGTATATTTATTTGGAGCAGGTTGACGGGATGTGATTGGCGTCAATACATATTTCGGTCATTTGTCATATTTTGCATCTTTTTATACAAAACCTTTTTTGCTTACGATTGTTTCAATTTTCGAATGTATGGTCCGATCAGGATGGTCTTGCTTTATTTGCAAAAATCTTGTTCCGCTAACAGTAAGGCCACACATTAGAACAAGAACAGCAATTTATAAACATGATACCTTACATCTTTTGGAAAACTTTACATTAATTTACAATTTTGTAAGCTGTGTTTACCTTCGACCTCATTCCTACAGCCGGCAACGACGCTCACATTAGCCGCCAATTATGTTTTATATATTTATATTGACTATATTATAACCTAAAAAAGAAACGCTCAACTTGCGTACAGTACTTGTTTTATCAATATTATATTGTTCAAAAAGTAATAGGTTGGATTGAAAGACTTATAAATTAAAGCAGTTATAGTCCTCTATTGTAGCTGAATCGTACTTCTTAATGAACATTTCTGTATGTAGGTATCCACAATGGCCCCCAAATCGTTGGTTGGGAAGAAAGGGCAGATTATTCATAGCCAAGCCCGAGAAATCATACACAACGTTATGAAGTTCATGCGAGAAGAGGCGACGAGTGGTATTACCATACCCGTGGCCAATTTTCGAGAAAGAGTTTTGGCAGCAACAGGAGTTTCCTCAGCTTCCCTGCATCGTGTTGAGCAAATGGCAAAGGATATTGAAAGTCAGCCCAGCACATCTTTTTCCACGCCTCGTAAAGCAAGACCGAGAAAATCCAGGAAGCAAGACGAATTAAGACCTGCTGAAGTGCATATGCTGAGAGAGATGATCCATGAATTCCACATTGTGGAGAAGAAACATCCTACGTTAAAATGTAAGATATGGTTATTTATATTGAACTTACACTTTACATATTATGTACATGGTTAATATACAATGACACAATATTTAGGCAACTATATCAGGATTATTCTTATTTCTAGGTATCTTGCAAAAAATGAAGGATACTCAATTGTCATTTACTGGAGGAATCAGCACCTTACGAAAAGTGTTATTAAAAATGGGTTTCAAGTAAGTTTATTAACTGTTTTTACATAATTGGTATGTTAAAAATATGTTGTTATAGGTGGAAAAAAACGCAAGATAATAGATCGGTACTTATGGAGTCATATGATATCCGACTGAAGCGAACGCAGTACCTAAAGTCCCTGATCCAGTACCGAGCAGAGAATCGGCCCATAATCTATGTCGATGAAACCTATCTGCATAGCTCCCATACACAACCCAATGTATGGAGCGATGGTGGACCATCATTGAAAAGCCCAGTAGGGAAAGGGAAACGGCTAATAATTGTGCATGCCGGTGGCCGAGAGGGATTTGTTCCCAATGCTCTTCTAATTTTTAAGTCAGGTAACAAGTATTTGCAGAATTTTGTTAAATGGTATTTTCACTCTGCCGGCATCGTAAATAGTCATTACATACTTAGATACATAACATGACAATGACACATAAACGGCAGCGTGAAAATATATATTTATGATACAAGTGTGAAAAGTGCATGTTTAAAGCACGCATTTTGAAGTTTACAGAACAAGCGTAGCGAGTTCTGTAATTCAAACAAGTGCCTTAAACGCACTTTTCACACTTGTATCATCCAAGATGTTTTCTCATTCACAAATATTTAAGATGTTTCGAAAAATATCTAAAATACGTTAGATTCTCAATTATTCAACTATCCAACTATCTTAGAAATCACTATAACCAAGGTAATGTAAGTTTATTTCATGTTTAAAAAAACGCTTAAACTGACACCTACTTTTGGTCGAATCAGGTCGAATCTATTTTTTATTTTTCGCACAAGTGCATTAAAATAGTTATTTATACAACAAGGGATGTAAGTAACAATTACTGTACTAATTGACACTGTACTAACAGACTGGTTAATGTACTTACATCTCGTATAGTATATAACATTTTCCCCCCTCCCTGTATTGTATGTTTACAAGAAAATGCTGGATATATTTTTGTGGAGTCAGGAAATGTAATACACATCGAGAAGAAACGAGACAATGTGTTTCCAAATTTTGTTAATAATGAAAATGAATTATAATAATTTTAGATTATTATTTCCCTACTTATGTAAGTTGACTTACATCCTGTCGTTAAGGGCAACTAATTCCTTGTGGAGTAACTTTCACTTATGTGTGTCAAAGCAGTGTCAAAATAGGTTGCTTACAATACAGGGAGGGGGGAAATATACTTTTCACACTAAAATGACATTTCAAAAGTACAATTGTTCAATCGTGAATGAGAAACATGTAATTTGTAACACGGTATGTATCGACCGTTAACATCCTTGGCAAATAAGAAGCCTCGGCTCGTGCACGTTTGCCTCGGATGTAAACATTCCTTGTGACTGAAATAATTAATAGAATGTTAATGATTGCAGGAAAGAAAAGTGGAGATTACCATGATGACATGAATTTCACTAATTTTTCGAAGTGGGCAGAGCAGCAACTAATTCCAAATCTGCCACCACGATCAGTCGTTGTTGTGGATAATGCCAGCTACCATAATGTTAGGTTGGAAAAGTCTATTACCACCGCAAGTAAGAAGGCAGAAATGGTAGCTTGGCTTGTCCAACGAAACATTCAATTTAATGAGACTGCTACAAAACCTGAATTGTATGATATTATAAAAAGTTGCAGGACCCAGGAGAACAGATACCGCATAGATGTGCTATTTGAACAGCATGGCCACAATATATTGCGTCTGCCTCCATATCATCCAGAATTAAACCCGATAGAAAAAATATGGGCTTCTGTAAAAAATTGGGTAGCAGCGAATAATGTTACTTTCAAACTGGATGATGTGGAGGCACTGGCAAGACAGAAGTTTACACAAGTAACAAAAGAGGAATGGGCTTCCATTTGTGACCATGTTTATAAGTTTGAAAACGAATTAATTCAAAGGGAGCACATTTATGATGAGTATGATGATTCTCTTCGGTTCGTTGTTAACACTGGTTCCAGTGACGAATGGGGCACGGATGATGGATCACCCGATATGTCTGGTATTGAACCCATATAGACCAATCAATTAGGGGTTACGGCAAGACATCGTGTCATCGGGCAGGAAACCTACATTTTCAGGTAATATAGGCCAACATAATCGAAACATATAGGAAGACCCCACGAGATTAGCAACATTAGGCATTGTTATTTACAATTAAAGGTCTCTTAATTCCCTACAGGATGGTTAGCCCATTTTACCCAAAAATGACCCAAAAATAGTTTTTACTTGAGAACAAAAATAGTCACAGAAGTGCATTCTTTTACCTTCAATTGTTAATAACAATGCGTAATGTTGCTAATCTCGTGGCGTCTTCCTATACGTTTTGTTTCTGTAGGCCTGTATTACCTGAAACTGTGGATCTCCTGCCCGATGACCGATGAGTCGATGTCCCCAGCAGAGTATTTTTTTCACTTATTTGCTTGGCCTATTACATTAATAACACAATACATGTACATTTTTGCTATTGACATATTGTATATTATTACCTTGATGTATTCACTAAATACATTTTACATTTATGTATTTCTTCGTTATTTATAATTTTCATTTATATCTTCATTATTTAGATTTTAGATTTATTTATTCATTATTTATAAATTTAGATTAATTATTCAATCCACCTTATAATATATTGAATGTTTGCATTAAGGTATTTTCTTGTTGCTTTCGAAATTATAAAGATTTTAATTTATCGACACTGCATATTATTTTAACGCATGATTTCCAATAAGTTCATTTTTACTGGTGTATACAAACAATTTTCTCAAAACTATTAAAATATAACATTGAAAACTTGCTTTCTATGTTTGTATGTCATACGCAATATTACTACAAATTAGTTTTGATTCACTAATTCATGTACAGTAGTAGATCCTTGATTATCCAGGGTATTGACAGGGTGGGAGGTGTATGAATAATAGAATTTGTACTTATGGTTTATCAGGATGTAAGAAAAATCATAATTGATGACTAAACAAAATTTATAGGTATTTAAAAAACAACGATTTCTGGATACATATATTGAAAATAGTAATGAAAATAATGTGTCAATATTACATGAAAACTTTAATAAAACAACAAATCTACAGATACCTAATTAAAACTTATTTTTCAGTAGAACAAAAATATTCCAAATTTTTGGTTTCTTTCTTCATAATTTTTTGTGACCTCTCGTCCTATTTCTTTTCATTCCAATAATTTCTGTATGTAGTAAGCATTTTATTGTTTAAAATAATTTAGTTGAGTTTCCACACTTCTTTTACAGATTTTTAAAGTGTAAACATTTCATGTAGGATTTATTTTAAAAACGGTCAACCCTACAAGTTCATAATTAACTTTTCAGAAATGATGCCGATTAATTTCTCATCTTTTCATTCGTTCACCATTCGGGTACATTTCGATATTGTTATAACATTTCAACACAACGCTACAAAATGAAAGACAATGAATAGAGTACAAATACATAACACGAAATCCTCGGTTAATCTGGACAATTAAAGAATGAATGAGTAAAGCAGAAAACCCCAGTTAATCGAAGAAATGGGTCATTGAACCCTGGATAATCAAGGTTATGTTGTATTTCACATTAGTCACATTTACCTCTGCAAATACGTGCAGTCCGGCAACAATGTTTTTCAATTCACAATTAATTATATCCTTAACCTTTAATTCTAACATACGCCACTGATGCCGGTAAAGAGAGATAGCTATATGGTGTGACGTATACCTGCGCGAATTTGATGACTGTGTTTCTTTACTAAGTAATCGGCCTCTACTTGCTACCGCGGCCCGCGAGTCAGGCAGGGAGTGGCGGGGGGGGAGGAGGAGTGAGCGGACTCGACGTTACGATGCGAAACGGGGAAAACCTTCGTTCCCGTGAACTTAATATCGTCAGGTGTGAGTACTTAGTTAATCATGTTTTATAATTTCGCCTTAATCCCTTTAAATATTTGTTACCGATGCGGCGTCATCTGCCGATGGACATGCACGTTTAAAGCGACCACTTGTAACCGCAAAAAGTCTTTGTAGTTCGCTACTTGACGCTCGAAGATCGTTTCTTGTTATCTCCGTAAGGGGGCGGCGTTTCGAACGGAAGCCAAAGGCTTGAGGGCTGCATAACCTGCTACCACAGAAATACCGTGATATCAATCTATGGTGATATCCTATGGTGAAACCTATGTTAATCTATGGTGATATCAATAGTCCGGAGCAGTCCGGAGCTGACGACACTACATTTTGTAAGATTTCATAACGATTAGTTTTACAACGTGATCGAGAATGACTGTTTGAGTTGGCAATACTGAATTTCATTTTTAAATGGTACAACTGGTAATTTGAATTTGCTACTTCAAATTCAAATTTCTGGTATTCTTTTCAAATTTATTTATTTAAAATGGTTTTCACGTTACAACACGATATATTGGAATGACGTACTTTCGAAGCGGGATTTATCACCCAATTACTGGTTGGCAGTACTCTCTCGAAGCGACATACCAACAATTTCAGGAAATGTTTCCGGAGACTTTGGTCACATTTGCTGTCTTTCAGCAACATTGCATGCGAGTAGTTGAACGTTATTTACAACAGGGAGCTTAAGCAAACAAAAATCAACTGGTAGGCTTACTCTAAACGAGGAAGTTGTCGAGGATATCAGAACTCATACGCAAAGAAGTCCTCCCAAATCCTTAAGAAAGCTCTCCCTTCAAACAGGTTTGGTCCTTATGCCTCCTACTCAACCAATTTTCATTCTTACCCATAAGACTTCCACTTTTCCATGTTGTTCTAATTCACGGTTTTACAGGTTTATCACATGGAAGTTGCTCCACTGTGCTTAAAAAAAAATTTTTGCGCAACCCGGTTGAAAACGTGTCATTTCTATATACCTGTATCTAGCGGAAAGTGACGAATTGCCGGCCGACCAGCTCCGAACTTACTTTTCCGCCCTAGGGCGTAAAACAGCACATTTCCGACCGGCATAGAGATGCGCGGCGACCGCGGCGTATAGATGAGCGAAATATCACGAACTGTGATTGGTGAAAACGATTGCTCTATGGTCACAACACACAATACACATGTCAGATGTCAGTACAAAGCATTATCATAGGACAAGTATTTTAATATTAAAACTGATTAAGTTTCTCGTTATTTGCTTATTAGCGGGTTGCGCAAAAAGTACTGTGTTCACCACGGGCGGAAACGAAATTTCAACTCGTGCGGAAGTGGCCCTCGATTCGCTCGGGCCACAAACTCCGCCCTCGTTGAAATGTTCGTTTTTCCGCCCTTGGTAAACAATATACTATAAAGTACCACCCTTACAAAATTTCCATCGTCCAGTCATTAACCCCTCGTGATCACCCGCAGAGAGTTTTATTTTGCAATTGGTTCAATGACATATTAAATAATAATGATATCCTTGACAATACCTTCTTTTCCGACGAAGCCTGGTTTCATCTCAACGGCTATGCGAATAAACAAAATTACAGAATTTGGTCAGGTTAAAATCCTTATGCTATCAGAGACACATTTGCACCCGGTTAAAGTTGGTGTTTGGTTGGCAGTCTCAAGGACGCGGGTGTATAGGCCGATATTTTTTAATTTTACTGTCAATTCGGAGAGATATATCCAACACCTTTTGAGGCCTTTTATAAACCAATTAACAGACGAAAAGCGTCAAATTGAATATTTCCAACAAGACTCTGCAAGGGCACATACGGCTCGTGCTACTATGGGATATTTAAGAGAGAATTTTGGCGACAGAGTAATGCCAGGGCATTGGGCTAAGCGCAGATCACCAGATCTCACTCCATTAGATTTTTCGTTATTTGGGCTCTTGAAGGACAATGTCTTTAGGAACATATTGCATACTGAAGAAGAGCTGCGAGAGGCAATAGTTCAAGAAGTGGCAAACATTATCCCCAATATGCTGGCGAATATCTTCGAGAGCCTAAAAAGAAGAGTTAATTTATGTCTGGACCAAAATGGGGGGCATTTTGAGCATTACCTTTAGCTGTTTAATTAAATCATTGTTCTGTATTTCGAGTTTCATTTTTTAAGCGTTAATTTTTATTCACATAACCTACAATATTATCGCTGATTGTTAGGTCAAATTTTTGTCAAATAAACATATCTGGTTGTAGCGTTGCAAACCCTTAGGCAAAAAAATCCTCCAGGTAGGATTGCCAACTCAAACAGTCATTCTTGATCACCCAGTACTTTTTTGTACCATCTCGGAGCTATAGACACCTAAAATCGATTCCTGCAGGGATACCAGCGGGATACTGATTGACCACGATATGTTAATTACGTTAAAAAAAATGTTTCATTGTTAAAAATTATAAAAGTTAAAACATTATCAATTTTTTAATAACACTTGAATAGTACATAAAACGGCCTCCTGCCACTTTTCCGGTAGACGTAGACCTATACACTCCTGCCATAATTTCATTGGTAATCCTGTACTTTAGCACCCCGAAATTTGTCCTTGACTTTGACATGTAAAGAAACCTCCATACTGTTGCCACTGATTTGTGTTGGGAATATCGACGGTTTGATAAATTCAAACGTAACGGATAATTTACTGACAAAGAAATAAATAAAAAATTCCATTAGCCATAATGATTAAAGTTGAAAGGGCAAGAACAGCTGTATTGCTGCAATTAAATTGTTCAGCAGACTGTCTATTAAATTTAAAACTTTGTTACTAACAATATTAATATTGATTCCATAATGTACATACCAATATTGATAAAAGTTATCCTTTTACTGATATATAATTAGTACAAGTAAACAATAAAATCACTACATTAGCATGGCGATTCAACGATTCATATAAAATTGTAAGTTTTTAGTTTCAGTTCAGGATACTTGTAGCAGTCCTAATTACCTATTAAATTTATGTTGCATCAAAGATGATCGCACATCGTCTTTGGTTGCATGTAATTTAATTTAAACCCAATTGCTTCTAACAAATGGTCATATAAATAAATAAATTGGTATTGTAACATTATAAGTAACAATACCAAGCAACCCGGGAACAGCTGGAAGAACTTCAACACATATACAATTAAAGTACTCTTATTTAAACCTATCTAGAAAATTCTCGTATAGTTGGTTGTATACTCTAAACACGATTGACTATACCACGTTTGGAAATAATAGGAGTGACCATATAATAATTATGTAATACTCCTATATTGCTAGCGTCCTATCTCGTCCCATAGTGAGTCGGGCGAAAACAAGTGAGACAGAAGTCAATGACTTGGTAGATGAAGCGCAAGCGCGACGGGCGACTGAGAACAATTGCCCCGTATTACAAAATCTGTATTCTCGTAAAGCGTTATAAGGATCATTAATTTTTGCTATAGCAAAACTCAGCCCAGTACCAGTACCAGTTATAAGCTCACTGGAAATATAAGTGTCAAGTCTCTCCCTCTCCTAGCAAGAGCAAATTCTTACCTTAATCATTGTAGATCCATCAATATGTCTACGTCCTACGATCCTAGACAAAACGTCGTGCGTCGGATGTCAGCTGTTTGGATTAGACATAATCTACATTCTTTGAATTGGTTTTATTTGGAGGATACTGAGAACCACAGCTGAGAACTGTCGTCTTTAGTATTTATTGTGATGTCCTAACCACACTTTAACCTCCACCGCTAAATGTAAACAAACACATGCCGCTCGCCGCGACGTAAATATACACGTGATGCGAATCCAATTATTTTATTGGCCGTAACAGACGTCTGCGCGTTACAGACCCAGTCATAATGAGATGGATGTTTTCGCCCAAACCTCTCTCTCTGTTAGCGATATAGGAGTATGCGCGAGGAAAGTGTGACGTCAGAATTTGGTAACCATGGCAACTGTTTCAACACAATTTTTTTTCTTATAGGAGATTAACATGGGAAAATTTTCAAGCAGCTGATAACCTACGTAAACGAAATTTCTTAACTATCAGCTGTGAAAAATAAGAAACATTGGAGTATGTAGTTTTCTTGTATATAAAAGAATACATGATTGGTTATGGAGGAAGGAAGAAAAAAGTTATTTATTTCGGAGGTGGCACCTCAATCTAATTCAAATTTGACGCCATCTGTCAGAAAATATGACAAAGACAGTTTGTGAACCAATCGGAAGCACAAAAATAAGAGGCGTGGTCGTGAAAGCCTGAGAGAAGGGAAAATCAAGGTTAACCTGTTATGTCGTAGTCGCTTCTGATTGGTTAACAAACTGTCAATTTCGTACTTTAACAAGTGGCACCAAATTTGAATTAGAGTGAAATGTCACTTCCGTAATAAATCACGTTTTTCTTCTTTCCTCCATAACGTATCATGTATTCTTTTATATACAAGAAAAGTACATACTTCAGTGTTTCTTATTTTTCACAAGTGATAGTTAAGAAATTTCGTTTCCGTACTTTACCAGCCACTTGAAAATTTTCCCATGTTAATCGCCCATAAGAAAAAAATTGTGTTGAAACAATTGCTATCAGTTGCCATGGTTACCATCCCCTCTCCCACATGTGCTACGTCATTACTTTCCTCGCGTATTACATATATGGGAGTGACAGACATTCCGATTTTGATGTTTCGTGGGTACTTATATGGATTCCATAGGCGTGCGTAAAAGTAGAGTCGTGACTAAAGAATTTTTTTTAAAAAATTACTAAAATATTTTTACAAAAAAGAAGATACAAATACAAATCACTAAGAATAATACATATTCATGTTTTGTCAAGGTATTCACGCCAATAAGTCTTTGGAAATAAGTCACTCGTGTTTACTACAAAAAATATGTTTGATTCTGGGAAATACAGCATCTACGTTCATGGAACGAACCTTGGCCAAAGGATCGGTACGTTGTTGCAGTTGTAAGCAATCTTACGCAATATACTTCCATGTTGTATTTCTGGTTGCCGCCATCACCAACAATACTCTTTTCGTGGCTCGCTTAAATCCACACGTTGAACCATGATAGTTTTTCTTTAGTTTTATTAAAGTGTAAAGCTCAGTTAACCAACTGGAAAATACATTTCAAAAGATGATTTTTAAATGTTTCGAACCACTTTATGATTCAAGAAAACGAAAGGTTGGCATTTGACAACGCCGGATGGCTTGTGCGATAAGTTGACGATCTGTATGTGCGGTCGATGAATTTATGCGTTTGTTCCACACAAAACGCTCTACAGTTTCTTCAAAAAAGGGATCCATTGCCAAAGTTCATTACTCCTATTATTTCCAAACGTGGTATACACCATTCGCTTCTGCGAAAAAAAAAATCTGGCAACAAAACTGTCCATTGATGCGTTTCGTCGTGTTCTCTACTTTTACGTTCTATGGTGCCCGTGTTTCGGGGTGTTAAAGTATAGGATTACAATTTCATTTATGTAAAAAAAAAATTGTCAATTGACACAAATTATAAAAGTTGAATTTTTTTTTAGCATTTCATTACTAATTACGATAACTAAAAGGAGACGCTAGCTACTTTCACACACACATAGTTTCAGGCTAGATTTTGATGGTCCCACGTGTTTGTGTTTGGCTTGCATTTTTCCTGTTACCTTTGTGTCTTTCTGTACGTTTTCTCTGCGATTCATTATAAATATAAAAATAGTTTTTCCAAGACTAATCATCGATTTCTGTCCCCAATTCAAACTTCCCGCTCCAGTTGTGGGTTGCTCGTTTTTGACTGCTCGATCAACGTTATTAACATCACTTTACCTCGTACATATTTGAACCGTCCCGCTAAAGGTTTGCGCATATCAACTGTCACTGACGGTTCATCTCATTTGGAACTACCTCTAGTACGCTGTTGTCTCGCTAAAGAGGTGGCACGAGTTCATTTTCTTGATCAATGATATTAATATTGTAACGTTTATTTTATAATTTATTTACATTAATTGAACACTAATTTATTTAACACACTAAACTACTTGTACACTAGACTAGACACTACATAATTTATTTGTACTGCTCCGCATTCGGATCGTATGTCGCGTTCACGTCTGCTTCTCTACTTCTAACTAACTCCCTCGATCACAAGCCCCCTTATATATACACCCCCAACCCCGATAAAGAACGTTCTAGTATATTCTAGAACGCCTACGCAGGAAATGTTCATGCAGCTGTCTTGTACGCGTCGTAGTTATTCTTTTGAAGGAGTAAACATGTGTCGCTTTGTTTACTTCTCGCATTACACTGCCCCCGCCTTAGAGACGTTTCGTCTCGGAACGTATCCCTGGTAGGCCCATGCAGGAACCTGCAGTTAGCCCCCCGCTTACAGCGAGACGTGGCGTCAAAATAACAGGGGACCGTCTTCCCGAGTCGACATGGTGCAGGCCCAAAACAGCAGACTAAAACTTCCACTCCGGTATTCTTCAACACTACTTCCAGCATATTCCGGACAACCCTCCAGTCCAGCTGATCTCGTCCAGCACCTAACTTGGGGACAGCTAGCTTCCTGATGTCGAGCTCCAGCAGTCGGTCTCGTAGCCTATGCAAGGTTCGCCATACATCGTGATAACATGGTTTAAGGGACCCGATCTCCTTCGTAACCAGATAAAAGATGTGTCTTACGTTGTCACGTAGTTCCAGAACCTTGCCAATTTCCGGGAGTTGCGCTCTGAGTTGTTCCAAGCGCCCGTACTTCTTCTTGAAAACCGTGGCGATACCTCGTGACATTACCAGGTCGGCGGACACACAATGGGCCAACGAGTATTCTTCAGGTACGCTGAACAAATCCTGTTGTTTTTCACAGGTTACCCCATACCGTGCTTTTCCGGTACCCCCGTAGGCGCTCATAAATTCTTCGAACGAAAGTTCGTTCTCCTGCGCCAATGTGTTTCTTACTCGGGGAACCTCCACCTCATCGTGCGACCCCTCATAGGGTGCCAACCGATTAAAGTGCACCACTCTCGGCTTGCCGTTTGGTAGTTTGCTTACCCGGTAGACCACGTCATTGATTCGTTTCTTCACAACATAGGGACCTTCCCAATTGGTCTGTAACTTAGGGGACAAACCACGTTTCTTCTGTGGGTTGTACAGCCAAACTCGATCTCCCATTTGGTAGCCACCCTCTTTAGCGTTGATGTCGTAACGCTCTTTGATGCGATCACTGGCGATATTTAGTTGGTACCGGACTTGATCGTGAATTTCGTTCATCCTTTGCCGCATCCGGGAAACGTAATCTTCCCCCGAAACGTCCTCGTCCGGTCTAGCGCCAAAGATTAGATCACAGGGCAGTTTAAGTTCTCGCCCGAACAGGACTTTGGCTGGAGTTTGTCCTGTCGACTCATGAACGGCCGAGCGGTAGGCCATCAGGAAGAACGGCACGTGTTCGTCCCAGTCTCTTTGATGTGACGAGACCATTTTCGCCAGATAGCGGTTGAGGGTGCGATTCATCCGTTCTACCATGCCGTCAGACTGAGGGTGAAGGGCCGTGGTTCTTGTTTTTCGTACCCCAAACTTCTCACATATCCTCCGGAATAGGCCACTCTCAAAGTTTCTTCCTTGATCCGAGTGTAATTCCATGGGTACTCCAAACCGGCAGATCGTCTCCTTCACTAACACATCGGCCACTGTCTCTGCCTCCTGATTAGGGAGAGCGTACGCTTCTACCCACTTCGTAAAGTAGTCCATCACGACCAAGATGTATTTATTCCCCTTTTCGGTCTCAGGGAAGGGTCCTGCTATATCAATAGCGATCCTTTCGAAGGGGCTTCCGACGTTATATTGTTTCATGGGAGCTTTCGGTCGTCTTTGTGGCCCATTACTTGCAAAGCATGTAGTACATTTCTTGCACCAGTCCTTCACGTCGTCTGAACAATTGATCCAGTAGAAGCGCTCCCGTACTTTCTGCAGCGTTTTCTTGATCCCTAAATGTCCACCGGACGATCCGTCGTGAAGGTGCCGCAAGACCTCCGGGATTTTACTGGAGGGAATTACCAACTGCCGTCTTTCCTCCGTCCCGTCTTGGCTCTCCAGTACGCGTTTTAGTAGTCCATCCTCAACCACTAACGAGTCCCACTGTGCCCAATAGCTCTTGAGTTTTGGCGAGCCAGGTGATACCTTTTGCCACTCAGGACGCTCTCCTCCCTCTTTCCAAACCAGGATTTCTTTGAGAACCGGGTCTTTTCCTTGCTCTTGTCGTAACGAGGATGGTGTCCATTCCTCGGCGACCACGGTCGTTCGGTAGACTTTCTCGGACTTTTCCTCAGCTCTATGACAATGAGGACACTCATCAGGGCATGGTCTTCTCGAGAGTGCGTCTGCGTTTCCATGACTCTGTCCTGGCCGATGTTCTATGACAAAGTCATACTCCTGGAGCCTCTCGATCCAGCGAGCGATCTGTCCTTCGGGATTCTTAAACTGGAGGAGCCATTTAAGAGCAGCATGATCGGTCCGGATCAAAAACCTCCTTCCACATAAATATTTATGGAAGTGCTCGATGGACTTGACGATGGCCAATAATTCACGCCGGGTGACGCAGTAATTCCTTTCTGGTTTGGAGAGTACCTTGCTGAAGTATCCAACGACACGTTCTTGTCCCTCCTGACGCTGCGACAGAACACTTCCAATTCCCACATTGCTCGCGTCGGTGTCCAGGATGAACTGTCCTTCTGGTAGAGGAAAACTCAGCACTGGGGCACTGGTCAACTTCTTCTTCAGCTCGTCGAAGGCAGACTGGCATTCCTCATCCCAACAGAAGTTTCGTCCTTCTTCCGTGAGCCTTGTCAACGGCTTAGCGACGTCGGAGAACATCCGGACATATCGTCGGTAGTACGTGCAGAGGCCCAGAAAACTCCTCAACTGGTGTTTATCTACCGGTATCGGCCACTCCTTCACCGTACTTGTCTTGTCCGGATCAACGGCGACGCCCTCTCTGCTCACTACGTGCCCTAAGTACGAGACCTTCCTTCTGAAGAGTTGACATTTCTTCGGGTTCAGTTTCAGCCCCGCACCTCGCAGTCTCTGGAAGACGTCCTCTAAGTTTTTCAGATGTCCTTCGAAGGTCTTACCCATCACGATGACATCGTCCAAATAGACTAGGCACGTTTTCCACGTCAGACCCATTAGCACGCTCTCCATCAGCCTCTCAAACGTCGCTGGGGCATTACAAAGTCCGAATGGCATGACTGTAAAATGCCACAGGCCGTTACCGAAGGTAAATGCCGTCTTTTCCTTATCGGCAGGGTCCATTTCGACTTGCCAATAGCCGCTTTTTAAATCCAAGGTCGAAAATATCGTGGATCCAGCAAGGGTATCGAGTGTGTCGTCGATACGTGGTAGCGGGTAGCTGTCCTTTTTGGTGACACTGTTCACCTGCCGGTAGTCTACACAGAATCGAGTAGTCCCGTCCTTTTTCTTCACCAGTACTACCGGCGAGGCCCATGGACTGCTTGACGGCTCGATGACCCCGTCCCGCTCTAGGTCCGTGATGATTTTCTCGGCTTCCTCCCGTTTGGCCAAGGGTAGTCGTCTTGCTGTTTGTCGAATCGGTTGTGTCTCGCCCGTGTCAATTTTGTGTGTCACGACCTTGGTCTTTCCCAGCTTTCCATTCTCGGTGGTAAATATATCCTGGTACTTATTTATTAATCCATTGGCCTTTTGTTTCTGTATGGGTGAGAGAAACGCACTGGTCTGGGAAAGAATTTGTTTCAAGTCCTGCGGAGTGTGTCTGGACCTTTCTTCCTCACTAACGCCCCTGACGATGGCTGATGCGGCTATACATGTGCCCAGCTTCGTACCCTTCTTGATGGTGACCGGGTACTGATTGATGTTAAGTAGCCGCACAGGCACTTCCCTTGAGAGAGTAACGAGCGCCTTTCCTACCAGTACCCCCCGAGCCAGTCGATTGTCATCGTTTTCTGGTTCGATCACGGCTGGAATTCCCTCTTCCACAACACCCCTCAGACAGGTAGAGGTGATCGTTTCGCTTCGTTCCGGGAGAATCACATCTTCTGCCATTATTACGTCTAACACAAAGTTGTCACGATTATGTAGCAGTAATTCTTCTTGACCGATCCTCAACACTCGGTGTCCGAAATCCAACTGGAATCCATGATTCCTCATGACGTCCATTCCCAGTATGACGTCTTCCTCAATTTCGGCTATGAGAACAGGATGGTCAAACTTTACTCGTCCCAACGTCATGCTAACCGTCGCTTCACCGTGTATTACTGCCTTCTCCCCAGTGGCAGTTCTTAATTGCCACCTACTTGGCCTAATCTTCCTACGGTCCCTCACAACTTCCGAGCGTACGATCGTCTTCGTAGCTCCCGTGTCCACAAGCATGGCGTGGGATCTCCCGTCGATAGTGCCATCGACGTACACGCGCTCCCCAATTGGTGGGAAAACGAGGCTATACTGGCCCGGGGGTTTCCACTGCTACGGGTCGACGTTCCCCCTTTCTTATCGACCCGCATTAGTTTTCCTGGGCCTTTGCCGGCGCCGCTGTTCTGGGCCGCTTGCAAGAACTCTTCACATGGCCCACTTCGCCACAGTTCCAACAGCGAACTACCTTCTTCTTCGCCGACAGCATCTCCATAATCTGCTGTAGGACCCTTTCCACGAGTTTCTCAGTATCTACTTCCTCTGTAACCGCTCGAACACGGCCGTGACCGCGGGAGGCTTCCATGGCTGCATCATGCTCCAGTGCGATGGCGAGTGCGTCCATTAATGTTTTCGGCCGAGCTAGTCTCAGGGCCCTCTGCAGTTCCTGGTCCCGCAGCCCGCTCACGAACGTCTGCACTGCGAGGCACTCCATCATCTGTTCCGGCGCCGTGGGATACGCCAACCTCACTAGTCTGGCTACGTCCGCTTCGAACTCCTGCAGGGTCTCGTTCGATCTCTGACGGCGATTGGACATCTGGGATTGATGGACTTGCTCCAGATGTGTTTGGCCGAACCGCATTTCCAGTCGCCTCAGCAGCTCATTGTAATTCCCGGCTTCCTCGGTGGATAGCGTCTGAAGAACTTCCAACGCCTCTCCACGTAAGGCTACCGTTAGTGAAACAGCTTTCTCGTGAGGGGACCAAGCGTTAGCCTCCGCTGCTGCCTCAAACTGCTTCTTGTAGCTGGCCCACGGAATTTTTCCATCGAACGTTGGGGGCGTCACTCGATTGATGGATATCGAGTTCTGTTGAACGACCGCCTTTATTTCTTCCTTCGTCTCGCCGCTACTGACTCGCTTTAGTCGTTCTTCCAACTGCTTCGTCTTCTGATCAATTTCGTCTTCTTTCCCCTCGCCGCTACTGAGTTGTTCTAGCCGTTCTTCCAACTGTTTGATCCTCTCTTCAATCTCCTTACGCTGAGCCTTAATCTGGTCGGTTATCTGCGCAGTAATATCTTCCCTCTGGGCGGCGATTTGAGCAGTAATATCTTCCCTCTGGGCGGCGATTTCTTCCCTCTGGGCAGCGATTTGGGCAGTGATGTCTTCCCTCTGGGCACCGATTTGAGCAGTGATGTCTTCCCTCTGATCGGCGATTTCTTCCCTCTGGGCAGCGATTTGAGCAGTGATGTCTTCCCTCTGGGCGGCGATTTGAGCAGTGATGTTTTCCCTCTGGGCGGCGCTTTCTTCCCTCTGGGCGGCGATTTCTTCCCTCTGGGCAGCGATTTGAGCAGTGATGTCTTCCCTCTGATCGGCGATTTCTTCCCTCTGGGCAGCGATTTGAGCAGTGATGTCTTCCCTCTGGGCGGCGATTTGAGCAGTGATGTCTTCCCTCTGGGCGGCGCTTTCTTCCCTCTGGGCAGCAATTTCTTCCCTCTGGGCGGCGATTTGCTTCGTGATGTCATCGTCTTCGAACTCGAAAACTTCCGGGTCCTGGCCATTTTCTTTCAAAAATGCCGAGAGTCGGTCCTGGAGTTCGGTCTTCCTCCCTCCTGTTTCCAATTCCCGTTCCTCGAGTTCTTTTTTTAACTCGGCCACTTTTAGTTCGCGTAACTTCTTCATGATCCGCTCTTCTGACACCAATGTAACGTTTATTTTATAATTTATTTACATTAATTGAACACTAATTTATTTAACACACTAAACTACTTGTACACTAGACTAGACACTACATAATTTATTTGTACTGCTCCGCATTCGGATCGTATGTCGCGTTCACGTCTGCTTCTCTACTTCTAACTAACTCCCTCGATCACAAGCCCCCTTATATATACACCCCCAACCCCGATAAAGAACGTTCTAGTATATTCTAGAACGCCTACGCAGGAAATGTTCATGCAGCTGTCTTGTACGCGTCGTAGTTATTCTTTTGAAGGAGTAAACATGTGTCGCTTTGTTTACTTCTCGCATTACAATATTATAATATAAAAGATAAATCAAGTTTTATAAAATGGGACAATCAAAAGTGTCGCCAGCTTCCGGACTACAACCAAAGAACAACGGTGATATCGAAAATGATACTGTAGTCCAATCATTGACGGTTTTTGCTCAAAATTTTAAAGTACCGCTTCGATTCAGTTGAAATTTGAAATGTATATAGAAAAAATGTCAAAGAAAATATGGTGCCGATGTTCGATTTTACCCTGGGGGTGAGTGCCACCCCTTCTCGAGGGTGGAAATATTTAACCTCAAAATAACACCGAAAATCCATAAAGTGTTCAATTTCAAGCAAAAAATTTGGTTGTCTGCAAAGTCGGTTTACGGACGATAATTTTACGTGATAACGTCATAAGAAAACGTTGATGAAGAATTGCATACGTTTATGAATTGCATTGAATTGTTATCACTAAATTATCATTTATATTTTATATTATAGAAAGTTTTTTCGCACTGCGGTTAGCCGGTCCAACTGGTCATTTTAGACACATTATGACATGTGTGAAGTTGAACATTAATCTTGAACCTTACATGAATTGCCGCACAGGATAATTGTGTTCATTGAATACTAAATGAAAGCGGTCGACTTTTTACACGATCATTTATATCATTCATCATAATTTTTTAGTCGAAATCGTAACATAACCTTTTATTACTGCACTCGTTGAACGTGCAAAAACAAAAAATATATGAGATTATATAGCTAATTAAACTCTCAAAATGCAATAATTAAATACCTAATTGCCGCAATTGTTATTGTAATAGTAATAAACAATGGTATGTACAGTAAATATTCAAATAACCATTAACGTCCAGCTGTGTGCTGCCACCGCAGCCGCCGACGGAGTGGAAGAGAAATAGATGCGTCAGAAGCAAAAAATCTATAACTACTGAGAAGCGACAAAACCCCGAATTTCATGGATCATTTTTTATGCGCATGCGTGAAATTGGCAGTTTATCTGTCAGAATCGAGACGTGACTTTACATTGTAGTTGTTTGCAGTGGCGTAGGTCGCAGTAGTTAAGTGTTTAAAGTTTAAATTTTTGATCCGCGCCTTTTTAACGGCTCTACCGCTAAGACGGACCAGCTGATCCTGTAAGTCAACGCAGAGATGAGACAGTTCAAATTGTATTTTGACACATCATATGAACTGAAACCTAACATATAGACACGATTCCAATTCATTCGTACGTCGTATATTCTTCATTCTTGGTACATTCGTACGTGATTCGTACCGCACTCAACTCAAACTTTTAACCGTTTACATCATTTATACTTATGTACACCAACCTTGCACCCACACAATGTCTAATTTTTGCTGTGCTGTTGGATAAGCTGTTACTGAATATAACAAGCGGGGACCTAATCGGTGTTTACCATGAAGAAATGTCCTCTGAAGTACAAAATCAATCAAAAGCGATAGTCATTCCCGATAACAGCTATCATGAAGAAAACCTAACTACGAAAACTGCCTTTCATTATGTTTGTGGGTATATTTTAAAGAAAGGCCTTGAAGTTCATACATGTAAATATGCAAAGCTTTTGGAAAAAAATGTGATACTCTCAGCACAACTAATTTATTAATAAAATTCAAATAGAAAGAGATAAAAAGATATAAAACATTATTTTAATAAAATTCAGTAAAATTGTATAATTTATATTACATTACAATTTGTACAGAAAGAAAACGATAATCCACAGCTCAATGACGCTTACTTTGTTCCACAATACTTACGCCCCCAAGATCAATTTTATTATAATTGTGATGATGTTTAAAAGAATGACAGGTACTAAAAAATCAAACGATTAAACTAACGTTCATATAATTTTCATAATCTCTCACGTTTAGAAATGGTTGCAATCGTGAATATAAAGTCGTAGACTTGCATTTTATCGTCGTCCATAGAACGTTTGGGTTTATTTTTTAATTGCTCACTGTCATCTAAAACGAGATTTTTACAATTTAAAATTCACAATGCTAAGAGGAATCACTTCACTTCAGTGGCCGTTCTTTTGGTTGCTACTCATAATTGGATTACGCATTACAAGGTTTAATTACATTCTTAATTAGATTTGGATCAAATCATATATCAAGTAACGAAGACGTACTCACCTGAATCTTTTTTGAAGAGCCTTTCCTCATTGATGATAGTAAAGGCGTTCAAGCATAACACGGACGTTTCGAAAATATTCCAGAGAGTTAAAGCCATTTTTACGATTTGGAAGAATATACCTGATGGAAAAACTTAAATGTCATATCGTGACAAATTCACGTCATCACTGCCTACCTTTTTATTATAAAAGCTGCGCTGCATTCAATTCACGACTCATTCTTCTGCAAGCAGGCCACTTTAGGTGTTCACCTGCGGTTATAATTACAGGTTCTAATAAACTGAAAATTATGACATTAGACAATCTTGTGCCAATTAAAATCGAAATGATTACAATCGTGTCAAAACTTTGAACGTATCATTGAGAAACAATCAAATGTTTTGGATTTGTCAGGGTAATGAGAGGTACCCTGCTGTTATGTTATTTAAAAAAATATATATAAAATATATAGTAGAAGCATTCTACAGAGCGTTGACTGATAAAGGGAAAACGGAATATTTGTTTTAAAGTCGCAGTTACTATATGCGAAGATATATAATGCACGACTTCAACACTGTAGCAAAAAAGGAACATAAATGCCTATATAAGGTTTATTCCTACTGAAATCCTGATGAATTCGTGACGAATTTCCTACTCATGCGCAATACCCGTCACGCCTATGGACCTGATTGGGTGGACTGAGTGGGGGATATATAGTAGCTCAAAGGTTGGGGTAAATCAAACAGTTCAAATAAACTAACGGCATTAATTTGGCCTACTAAGAATAAATAAAGGAGGAACACAAGGTAAACAAATTGGAAAGTAATACATAAAAGGTGAATTCTGTCTGGAGTAGAAAGGGGAACATCACGGCAGGATAGATGGACCTTTCTGTAGGCATCTTGGTGAAGCGCACCGTGTCAGACCAGTTAATCATCAATAATTGATCCTGAATATTTATTTAACTCGTTATTTATTTGCGTCTGTATTTTGTGTTATTGTAGTTAACGGTCAAATCGTGTCTCGTTTGTTGACTTTTATAAAGGAACGTATGAGCATATGACATTCCTTTTGATAATTATGGGAGGGAAATCCACGTTTTGTCCCTGGCATAGTTTCATGCTCCAAATACTTCCCTTTGTACGTGACAATATCGATAAATTAAATTAATAAAAAATAAAATAAATAAAAATTGACGATTTTTGATATAACTGAGAACGATAACCATTTAACGAACATCAACTTAAAATTTAGGAAAGGCTGACTGTTTTCCCAGTCTGCTACTCCCAGTACAATTATTTTTCTATTCGGTATAAGAAAAAGTCTCCGGAAAGCCAATGAAGTCGTCTCTGAGTAGAAGGTGATCGCAAATCACTTGCATCTCAAAATAAAACAATTGAAACATTTGTCAGCATTCCTATACCTAAACTATACCTATTAACATTTATTAAATAATTTGCCTTCTCTATTATATGAGTGGTAATCCCCAGATAGTTTGTCGTTTTTCACATGCGTCTTATCTATTACTCCAATAACTTCAGGAAATCCATTTTCCCGAAAATGCCTTTTGATATCCTGCTTTTCATTATATGTGGACCAATTAATACTTTGTGATGATAGAAAAATGTCAATCTTTGAACCACTATGTGAACTGCTATATAGTTATATCAACCATTTTTCACCTCTCGAAAAATAGCACATGTGTGTCCAACAAAACATAAACATAATGTATATTGTCATCTACTTAATTTACCATTAACATCTTGTTTGTTCTTCCAAATATGTACTATATAAATCTATAATTAAACAGATCCTATTATGAGGTACAAATAAAGCAAGCAGTTAAACCGTTACCGACCGATTAGGTATTTCTACCACCGATAAATCTGCAAATTTCCCGGCCCGGCGAATTAAGATCGCATATTTTCCGACCGTCCCTCTTTACTTTGACCGCTACCGACAGATTACAATGACCGCCGATAAAACTGCACATTTTCCGACTCTCACATATTGAAACCTAAACATTTTCCGACCAAGTTATATGCATATAGTCCTACACAACCTATTTGGCAAATATCTAATACTTTGATGCATTTTCAGGCCACCGCGGAGTGAAATAGCCGTTTTCCAATCACTTCTTGTTAAATTAACAGCTGCCAACCGTTTTCGAGAATAACTGTCGTACCTTTTCAACCACCGCCCATCAACCCTCCATATTTCAGACCGCCAATACTGACCCAAAAATATATAGTCATGTTGCTTAAAGCTTGCTCATTATTAATTTTACTTGCTTGCACCCGCTCCTTGCTAATCACCCCACTCAGACATATTTTTGCTTCCCTACTGTGCACGTTATTGAATTAGCTCATTTTCAATGTATCAATGAATCAAATGTAGAAAGTGGCAAAGTGAAAAGTGATTTTATATGCTTCTACAAACTGCTACCGCAGACAACCCATAAAATGAGTCGTTTCGTATGTTTGTATTTTGTATTACCCAATACATTTTTAAAAAAGTTGTTAAAATAAATAGTGACAAGATGGTGTTATTCTATAGAATTTAAGACAATTAGAAACAATAGCAAAATATAAATAAGTGATTCTCTGGGGTTCTAGACAGAGCAATGGACATATAGTAATCTAAATATCTAATATATAAATATTAAATAATATATAGGTACATTACATGTGTGTATATCACAAACGTCGAAATATCATAACTTCGAAAAACTCAAACTGATTACCAAGATAACCAAGATATAGGATGATTTACACCGTGCAGAGAGAGAGAGAGAGAGAGAGAGAGAGAGAGAGAGAGAGAGAGAGAGAGAGAGAGAGAGAGAGAGAGAAATACGCATACTAAACCATAAACTACACATTAAAATGATAGGTACGGAAAGTAAGGTCCACTAAATTGCTATTTCATGACTGATCTTATATCTTACCTATATGAATAACAAGAGGAGAATTTACCTCAAAAACACCGACAATAACAATGTTAAATGTGTTATCAATTCATCATGTCATTGAACAATGAGTAAATTGAAACTGGATTGGTTAATATTGATTTTTGCTTATTAATAATGTAAATTGTTGTTGCGGGAATTATTCAAAAGCTCCAAATTTTTCTTACCGCGGGAATAGAAAAAGGGATGTAATTTATTTAACGACACCCGAATAGCTGGAATCGTTGGATTCCTTTGGAAATGGCTTTGTAACGTTTATTTTATAATTTATTTACATTAATTGTTCACTAATTTATTTAACCACTTAACTACTTGTACACTAGACTAGACACTACATAATTTATTTGTACTGCTCCGCATTCGGATCGTATGTCGCGTTCACTTCTGCTTCTCTACTTCTAACTAACTCCCTCGATCACAAGCCCCCTTATATATACACTCCCAACCCCGATCGAGAATGTTCTAGAAGCTACGATTGTTCTTTTAACAACGCCTACGCAGGAAATGTTCAGGAGGTCACCAGTTACTTTTCGTAAACAACAATCCCGGAGAAAATTCATGCAGCTGTCTCTTACGTCGTAGTAATTCTGAAGAAGTAACCGCTTTACTCGGGGCGAGTAAACATGTGTCGCTTTGTTTACTTCTCGCATTACACTGCCCCCGCCTTAGAGACGTTCCGTCTCGGAACGTATCCCTGGTAGGCCCATGCAGGAACCTACAGTTAACCCCCCGCTTACAGCGAGACGTGGCGTCAAAATAACAGGGGACCGTCTTCCCCAGTCGACATTGTGCAGGCCCAAAACAGCAGGCTAAAACTTCCACTCCGGTATTCTTCAACACTACTTCCAGCATATTCCGGACGCATACTCCTGCGCCAACGTGTTTCTTACTCGGGGGACCTCCGCCTCATCGTGCGACCCTTCATAGGGTGCCAACCGATTGAAGTGCACCACTCTCGGCTTGCCGTTTGGTAGTTTGCTTACCCGGTAGACCACGTCATTGATTCGTTTCTTCACAACATAGGGACCTTCCCAATTGGTCTGTAACTTAGGGGACAAACCACGTTTCTTCTGTGGGTTGTACAGCCAAACTCGATCTCCCATTTGGTAGCCACTCTCTTTAGCGTTGATGTCGTAACGCTCTTTGATGCGATCACTGGCGATATTTAGTTGGTATCGGACTTGATCGTGAATCTCGTTCATCCTTTGCCGCATCCGGGAGACGTAATCTTCCCCCGAAACGTCCTCGTCCGGTCTAGCGCCAAAGAATAGATCACAGGGCAGTTTAAGTTCTCGCCCGAACAGGACTTTGGCTGGAGTTTGTCCTGTCGACTCATGAACGGCCGAGCGGTAGGCCATCAGGAAGAACGGCACGTGTTCGTCCCAGTCTCTTTGATGTGACGAGACCATTTTCGCTAGATAGCGGTTGAGGGTGCGATTCATTCGTTCTACCATGCCGTCAGACTGAGGGTGAAGGGCCGTGGTTCTTGTTTTTCGTACCCCAAACTTCTCACAGATCCTCCGGAATAGGCCACTCTCAAAGTTTCTTCCTTGATCCGAGTGTAATTCCATGGGTACTCCAAACCGGCAGATCGTCTCCTTCACTAGCACATCGGCCACTGTCTCTGCCTCCTGATTAGGGAGAGCGTACGCTTCTACCCACTTCGTAAAGTAGTCCATCACGACCAAGATGTATTTATTCCCCTTTTCGGTCTCAGGGAAGGGTCCTGCTATATCAATAGCGATCCTTTCGAAGGGGCTTCCGACGTTATATTGTTTCATAGGAGCTTTCGGTCGTCTTTGTGACCCATTACTTGCAAAGCATGTAGTACATTTCTTGCACCAGTCCTTCACGTCGTCTGAGCAATTGATCCAGTAGAAGCGCTCCCGTACCTTCTGCAGCGTTTTCTTGATCCCTAAATGTCCACCAGACGATCCGTCGTGAAGATGCCGCAAGACCTCCGGGATTTTACTGGAGGGAATTACCAACTGCCGTCTTTCCTCCGTCCCGTCTTGGCTCTCCAGTACGCGTTTTAGTAGTCCATCCTCAACCACTAGCGAGTCCCACTGTGCCCAATAGCTCTTGAGTTTTGGCGAGCCAGGTGATACCTTTTGCCACTCAGGACGCTCTCCTCCCTCTTTCCAAACCAGGATTTCTTTGAGAACCGGGTCTTTTCCTTGCTCTTGTCGTAACGAGGATGGTGTCCATTCCTCGGCGACCACGGTCGTTCGATAGACTTTCTCGGACTTTTCCTCAGCTCTATGACAATGAGGACACTCATCAGGGCATGGTCTTCTCGAGAGTGCGTCTGCGTTTCCATGACTCTGTCCTGGCCGATGTTCTATGACAAAGTCATACTCCTGGAGCCTCTCGATCCAGCGAGCGATCTGTCCTTCGGGATTCTTAAACTGGAGGAGCCATTTAAGAGCAGCATGATCGGTCCGGATCAAAAACCTCCTTCCACACAAGTATTTATGGAAGTGCTCGATGGACTTGACGATGGCCAATAATTCACGTCGGGTGACGCAGTAATTCCTTTCTGGTTTGGAGAGTACCTTGCTGAAGTATCCAAGGACACGTTCTTGTCCCTCCTGGTGCTGCGACAGAACACTTCCAATTCCCACATTGCTCGCGTCGGTGTCCAGGATGAACTGTCCTTCTGGCAGAGGAAAACTCAGCACTGGGGCACTGGTCAACTTCTTCTTCAGCTCGTCGAAGGCAGACTGGCATTCCTCATCCCAACAGAAGTTTCGTCCTTCTTCCGTGAGCCTTGTCAACGGCTTAGCGACGTCGGAGAACATCCGGACATATCGTCGGTAGTACGTGCAGAGGCCCAGAAAACTCCTCAACTGGTGTTTATCTACCGGTATTGGCCACTCCTTCACCGTACTTGTCTTGTCTGGATCAACGGCGACGCCCTCTCTGCTCACTACGTGCCCTAAGTAAGAGACCTTCCTTCTGAAGAGCTGACATTTCTTCGGGTTCAGTTTCAGCCCCGCACCTCGCAGTCTCTGGAAGACGTCCTCTAAGTTTTTCAGATGTCCTTCGAAGGTCTTACCCATCACGATGACATCGTCCAAATAGATTAGGCACGTTTTCCACGTCAGACCCATTAGCACGCTCTCCATCAGCCTCTCAAACGTCGCTGGGGCATTACAAAGTCCGAATGGCATGACTGTAAAATGCCACAGGCCGTTACCGAAGGTAAATGCCGTCTTTTCCTTATCGGCAGGGTCCATTTCGACTTGCCAATAGCCGCTTTTTAAATCCAATGTCGAAAATATCGTGGATCCAGCAAGGGTATCGAGTGTGTCGTCGATACGTGGTAGCGGGTAGCTGTCCTTTTTGGTGACACTGTTCACCTGCCGGTAGTCTACACAGAATCGAGTAGTCCCATCCTTTTTCTTCACCAGTACTACCGGCGAGGCCCATGGACTGCTTGACGGCTCGATGACCCCGTCCCGCTCTAGGTCCGTGATGATTTTCTCGGCTTCCTCCCGTTTGGCCAAGGGTAGTCGTCTTGCTGTTTGTCGAATCGGTTGTGTCTCGCCCGTGTCAATTTTGTGGGTCACGACCTTGGTCTTTCCCAGCTTTCCATTCTCGGTGGTAAATATATCCTGGTACTTATTTATTAATCCATTGGCCTTCTGTTTCTGTATGGGTGAGAGAAACGCACTGGTCTGGGAAAGAATTTGTTTCAAGTCCTGCGGAGTGTGTCTGGACCTTTCTTCCTCACTAACGCCCCTGACGATGGCTGATGCGGCTATACATGTGCCCAGCTTCGTACCCTTCTTGATGGTGACCGGGTACTGATTGATGTTAAGTAGCCGCACAGGCACTTCCCTTGAGAGAGTAACGAGCGCCTTTCCTACCAGTACCCCCCGAGCCAGTCGATTGTCATCGTTTTCTGGTTCGATCACGGCTGGAATTCCCTCTTCCACAACACCCCTCAGACAGGTAGAGGTGATCGTTTCGCTTCGTTCCGGGAGAATCACATATTCTGCCATTATTACGTCTAACACAAAGTTGTCACGATTATGTAGCAGTAATTCTTCTTGACCGATCGTCAACACTCGGTGTCCGAAATCCAACTGGAATCCATGATTCCTCATGACGTCCATTCCCAGTATGACGTCTTCCTCAATTTCGGCTATGAGAACAGGATGGTCAAACTTTACTCGTCCCAACGTCATGCTAACCGTCGCTTCACCGTGTATTACTGCCTTCTCCCCAGTGGCAGTTCTTAATTGCCACCTACTTGGCCTAATCTTCCTACGGTCCCTCACAACTTCCGAGCGTACGATCGTCTTCGTAGCTCCCGTGTCCACAAGCATGGCGTGGGATCTCTCGTCGATTGTGCCATCGACGTACGCGCTCCCCAATTGGTGGGAAAACGAGGCTATACTGGCCCGGGGGTTCCTATTGCCACGGGTCGACATCCCCTCCATTTTATCGACCCGCATTAGTTTTTCCGGGGCCTTTGCCGGCACCGTTGTTTTGGGCCGCGTCTTCTGTGCTGACAGCAACTCCATGATCTGCTGGACGGCCTTCTCCACGAGTTTTTCTGTGCCTACCTCCTCGGTAACAGCTCGAGCACAACCGTGAATGCGGGAGGCTTCCATTGCTGCCTCATGTTCTAGTGCGATGGCGAGCGCGTCCATTACTGTTTTCGGTCGAGCTAGCCTCAGGGCCATCTGCAGTTCCTGGTCCCGCAACCCGCTCACGAACGTCTGCACTGCGAGGCACTCCATCATCTGTTCCGGTGCCGTAGGATACGCCAACCTCACTAGTCTGGCTACGTCCGCTTCGAACTCCTGCAGGGTCTCGTTCGATCTCTGACGGCGATTGGACATCTGGGATTGATGGACTTGCTCCAGATGTGTCTGGCCGAACCGCATTTCCAGTCGCCTCAGCAGCTCATTGTAATTCCCGGCTTCCTCGGTGGATAGCGTCTGAAGAACTTCCAACGCCTCTCCACGTAAGGCTACCGTTAGGGAAACAGCTTTCTCGTGAGGGGACCAAGCATTAGCCTCCGCTGCTGCCTCAAACTGCTTCTTGTAACTGGCCAACGGAATTTTTCCATCGAACGTTGGGGGCGTCACTCGATTGGTGCATATCGAGTTCTGTTGAACGACCGCCTTTATTTCTTCCTTCGTCTCGCCGCTACTGACTCGCCTTAGTCGTTCTTCCAACTGCTTCGTCTTCGGTTTAATTTCGTCTTCTTTCCCCTCGCCGCTACTGACTTGTTCTAGTCGTTCTTCCAACTGCTTGATCTTCTCTTCAATCTCCTTACGCTGAGCCTCCATCTGGTCGGTTATCTCTTCCCTCTGGGCGGCGATTTGAGCAGAAATATCTTCCCTCTGGGCGGCGATTTCTTCCCTCTGGGCGGCGATTTCTTCCCTCTGGGCAGCGATTTGAGCAGTGATGTCTTCCCTCTGGGCAGCGATTTGAGCAGTGATGTCTTCCCTCTGAGCGGCGATTTGAGCAGTGATGTCTTCCCTCTGGTCGGCGATTTCTTCCCTCTGGGCGGTGATTTCTTCCCTCTGGGCAGCGATTTGAGCAGTGATGTCTTCCCTCTGATCGGCGATTTCTTCCCTCTGGGCAGCGATTTGAGAAGTGATGTCTTCCCTCTGGGCGGCGATTTGAGCAGTGATGTCTTCCCTCTGGGCGGCGATTTGCTTCGTGATGTCATCGTCTTCGAACTCGAAAACTTCCGGGTCCTGGCCATTTTCTTTCAAAAATGCTGAGAGCCGGTCCTGGAGTTCAGTCTTCCTCCCTCCTGTTTCCAATTCTCGTTCCTCGAGTTCTTTTTTAACTCGGCCACTTTTAATTCGCGTAACTTCTTCATGATCCGCTCTTCTGACACCAATGTAACGTTTATTTTATAATTTATTTACATTAATTGTTCACTAATTTATTTAACCACTTAACTACTTGTACACTAGACTAGACACTACATAATTTATTTGTAATGCTCCGCATTCGGATCGTATATCGCGTTCACTTCTGCTTCTCTACTTCTAACTAACTCCCTCGATCACAAGCCCCCTTATATATACACTCCCAACCCCGATCGAGAATGTTCTAGAAGCTACGATTGTTCTTTTAACAACGCCTACGCAGGGAATGTTCAGGAGGTCACCAGTTACTTTTCGTAAACAACAATCCCGGAGAAAATTCATGCAGCTGTCTCTTACGTCGTAGTAATTCTGAAGAAGTAACCGCTTTACTCGGGGCGAGTAAACATGTGTCGCTTTGTTTACTTCTCGCATTACAGCTTTTACTCCAAAATTGTTCAGAGAATTTTTCGAATTCTACCTTTTCCGAGCGAAAACTTTGGGTGAAATGCGTATGTGTTACTAAATAGCTATACCCGAGAATCTTGTTTCCTTTTTGAAAGGAGAGAAGATAAGGGTGAAATTGATTTTGTTAGTTATGCTATATGCTTATAGCTTGTGCCCCCAAGTGTCCCGAAAAAAATTGAACACCCTAAATTACACTTACTGAAGGGGCGAAAAAGAGATGAAATTTATACGATAGTTATTATACAAGTATAAACTGAAAAATTAGTAGAATTATAGATTGGCCCACATGATTTCCGAGTTTCCTTTTCTGTCCGGGTGAAAAATTGGGGTGAAATTTATTAATTTTGTGTTCTTTATTCAAATAAGTAGAAACTGAAGTCTCGATGGCCAGTCTTTGACAAAAGGGTGTCGATTTCGTTGAGGATACATTCGATAAAAAAATCAAGAGTTGGGCTTAACTGTTGAAAAAAAAAACACGAAATTTTAGGGCTTCTGATATTTTAAAACACTCTTTTGGGCTTGCATTTCTAAAACCTGCATATGTGAAAGTCCAATTTTCAAGAGTCTCGCAAGTAAATATTGCCGGTGATTTTTCTAGTGGAAGTGAGGACTTATACATACCAGAATCAATGTTAATATAACCGAGAGTGAATCGCTGCTAAATAGAAACTATCTTTTCGTCTCGTCCACAAGTATAAACGAACTCTCACAAATGCCATACCTATTTTCACATTGAATTGCAATGTTTCCTTAGATAAAAGAACCTACTCAATAGTGTTTACCTTAGAATCCCTCGCTCTTAACAAGACATCTTCCCTTTGGTCAAATTACCATTTTTAAAATCCCAAAAAAGGAACAAGTCATGCATCCAGAGTTAGTTCCTGAAAAACTGAATGACACTTCAAGGAAAGCTCTTCGTTGGTTCAAAAAGTTCAAATAAAGTTGAACGTGGTCATTTCAGTGGTAACACACGGTCGGTTAATAATTTGTAAATGAAATTGCTGTAAACTGTAACAAAATTAAAATATAAATGGGATGGGAAGTTTTATCCAATACCGTAAGCTATGGGAGCTTCGAAACTGTAAATCGATGTGTATTGGAGTTAGAGTGAGCGAACGCTGTATTTATCCCTAAGGACGTTAAGACTTTCCTTGGGTACATGTGTAGGTACCTAGCAACAGCAGAGCCAACAATTTAGTTTAGAATAACATGGCATAACCCCAAGCACATTTTGTCGAAATCGACAGATTACAATCTTCTTTCTGATCAAAATATAGTGAGGTAACAAACAGTGTTTCAAGAGAGTAACTTCACTTTTTCCAAATCACCCTCTGACAGATTGAAAGTTGTTTTCTCACAAAGAAAATGTATTTTCCTTACCTCTGCCGATCCGCTCGGGCGGTTTGTATGGTGATTCTTCTTGAAAGACATCCTACAGGTGGGCCCTTCTGTACTCACCCTTTACCAAATCCTACACGCTCACGTTCACACAAGGGTTCAATGTTTCTTCTCGTCAAAGTTCTCGCTTAACACTTCAATTCAAGAAAACAAAAATAAATACGTCCAAACAGTTTTCAATGGTGTATTACAAAAGTAAAAAAGCAATTTACATATTAATTATCACAAATAGGTAATATAATAAATTCATGATCCCTCAGAGTTTCCAGAGTCAGAGCTGAAAAAAAAAACAGTACAAAATAATTTCATCTGTAAAAACACAAGTGCGCACATAAAGAATTATACATGAAACATTTCATGAATTCATTTTCATACAAAGTTTAGGTATATTTTTCTTTCTTTCACTTGTAAAATATTAGTAACTGTTGATAAGGATTTTACCTATCTATGGTTATGGTTTCATAAAAATCATCCTTCGCTGCCGGTGCTCCAAATGTGAGGGTGACTTTTTCACCATTTTCCAGATCCAACATTATGCTGCTAATGGTTGGACTTCTAATTTGATGGATGTCCCCAAACCGAATAAACGTTTTTTTTAGTAAATCTTCTACATACACGCATTCTATAAGGATAAGTCTTGATGTTTTCAGAACAGTAACATTGACCTCTTCTTGGGGTGGATCGGTCCCATCCTCATCCATTTTAATGGAGATCGAAATGTTTTCCCATACAGCAATATCGCCCATTTTTCTTCGCCGTTTTCTACAAATACATAATATTGTTAACTCGATGCACTGCTTTGTTTGAAGGTACTTACCGAAATGTGCGATTTAACGTCGAGAATAAATTCTCTGATAAGGCCATTACCTGCAAAAAAACAACAAAAACTGAAACTGATCAAAACAAAACCACCATTGCCTTGAACCACAACCTTGAAGATGCCCACAGAACAAGATGCCTTGCCTTGGAGCAAAACGAACGGAACGAACCACGGAACGAACAAAATAGCTGATAGATGGATAGATGTAGAGTGCCTAGAAAGGTAGAGTGTGCAAGTGTGCACAACTATGTAACAAGCACTGATTTGTTCATTTGAAATGTTGGACCATAATGGCGGCACCAATAAACAAGCGAATTGAAATAGCGCGAATTTGAATTTCATTTTGTATGTCCTGTGCAATAGTACATGGGCGGCGCATGAAATTGTTTATTTGCAAGGCGATGATTTTTAAGAAATAAAATGCTTAGCCTTGTTTATGAGAGAACAATTATTAGATTAGTGGTGTCCCTTTGCAATAACCAATCTTTTGCGTTATATGCATAACAAAAACAAACAAAACGAACAAACAAACAAAAACTCAACCCCTACGAAAAATGAACTAGACAGTGTAATATAATAATGAGACTGGCTTCTAGATCTTGAAGTTGATTCAGGTTAGTACTATAAAACATTAGCAAATCGAAAATTTAACAAAGGTATATTATTTGTTGATAAGATAAATTTATGGGGTTTGTGATATGATGAAATCCTCAAATAAAACATTGGAAAATGTTACAATGAAAAGGGAAGTAAAATAAAAACAGATATATTTTATTAACACCTTTTATTGTATTGCATACATTGCCATAGACTCATTGCTACGTGTATGTCTTACATTTAAAGTTTGTATTTTGTGATTGTAAATCCTTAACCTAAACCGAATAAACCTAAAAGCGATTCTTTTTTAATATCATGACAAGTCTCTAGATTACATGGTATGTTTCTCATTTTTTCTAAATGGTTTCTAAATTTTTTCTCTAAATGGTTTAAACTTGAAACCTACAACTGGGGATTATTTTCTTTCAGTAAGTGTATTTACATCTGGCATTGCAATCTATAATGATGTCGAACTTTCGCACTTATTCGGAAATACACTGTATGGCCTGAATACAACACAACTACTATGATAATCACTTTCACTTCAATATATACTTATTTTGGGAACGCTCTTAAATATTTCCCCAACAATAATTCTCTGCTACAGGAAACACTTTAAGGTGGAAACAGACTATCGTCACGTCACGTGAGCTCACGTGCTGTCACGTTAACTCACGTCACTTTGACGTAACCTCAGTCTGGTTCTAATACATTTAAATACCATGTAAAATATTACTCCCCACTTTTTATCCGTGACTTGAGTTAACGTGACAGCACGTGAGTTCACGTGACGTGACGATAGTCTGTTTTCGCCTTTAGAAACACCACAAACCACTACAAACACAATGAAGGAAATTAATCAAAATGAACAAAAATACGCACGCACGCTTATGGACTTTCCACTCCCGTCATACATGAAACTTAATATAAATCTTAGAACATATTTCAATAATTGTCGTTGTATGAAACTTACGACCCGTGCCGGACGCCATTATGGTCCCAAATCCGTTAGTTGGCCACACTCTACTCTTCTAGGCACTCTAGATAGATGGAATGTATTCTCGAAATTAATTCATATTGAAGGTGTATATGCAACAAATATATTCGGTAATCATCCTCTCAAAAACGTTCAACATGAACATCGAAAATGAAATTGATAGGTGTCTCGGTAGTTCCAGTTGGAAGAACACCTGACGCGAAATTGGGAGACCCGGGTTCGAATCCCGGCTGAGCCACAAATTCCATTTTCTAATTCTCTTACATTTGTTGCACAAACAGCTGACAGTTGACCTGACTGACGTTGCATCTCTATGCGTTGCTCAGACGATACCAACACAGCCAACACAAAATACCCGCTTAAAGGAGGTAGTAGATTATGAATGGAGTCTATTATGCAAAGCTTTTGGAAAAAAATGTGATACTCTCAGCACAACTAATTTATTAATCAATTTCAAATCGTATAGTATCCACGAAAGTGGTGATGGAAGCCTTAAACGCCACCAAAGGAATTTATATATTTCATTTATAAATTGGAAATATTTAATTCTCAATTTGAAAAAAAAATTGTAGTGGGCGAGCAGTTTCAAAAAATTTGTTTACATCATTGATACCCACAATATTCAGTCATCCTTGTATATATATAATAATGGAGAAAACACACATTTTCATTTTCAGATTCTCTTACATATTGTAATGCGAGAAGTAAACAAAGCGACACATGTTTACTCCTTCAAAAGAATAACTACGACGCGTACAAGACAGGTGCATGAACATTTGCTGCGTAGGCTTCTAGAATGTACTAGAATGTTCTCGATCAGGGTTGGGGGTGTATATATAAGGGGGTTTGTGATCGAGGGAGTTAGTTAGAAGTAGAGAAGCAGAAGTGAACGCGACATACGATCCGAATGCGGAGCAGTACAAATAAATTATGTAGTGTCTAGTCTAGTGTACAAGTAGTTTAGTGTGTTAAATAAATCAGTGTTCAATTAATGTAAATAAATTATAAAATAAACGTTACATTGGTGTCAGAAGTGGGATCATGAAGAAGTTACGCGAATTAAAAGTGGCCGAGTTAAAAAAAGAACTCGAGGAACGGGAATTGGAAACAGGAGGGAAGAAGACCGAACTCCAGGACCGACTCTCGGCATTTTTGAAAGAAAATGGCCAGGACCCGGAAGTTTTCGAGTTCGAAGACGATGACATCACGAAGCAAATCGCCGCCCAGAGGGAAGACATCACTGCTCAAATCGCTGCCCAGAGGGAAGAAATCGCCGCCCAGAGGGAAGACATCACTGCTAAAATCGCCGCTCAGAGGGAAGATATTTCTACCCAAATCGCCGCCCAGAGGGAAGATATTTCTACCCAAATCGCCGCCCAGAGGGAAGATATTTCTACCCAAATCGCCGCCCAGAGGGTAGATATTACTGCACAAATCGCTGCCCAGAGGGAAGAAAGCGCCGCCCAGAGGGAAGACATCACTGCTCAAATCGCCGCCCAGAGGAAAGACATCACTGCTCAAATCGCTGCACAGAGGGAAGACATCACTGCTCAAATCGCTGCCCAGAGGGAAGAAATCGCCGCCCAGAGGGAAGATATTTCTGCTCAAATCGCCGCCCAGAGGGAAGAGATAACCGACCAGATTGAGGCTCAGCGTAAGGAGACTGAACAGAAGATCAAGCAGTTGGAAGAAAGACTAGAACAACTCAGTAGCGGCGAGACGAAGGAAGAAATAAAGGCGGTCGTTCAACAGAACTCGATATCCACCAATCGAGTGACGCCCCCAACGTTCGATGGAAAAATTCCGTGGGCCAGCTACAAGAAGCAGTTTGAGGCAGCAGCGGAGGCTAATGCTTGGTCCCCTCACGAAAAAGCTGTTTCCCTAACGGTAGCCTTGCGTGGAGAGGCGTTGGAAGTTCTTCAGACGCTATCCACCGAGGAAGCCGGGAATTACAAGGAGCTGCTAAGGCGACTGGATATGCGGTTCGGCCAAACACATCTGGAGCAAGTCCATCAATCCCAGATGTCCAATCGCCGTCAGAAATCGAACGAGACCCTGCAGGAGTTCGAAGCGGACGTAGCCAGACTAGTGAGGTTGGCGTATCCCACGGCACCGGAACAGATGATGGAGTGCCTCGCAGTGCAGACGTTCGTGAGCGGGCTGCGGGACCAGGAACTGCAGAGGGCCCTGAGACTAGCTCGACCAAAAACTTTAATGGACGCGCTCGCCATCGCACTAGAACATGAGGCAGCAATGGAAGCCTCCCGCATTCACGGTTGTGCTCGAGCTGTTACCGAGGAGGTCGGCACAGAAAAACTCGTGGCAAAGGCCCCGGAAAAACTAATGCGGGTCGATAAAAGGGAGGGGACGTCGACCCGTGGTAATAGAAACCCCCGGGCCAGTATAGCCTCGTTTTCCCACCAATTGGGGAGCGCGTACGTCGATGGCACTATCGACGGGAGATCCCACGCCATGCTTGTGGACACAGGAGCTACGAAGACGATCGTACGCTCGGAAGTTGTGAGGGACCGTAGGAAGATTAGGCCAAGTAGGTGGCATTTGAGAACTGCCACTGGGGAGAAGGCAGTAATACACGGTGAAGCGACGGTTAGCATGACGTTGGGACGAGTAAAGTTTGACCATCCTGTTCTCATAGCCGAAATTGAGGAAGACGTCATACTGGGGATGGACGTCATGAGGAATCATGGATTCCAGTTGGATTTCGGACACCGAGTGTTGAGGATCGGTCAAGAAGAATTACTGCTACACAATCGTGACAACTTTGTGTTAGACGTAATAATGGCAGAAGATGTGATTCTCCCGGAACGAAGCGAAACGATCACCTCTACCTGTCTGAGGGGTGTTGTGGAAGAGGGAATTCCAGCCGTGATCGAACCAGAAAACGATGACAATCGACTGGCTCGGGGGGTACTGGTAGGAAAGGCGCTCGTTACTCTCTCAAGTGAAGTGCCTGTGCGACTACTCAACATCAATCAGTACCCGGTTACCATCAAGAAGGGTACGAAGCTGGGCACGTGTAAAGCCGCTTCGGCCATCGTAAGGGGCGTTAGTGAGGAAGAAAGGTCCAGACACACTCCGCAGGACTTGAAACAAATTCTTGCCCAGACCAGTGCATTTCTCTCGCCCACACAGAAACAAAAGGCCCATAAATTAATAAATAAGTACCAGGACATATTTACCACCGAGAATGGAAAGCTGGGAAAGACCAAGGTCGTGACACATAAAATTGACACGGGCGAGACACGACCGATTCGACAAACAGCAAGACGACTACCCTTGGCCAAACGGGAGGAAGCCGAGAAAATCATCAAGGACCTAGAGCGGGACGAGGTCATCGAGCCGTCAAGCAGTCCATGGGCCTCGCCGGTAGTACTGGTGAAGAAAAAGGATGGGACTACTCGATTCTGTGTAGACTACCGGCAGGTGAACAGTGTCACCAAAAAGGACAGCTACCCGCTACCACGTATCGACGACACACTCGATACCCTTGCTGGATCCACGATATTTTCGACCTTGGATTTAAAAAGCGGCTATTGGCAAGTCGAAATGGACCCTGCCGATAAGGAAAAGACGGCATTTACCTTCGGTAACGGCCTGTGGCATTTTACAGTCATGCCATTCGGACTTTGTAATGCCCCAGCGACGTTTGAGAGGCTGATGGAGAGCGTGCTAATGGGTCTGACGTGGAAAACGTGCCTAGTCTATTTGGACGATGTCATCGTGATGGGCAAGACCTTCGAAGGACATCTGAAAAACTTAGAGGACGTCTTCCAGAGACTGCAGGGTGCGGGACTGAAACTGAACCCGAAGAAATGTCAGCTCTTCAGAAGGAAGGTCTCATACTTAGGGCACGTAGTGAGCAGAGAGGGCGTCGCCGTTGATCCGGACAAGACAAGTACGGTGAAGGAGTGGCCAATACCGGTAGATAAACACCAGTTGAGGAGTTTTCTGGGCCTCTGCACGTACTACCGACGATATGTCCGGATGTTCTCCGACGTCGCTAAGCCGTTGACAAGGCTCACGGAAGAAGGACGAAACTTCTGTTGGGATGAGGAATGCCAGTCTGCCTTCGACGAGCTGAAGAGGAAGTTGACCAGTGCCCCAGTGCTGAGTTTTCCTCTGCCAGAAGGACAGTTCATCCTGGACACCGACGCGAGCAATGTGGGAATTGGAAGTGTTCTGTCGCAGCGCCAGGAGGGACAAGAACGTGTCCTTGGATACTTCAGCAAGGCACTCTCCAAACCAGAAAAGAATTACTGCGTCACCCGGCGTGAATTATTGGCCATCGTCAAGTCCATCGAGCACTTCCATAAATATTTATGTGGAAGGAGGTTTTTGATCCGGACCGATCATGCTGCTCTTAAATGGCTCCTCCAGTTTAAGAATCCCGAAGGACAGATCGCTCGCTGGATCGAGAGGCTCCAGGAGTATGACTTTGTCATAGAACATCGGCCAGGACAGAGTCATGGAAACGCAGACGCACTCTCGAGAAGACCATGCCCTGATGAGTGTCCTCATTTTCATAGAGCTGAGGAAAAGTCCGAGAAAGTCTATCGAACGACCGTGGTCGCCGAGGAATGGACACCATCCTCGTTACGACAAGAGCAAGGAAAAGACCCGGTTCTCAAAGAAATCCTGGTTTGGAAAGAGGGAGGAGAGCGTCCTGAGTGGCAAAAGGTATCACCTGGCTCGCCAAAACTCAAGAGCTATTGGGCACAGTGGGACTCGCTAGTGGTTGAGGATGGACTACTAAAACGCGTACTGGAGAGCCAAGACGGGACGGAGGAAAGACGGCAGTTGGTAATTCCCTCCAGTAAAATCCCGGAGGTCTTGCGGCACCTTCACGACGGATCGTCTGGCGGACATTTAGGGATCAAGAAAACGCTGCAGAAGGTACGGGAGCGCTTCTACTGGATCAATTGTTCAGACGACGTGAAGGACTGGTGCAAGAAATGTACTACATGCTTTGCAAGTAATGGGCCACAAAGACGACCGAAAGCTCCCATGAAACAATATAACGTCGGAAGCCCCTTCGAAAGGATCGCTATTGATATAGCAGGACCCTTCCCTGAGACCGAAAAGGGGAATAAATACATCTTGGTCGTGATGGACTACTTTACGAAGTGGGTAGAAGCGTACCCTCTCCCTAATCAGGAGGCAGAGACAGTGGCCGATGTACTAGTGAAGGAGACGATCTGCCGGTTTGGAGTACCCATGGAATTACACTCGGATCAAGGAAGAAACTTTGAGAGTGGCCTATTCCGGAGGATATGTGAGAAGTTTGGGGTACGAAAAACAAGAACCACGGCCCTTCACCCTCAGTCTGACGGCATGGTAGAACGGATGAATCGCACCCTCAACCGCTACCTAGCGAAAATGGTCTCGTCACATCAAAGAGACTGGGACGAACACGTGCCGTTCTTCCTGATGGCCTACCGCTTGGCCGTTCATGAGTCGACAGGACAAACTCCAGCCAAAGTCCTGTTCGGGCGAGAACTTAAACTGCCCTGTGATCTAATCTTTGGCGCTAGACCGGACGAGGACGTTTCGGGGGAAGATTACGTCTCCAGGATGCGGCAAAGGATGAACGAGATTCACGATCAAGTCCGATACCAACTAAATATCGCCAGTGATCGCATCAAAGAGCGTTACGACATCAACGCTAAAGAGGGTGGCTACCAAATGGGAGATCGAGTTTGGCTGTACAACCCACAGAAGAAACGTGGTTTGTCCCCTAAGTTACAGACCAATTGGGAAGGTCCCTATGTTGTGAAGAAACGAATCAATGACGTGGTCTACCGGGTAAGCAAACTACCAAATGGCAAGCCGAGAGTGGTGCACTTCAATCGGTTGGCACCCTATGAGGGGTCGCACGATGAGGCGGAGGTTCCCCGAGTAAGAAACACGTTGGCGCAGGAGAACGAACTTTCGTTCGAAGAATTTATGAGCGCCTACGGGGGTACCGGAAAAGCACGGTATGGGGTAACCTGTGAAAAACAACAGGATTTGTTCAGCGTACCTGAAGAATACTCGTTGGCCCATTGTGTGTCCGCCGACCTGGTAATGTCACGAGGTATCGCCACGGTTTTCAAGAAGAAGTACGGGCGCTTGGAACAACTCAGAGCGCAACTCCCGGAAATTGGCAAGGTTCTGGAACTACGTGACAACGTAAGACACATCTTTTATCTGGTTACGAAGGAGATCGGGTCCCTTAAACTATGTTATCACAATGTATGGCGAACCTTGCATAGGCTACGAGACCGACTGCTGGAGCTCGACATCAGGAAGCTAGCTGTCCCCAAGTTAGGTGCTGGACGAGATCAGCTGGACTGGAGGGTTGTCCGGAACATGCTGGAAGTAGTGTTGAAGAATACCGGAGTGGAAGTTTTAGTCTGCTGTTTTGGGCCTGCACCATGTCGACTCGGGAAGACGGTCCCCTGTTATTTTGACGCCACGTCTCGCTGTAAGCGGGGGGCTAACTGCAGGTTCCTGCATGGGCCTACCAGGGATACGTTCCGAGACGAAACGTCTCTAAGGCGGGGGCAGTGTAATGCGAGAAGTAAACAAAGCGACACATGTTTACTCCTTCAAAAGAATAACTACGACGCGTACAAGACAGGTGCATGAACATTTGCTGCGTAGGCTTCTAGAATGTACTAGAATGTTCTCGATCAGGGTTGGGGGTGTATATATAAGGGGGTTTGTGATCGAGGGAGTTAGTTAGAAGTAGAGAAGCAGAAGTGAACGCGACATACGATCCGAATGCGGAGCAGTACAAATAAATTATGTAGTGTCTAGTCTAGTGTACAAGTAGTTTAGTGTGTTAAATAAATTAGTGTTCAATTAATGTAAATAAATTATAAAATAAACGTTACAATATTTATTTCATATACACCATCACTTGAATTAATTTCGAGAACATATTCCATATAATACAATTTTACTTACAAAATTTTCTGTAAGATTTGCCATTCTTCAGTTTTGATGTCCTGAAGCCTGAAGTCCTCAAATAAATTCTTAATTAGAGAAGGCATAAATATGTGAAAGTTTATATTTCCCCACTTTTTGTTTTGAAGTGTCGCCCAGGAAAACTGTCACCATCCCTGCCTTTCGCCAGGCATCGGCAGAAATCGGGAATGATCGGTGCTGTTAACTCCAACCAATTTCAAGTTTTTTGAAATAAAGGAGAATTACCAAATAAACAACTAATTAACAAAATTAAAACAAAAAGGATGGTAAAGTAACTTGAATTAAAATTTACTCCTAATGTACACTGCCTTACAGGTTCTTAACAAATCGACATAAAGGAATACACCGGTGAATAGGCAAATTTTAGTTCATATGCTGATTGGTTTTATAACTGCAGTAGGCAAAAAACTTTTTCTTAGATTTGCATTACGCTTTTATAGCTTAAGCCCCCAAGTGTCCCGAAAAAAAGTTGAACACCGTAAATTTCACTGACTGAGGGGGTGAAAAGGGGGGATGAAATTTATACGACAGTTATTATATAAGTAGAAACTGAAAAATTAGTAGAATTATAGATAGGCCCACATGATTTCCGAGTTTCCTTTTCTGTCTGGGTGAAAAATTGGGGTGAAATTTATCTTTGACAAAAGGATGTCGATTTCGTTGAGGATACTATGTCGATAAAAAAAAATCAAGAGTTTTACTTAACTGTTGAACAAAAAACACAACATTTTAGGGCTCGTGATGTTTCAAAACACTCTATTGGGATTGCATTTCTAGAAGCTGCATATGTGAAAGTCCAATTTTCAAGAGCCTCGCAAGTGAATATTGCCGGTGATTTTTCTAGTGGAAGTGAGGACTCATGCTTACCAGAATCAATGTTAATATAACTGAGAGTGAATCGGTGCTAAATAGAAATTTTCGTCTCGTCCACAAATATAAACGAACTCTCACAAATGCAAATTCCATACGTATTTTCCCATTGAATTGAAATGTTTCCTTGGATAAAAGAATTCTGCACTGAATGACATTTTAAGGAAAGTTCTTCGCTGGTTCAACAAGTTCAAATAAAGTTGAACGTGGTCATTTCAGTGGTAACACACGGTCGGTTAATAATTTGTAAATGAAATTGCTGTAAACTGTAACAAAATTAAAATATAAATGGCATGGGAAATTTTACCCAATGTCGTAAGCTATTGGAGCTTCGAAAGTGTGAATCGATGTGTATAGGAGTTAAAGAGTGAGCAGCGATTGGTGTATTTATCCCTAAGCCCTTTATACCTACCAACAGCAGAGCCAACAGTTTAGAACGTGGCATAATCCCAAGCACCTTTTGTGGAAATCAACAGATTACAATCTTCTTTCTGATCAAAATATAGTGAGGTAACAAACAGGGGCTTTCAAGAGAGTAACTTCACTTTTTCGAAATCACCCTGACGGAGTTGAACGTCGTTTTCTCACAAAGAAAATGTATTTTCCTTACCTCTGCCGATCCACTCGAGCGATTCTTCTCGAAAGACATCCTACAGGTGGACCCTTCTGTACTCATCCTTCACCGAATCCTATATACTCACGTTCGCACAAGGGAATTACACGAGAGTTCAACATTTCTTCTCGTCGAAGTTCTCGCTTAACACTTACATTCAAGAAAACAAAAATGAATATGTCCAAACAAATTTGGTTTTCAATGGTGTATTAAAAAAGTAAAAAAGCAATTGACATACTAATTATAACAAATAAGTAACATAATAAATTCATGATCCCTCATTGTTTCTAGAGTCGGAGCTGAAAATAAACAGTGCAAAATAATTTCATCTGTAAAAACACAAGTGCGCACATAAAGAATTATACACAAAACATTTCATGAATTCATTTTCATACAAAGTTTAGGTATATTTTTCTTTTAGGCCACTTGTAAAATATTAGTAACTGTTGATAAAGATTTTACCTATCTATGGTTATGGTTTCATAAAAATCATCTTTCGCTGCCCGTGTTCCAAATATTAGCGTGATTTTTTTACCATTTTCCAAATCCAACATTATGCTGTTAATGGTTGGACTTCTAATTCCTTGGATGTCCCTAAACCAAATATATCGGGTTTTTTCTAGTACATCTTCTACATGCACCCATTTTATAAGGATAAGTCTTGATTTTTTCAGAACATCAACATTGACCTCTTGTTGGGGTGAATCGATCCCATTCTCATCCATTTTAATTGAGATCGAAATGCTTTTCCATACAGCAATATCCATTTTTCTTTGCCGTTTTCTACAAATACAAAATATTGTTATATAACTCGATGCACTGCTTTGTTTGCAGGTACTTACCGATATGTCGAAAATAAATTTTGTGATAAGGCCATTACCAGCAAAAAAGAAAGGATGGACACAAGATGATCCTGCAGGATCCTTTATCTTTATTCTTAAAAGTGGTATATCAGTGGAGAGTACATACAACGCAGACCTTACCTTGTGAAGGAAATTGTCGTATTTTATCCAAGGTAGGTATAATTCCACTTTATAAATAGGACTCCCGAACTTTTGACAGGTAAACATTACTACACAATGTTGCCACATATTTCTATTGGGAAAACAAATGGTTTTGTAAATTCAAATGGAACGGATAATAACGGTCGGAGAAATACAACGATTATAGACTACCAGGATTGCTCAGTTCGCCGAATCTGTCAGCCAAAAAACTCTGTGACGTCATCACCGGTGCTGGACAGAAGATAGAGATTTATTCATTTTACTGTAGTAAACGTAAGATTTATCATCGTAAACTGTACGGTTTACGTACGTACTCTACGTAATCCATATTTACGTACGATATCCACATCACATCATCCACAGATCAACACGTAAACGCACCTCAGCACCGGTGATGACGTCACAAAACTGTCCAATATTGGTCAAATGTAAGTGAGCAATCCTGGTTAGTTTATAATCGTTGGGAGAAATAAACCCGAGAAGAGAGAGCCTAAAATGGAGTTATAAGTGCTTTATTAGCCTAATTCGTCCATTGATCTTTGAAGATTCTCGTGGTGAGGTTGTTTTTCAACTGTCTAAAAGAGTGATACATTTATTGGGCTCTATTGTTTTCAATTTTTGCATATTAATAGGTAGAATATGTATTAATAGTAGGTAAATTATTGATCAATAAGATATTGTACTGAAACATTCAACTTAAGCTAAAATCGGACAAACTTATCTTTAAATATAGTCCGTAATGTATTAATAATCGGTGTGCAAATGGGAAGCAAATAGAGGGTAAACCAATCCGAGATAAATTTCGCAGACATACGTAAAAAGCTGGAACAACTTCCATACAATTGAAGGAAAGGTTTTATTTCAAACGCACAAGTTCTCGCGTTGTTGGTTGCATAAATTAAAAAAGTCTGTAGAATTACTTTATGTGAAATAAAATTGATCTGGCAACAAAACTGTCAAAGTATACGTTCCGCCCCATTCTTTAATTTACGTTCTTTTTTAATTTAATTATTAAATTTGCTCTAGAATGTAAATAGACGACAACCATATCAAGGTTATCAAGTAACAGTGGACATGGAACGATGGAACAGGAAAAGCGTTCCCATTCCCCATGACATAGAGATAAAAGAGAGAGGAGGTAACAAATGTGGTTGGAACAAATAGACCAAAGCACAGACCAAAGTGGCTTCTGCATATGGCCGACTTCCCGTAAGAAATCTTTCTCTCCAATGGCGTAGCATTACATTAACTAAAATTATGAAATAATAATTTGTATGAAGCAGTTTTATTTTCCATAAAATATCACAAAATACTACCAACATATGAAACAATACGAAGGTTGTTCAATACGAATTAAATAACAAATTTTTTTTAAATATTCTTGATTAATTTAACGCATATTTATACTAATAGTTCATAACAAAATTATCTACATCAGTTTTTAAAACCTTATGCTGTTGTTCATTCCTTGGAAAACGGAAACAAACAAAAAATTTCCGATTTTGGGATAAATCAGTTAATAGAAGAAAAATTACCAAAAAAGAACTGTGCTCCAGGTATACCAGGATGACAAAGAACGAGCAGGAAACCAGGAAGGAGAGGAAGAGCTAATTCAGTTATGTAGTGGGTATATTATATTAAAAATATGTATGTATTTATTATTAATTGTTAAACTTTGGTTCCCAATGGTAGACTGTGGCTCCCCCCATAGATCCGCCACTGCACAATTCGGCAATATTAATCGCAAGCACGCGTTCGAAAAGTGGCTTCTCAATATGGCCGGTTCCGTCTACAAAATTTATTACCCCCTCTCCCTAAATATTACCTCCTCTCTCTTTTATCTCTATGCCCATGTCAGTGTTATTTCAAGGCCACACATTAGTTACAGTTGAGTTGAAATGAAATTGTCTTATATCAGTGACTGTTTATTCAAATGTAACTTTAATAACGAACAGTCAAGACAATTTTAGTTATAAAGTTTTTCTGTAAGATTTGCCATTCGTCAGTTTTGATGTCCTGGAGTCCTAAAATAAATTCCTAATTAGAGAAGGCATAAATATATGAAAGCTTATATTCCCCTCCCCCCCTCTTCTTGTTATGTGTCGCACAGGAAAACTGTTGCCATCCCTGCCTTTCGCCAGGCATCGGCAGAAATCGGGAATGATCGGTGCTGTTAACTCCAACCAATTCCAAAATAATTTTTTGAAATAGAGGAGAATTACCAAGTAACCAACTAATTAACAGAATTAAAACGAAAAGGATGGTAAAGTAACTTGAATTAAAATTTACTCCTTCTGTACACTGCCTTACAGGTTCTTAACAAATCGACATAAAGGAATATATGATGAATAAGCAAATTTAATAATTAAATTTAAAAATTACGCCCTCATCATTACCACCCTGATAAAAAATTAATGTAACCCACTTGCCTTTAACTTTATTTAGATATTATTGATAAGATCTATTTGGTTTAACCGGTTTAGAATGCTTATTTTAGAAAAAAAATAGTTGTTTAAAATGAAAATTGCATTTTCGTAATTTTGGAGAAAAAAATGTGTCTTTCAATAAATTAAAAATTATTCCAGATATAAAAAACTATTTCAAATGTTAATTGTAGGGCTTGTCTCACTGATAATTCTTATTTTTGTATTTATCTTTGTATCATAAAAATGAAGGAGATATGGCGTTTCGAACTTTACATTCGCGTACTAATTATAGCTCATCCAAGCACTTTGAACGCAACCCTTTTCAAAACTACGCATTGTAAAAACTTTTAACTAATTTGATGTTAAAACGCTTGGAATTCTCTACAAAATGCATTTTTTAAAAAGTTTCGATCTTGGAAAGCAAGGGAATTTTTTTCGCTAATTCATAATTTTTAAATGATTTATGATACATTACATTTATTTTTATCGTGAATAACTCGAAAAATATCAACTTTCCAAAAAAACTTTATACAACAAAAGTTACTTAGAATTGGTCAATCTATAGATTTCCGGGTTTATTTTGATTAAAAAATTTCTTACCCCTTAGAAGGGGTGGTTTCCTCCCCTAGGGAAAAAGCACACTTCTGCACAAGTTCAACTTTGAAGAACGTTATAAATACTACCTAAATCCCAATTTTTAAAGATATCGACCTTTTTTCCTAAAATTCCACAGTAATACGGTATTTTACCGTTGATGACTGGAGTACTGATGTTTTGTAAAATATTTCATCTATTTTCTATTTTTCAAGTTCTGTATTTACTTTCATGGAAAACTTGGGATTATCCTGAATGTAAATGATCCTGAAACTTCAATGAAATAAACCATATAAATCTGGCGCCCGAGCATTAAGCTCCTCCTTAATATACCGCACTTGAACTACGATACACTAAAGACTGGAAGCTTTCTTTCAACCGACAAATTTGTGAATTACTGCATTTTAGCTATATTATGTATGAATACGTTATACTTACCATCATTAACATGTGGAACCATATATCGACACAGTGTTCGTGAACGTCGAAAGTACTAAGGAATATTGTAGATTACACACATGTTCTATCATTAATAGTAGTTATAGTATTCATTATTAGTAATAACCGTAGTTGTATTGTATTAACAAAATATTTCGTTAAGTCGATTATAATGTTAACAAATTGGTTGATAAATTTTTAATGAACGCGATATTGCATTTTGTAATAATGAACACTAACAATACAATATTTGAATGAACCTTTCGTCGTATCCATGAACTCCAATTTTCCAATTTCTTTTTTGTACCATTGAAAATACAAGTAATGATTCATTACTTCATTCATTAATGGTTCATTCATAACATATACGAAAATCTTTTCAGTGAAATTAAAAATTTGTAGGTTACTACGCCTAATTCACCTAAATAATAATTAACTAAACTTTGAATTCATTAAATTAATTTTCTTGAGACGTAACTTGTCATCTCTTACTGATTTATGCTGCGATTCTGAACACATCTGTAGCGATCGTAGTAAAAACTGTAAGCCTCGTAAGCATAAATGCAATTCTGAACATTATCGTAAGTTACGGTTTCTCGTAACTTCTTACGATATATCGTAAATAGTTACAGGAAGCCTTCTGTGTGTCTGTAAACACTCGAAAAACCGTAGTGGAAGAAAATGAGAAGAGGTAACTCATGTAAAACGTTACAATATGAATAAAAACATGAATTGTGTAGACAGTTTTTGAGTTATCAGACAATCGATACGTTCTCACGAAAATGTTGGGGTAAAAAAAATCTTCAAAATTGATCAATGGTTTAATAGCGCCAAAATGGCATATATTTCTGTAATGTTTTCACATGTTTTCAGTGCGTCACAAATTGTTTATTTTAGGAACAGGACAAGAATTATAAGAAAAAATCTGCGAGACGTGATGAATCCCTTTGAGATTCCAGAGCAGCATTTTTTAAACAAATGTTTCGTTTGGGTAAAATAAACGTAGAAATGCTCATAAGCGAATTACAACCTTGCAAACCTCACAGAGGCACGATTCCATTGCATTTAAAGGTAAAATTGTACATGCTTTTGCTGAAGTGAGGTAATTACACGCCTTTATTGTTCAGCAACATTACATTTAGCTGGTACAGGTTTTTCTCAGAACCCTGTCGGTAGCAATGGTTGGATTGCATTAAGCCAAAAGCCAAAAGAAACGAAAGATTCTCAAAAGTAAACTTTACCACTTCAAACTTCACTTTAAAATTAAATATTCAATTTCATTTTTTTTTTGTTTTTCTAATGCAATGTATCTTTCTGCTAATTGCTTTAGAGTCTTATTTTGTTAATTGTTTAATAACATTTAAATGTTTAATTGTTTTAAGTTTAACGTTTAATACCACATAACCTTGTCTTGTCTTGTCTTATTAAGTTAACGTCTCTTTTTCGCTGCTGTGGCCAATTTGGACGGGACCTACAGTTTAACATGGGCTCCGAACCACGGTCCTCGAGCACGGTTGTACCCCTTAAGGCTCTCACCCCAGTTGACCCACTCCATGCTCTACCGACTCAAGGTATGTGTATCCTAGTCCCGCCCTCCTACAGAATATCCGATCCGATCCTATCCGGCCTGGCTACCGTCGTGAATAGGAACGGGATTTTGGATACATTTTACACACTTCTCGCAACACATACAACAGCCATGGATTACGTGGGACTCGAACCCACAACGAGGATGACCGCCTGATTCAAAGCTTGCGCCTTAAACCACTCGGCCACCGCTGCCCCCACATAACCTTCAAATTCTATATCAGAAGTTATCCGTTATCCATTGATCGTAAGAACGTATCGCTACGGATTTCTACGAACCGTAACGTCTCTACTTACGAGAATCGTTATTTTACTTCACAGAATCGCAAATATCGTAAATCCGTAAGTCTCACTTTTACGGTTGTCTCGTAACGTACGGAATTACGGTTTTACGAGAAAGTTCAGAATCGCAGCCTTAGTTCTTCTTATCACTCGTTAATTTTTTCCCGTAGCTCCGAATTGCCTGTTTAAAATGTTTTATTTTATAAATTTAGCAAATACACGCTGTGTTCATGACAAGGTTACAAGATAGATTGACTAACTAGTAATTACTACTACTTCATTCATAAACTTTACCACGAGGCCACATAGATGATTGGCAAGTGTGATTGATTTAAAAAAAAATGAGTTCTGGGATTTTTCATTTTTGAGATCATTTTTCTTATATTAATAATCATAAGGCCAATTTTCATCGAATTTAATAGAGAAGTTAACTCTGCAGGTAAATAACTCTATTTAATAATTTTCTACTGGTAGAGGTCAATTACTTAGAGAAGAAACACCGTAACAGTTGCGCAGAGACGAATTTTAGATGGTTTACCCTAATTTGTCTAGTAGTATGGGTGCTAGTTTGTCTAGCACCCATAATGTCACCACTTGGCCTTGATGCTCGATTATTGTGGAAGTGGCGTAGCGTAATTATTTTGGAGTGCTATTTTTCGTTTTATTTGGTGTTATTATCGTTGGCGATTTTACATTGTCTCTTCTTTTTCTTCTTCTTCTTCTTCTTATTTTAAGACAAAGTCTTGTTGTTTCAAAGCTGTAGCCTAAGTTGTGACTCCGATGACCAGCTTTCGTACCATCGTTTGGGGGGGTCTTCCTGGAGGTCTACGGTTGGTTGGTTTCTCCTCTTTTGCGATTTTGGGTAGGCGATTATCAGCCATTCTGTCGACGTGGTCTCTCCATGCTCGTCTTCTCATTCTGGACCATCTTACAATGTCTAGGATGTCACATTGGGATCTTATATCGCTGCTTCTCACTCTGTCTCTAAGCGTTTTGCCGGTGATTGATCTTAGCGTCTTCATTTCAGTTGTTCTTAGCAGTTGTTAGTAGCGGCTGTTTCTGCTCGTGTTTCTGTGGCGTAGGTCATAATAGGTCTTACGCACGTCTTGTAAATTCGCGTTTTGCCTTCAATACTCATGTGTTTGTTTCTCCATATTACGTCCCGTAGGTAATTTTACATTGTGTAGTGTTTAAACCTTCATTTAAAGAAGAACATATAGATCTGTTAAAGGTATGGTCTAGCCCCAAGTATATTTATTTAAATTCATTACAGCCCTAACCTTTAATTCAAACATACGCCACTGATGCTGGTAAAGAGAGGTAGCTGTATGGTGTGACGTATACCTGTGCGAATTTGATGACTGTGTTTCTTCTCTAAGTAATCGACCTCTATACACTTTCCAAAGAGATATGTGTAATATAGAGTGTTGAGCCTTTGCACAGCTTATTAATTTTTGTGATGAGAAATGGCTGTCTCAAAACACGAGAGTGGAATTGTGACATGTGTGGCAGATTGAAATATTAAATGTTTAAAAATACTTTTTTTTAAGTTTTTATTTGTGGCTTCTGGTTAATTCTATTCTGGTTTATTCTATCTGCATTAAAATTCGAGCGGTTTTATTTCATATAAACGTCCTTTTAAACACTTATATTGCTGATATTAAAACATTTGGTTTCATTATTTAACACTTTATTATGGTGGTGTAAGGTAAGGTAAAAATACTCCTTGATACGTTACAATTTGATAGAACGTTCGTTAAACTGGAGCTATTTGTCCTTCCACTAAATTACACATTAAGACGGAGTCGTCCATTTCGCTCAACATAAGAACAGTTACTCTCCAGTACCAGTCACTTATTGGGAACCTGTCGAATTTCGAACCGTCAAAAGTACCATTTCTGACTACGAATATACCCTAAAATAAGAATAGAAAACACTTTGTTGAAGGTAAAACTGACACAAATACTACAAGCACAAAAAAGAGAAATAGGAACTTCAAAAAACGTTTAAAACTTACGAACTTAATTGGGTAAGTTTCCGTCTATCTTAATAAGATTAATTTATAAATAAATAATGATGGAATGAAATGTAAGAAGTGGCAAAGTGAAAAGTGATTTTATATGCTTCTACAAACTGCTACTCCAGGCGACCCATAAAATGAGTCGTTTCGTATATTTGTATTACAAAATACATTTTTAAAAAAAGTTGTTAAAATGAATAGTGACAAAAAAAAGAAACGTATGCAGTAAATATCAGAAAACATATTTTTAATCATTTCCGGGCGAAGAAATAATTAGAAATCAGTAGCCATTTGCCAAGACTTCCAGATTTTCCACTATTCCCGAAATGTTTTCTGCTAAACCCCCATCAAAATTAAGATTTACTTTACGAAAGTAATTGAATACACTCTTTACAATACAGGGTGATTATTTAGCTCTTTTAAAAACTAGTTTAAAAGTGAAATTACTAGGGTTGTGCCCGGCCAATTGACCACGGTCAAATTCCCGAGAATTTGACAGAATTTGACCGAAAAGAATTTGACCAAAAAGAATTTGACTGGTCAAAATCTTTAAAACTCCTGCTAAATAAAAAGCGTTTATTCTTTCTTGCTTTTGTTTGTCGGTTTTTATTGGAAAAACTATAATTTGTACTGCCGCAAAATCTATTATGTCTATATGTAGAGCCACATTACATGTAACACCAGCTACTTGGTGGAAAAACTGGTTAGCTGACTGTGCCTCATATGTTGCAGCTGCAAAATTATTAAGTATGGCAGCTTCTTCAGCTTCATGTGAGAGAAACTGTTCTACTTGGGGCATGACACATACGAAATTGCGCAATAGATTGAAGACAACCAGGTCATTATCTATCGGCCTTTGTCTAATATAATTACCTAATGAGTCTACTGTTTCCTTATTTTTTTCCTGTTTATTGTTTCATATTAGTTTTATCAAATAAACCCTATAGGGCTTATTTCATAAAAAACAAGATTTTGACCAAATTTTGGTCAATTGACCGGTCAAATTCCCGGCCAATTGACCAAAAAGATTTTAACCGGTCAAAAACCCAACCCTAGAAATTACTATATAGACTTATTTTGTAAAGAAATTTTGATAGAAAGTCAACTTGTGACATTCAGCGGATATTTGTAACTTATAACTGACATTTTCAGCCAGTTTTCCTTATTTTTAGTGATATTGTTAACAAATGAGTAGTTTTTTGGTGATATTAAGTAATGGTATTGTAACGAAACGGCTCGCCGCGATATAAACACGCCGGGAGCTACACAAGTTCGCCGAACTGCGATCCCGAGAAGTACGGGTCGAAGCCGATGGGAAGAGACGAGAAGGTTCGACGCGATAACAAGTTCCGCGAATTCTAGAATCATCTCCCGAAACTTCGGGAATATTCCAGCCAACGTCTAGAAGGCTTCTGCCTGCGTTTATAAGGATTGCCGGACCCAAGGCGGAGGCAGTGGAAAAATCGGTGTGTAAACATTCGGGCGAGAGACCGCGCGCGTTAAATAAATAAACATCTCTGTGTGAAATAAATTATAAGTGTTAAGAGTTAGAATAAATTAATTAGGACAAATAGTGTAGTGTTTAGTTTTAGTGAATAGTAAAAACGTTACAGTATGTTAAAGCTACTAATTTTTTTAAAAGTTAAAAAACAAAAACTGTTGCAACTACTTCACCAAACAATATGTTTATATGCCCATTTCTTTATCAAATTAAATTTATTTTAATTGTAAAAGTCGATCATTATAGGGGGCTGACGACTCACCATGTAATTACTCGTATTGGAGCGGAACAAGGTTATCCACGACGAGATTTCGATACTTTTGCGAGACTCACGCACGAGAATCAAGACGAGGCGAGACTTAGGCACGATAAGATGACACACGATACGAGACTTTATATTTCATTGGCGCACTTTATCACAAATTTACTGTTATGCCACGAGATAAACAACTTGAACGTCTTTGCGATTATATTCTTGAAACAAACCTAACTACCTACAGATCCTCATTTTCCACCTCATGTCTGGACAAATTTTTCTTCGTTGATGACACTTACCACAAATGACTGAATCTTTCGATGCGCAATTGAATTATAAATTGTACAGTTACAGTCTTGAGATATTTGTATTATTTAATTATGATTTATTTACCGTTTGCGGGGGCATTAATCGACGTTCAGTCGGAGTTTTATATTAAAATGAGAAGTACTTGAGAGAGGCCCAAGAAAATATTAAAAAAATTATGTTATTTAGAGGAAAAGTGTTATTCCTGCAAAATTCCGAAATTAGATTTCTCACATAACTTTTCAACTGTTGTAATTTAACGAATCCTAAAAATATGAGTAAAGAACTTTTGTTTTCTATTTTAATTTAGTTTAGTCTGACAAAGGTATTTACTACTGTAATAGAAATAGATATTATTCGATCGTAGCAACTACAGTATAGTTTACTTACAGTTTAGTAGGGAGCTTCAATTGGATCTATTGATGTTTGGTAAATGTTTATCTTAAAAATTTGTAAAACACATTAGCATAAGTATTACATTAGTTACTATATGTACATGCTGAGTATTATTAACATATTTAAAGGAATTTAAAATTTACACTCAGTTAAATTAATAATTTAAAATTATTATAATAATTAATAATTATAATAAAAATTATTTTCAAACGCAATTAAACTTATGCACTACCAACAAAGAAATATGTAAATCAAAGAAATAAAACATAGTACTACAAGTACAATGTGTTTTAAAATAATTGTCATCTAGTTGGCGTTGGAATTTCTGTGCATGTAATTTTTGATGTGCCGCGCTCTATTGATTTGAACCTATCTAATTCTGACAACAAGTGTCACACATTGTCAAACTGGCAATCAGTACTGCTTGTAATTAACGGCCCTTTTCAGGGCCAAAACAAATACTACAAATAGACAAATACTCATAATTCGTTTTCTTTTGACTGAGAAAAACCAGAAATCAAAAGAGGTTAAGTAGGTTATTTTGAGGTTATGTATAGCTAGTAGAAACTCCTATTTTTGCAAGGCGTTTTTTTTTATTTTACATAGGAATTCCACAGCCGACTAGATGACAATCATTTTGATACACATTGTATAAATATCATTAAAATTGTTATCATGAATATCTTAATAACATAATCATGACTACTACTACAAACCTCATTATCATCAGTAATGGGGATTAAACATGCTCACAATGTTTGTTATAATTATTTTGAAGAGCACTCATGCGCGTTATGGCAATACTCAATTCTTTGGAGTAATTAATGAAGTAACTAAAGAACGTTTTTCTATTACTTTACCCGAAAATTGACGTTCGATATTTTTTCCTAACATTTCTTTTCAGTTGTGCTCAAATTAACCCTATAAAATTAAATGGTGGTAACCTTGTGGTAAATTATGGTGGTCTCGCCAAGCCACTGTATGTGTGTGGCTTGTTTTGCTATTGTGCGTACAACATATTGCTTTTTACAAGTTTTAATGTCTTTTTACTGTTTGTATCCTCATAAGATATGTAGTGTTCTTCTAAAAATAATTATATGACTCTTAAAATTGGGACTAATTGGGAACTGTTCCATTAATTCTGTTGTGGTGCGAATCGTTATCTTCGTTGTAATCCAGTGATCAATTTTTGATATCTTTAGCAGACAACAACAAAGCATCCTTCAAGCATCCATGTTGCTAACTGCAATGATGCATAATCATCCTTTTTCCTTTATTGCAATGAACTGGCAATTTTTAGTACCTTATTATTCCATCATTTTTGGCAGTTTCTTGGGTATCAAAAGATTGTTCTCTCTTTCTGTCTAAATGTAAAAATGTCGGATAAGTAACTGGTCCCCCATCGCCTTGCTCTTCCCGACCCCATGAGAACTTTCTTTTTGTAGCACATTCCAGTTTTTATAAAAATGTTCTTGTGGTTTCTCTGCCGCATTTGATTTTGGGGAAAATGCAAGTACTTGTTTATTTCGTATTTATTGAAGCAAACGTCGGTACTTCATTTCTGTTATACGTATTATATGTGGTGTTCGCAATAACGCCACCATCTATGGAAGAAAGAATCCTGGAACTTCCATTATATTTTCTTATTTCCTGTCAAATCCTTGTATTGTATAGTATTGTAACCCCGGGTTACAATACTAAATCCGGTTGGCCGAGATACTCTTTGTCTGTTATAATATCTGTTTAGGTGATTGTTTCTGATAAACACATGTTCTTCAAAATATTTTATAAACTGGATATAACGTCTTTGGAACATTTTGAAAATGCCATCTATTCTTGCTAGTAGTTGATTCAATACTTACTCCTTCCACACCGGCAGATATAATTTCTTGTTCCCACGGAGGAACATGACTATTCATGACTACAACTACAAAACTGATCAACCATTAAAATGAAATAAAAGCTTCTAAAATGCTGTAAGCTCTAGGTACGCTAAATATAATCTGAAATGAAAGTGTCGAAACGCTAACCTGAAATGTTCTTCACTCATGTAATATAAGATATCAACAGTCTAAAATTTCCTTTTGAGTACGACCCACTTCAGGTTTTTGTTAACCGTCCGTTATACCTTCTTCTAATTCAAGCAATAAAGTGAATCCTTCCCATTATTATCAGTATTAAACCTTGTCGGGGGACTAAAGTTGGTAAGGGTCTCACAGGTTGCGGAAGATGCTGGTACTTACGTAACGATAAAACTTGGAGAAAAGCCCATTGTTTTATGACGAATGGGTCAGAGAGAGTCAAGAGACAGTGCGATAAGCCGACTAGCGATATTTAAGACTAGAGAGACCTAAATTAGCGCGTTAAGTGTATAATATAAAGTAATTAGTTAAGGAAGAGACTAAATAGATTAAGTGGTGATAAGAAATGTATAAATTAATTAAAATAAACGTTACAATAAGTATATGGAATGTTTAAGGATTAGGGAATAAGGAGGACGATATGTTAAAACAAACGGGAATCAACATGGTAGTTATCACAGAAACCAAAAAGAAATTAAAAGGCACAAAAGATCTTCGAAGCTGTATGATGATATACTCGGGGCTATATCTAAATATCCGTTCAAAGGGCGGAGTATCAGTATGATTGATCACAGTCAGGATGAAAATTGATAGAGGACAACTTTCTCTCTAGAATGAGGAAGCTCACTCCTTTAGGGCTGTATCCATGTCCTGGACGAATTTTATTTATTTAACATTCTTGTTCGATGTGTGTTAATTTTTATTTATTTTTTTAACTGTGTGTGTCGACGTAATTGTTTTGTATGTGTGACGCCGCACATTTCAAGCAACAGGAGCCCAAAAACAACTTGTTTGCGAGCCTGAGGATGGCTTCCATGAAGCCGAAACCGGTCGCTCATCTCTGAATGAAGCAGTTGGTTAAGACTTGGTGTTTTCCTTTGGTTTACATTGCCATGGCCAACTTTGAGAAGCTGGACAACCTTCGGTCGAACAGAGGACGCTTAACTGTTGTAGGAGCATATACCCCAGATGAACGTAAACTGGTAAAGGCGTCAAGACTTCTATGAACAGTTACAAAAACCACGTGACCAAACACTTAATAACGACCATTTAGTAGTAACAAGCGACCTCAATACGAGAGTTGGTAATATACCTATTCAAGGATGTCCGGGAACATTCGGAGAAACAACTACAAACAAAAATGGACATAGTACACTTAGGCAGTTTGTGACAGTGAATGAACACAAAATCGCCAATAATTTTTTAGAAAGTAAGATGCTCATAAAAATACATTGTTAGCCAGAGGATTAAAGTCGATACTAGGTTACACCATAACAAATTCGCGACTAAGTGCGGATGCTCTTGACACAAGTGTTTAGAAGATGTGATATAAGCTCAGGCTACTTTCTGCTCCTATCAAAAATAAAACTGCATACAAGATGGTGGAATAGGAAACACAATAAAACTTCTCAAGATGAAGTATTGAAAATACGTCTGTTTAGAATAGACTTACCGAACATCTGGTAAAAAGTAGTACTGTAGACAACGTAGACATTGAATGGGAGAATATAGAGAAGTGCATAACACCTGCAGCAAATGAAGCTTACGAAGAAAAAAGAAAATAAGGAGTGGAAGAGGCCTCAGGATTTGGAACGACGAGATAAAGAAAACACTAAAAAAACAAACAGCATACATATGTACAACATCTTCAGAAAAACAGCGCAGAATCTAGAGAAAACTATGTAGAGAATAAGAATAACGTAAATCAGATCATTAGAGAAGCACATCAGTCGTGGGAAACATTTATAAGTCAATAGAAGATGACGTTCACGTTCACCAGACATTCGCCTACAATATCATAAAGCAGCTTAATAAAAACTAGCAAGACTTGGCTAGACTAAATACAATTAATGTAGAAACATGGATATAATGCTATAAACAACTTTCGTACATAGAAGAGGAAGATAAGTAAGAAAGCTCAGAGAACAACGTTGAACAACTAAATGTAACAAATTAGAGAAGCACCAGTGAAATCAAAAAATAGAAAAGTACCAGGCCTAGATGGCATCAATATAGAACTGAAAAAATACTGTGGACCACATCTAGAACTTAGATTAACGCATCTGTTTAATGAATGTTGGCTGCGGCTGAAAATCCCAGAACATGGAACTCGGCGGAGGTAATTTCGCTCTTCAAAAGGGAGAAACGTTCTCTACCTGATAATTATAGTGGCATAAACCTTTTGAATACGGCTTACAAACTTTATGCACGAATACTTAATAAACGGTAAAAAATATAACAGAGATGCTATTATCAGAAGAACAACATGGATTTCTAAAGTGTAAATCCACTGTCGACTGTATTTTCACAATAAAATAGATAATAGAAAAACGAAGAGAGTATAACTTAGCAACCTATATTGCATTCACAGACATTCGTAAGCCCTTTGATAGTGTCGATAGAAGTAAATTATGGAACATATTAGACAGACGAGGATATCCAAAACATCTAATAAATGCCATCAAGTGCTTGTATATGGATATGAAAACAGATATAAATACGGGATTGTCGAAGACAAAAGAAATAAGTGTTAACAGGAGCGTAAAGCAAGGTTGCAGTATATCGCCAACACTTTTCAACAAGTATATACATATAGACGACATCATTCGGAGATGGAAACCAACCATAGAGAAAGGTACCTATACGAATTACCAAACAACAAAACCTGAATTGCCTCTTGTCGATGATATGACAATAATTCAAAAGTTGAATTTCAATCAATCAAGTGAAACGATCCAGTCAGGGCAAAAATACTCTTTTATGGAAAAACAATAGAACAAATGTTTGACTTTACTTACCTAGGTAAGTAAAGAGTGAAAAGAGAAGAAGTAAAGACAAAAAAGTAGGAAAATTCCAACATATCTGTGGTACCATAGATAGAACACTTAAAAGCAATGCTACCGAAGAAACGAAATAAAGTTATATGAAACAATGGCCACACCAATACTTACTTAGGGAAGCGAGAGGTGGACAACAGTAGCAAAAAATATGTCTGAAAGGCAAGCTACTGAAATGAATTCCTTAGATGGGTCTAAGGATGTACAAGAATGGATCACATAAGAAACGAAGATATAAAAAAGGACCTGACAATGACCGACAGATTAAAGAAATACCGAAAAAATTGGCGTGAACATGTAAAAAGAATGGAACCTTCTACGATCCCCGCGATAACTTATGAATAAGAGCCACAAGGTAGAGATCACAGACCAATAACAAGACCCGCTGTTCCCGTTAGAAACTGATGTTTGTTTATATGCCAACATAGGCGATAGGCGCGGTATAAAGGGGGAAGGAAATATGGCCGCCGTTGACGAATTTTGACAGCGTACAAAATAGCTATCCATAGGCGTATCAATAATATGGGGCAAAAAGAAAACAAAATTAAGAAAATAATTTATTTATTTATTTAAAGGTGCGAAATAAGTGACAAATGAAGTATAGAAGGACATAGATTACCAAAATCATCATGACAGTAATAATGCATACAATAAGTATAGTCCAAGACCCATCTGTCAGAAATTTGCTTCAGATTGACGTAAGAGGTAACCGCAATGTTTTTACATAAATACCTCGGCAAGAATGTCTAGAATAAGGATTGACTTATCCTCCAAAGCGCAGAGGTCGGGAACATTGTTTAAAATGCAACAATACAAAAAAATGTAAAAACGCGTTTTTCCCGACTTGTTTTGCTTCAAACCTTCTAAGTGTTGAATTAAGAAGAAAGTTGAAGAGAGAAAAAAAGTTGTAGAATCGCTTTTTACATAATATGGCGTAGGTTAGAAATTTAAAAATTTATTAGGGGTTTTGCCTAATAATAATAAACAAAACAAAAATCGGCCTAAAAAAGTGGTTTTTTAATTTATTATTTTAGGCTCTTTAAAATGTAGTTAGGGCTTTCATATCACAGGTAGAAAATTTTGAAGTTATAAGAAAAGAATCCTGTAAATTTCGTTTCGATCGGTTTATTAGATTTTCCACAATAATTTTGCAATCCAGAAAAATCGAAAAATATAGAAAATTTTCAAAATTGTTAAATTTTTTTTTCCACTATTCAATTTTAATAAAACTGGCTGGGCATATATAAGAAAGAACAAGCTTTCATGTGTTTTTGTCAGAATTAAAAAATATTTATTAGAACGGTCAGTCATTGTTTAAATTTGGTGTCGTTTTTTTTTACTTATAAACAAATGGATTATCTCGGCGAATATTTTGTTAGATGAAATTCTGAAAACATAGCCGAAAGATACTGGGAAAGACGCTTCTTTTTATACATAATAAGTTGCTATTTTGTTCATTAGCTTGTGAGGTATAACTCCTCAAAGTTGTTTAGTGTTTAATAAAATGGTTAATAATGGTTAATAAAATTACTATGTTTTCTCATATCTTAAGAAATAATTGTTTCTCACAGTAACCAGTATAATATTTTTGTTGAAATTTACATTAAAAAGATTGAAATTTAAATTAAATAAAATGTCTCGCTTCGAATTTTGACAAATTCATAAATTTGACATTTCTATTAAACACAGTTATAGGGTAGAACTTAATTACCTTGTAGTACTTTTAGGTTCAAAACCTTGATGCATCGGTAATGGAGCAGCATCTCTCTTTAAATATCTAGCATTGATCTGCTGGAAACCTAAAATAATAACACTGATAGAACGCCACTGAGATGATACATAACCTCAAAAAATATCATTAATAAATTTCTTTATTTACCTATGAAAAGACAGTCCCGAGGCTTTCCCTGCATCGCTATAAACGTTGCATACCCTTGCACCTATTAACCATTGTTAAATGTTTTCTATTTTTATCAAAATACACACACAATCCGCGTACACAACGAATTCTATCACGTGAAAGACTAGGACGCGATGTAGCCACTCATAACAAAAGTCTATATTATTTTAGATTTACCTACAACTGACCAACCGTAGGCGAAGTAGGCTGGATGTATACGCAAATCGTAAGCGAGAATTCGTCATCTGCATCTATGCAACAGCGCAAAAAAACGCTTAGAATGTGCTAAGATCTTGGCAATACATTATTTTGTAAACAAACGGGTCTAGTTATATTAATGGTCTGTGGTAGAGACCCTAGACCCTACAGGGAGGCCACGCAACATGTGCCGCAGTGCATTGATAGACGGAACAGGCAATGCCTAAACCATGACATGAAGAAGAAGAAAATTAAACTTTGGTAATCCCTCGTAAATACTACCGCTTAATGTTTATAACGGTAATAATCGTCTTAGTATATATGTGATTCTAAATAATTGCACTCATCAATTTCTTGGTATTTCTTACGCTTCAATATGTTTCAAATTTCTATCTTCGTCAACAATTTTTATGATTTTCGCGTCACTATTACTTTATGAAATGCTAATAACATCTAGGACGATGCACTTCCAATATCAGCTCCTTTAACTCCTGTGTGCATTACCAATTTTTTATATTAGGCTATTGACTATGACTATAAGTTTCCTATCAAAATGATAGTTTTTAAAGTCAATTTTTTAGATTTTTCAATTTTTTTAATTTTGGTTTTTGAATTTATTTTATTAGAAAAAAAAATTATTTCAAAAAATTTCATTTTGATAGGAAATTTAACTCTACAAAAAATCTTATGACATATATCTTCAAAAAATGCATAGTTTTTGCGCTGTAGCCGAAAAACCGTAGAGTGGCCAAACTTACCCCGTTCTCATAAACGCATGGCTAAATTTAGTAGCACTTTTGGACTGTATTTCTTTAGAGGTCAATTGACCGTTTAAAACAATAAAATACCTCGAACGCGTTAGTTCCTTATTAAATGACATAGTCAATAGCCTAATTCAGACATAAACTGTATAGCACTTCGAGATATTCTCGAATATTATCAGTATTAGACAGTGGTTAAATCCTCATTAGACCAAGAGCTGGAGACGAGATTTCAACGTCATAAGTAATATGGAATTCGTAAACAGGAGTAAACTCTATTACCATCAGTTATTAAAGTTCCAAGCAGGCGGACAGATTACTTGGGGCTAAGGGTAGTTATAAGAGGTGAAAGTTGATAATTTTTCGGGAAAATTCCGGCATCGATAATACGCTTAAAAATGTATGTAATGATAGGTCTTGCCATACCTAATCGAAATTCCAAGCGGCGGTTACATAAGTAGGTGCAAAGGGGGCGGCGGACAAGGGTAAAGGGGGTAAAAACGCAGAGATCTACAGCCGAAATTTCAGCGTCATCGTCATCGGTAATATGGAATTCGTAAACAGGAATAAACTCTATTACCATCAGTTATTAAAGTTCCGAGCAGGCGGACAGATTACTTGGGGCTAAGGGTAAATGGTAAGGGCTTAAGGGGTGAAAGTTGATAATTTTTAGAGAAAATTTCGGCATCAATAATACGCTTAAAAATGTATGTAATGACAGGTCTTGCCATACCTATACGAAATTCCAAGTGGCGGACACATGAGTAGGTGCAAAGGGGGCGTCGGACAAGGGAAAATGGGGTGAAAAGGTGGAGAGCTACAGCCGAAATTTCAACGTCATCAACGTCAACTTTAATAACTGATGGTAATAGAGTTTATTCCTGTTTACGAATTCCATATTACTGATGACGTTGAAATCTCGTCTGCAGCTCTTGGTCTACATGAATGCTACTGCCTAAAAGTTGCTTGTCACTATGTTGATGGTCTTGATATACAACACAGATTTCAATGTTTTACCTCAGTCAAATTTTTAAATTATTCCTATGGCGGCATATGTTTTAATCCGTTATTACTTGGTCAGTTGATTGAAGATTTACCTTTAGTAAACTTTCAATCAACGCCCTTAATTGTTTCCTGCTCACCCTTTTGAACGGACATCCTCCGATCGGCGGCGTCATGACTTTTCTGAACCCGCTCCAAGGTTTATCGTCCCCCTCTACGAAACTACAGAAATTTTTAATTTTCACCGTACTGAAATGCTCGCAAGAGTTCAAATCGTCTCGGTTTGAACACCTCAACAGTTTTAAATGGAGCTGAAATTGAATCGTAAAAAATGTATATTTTCGACTCTGAACTTATCACTTTAACTCCCTCTCCGCGTCTGAGGGTTTTGGTGATGTGGATCTTCATGGAGACGAAGACGGTCCTATTCCGAGTTTGGACGTTGACGTTCGTGTAATACATCGGAGCATTGGGATACTCGGGGCATTTCCCGTCGAATCTGTAGAATCTGATGGTCTTCGATCTCTGAAACACTTCATGCAAATCTCCGTTGCTTCCCTTTGATGTCACTTACGAATATATCGAAGTCGCTGATGACAAAACCTATGAGCAGGACTGGCAGGATCCACACCGGTCTCAACATCGTAACAAACAGGAATAGCATTTCGCTACCTGCAGTAATACGTATAAGCATTTAACGAGTTTGTAGATTAAATTCTTATCTGTTGAATCTGTGTGAAGGGATATTTGTATTAATAACCGACACAGGATATGGTAGTCATTTCATTGTAACATTCAGATTCACTTTATTTATATGAATGTTGGTTTTGGATTGTCTATTTCATTGATTTAATTAAATGATTACTATGTGCTACTAATATTACTATTACTATTGCTCGGAATTAAAAATGATCCATATCATGTTTTTTTCTGAAATACCTACGTGCAAGTTTAAATTAAATGAGTTATTTATTATTCATTCAATTATATAAAATACTGTTCTTTTTGAAAATTCACTAACATTTTTTAATGTCTTTGCTCATTAGCTTTCGTAAAAATAAAATGTACAACACGACGAATCTCTAGCGTCGAATTTTGTATGGGAGTGATTTCCGCCAAAGGTGGTTATTTCACAGCAAACTGCGGAAGATGTTTTTTCGTTAATATTGGATAACTCCGCAACGTTTTACGCGTTAATTTGCAACTAAAAGTAGAGGATATAAAAATCTGTAACACGGCCACGAGAAGATTTTCCAAGAAATGTTAATAATTGAGCTAATTGGAGATTTCCAATTCAGATCCATGTATCGGGTGTTTTTTTTTAATTTCACCTCATAGTAGGCTGTGGATCACAGACCATTAATATAACTAGACCCGGTGTTCCCATTAGAAACTGATCTTTGTTTACATGCCAACATAGCCGATAGGCGCGGTGTAAAGGGGGAAGAAAATATGGCCGCCTTTGACGAATTTTGACAGCGTACAAAGTAGCTATCCATAGGCGTATCAATAATAAGGGGCAAAAAGGAAATAAAATTAAGAAATTAATTTATTTATTATTTAGATCAACGGGCAATGAAGCCCTTTACATGCTAGGTAACAAAGGTGCGAAATAAGTGACAAATGATAAAGAAGGACATAGATTATCAAAATCATCATGACAGTAATAATGCATACAATAAGTATATTCGAAGACCCATCTGTCAGAAATTTGCTTTAGATTGGCATAAGAGGTAACCACAATGTTTTTAAATGAATACCTCGGGAATAATGTCTAGAATAAGGATTGACTTATCCTCCAAAGCGCATCGGTCGGGAACATTGTTAAAAATGCAACAATTTAAAAAGAAATTAAACGCGTTTTTTCCCGAATTGTTTTGCTTCTAACTTTTTAAGTATTGAATTTTGAAGAAAGTTGAAGAGAGGAAAAAGTTGCAGAATCTATTTTTACATAAAATGGCATAGGTTATAAATTCAAAAATTTATTAGCGGTTTTGCCAAATAGAAATAAACAACAAAAAATCGGCCCAAAAAAGTGTTTTTTTTTTAACTTCTTATTTTAGGCACTTTAAAATGTAGTTAGGACTTCCATATCACAGGTACAAAATCCTCAAGTTATAATAAAAGAATCGAGTAAATTTCGTTTCGATCGGATTATTAGAGTTTGCACAATAATTTTGCAATCCAGAAAATTCGAAAAATATTGAAAATTTTCAAAATTGTTTCAATTTTTTTCCACTATTCGATTTTAATAAAACTAGCGGTCATATATAAGAGGGAACAAGCTTTCATGTACTTCTGTCAGAATTAAAAAATATTCATTAGAACGGATAGAGTCATTGTTTAAAGTTGGTGTCGTTTTTTTTTGCTTATAAACAAATAGATTATCTCGGCGAATTTTTTGTTAAATGAAATTCTGAAAACATAGCAGGAAAGTACTTGGAAAGACGCTTCTTTTTATTCATAATAAGTTGCTATTTTGCTCCTTAGCTTCTGAGATATAACTCCTCAAAGTTGTTTAGTGTTTAATAAAATGGTTAATAATGGATAAAATTACTATTTTTTCTCATATCTTAGGAAATAATTGTTTCTCACAGTAACCAGTATAATATTTTTGTTGAAATTTACATTAAAAAGATTGACATTTAAATTCAAAAAAATGTCTCGCTTCGAATTTTGACATATTCATAAATTTTACATTTATTATTAAACACAGTTACAGGGTAGAACTTAATTACCTTGTAGTACTTTTAGGTTCAAAAACTTGATGCATCGGCAATGAAACAGCATCTCTCTTTAAATATCTAGCATTGTCGGTTGCACCTATTTTAGACACAAAATCATCTTTATTGAAATGTTTTGAGCAAATATAGGACGATTTTGTTATGTTATCATTTTCGCTAAGTCCGAAAACAGAAATCCAAATATTTCTTTTAATTGGATCTGCTGGAAACCTAAAATAATAACACTGGTGGAACGCCACTGAGATGGTACATAACCTCAAAAAATTTCATTAATAAATTTCTTTATTTACCTATGAAAAGACAATCCCGAGGCTTTCCCTGCATCGCTATAAACGTTGCATATCTTGCACCTATTAACCATTGTTAAATGTTTCCTATTTTTATCAAAATTACTCCCGGTTAGTTTTGGTTTGGTTAGGTTAGCGTGTGACAGACTACGACGCGATGTTGCCACGTGTCCTCTCATAACGCAAGTCTATATTATTTAGATTTACGTACAACTGACCAACCGCAGGCTAAGTAGGCTGGATGTATAAGCAAATCGTAAGCGAGAATTCTTCATTTGCATTCATGCAACAGCGCAAAAAAACGCTTAGAATGTGCTAAGATCTTGTCAATACATTATTTTGTAAACAAACGGGTCTAGTTATATTAATGGTCTGTGCTGTGGATAGTGTTTGTGAATGCGCCTTACTAAAAAATGTCAAAATTGACATAACCTCACTTTTTTAATAAAAATTGAAACTGCTCCAATGGGTTAATAGTGTCTTAAAAAAGACAGTCACTCATCTACGCCTAATTAATAGAGCCAAGCTGTCTTTTTCAAGACACTAGTAACTGATTGGAGCAGTGTCAATTTGTATTAAAAAAGTGAGGTTATGTCATTGACATTTTTAGTAAGACGCATTCACAAACACTATTCACAGCCTACTATGAGGTGAAATTTAAAAAAAAAAAACACCCGATATAATCGAGCTACTTACGCCTTATAGTCCATTCTTTTACGGTAAAATATAGTAAAACCTCCGAATTTTAAAGTACCGCGCCGATTTTGATAAAATTTTGCAAGTGAGCTTGTCTTACCGTCCATTTCAAGAGTTATATGATTAAAATGTGTTCTTTTTGTTTTTAAGGGGTGAAAACCACACATCCTTACCAAAAATTAAGAACTGCATATTTAAGCGCTTTCTGAATCTTAATAATGTTTAAGTATGTTAAATTAAGATTTGTTTCCTATATGGAAATGCATTTTATAATACATAACTATTTTCCAACACTTCATTATTCATAGTTTAATTTCTTAACTATTTAACAGTTTCAACCTTTGTAAACCACCCCTTACAATGAAATTTATTAAAAAAATGTTTTTCGATATTTCAAAAATTTAAATGGCCTATTTTTGATACATTCATTTATTTTACCACTTGTAAATCTACTTTGTGATATAATACATTTGTTCAACCCTTAAAATCCACCCTTTATAGGGCAATGTATAAAAATTGTTTACTATAATTTCAAATTGGTCAATGTTGTGAGTGCAATTAAATAAAATCTTCTCATTATTTTTAATATTATTTCTGAAATATTTCGCTGTTTCAACTCCTAAAAATATAAACTTCTTACAAAATGTTATAGAAAAATTTTAAAATACCAGAAAAAAATTAGGTATTTATATTTTTCATAGCTTTAAAATTATAATTGATATTTTGCTGCTCCAAATTAGTTGAAACTGGAGATATTTGTACGCTCTCAAAAGAGGCAGGAAACCGTAAATGGTTTTTAACGACAATTTCTTTAATTTTAAAAATATTTAATTGGTCAAAAGCTTCTTTTGTAGGGAATTTGAAGAGTTGTCAGATTTGTGGGGTTGAACTTTTTTGAAGTCCTTCATTTTTAATGGATGCGATTTAAAGTGTTTCAAAAAGCTACTTCTCACATTTATATGCAAATTTCAAATGTCAATATCTCAATTAGTTTTCAAAAACTAATTGAGAATGAATAATTCAAAACAAAAAAAAGGTCTCATTAAGATATTTAAAAATCATTTTAAGCATTTTCTTAAAAACCACTCCTTTTTACGTTATTTGATAATAAAAGTTCGATTCTAGGTTAATTCAAATAAACCATCACCTTCATCAGGCTGTAACTCGGGTTATGTTGCTGCGATGAAAATTTAAAAACAACCATTCGATTCGCTATTTTAAAAGGATTTTTTTAATTCTCATGACTTTTTTGTTAAAATTTACTGATTTCGAGTTATTTTTGAAAAACCACTCAAAAACATGCATTTTTTAGGTATAAAATCAACAATTCCAATCGTGAATAGCTCGGAAAATATGAACTTACCGAAAAGTTCATATAATATTTTTTGTTTGAAATTGAACACTATAGATTTCCGGGGTTATTTTGAGGTTAAATACTTTCACCTTTGAGAAGGGGTTGTCTAACTATAGATGTTTTGTTGAGTTTTATGTCCTTTACGGTCCGTTATTAGAAAAGAAATGTGAAAAGTTATTCTTCCGGCGTTGTATCATACCAATTACACTTGAACCCAATACGAAAACCTCTGGAAAATCCTCGGAGACGACGTTCAGGCCCAGGGGTTCCGGTGCACTAAGTGTCCGGGGGATCCATTTTCGATGTGAAATTTGGATTAAGCGCCCCAAAAAACGCGCCCACAATGATTTTCGGGTTGTTTTTGGCAATCTTGTTAGGAAAACTCGTCGGAGATGACGTCCACGTCCAGGTTCCGGTGCACCAGGTGTACGAGGGGTGTTCGCCGACGACATATTTGAATTCAGCGACCCAAAAAACTCCCGGGCGCCGAGTTTCTCTCCTTCCCGGTGAATTTTAGTAGAGTCCCACAAAGTTGATGTTCATCGGCGTTCCTGAGCTCCAGGTCGGCTGTGGGTTAGTAAGGATCCGACTTAGTCGCAAAAGTTCCGAGCTTTTGGCCTTTTTAGTGCTTCCTTGCCTCGACTATATAGATATGAAGAGTTATACTTCCGGAATTATCCAATATTAAGGAAACATCTTTCATAGTGTAACGCGAAATATAAACAGCAGCGCAAAACGTGTTTACTATTATCGGACGGCGGCTTACCTTAAAGGAACGCTCGCCGCTGCGCTGATTAAGCGTAGCGGCGAACAATAAAAACCGTTTCGAGCGCTCGGCAACATCTTAGTAAAGGAAGAATGATTTATTACCTTCTGGACGTTTCTAGGTAAACATTGTTTGAGAAAGGAATGACCTGGAATCATCGCGAATACAATGCAGATATGTATATAAGCGGGCTTGCGGTCGGAGAGAGGAGATTAGACGTGAAGCCGCGACAGAGTAAACAGTGCGAGACATGGACAAGCGAACGGTACAAATAAATTAAAAGTTGTGTGTTATATAAATTAATTAGTTTAGTAATAGTGTAAATAAATTAGGTAGTGTGTAGTGTATAATTAAGAACAGTGTAAATAAATTAGAAATAAACGTTACAATAGTTTTCTGTGAAGTGACAACCGTTGACGGAAATAACTCCCGTGGAAAACTCTACGTTGAAGTTTCGCCGCTAACTTTACTCACATTCAATACAAGTCTTTAATTCATTTCGCACGACTACACATTAGGTCGGTTGTCGTTGAATAAGTTTTCGTCTGAATTATTTCCGCCTGAAATCACATGAATAATTTTATCGGCTTCCACTTACGGTGTCCACTGCAGTTATAACTTCGAGAATACAGTGTTTTTAAAAACTATAATTTCTCTAAAAATATACAACAGATCTTTCGGAGTTATAACTGGCGCAGTCAGTAGGACGTTTATGAATTGACTCGGGGATGGTGTTCTCTCACTGTTGTTTTCAAATTCAAATTCAAAAAACAAATATAATCTTGCCAAAAGCTCGTTAGAATATTCGGAAATTTCGGAACTCCTTGGAATTAATTAGACTCTGTTACTTGGGGATCAAGCACCAAGTACCCCGTCTCAAGATAAAAGGCGGCACTGCTAAAACAGTGACTAACTAACGTTTGGCATACCAAATTACGAAAACTACAATTACTACTCAGTTTTAATACCGATGATTAATTACTCAAATAGTTATGTAATTAATCAATAGTAGAAGAATGACTGTCAGAATGATAAACTCACCAATTAGTTATTCCTTTCAATGACTCAATTCAATATTATTACCTTTGACTCAGGAGAATGATTAAACCAATTACACAACACAGTACAAACTCTTATGAATAGTAATCAAACACTAAAACTCACAGGCAAGACGTTTTAAACTCATAACGTCTCCTTTTACAGCTTTCGTTCGGGAAGAACCATCCTTTTGAGTTGTATTTAGATAAATCTCTACTTTTAGCAAACTTTAGCTTTAGAGAGAGAAAACTAGAGAGATCTAGCTAGAGAGCTAAAGGAAGAAAGCTTTAGAAAGCTCACAAAGGGCTTTTAGAATGCCCTTAGGTCACATATGACACTTGACGCACGCATTTGAGCATTTATAGACCAGGTAAATAAGATTTTTTCGTGACACTCAACCAACCAGGTAACCAAGCAGTTATTCATGTAAAAGGGGTTTACAGGAGTAAAACCTATACGTTGGCAACCAACAGTTTTGTGCTATTGTTGAATTAATAACAATTAAAGGTCGAAAAACGTGATTTTTTTTGCATTTTTGTGTCCCTGAAAAAATCTTAGAATCCCATGAATAATTCAAAGTTAGCATCTTGTAGGGAATAGAAAAATCTTCAAAATGACATTTGATAAAACACGATGTAATATTTTGTTGCTTAGATAATTGTAAATAAAGGTAAAAATATGCATTATTTTTAATTAACAATAACTATTGTAAAAATTAAAATACAACTTCGAAATTACCTAAAGTGTTGTGTCTTATGATACTTAATATGTGGTAAAAATTTCAAAAGGATTCATTGAATACTTTTTGCAAAATTGTAAGTGTTTATCCCAGAAGACTTCTTTTTGCGTTATCATTATACGCACAATAATGATGATACAATAATTCTACGAGTACCGAAAGAAAGAAGAAGAGTTATTTCATCAAACCTAATTATTTAATATCGGAAAAATTAATTACCACTATTGTTAAAAATCATCACAAAAACATGGTCATTTTTCGTGTATAAACAAATTGAATAACTTTATTGATGTTATTTACAGCGAAATTATTTTTACATATTTGAAAAGATGACGTTTTTACCTTTATTTTAAAATAAAAAAAATTGTCCTAAATCAATTTGGGGCAAAGTTAGCAATTGTTTTTCTAAAATTCACAGCTAATTTGTTTATAATAATTAAGAAACCTAACTAACGCCATTTTAAAGATAAAGAGTTGAACTATTTGGTAAATAAATTTGGAAAGTATTGAACTTCAACATCGAGTTTGCTGAAGCTTCAAATATGCAGCTCGACAAAGACGAGCTGAGAAAATTTGAAAACTACGAGCTCAAAAAATGAAAAGGTAACTTCAAATCGAAGCAGAAAGTATTAAAAGATATGTCTGGCAATTATTAACGGATTTTGATGATTCTTTTTTTAATTAGGGGTACCTCGTCGAGTACAATACAAATATGTAACCAATTAATTAATTACCATTTAAATAAACAAAGTGATTCCTTTAAACATTTTTCAAATTTTGTTATTAATTATTTTCAGTATTTTTGAATTGTATTACACTTATTACTAACGGAAAGAAAAATGTTTTATGTGCACCCCAAGAAACAAAAACGAATTTGCTATATAAATAGAGTAATTTGTTTATACATTTTGCCAAATTGATTTTATGAGGTTTTCTCTTTCTTTTCTTCTTGGAGAAACGGAAATGAAATGGAAAAACGTCACGATCCGGAGGAGGAAAATAGCGAAGAAGAAAACTTGGAGTGTCATGAGAAAGTGAATTATTCTAATCCTCTTGAGTATTTTAATAGTTATGCGGAATGATTTATTTGTAACATAACTAAAAATAAAAATGTAGTACTTATAACTAATAAAATTTTGATAATAAGCTAACCATACTTATCCAGTCTTTGCCAACAAATATAACAAAAAATATTACTATTTTGTAATAAATGTTATTAGTCAGATAGTACTTTTGTATATTTGAATTTAATTAATAAATAAATGAAGTTAATAAATGATTAAATTAATACGACATTCCCAAACATTAAATAATTTTGCTTCTTCAATAAATTTTAAAGTGTTATTAAATTATTAAAGAAAAAGAAGACAAGTAAAATCATTAATATAAAAGACTATGATGACTACATTATGTTTTGTATACTTAAAAGTCATTATTAATACATATAACATGAAATTTTTTTATTAAAAAAGCCTTAACAACCTATTCTTTCGATAAGGAAATAAAACCAAAAAAATATTGATTTTTTGGGATGTTTTTAAATTTAAACAAATGACATTGTTTATTTATAAATATAATTATAAACAAATTGTATATTTGTGATGTACGTAAAGAGAACATACAAATCTATAATTCATAATGTGTCATACTGATTCTCAATAGTTTTTTGTACTATGTTTATATGTAAATTTTATTGTAAATACTATTTATCAGTTTTTTATAACAATGTGAATTCTTGTATTGATATAAACCTTCGAACACTTTTAATGATAAATAAGCAAACAATAAATTTTTACTTAACGAAATAACTTTTATAAAAATGTTTAAATAAATTACTTTATTTATATAGCAATTTCGTTTTTGTTTCTTGGGGTGCACATAAAACATTTTTCTTTCCGTTAGTAAAGAAACGTAATAATTGTAATAAGTGTAATACAATTCAAAAATACTGAAAATAATTAATAACAAAATTTGAAAAATGTTTAAAGAAATCACTTTGTTTATTTAAATGGTAATTAATTAACAGGTTACATATTTGTATTGTACTCGACGAGGTACCCCTAATTAAAAAAAGAATCATCAAAATCCGTTAATAATTGCCAGAGATATCTTTTAATTACTTTCTGCTTCGATTTGAAGTTACCTTTTCATTTTTTGAGCTCGTAGTTTTCAAATTTCCTCAGCTCGTCTTTGTCGAGCTGCATATTTGAAGCTTCAGCAAACTCGATGTTGAAGTGCAATACTTTCCAAATTTATTTAACAAATAGTTCAACTCTTTATCTTTAAAATGGCGTTAGTTACGTTTCTTAATTATTATAAACAAATTAGCTGTGAATTTTAGAAAAACAATTGCTAACTTTGCCCCAAATTGATTTAGGACAATTTTTTTTATTTTAAAATAAAGGTAAAAATGCCATCTTTTCAAATATGTAAAAATAATTTCGCTGTAAATAACATCAATAAAGTTATTCAATTTGTTTATACACGAAAAATGACCATGTTTTTGTGATGATTTTTAACAATAGTGGTAATTAATTTTTCCGATATTAAATAATTAGGTTTGATGAAATAACTCTTCTTCTTTCTTTCGGTACTCGTAGAATTATTGTATCATCATTATTGTGCGCATAATGATAACGCAAAAAGAAGTCTTCTGGGATAAACAATTACAATTTTGCCAAAAGTATTCAATGAATCCTTTTGAAATTTTTACCACATATTAAGTACCATAAGACACAACACTTTAGGTAATTTCGAAATTGTATTTTAATTTTTACAATAGCTATTGTTAATTAAAAATAATGCATATTTTTACCTTTATTTACAATTATCTAAGCAACAAAATATTACATCGTGTTTTATCAAACGTCATTTTGAAGATTTTTCTATTCCCTACAAGATGATAACATTGAATTATTCATAGGAATCTAAGATTTTTTCAGGGACACAAAAATGCAAAAAAAATCACGTTTTTCGACCTTTAATTGTTAATAATTCAACAATAGCACAAAACTGTTGGTTGCCAACGTATAGGTTTTACTCCTGTAAACCCCCTTTACATGAATAACTGCTTGATTACCTGGTTGGTTGAGTGTCCCCAACAGGGTACTTTTTTCCTTATTTCCCTGGTCTATTAGTTTAGAGTCTCTATACTCAATTCTATTATACTTGATATGATACTCTATATTCTGTTTATATTATACTCTATAATGAAGTGATTGGAGCCAACCCTTTTTTAAGTGTTACATTTTATACATTTTCGTTATATTTCTTAACAAGATAGCAATAGGTAAATAAAATAATTCTTGCACATTCAACTTCAAAATCGTAGTTCAAAACAGTTTTCCAGATATCGACTAGCCGAAACTTCGTAGATCGCCCTAGTATTTACATATTTATTATTCTAAAATTTCCGTTTTTGGGTTCAACAACTAACATTATCACTGTTTTATACAAAACGCCGACAAGTACGATATCATTGAAGATATGTACATATATTGGAAAGGTCCTTACAAAACTGTGACACGGTGACCTATTTTTCATAGCGGACCGACAATTTGACACAATCGTAGTTTCTATTTTGTAAGAGTATAGAAGGTATTCGAGTACTTAAAACGACAAATTTTATAATCATAATTCAAATAGTTTTTAAGATTTCACCACAATAGAGAAATAACGATAATTTTTTTTAAAATTATATTTTATGAATGAGTAAAGATTGTTGAAAGTAAAAGAAGCAGAAAAATTTTTGATACAATGTAAATATTTAAAAGGCTTATCATCTGCATACCTGTGCAAAGATTGTTCAAATGAACAAAGATAGAAAACATTTATCACAATGCAAGCATGTAAAAGTCTTGTCATTTGTATAACTACGAAAAAGTATTTTCAAATCATTGTAGAAATAAATGTAACGTTATTACAAATGTATTTGTTACAATGTGAACATTTGAAAAGTTTGCTTCTTAAATGAATGCATAAGTGAACTTTCACCCTAAAAGGGTTGTAATAACATTTATCACAATATGAACATAAGAATCTTTTTCGATAACACATGATAAGACGCGACTACCAGAAAATTTTTAGACTTTCAGGTGTTGCACTTACCAAGGTTAAGGTTAAAACAACAAATTCAACAAAAACAACCTTGGTACTTTTTAAAAATAAAATGCTAAATGTCGAGTTGATTTCAGGCACACATACACATTTATTTATTGTTAGTAAAAATAATCAATGCCCCCAAAAATAATGTAACATTTTCGGATTACACAAACAAAATAAATTATGAAAGTTTTTCACGAGAATGACTAGTAACCAACATTGGTTCTTAGTAAGGACTGGAAAATATGCACTATAAAATGTGCAAATATGCATGCCGTATGAACTATAAAAATGCCTAAATATGCAGTTAAATATGCAATATACATTTATGAGTGGTATGATACACAGTTATTATTTTTGAAAAAAATTAAACACATTTAATAAATATATACAAATTTTTATTATTATTAATTAGGTACTTATTTATTACAATATACAATCATGTATTTTTTAATTAGCCGTAGTTAAATTGTGTCTACGAACCGTAAAAATATGTTTATAGAACAAAAATGTTCGTTCTACATCGCAAGATGTGATCGGCGCATTTTTAAAACTAGTTATTAATGAGGAGTTTATATTAATGTTTTCACAAAAATTACCATAGTAGTAGGTCATTTTTGAAAAACTTAACTTTCTAAAAGTTTCAGTGCCTCGTTTTGCTTTCAATTATTACATTTTTAATTCATAAAAGCAGTAACCCGCAGTATGAGTTTAAAATGCCGAGGGCGAAAATTGCAGAAAAAATAGTTTTTTAAATGAATGTAAAAAACATGTACAAAAAGAAGTATTACACTTTTTTTTACTTATAGTTTTTTGAAAAGAGCTTCATTTTAGACATGCTAAAAAATGTATATATAATTTATTTAGATAATTGCAAAAACCCGTCGAAATTTGAATTTGCAATAAACAAAAAAAAAAAAAAACAAATTCTCTCGAAACTTGCATAAAAAGTTGTCTTTTGCTATCCTTAAGAATTCCTTAAAATTTCGGTAAAAAATATTAATTAGTTTACAAGTTTTTGCATTTGTTTATTAAAAAGTGCTTTTTTTTTCAACTTAAAAAACGCGGTTGCTGCGGTCATAGTAGAGAACATTACAAGGGCTCATTTTATTAATTTGGAACTATATTTTCAGTATATATGTAATTGGAAATACCGATTTCGAAGATCCTCCCCTCCAAAATGAATTTTACATAATTGTCTAATTTGCTTATAAGGTTTTTCGTCAATAACATTGCAAGGAATAACTTGATTTTAATATTGTTTTAATACTCGCGTTTCTGGTAATTTATCACAAAATTAAAAAAAAGTTGACAGGGTCATTTCAACCGAGATAGCCATTTTATTTAAAAATTCACCATTTGTTTATTTATCAACATTAATGCTAGAAACTGCACGTATGAATAAATCAATTCTTCAACTTTACAACGGCTATCATAAATATTGAAAAATGTTTATTTTATTATGATGAATAACAATTGTAAAAGCGTGATCCAATACATTTTTATACCTGCAAAGTGGTGGGGGGAATCAACCAGCAGCATTCAAAAATGAAAATCTAATATCTTCAAATCGAAATCGTCTGAAAATTTTGGTAATTATGGACCAATTTCAATATTTTTTTTAATTTGGGATAGCACATGGAAATAATTACCTACAACTGCATGGTCCATTTTGCAGTAACTATTCAATAATTTGTTATAAACAATTATTTTTGCAAAAAAAAATGTTTTGTGAAAAATAATTATTGCCAACGATGAAAACTATAATAGTTTATTAAAAAACATTTAATTCTTAAAAAACATTGTTTTTTCAACATATAAATTTTATTATATAAGGATGAATTTATTTACAAGTATTGAAAATTAATTTATATTGCTTATTTTATAATGTATGATTAAATATGTAAAACTTCGAGTACTTATACGTTTGTTGTTATAAATACAACTTATATTTATTTATTTTTTTGGCAAATAATTTTGGCAAATGCTTCTTTATCTTGTGCACTCCTGAGTAGAGTATGAGAATCCAGTCCCGTCCAGTCTCTGACGTTCTTCAGCTATGAGTTTTGTCTGCGCCCCGGCCCTCTCTTGCCTTCTATTTTTCCTTCTATTATTAATTTCAGGAGGGCATATTTAGTATTCCTCATGACATGTCCAAGATAGGCGGTTTTTCTCTTTTTCAGGATGGCTAAGAGATCACGTTCTTTATTCATCCGCCGCAAGACTTCGATATTTGTAACGCGGTCTGTCCAAGGTATTCTCAACATTCGGCGGCACACCCACATCTCAAAAGCCTCCAGTCTAGTGATCTTCAGCGTCCACGCTTCGACACCATACAGGAGCACCGGGAAAACATAACATTTGACGAAACTATATCGTATTTGGGCATTCAGACTTTTGTCGCTCAGCAAACTACGCATTTTCAAGAATGTTGTTCTGGCCATCTCGATTCTTCTTCTTATTTCGAGATCTGGATTCAAGTCCTCTGTAATCCAGCTACCCAAATATTAAAATTTCCAAACCCTTGATATAGACGTCCCTTGAACTTTTATATCTACCAGCTGATTTGAGTTTCTACTTATCACCATTGTTTTTGTCTTTTGTTTATTTATTTGTAGTCCCATCTGACCACCCACTGAAACTATTCTGTCGATTAATCTTTGAAGACCCTCAGAACTATCCGCAAGTATCACTGTGTCATCGGCATACCTTAAGTTATTTATCAGTCTGCCATTGACTTTTATGCCGTCTCCGGATCCATCAAGTGCTTCCTCGAATATGACCTCAGAATACATATTGAAGAGCATGGGGCTGAGCATACACCTCTGTCTGACTCCGCGCTTTATAGGTACAGCTCTTGTCTCGGTACTGTCTAGTCTTATTGAAGCTGCTTGGTGTTCGTATAAATGCTGTTATGATTTTCAAATCCTGCGAGTCAATACCTTGGCTTCCTAGTATTTTCAGCAGTTTTTATGTTTAACACAGTCGAATGCTTTTGTATAATCTATAAAACACAAGTATACATCCTTTTGTTGGTCTTTTCATTATTGTAGCATGGTAGCATAGCATGGACAGTGCAAACAAGCTCTCCCTTGTGCCCAGTCCCTCTCGGAAACCCATTTGTACTTCGCTTACATCTTGATTACATTTTTTACGTATTCAATTATGCAGAACTTTTAAGAAAAGTTTTAATACTTGGCTCATTAAACTGATTAGACGGAAGGCATCGCATTTTGTGGTTCCGTTTTTTTGGGTATGGGAACAAATGTTGATCTCAGCCAGTCCTGAGGTATGGCTCCGGTCTTGTATATGATATTAAAAAGGTGAACTATTGTCTTAAGATTTTCCTCATTGATAAGTTTTAGTATTTCCGGGTAGATGTTGTCTGGACCGGCAGCTTTTCCGTTTTTAATACAGGCTAATGCCTTCTCAACCTCCGACAACATTATATCTGGACCCTGCTCTGACTGTATTTGGTTGTCCTTCGAGGGATTCGTATCGTCGAACAGATCAGTTATATATTTTATCCAAATTTCTTCTTGTTTTTCTTTGCTTGAAGCTGGTTTCCCATCTTCAGCCAGGATTTTCGAGCAGGGTTGGTGTTTTCGGTTTCCGGTAACTTCTTTGACTTTTTTGTGGATGTTGAACATGTCGTGTTTAGCAAGAAGTCTATTTCCTGACATCTATCCTTCATCCAGGATTCTTTGGCCATTCTAATTTTGCTCCTTATCATATATTTTGTGTTTCTTTATACTTCGGAAGGTTTGTTTGTTTGAAACCTCACCTCTTCGCCATTAATTGTAGTATTTCTTCAGTCATTCATTCTTTGTGTGGTTTGTTGTTATTTACTCTTGTTAACTGTTCTTGAGTTTCCTGCAGAGCATGTTTAAGTTGTGTCCATAATTCTTCTGTCCTGTTTGAAATTTCCCCATTTGTGTCTTGTAGTTGGATTTCATTGAGTATTCCGTTCAAGCCATCTGATATGACCTGTCTTTGTTGTTCGTTCTTTAGAGAATTCAAACCAGGTTTTTTGACTGCTTCCTTCTTCAGCCTTTTGAGCCGCACTCTAATCTGGGCGATCACTGGGTTATGGTCTGACCCAATATCTGCTCCTGGATAGGATTTAACACTGAGTACTCCGTTTCTGAATCTCTTTGGGGCCAATATGAAGTCAATCTGCTTTCGTACTGGGCGATCGATCGTATCTTGTGGGGACTTCCATTTATACAGACGTCTTGCGGGTAGCTTGAACCAGGTGTTAGAGACAAACAGATTCTCTTCCTGACAAAATTGGATCAGGGTCTCCCCTCTTTAGTTCCTGTCTCCCAATCCATATTCACCTACGATGTCCTCGCTTTTTCCCTTGCCCACTTTAGCGTTAAAATCGCCTAAGATGAAAATGATTTCATCATTTCTGGTGTAAGATAATAATTGCTTTATTTCAGAATAAATTAGTCTTAATTAATGTTGATGAATAAACAAATAGTGAATTTTTTATTAAAATGCCTATCTATGTTGAAAATAATCCTAGGTCAACTCTTTTTTTTTAAATTCGTGAAAAATTACCAGGAACACGAATATCAGAACAATATTGAAATAATTTTATCCCTCACAATGTTATTAACGAAAAACCTTATAAACAATTTAAACAATTATGTAAAATTCATTTTGGGGGGACGATCTTCGAAATTCGAATTTCCATTTACATATATTGAAAACTATAAAACGTGTCGCGGGACACGCGTTAGGAACTTTAGTTCCTTTTAAGTAACAACCAAATTTTTGAAAAAAAATGGAATTGAATATTTAAAGTGAAATTTGAAATGGTAAAGTTTACTTTTGAGAATCTTTCGTTTCTTTTCGCTTTAGGCTTAATGCAGACCAACCATTGCTACCGACAGGGCTCTGAGAAGAACCTGTACCAGCTAAATGTAATGTTGCTGAACAATAAAGGCGTGTTAATTACCTCACTTCAGCAAAATCATGCAATATTTTACCTATAAATGCAATGGAATCGTGCCTCTGTGAGGTATGTAAGGTTGTTATTCGCTTATGAGCATTTCTACGTTTATTTTACCTAAACGAAACATTTTTTTAAAATGCTGCTCTGGAATCTCAAAGGGATTCATCACGTCTCGCAGATTTTTTCTTATAATTCTTGTCCTGTTCCTAAAATAAACAATTTGTGACTCACTGAAAACATGTGAAAACATTACAGAAATATGTGCCAGTTTTGCGCTATTAAACATTGATCAATTTTGAAGATTTTATTAACCTAACATTTTCGTGAGAACGTATCGATTGTCTGATAACTCAAAAACTGCCTACACAATTCATGTTTTTATTTATATTGCAACGTTTTACATGAATTACCTCTTCTCGTTTTCTTCCACTGCGGTTTTTCGAGTGTTTACAGACACACAGAAAGCTTCCTGTAACTATTTACGATATATCGTAAGAAGTTACGAGAAACCGTAACTTACGATAATGTTCAGAATTGCATTTATGCTTACGAGGCTTACAGATTTCACTACGATCGCTACAGATGTGAAGCCTATGAGTTACTGCTTGGTACACGAGGCTTCTTGCTTCGTACACGAGAGCAGTGACAAAGACAGCGAACGACCCACCGAGAGAGAGAGAGAGAGAGAGAGAGAGAGAGAGAGAGACAGAGATAGCGAGCGGCTCGGCCGCGTTCGTAGTGGCTCGGCAGCGTTCACTCCGGTAAGGCATTCCGGTAACGCATTCCATTTAACGGTCAGATTTTTTGCTGCGCGACCACCCTCGCTCCCAAACCCCTGGCGTACGGAACTAAAGTTCCAAAATATAGTTCAAAGTGAATTAGATGAGCCCTTGTAAAGTTCTCTGTTATGACCGCAACAACCGCGTTTAGGTTGAAAAAAGGCACTTTTATAAACAAAAGCAAAAACTCGTAAACCAGTTAATATTTCTTAACCAAAATTTAAGGAATTCTTAAGGATAGCAAAACGCAACTTTTATGCAAGTTTCGAGATAATTTATGTTTTTTTTTTGTTTATTGCAAATTCAAATTTTGACAGGTTTTTGCAACTAATTGCTAAATGCTAATTGCTAAATACTAATATTTGAATAATTTTTTTACTTATTTTTGTACGGTTTTTTAAATGGTTTGAAAAAACTATTTTTTTTGTAATTTTCGCCATTTAATCAATGTTTAACCAATGATCTTGACATTTTAAACTAGTACTTTTCGAAATTTTTTTCGAAATAATTTGGTTTCATCTAAACTTTGATTTTAAATAGGTCTCATCCTGAAACGAATTACTTTTTGATTTACATGTATTAAAATTTTATTTCATTGGGCTACTCGTCCCGTCCCGAATTTCGCTCGTCGGTGCGTCGAACGTGTGTTATGTAGGTATACGAGCGAGCGAGCGAATGAGTTCGTATTTGTATGAACTTTAATCATTTAGTCCAATGAAAATGACCGCGGGAGATAAAACAATACATAAAACCGGGTGCGATCAAAAATACGAGCAGTAGTGATCCAAGCGGCAAAACGACGAAATCGCCAGCGATGGAGGTCATGCTTCACGAGAGTACCGTAGCATCACCAACGGCACAAGAGAAGTCCTCTTACGAAGTCGTCAAAGGAGAGAACAAAGAGAAGTCCGAATGGAACTTCGATAATCCCCTCTTGGCCGAGGCGAAAGTGCAAACTACCATCGATATCCAATTTGAGAATGTCACTTTTACCGCCGACGAGGGGACGCTCTTCATGAAGAAAAGTGAGTACCTACTCAAAATATGCTACGAACCTACAAAGAGCCCTTATACTTTCTTATAAAAAAACACCCCAGGTAATAGATTCAATAAGGACTAACAACAACAAAAGTATTGAATTCAAATTCTGACCTTAACTTTTTATAATTATTATCGTATAATTACAGTTTAAATTTACCACGATCGCAATCGAAGTTACTCATCACATATCGCAGGAAAAAATATTTTCTTATCGTTTTATTGCTAAAACTCGACACTAAAACAAATTTAAAAAAGTACTCAAAAATCATATCTCCTTTCCCAATTCATTTCTATCGGTTATTTCGGTTTATGGTCCATACACTTATATTTATTTAAGAAACCCAATAATGTTACTTGAGCTATCGATATCTTGACCCTTCCCCATAAAAATGATTTTAACACCATTTTCCTCACCAGGAAGCATATGCGATCAGTACTTATACTATCTAATAAGGTCAATATAGACGCTTATTGGGTAGTATTTCGAAATCTTCGCTTCTTTCTAAGAATGCATAGCTACGAAACCTTCCGTGGATGGATACCTAACTTATGTGAAATCATTGCAAATTATCTATACGTAAATATGTATATTATCTTTAAAAGTTACATTAATTTAATTGCGATGATATATAGGTATTCGTAATCTTATCTTAAATTTTCAAACATTTATGACAAATAAAGTAATATCCGATGATCAAGATGTTATCGCGCACTTTATACTTTTGTTCTCAAGTTCATTGTACAGAAGCCAATCAAAAATGAACTTTGGCATGTACCTGTGGCATCAATAATTGTATTTTTCGAGTACTGTTAATTTATTCAATAATTAGTTGTGAAATGATCGTCATAGTAAAAATTGACGCCGTCGACCGTGACCTAAATTGCATACATATACATAACTCGCATTCTTAGCTTATAAGCGAATTTTGTTATATTTCACAAGGTTGAGGACAGTACATATTTTTTAAGAGAAAGTTTATTTTTTTCCATTGATATCCATTTAAATTGGTATAACACTTGATGGACTTTGTACCACGCCAAACAAGTCGTATCTGGGTATGAACGACATTTATATCCTAGTTCATTTTAAACAAAAATGATTCATTCACTGATGCTACTAGAAATATTGAATATTCGTTTCTTAAAAAATCACATATATATACTTTCACAAATTACATATGATTTCCTATTTGATGCACACAATACACTACAAAGTACAATATTTTGATTATAAAATCAAAAAGGTAGTACTTGTGATGGTGTGACATTTCACATCTCACGGAATCAATGTAATTTTACTTCATTTGTAAACATTTTTACAAAATATTTCATGAAATTACACAAGTTTCTACTTTCTCATATATGAGAACTGTAATAGGGACGTTTTTTCGAATTCGAGTTATTAGCATTTCTTAACTTTTTATGGTCTCCTCGGTCCAAAAAACATGTTTTTTGAAAAACGTTTGTGGTACGTTTTTCTCTGAAAACCACAAACGGTTCCAATTTTAGATTTAGAATTTGTCCTATACGTGGACCTCAAATTAACATTTTATTAAAATTGGCCGTGATAATGCGAAACTCTACTCGTCATTTTTTGGTTTTTGAAAATTAGCTCCAAGTTCTTAATCTATAAAAATTTCTTATTACTATCCAATATGTATCGAGTGTTTTTTTTCTTAAATTTCACCTCAGTTGGCTGTGGATAGTATTTGTGAATACACCTTACTAAAAAATGTCATTATCAAAAGTCAAATCGTTCCAAGCACTTCGAAGGCTATTGTTCCGTGAGAGAGTTAAGAGTTGTCAAGTTTGTTTTTACCGGTTCTCGCATTTATATTTTTAGCAGTTTCAATTTTTATTAAAAAAGTGAGGTTATGACAACCTAGTTCAATATTGAAATCTTTTAGTAAGGTGCATTCACAAACACTATCCACAGCCTACTATGACGTGAAATTTAAAAAAAAATCCGTTATAATAAAGATTAAAAAAACAACACTTTTGGGTAAATCTTCATCTAAAGGACGCTTTACATTTGTCATTTTTCAGTTTTTGGAAATTTGCAAAATCCACTACCACACTTTTTTGGAAACTTTGAACTTCTATTCTACCATCGAATGTGTGTAATAAAGTTTAATGACATTTTTTGTTAAACCGTTTCTGAAGAGCATTCTACTCTTGTAGAGTTTTTTCGAAATTTTCTTGATACCCGCCTGAAGAAATGCTGTTAAACTTATTTATTCTACCATCGAATATTTATAACAAAATGTGAGAAAGTAGTCTGATGGACACATCGCCATTTTTAAACACAAAAATTGTAATTTCATTCTAAACAGTTTATAAAAATGTCTATGTTCTTATTAAAGTACTGCCAGTTTAATTCCGTGACAAATCGGTGAAACATTTAACAACAAATTCTTTATTTCGACATTCCGAAATTCTGGTTTCGCAAGTGAACCTTGTCTTGAATTTTTGGAACTTACTGTGCATTTTTAAAGATTTTTTGCATAGCTTGAATAAACAAATCCATATTAATTCTGACATTAAAATCCCATGCTATTGGTTTTCAGTTAATTTCAGTTATGAAACTTCGTTTTCTGAACAATTTTCATAACTGGAATTTATTTAAATCTAGGAAATTCTCTAAACATTTCTAAAGAATTTTTGTTGCTACATAATTATATGAGTATTGTAATGTAGTTAGATCAATTTTTCGAATTTAAGTTCCTCGCATTTCTAGGTCCTAGGTCGGATTTCTGAGTCCAAAAACATGTACGTTCTACTCGGAAGTTAAAAATGACAAAAAGTCCAAACTTTGAATTTAGACTTGTGCTATACCAGAACCTCCAATAAGGTTTTTATAAGATTAACCAGGATATATCTGTACTTTACTCTTATCATTTTTCTATTTTTGAATATTTTTTTTTATATTTGCTCCAAAGGTTTTTTCTTTAACCTAATATTTATTGCACTTCTTCTTCTTGCTATCCACATTCTCAGTGGACGTTGGCGATCATTCTGGCCCATTTAATTTCGTCAACGGCGGCCCGGAACAAGTTGGCAGATGTTTCTCTGGTCCATTGTCGCAAATTGCAAAGCCATGATATTCGACGTCTTCCGAGTTCACTCCTACCTTTCATCTTTCCTTGCATAATAAGCTGCAGGTTGCTGTATTTACCGTTACGCATTACATGACCAAAGACCAAAGTATGTAAATTTTCTTTCTTTCTGACAGTTTTCATCACTTCACTTCCTTTGGATGACCAACGTATGAACGTTGTAGAACTGTCGCTTTTGTTACATAATAGCAAAGACAACCGTATTTGTCTTTGATAATAGGTCCAAGATATTCGAAGCATTGGTCGATATCACATCTCGAATGCCTCTATAGGCAAATCAAATTAAAAAGAAAAAAGGTGTTTTTGTAAAAAACTGCGCAGACGGGTTTGATAGTTGGAAAGGGTACTTATTACAAGAAGACTTTCAACTAGATATTCATCAATTTTTTAGTGGAATCATTATCAAATAAACAATTAAAGTGCCAAAATCACTCTTTTAATTATAACTCGAAATGGCTTAGTTGTAGACTTTTGCAGTCAACAGAGAACAGTAGATACCCTAGGCGGGTTCGGCCCCCACGGAACACAACTTTTTGCCGGAGCCAGGGGGCCCCATGTAGTACTACTACTACTAGTAAACGAGTAAACTACTACCGCTAGTACTACTGGTAGTAGTACTACTAGTAATACTACTACTAAACTACTACTATTACTACTACTACTAGTAGTAGTGTTAGTAGTAGTAGCAGTAGTGGTAGTTTTGTAGTAGTAGTAGTAGTAGTAGTAGTAGTAGTAGTAGTAATAGTAGGAGTAATAGTAGTAGTTTAGTAGTAGTGTTACTAGTAGTACTACTACCAGTAGTACTAGCAGTAGTAGTTTACTCGTTTACTGACTTACTATGAAGGCGAAGTTCCAGCGGGAGATCACTCCCAGACGTGAGCTAGTAGTGGTGTTAAATAGATAACGGGTGGGGGGGGTCACGAGAGGCATCACTCTTCCGCTTTACTCCCCTCTTTCTTTCAGTAACTGATGTAGGCTAGACTATAGTACCAATATATATATGGAGTCAAGAGCCCGAACCCCTAATCCGGTCTATCCGGGACGGGGGACGTAGGGTGGGTCCCAACCAGTAGTTATCATAGGGTCCTTTAGTGACATCGTAGGAATTCCTTATCCCTGCTCACCTTCTGGCACCTGGTGGAGAAATATTCCCCTGAGCATGACCCCACCAGGTCGCCCCATACAATATCTGCTAGACTGACTCCTGGATCTTCCATCGTCCGAGCCTGGGGGGTGTCTTCAGGGTCGGGGGCGTCCAGAGGGGCTCCCTATTCCCCCAGGTGAATATAGATTTCGTTGTCCGTTTCCGAGGTAGTGGGCGTGGGCCTTGGAGCTTCAAGTCGGTAAAAAAAAAAAATACTGTGCAAGAAATTATCCCATTTATACACAGAAATTTATTAATTTATAACGAAGAAGGTTCCAGAATACTTGGTGAAAACTGGTATCAAATGCCAATGATTTTGAGTAGGGACTTCAATACCGATAACAACCGATAACAACATATGGTGCAGAAACATGGAAATTAACACAAAAGAAGAAACAAAAATTGGAAGCTATTGAAATGGACTTTTTCAGAAGATCTTGTCGAATATCAAGAATAGAACGTATCCCAAATGAAAGAATTAAAGAACGCGCACAAATGAAAAGCACAATTGTAGAACGAATTGAACAACGACAATTGATCTGGTATGGACACGTTATGAGGATGGGACCAGATAGATTACCACGCATTGCGGCAGATTATAATCCAACAAATAGAAGGAAAAGAGGACGACCAGCACATACATGGGAAAAAGGCATAGAGCAAGCTATGATGAAAAGAGACCTTAAAGAAAATGATTGGCATGATAGGAGGTTATGGCGAATGAGATGCGGGAAGCGGCAGCAGCTGTAGGACCCCCGCTTATATACAGTATGTCTCAGTAAGTTGGAACCATATGGAAAACTTTTTTATTGTTAATTTTACGAAAAAAAGTTATCTATATATATAAAAATGGATGTTTGTGTGTATGTTCCGCATAGGCTCCTATACCATTCTTCCGATTGCGACGAAATTTTGGTGAGTTGTAGGGCGCATGTCCTTGAAGGTTCCTGAAATGGTTCCGCGTCGAAAAAGGAGCCAGGGGGCCGAAACGGCTTAAAAATATATACATGACAGGCAATATGTCACCTTTATTTGACATACGAGTGACTGACAGATGGCGCCATCTCGCGGCGAAAAGGTATCTTTTAAATGTCGAACAGTTTGTCAGCGCTTTGAGCATCGAATTGCTCAAAATCATTCTGTTAAAAGTAGAAATATTTCTGAACGTGTGTGAGTGTTAGTGGTGTTATTTGTGAACTTTGGACATTGGACAACAGAAAACAAGCGCATTTATTTTATACTTTCGCTGTGAATTATGCCTCCAAAAGAAAAGCGATTGGCAGATCCATATGTAAAGCAAAAAAATAAAAGACTACGAGCTTCGGGCAAAGGGAAGATAGACTAAGGGCCAAATTCAGAAACGCCACTCACCCTACACCTACACTAAATTTTTAAGTAAAATCTTCACTACACTCAATTTGGAATTCATAGACTTTCCTCAATTGAAATGTCCCTTAAATTGAGTATTAGATTGAGTGAGATTTGAGTGGTTGAAATTCACCACTTAAAATAATTCCACACCATACTTTTACGAGTTTTGACTTTCGTGCAGATGGTCATTAGCGTCGTTAGTGACAGTTTTTTGTGCATTTCTATTTATGTTAGATGGTGTTAGCAATATGGATATCATGGCTAATGAGTTCAACGAATTTGTAGAGTTCATACAATATATTGAGGATGAAAGATATTTACCAGTTCCTACCTATGATAAAATTGTAGGTAGCACCCTAAGATGTAAATGCGTACCGAGGGAAAAATATGATTTGTTTAATAAGGCAATTAATTGTTTCAGAAATTATATCAGAGATTACAACAATCCCGTTCAGCACTTAACCAACTTGGAGATCTTACAGAGGTATAGATTTGATGGAGACACTATTCGACATATCATTTTTCCAGTGGTATATAGCAGGCATAGAGGTGGAGACTCTTTTAATTGGAACTTTTTTCCTTGCACACATACTTTTTTGGAATGCTCTTTGCTCATTGTTTCAACGTAAACGATTTTGCAAAACGTGATTCCAAATTAGGTGACGCCTGATATGCGCCTGACAGTTGCTGCCACAAAACACATGATATATGCACAGAACACCAAATTGAACTAACACAGTCAGCAGCGAACACGACGACTTGCGATATTGCCAAACATCCTTCCCTCAAATCATTCTTAAATTGAGATGTATTTGAGTAACTTGATTTACACGTTTTTGAATTACAAAATTGAGGAGAAGGCGCACTCACCCTCATTTTGAGTTACAATTGAGTGTAGGTAGAAATGAGTGTGAGTGGCGTTTCTGAATTTGCTCCTAAGAAACCCTTAGTTTAAGAAATGCTCAAGCCCGCTTATTTGAAAAAGACGACTAAAGGGAAAATAGACTAGAAACCCTAAGATTAAGAAATGCTCAAGCCCGTTTATCTGAAACAGAGGAGCAAAAGGAAGATAGATAAGAAATGCCCAAGCCCCCTTATCTGAAACAGACGAGCAAAGAGGAGCAAGATTGGAAATCGAAGGAGTACGAATTGCTCGAGCCCGTTCGTCTGAAACGGACGAGCAAAGGGAAGCAAGATTGGAAATAGCCCAAGTACGTATTGCTCGATCAAGACGAATAACGCACGCTGATTGAAACCATTTTCATGGAGTGTGGAAAAAGGAATGAGACAGGGTCGTCCCCGCCGAAGCCGAGTACCTACATCGGTTATAAAAAAATATTTTTTTCCCTTTTCATAACATTCTACAACATATTCACAGCAATGCAATGCATGGTATTGAAATAAATTATGTGTTTTCTTGGTAAATCTATATTCGCTAGATTACCTATTTTTATTTAATTGTTCATTTATTTTATATCAAACTGAGCCACAGCGAAGCGTGGCCGGGTCACGGCTAGTTCTTCATAAAAAGCTCTGCATGGTCTAAAACCTAAAATGCAACTATCAGATATTAAATTTTTCCCGGCGTATACGAGATTTGTCATAAAATATGAATTTTGCCCAAGAGCAAAGTACCTTTATTTTTGACAATATAGAAAATTGTTATTAAAGAAAGGTGATCAGAACTAAAAACTATTTTTAAATATGCAGTTACATCCATTTACGATGAAAAAAATAGGTTTTGTCGGGAAATTTCTCCAGAAATGATAAGGAAGGCATTAAGAAAATTTGCCAATAGGACTATGAAATGTATTGAATGAGAGGGTGGATATATCGTGGCATTAGTGGAATGAGTGAAAATTAAATTTCTGTTATTTCTAGTATTATTATTCTGTTAATAGTTGTTTTTTATTTGTTTTCTTATTTGCAATAAATGCATATGCATTACTTACGGACGTGTTTAAATTGCAAAATTGTTAGATAAAATTAAGAAACGAAAAGGTTATCATGTTTTTAATAATTACAAGAGATAAATGTTCATTCATGATTAATTAATGATGCAGAAATGTTATTAAAACATAACAAAACCTATTTTTTTCATCGTAAATGGATGTAACTGTATATTTAAAAATGGTTTTTAGTTCTGATCACCTTTCTTTTATAACAATTTTCTATAATGTCAAAAATAAAGGTACTTTGCTCTTGGGCAAATTCATATTTTATGACAAATCTCGTATACGCCGGGAAAAAGTTAATATCTGATAGTTGCTTTTTAGGTTTTAGACCATGCAGAGCTTTTTATGAAGAATAACTTTTTTTCGTAAAATTAACAATAAAAAAGTTTTCCATATGGTTCCAACTTACTGAGACATACTGTATATATATATATATATATATATATACTTCAATACCAATTTTGCTGAAAAATCATCAAAACCATTAATTGACGTTTTAAAATATAAGTTTCTATTAAAAATGTCTAATGATAATAAAACAAGCACATCAAGATATGGAACAATAATTGATGGTGTGTTTACAAGATATTTGGATAAATTGTATTTAAAAGTTTTTATTTCATATTTTAGTTATCATAGGCCAATAGTTTCATTTTTAGAATGGGATGTTACTGAAAATTAAGTTTTAATTGAAAAGAATCGTCAGTCCCGCGACTGCTACATTTTTTTCTAAATTTGAAACGTTCATTCTACTTTAAAATACTATGTGTAATAAAGTTTAATACCATTTTTGGTTAAATATTCAGTAAAAGGCACTTTATACGTTTCAGTTTTCGGTTTTTGTAAATTTTCTCGAAATCCACTATCAAATATTTTTTCTAAACTTAGAACAATTATTCTACTATCCAATGTGTCTAATAAAAAGATCAATAACACTTTTGACTAAATCGTTTCTGAAGGGCACTCTGTTCCTGCCGTTCTTCGGTTTTATGAAATTTTTTCGTAAAACTTTGAATATTTATTGTACTATTCAATATGTGGAATCAAATTTAATAATATTTAGTTCTAATACCTCTATGAAGGACAGTTTACAATTAGACACTTTTTAAAACATTGAATGTCTATTTTAGTATCGAATATTCATAGGAAAATATCAGAAAACAGCCTAATAGACACAGCGCCACTTTTTACCAATCATTTTAATTTTATCTACTTTTATTTACATTACATACCATGCACTTCCACCTTCTATACACTACTTTCCACGCACATCGCTCTTTAACTTTTTTAATTAACTAACTCAATCTAAAAAGATTGGACCAATTTTTAAACGATTAAATCCAATTTAAGTCCAATTAAACCTTTGATACAAAGTAATTCGGCAGTTTGAACCCGAGTGACCTTAAATCGAGTCGAAACTCACCGAATATGTGTAAACCGTATGTAAATATTCGAATTAATCGTATCAAAATTGAAATGCCATTAACTTTTAAACTAAACAAATTATAATTAAAGTGTAATTAAGTCGATTGAAAATTCCGATTCCTTTAACAAGTTGAATAACGATGAAATGAAATTAATTGAGAAAAATTTTAAAATGCCATAATTAAACTGCAGTTAGTACGGAATAACTTGCAAAAAACGTAATATCTCACCGTTTGTAAAAATTTGTAAAGAAAACAGGTTGTATTCATTAAATCTGGGCATGTCAGAATAGTATTGTGTAAGAAATGGGTTTTTTGTTTGCCTTTTAATGAATCATTACCATGTATAAAGATACTAAGATAGATGCCTATTACTTACATATGTTTGACAGTTAAATTTTTTGCACGTTGGTGCTAAGATGTATTTATTAATTTATGCGATTTCAACTAGTCTGAACAATTTGCAATGTGTTTATGTACACGTACACATAATTACGCATCATTTTCAATATACCGTTGACTTGGGAATATTATCGTGAATTGTTTTGAAAGTTAAGTACACATGTATTTGCGATTACTTTTATTACTATTTTAATTAATGGGCCAGATATTCCAATAAAAACACAAATATTCATATTATGAAATAATTAATGTTTGTTTTTTTTTAATCGGCGCTAAGAATAAGTATCGTTTTAAATCAAGGACATACATATTAAGAATCTGTCATCAACACGACAATGGATACTACTAATATTTGGGTAATAAAATTCGAAACATAAGTACAGGGTGTTTCTCATTTACACGTGTCAGCTTCACAGTTCTTAAGAAAAGTTCTTGAGTCAAGAAATAGATCTTAAAAAAGCTTGTAACAATTTCGATGATATTTGGCATGGTACTTCATGGACATGTTATGTTTTAATGATGTTATATTTTATCAATGAGGGGCTCTATGCAACGGGGTTGTCAGGATGTTATATAAATCAGGCGATAATTTTTGGACCGTGAGGCATTTGAATAATTTTTTTGTCATAATACGTAAGGTAGTGAACTTCTTTGTATCTGCATCATTTTTTGTATCTGCTATCAACTTTATATTTCAGATTTAGACTAATCTAGATATTCGTGTTTATGGTCATGTTTTACAAGTGTAAAGAAAGAAAAAGAACTCAAGGGCTATTTATCAGCCGCGATAGCCCTTTTTATTGGAAAAGTTCATCTTTTGCTTATCTATTAAGATTAAGACCCAAAGCTGCAGAAATCTGAGCCAACACATGAAAATACGAACAACTGCATGATCCATTTCATAATATCTCATTAATTCATTAAGTCATTCATTAATTATTCATTAATTCATTGACTAATTTGTTGTAAACAATTATTTCCACAATTTTTATATTATTGTTGTAAAGATGCTAACTACAAATCTTGATTAAAAAACGTGAGAAAATTAACTGAACAATATTTTTTTAACATTTAAAATGCATTTTAAAAATGAAATTGTATGTCCTAATAACTTCACTTGTAAACTTTAAATTATATAGGTAGTATTCTATTTTAATAGGCTGTAACAGGTAATTGAAATTTATGAAACACTTTAATTAATTATTATCTGATAATTATAACCATTTATTATTTATACTATTTATATAGTTTTTATTTAATACAATAAATGACACTTAAAACAAATTGGTAATTGCACTTTTGACATGTTGACCGTTAAATGCGACCAAATATATAATGCAATGTTCAATGCCAATATAATGCAAAATGGCAATAAGTTGCCATTTTTATCGATGTAATGCACCGTCATACCGTAATAATAGCATTATATTTACCATTAGTTTTTCAAATATGTCTAGAAATTTTTGTAAAATTTTTAGACAAAACCTTATTTGTTATACCTACTCAGACATATCGGAATTTTAAACTTTGTAGCATGTACATACACACTATTCCTCGAGGTTCAGTAAAAATTCGTCTGTAATACCACAGACGGTTAACATATCTAGTCTAAGCCCGTTTATTTATAAAATAATATATTGTAAAAATAATAGCACATTCTGAGCGGTTTTTTACATTGTTGCATGAACTCAAATGTCGAATTTTCTCTTACGAATTACGTCTACATTGCATTCAGTGCCTTCGTTGTAGGTAAATCTGTAACAATATTGACTTTCGACTGGAGTGGCAACATCAATTCGTTTGTTTTCAACTTGAGTTTCGTTTGTTTACATTGCACTTCGTGAAGTATTTTGTATAGAATTCAAAAAAGACACAGTGGTGCATGATATTTAAAGTATATAGCAATGTAGAAAAGGGATTTTGATTATTCTTTTATAGCTAAATATGACAAATATACGAAAATTTATAGATGTTCTGTATCCCCTCAGTGACATTCTCTCGGTTTTCTTATTTCAGGTTTCCAGCGGATCCCATTAAAATAAATATTTGGATTTCAGTTTTGGGACTTAACAAAGCTAACAAGATCTGCTCTAAACATTTTGATTGTAAGGAGTTGCAGCCAAACTTAAAAATGTCGTAAACATAATATATTTCAATTTAAAAGTAGTGCATGATAATTAATTTTTACAAAATGTATTAATATGACCGTAACAGAGACTCTCATAAATCATACAAATGAAGTCCTACGTCTCTTGAAATAAAAAATAATTAATTTATAAGTAAATGATTTATAGTACAAAACATAACTGATTGATTAAGTTTCTACAAATAATTTAAATACCTACGTTTTCGAAGCAATTCACTCCTTTAAAAGACAGTGATGAATGAGTTTAATCATCCATGATTTAAATGTTTTTTAAATCAACAAGCCTCAATTTTTCTGAAGAAATTCGTACTAAACAGCTTTACTCGTATAATGTGAATTCACTTTGAAATAGGAAGAGATAAAAAGATATAAAACATTATTTTAATAAAATTCGGTTAAATAATTTAGTTGTAGTACCTATATGAGTTTATAAACTTATAATATATTTTATATTTTAATACACACTCTTGAAGAAAAACTTTGATTCAAATTTCTAAAAACAATTTGGAAAATCTTCAAAATGGTTGAATTAGATTTGTGTTGACTTATGAAAAACACGAGTATTTAAACCTTTAAAATGGTTCAAATAAACAATTTACTTATTTCAGTCTTAACCGATAACAAATCATCATTAAAAATGTTTAAAACGTAAGTTTTAAATCATTGTCTCAAATTTAATACATAAGCTAAGTTGTAACAATGCTTCAGCGTAGCTTTAGTTAGCCACCGATTAGAAGGCGTGACAGCTTTGGTTCAGATATAAATAAAATTGGTGGGAAATACTTTGGTTCATTTAATAAAACTGCAAATATTTGTTATAAAAATGTTATCAATATTGTTGATTTCAAGTACTTTCAGGGTTCAATAGCTCAAGTATGACTATGTTCACTTCCAACGTACTCAACATTTCTGAACATTGTATGGATGATAGTCCTGTTGTCTGCCACAGTTCTTGTTTCATAAAATTAATGAAAAGTATTTCACGATTAACATATACCATAAAACAACAAAAAAGTTGAATATTTCGCAAGAAAATATTATAAGGTTCATTTGGAGAAAATTAATTTTGTTGCCTAATAAATAGAAACTAAATTTTTAGTTTCTCAGTTTTGCTTCCTTTTGGCCCTTATTATTGATACGCCTATGGAGAGCTGTTTTATTGCCTACCATAATTCGTCAACGACTAACATATTTGCACCGGCCTTTGCACATATCGCTGTTTGCACCGCGGCCATCACCTATGTTAGCATGTAAACCAGTACCTCATACTTTCTTTTGAGAATGCCGGATCTAGTAAAATTCATCGTCTATGATAAAAAATAGTAGATTGTGTGTATGTGTTGCAACTATTAGAAAAATAACAACAACATCGAAAAACTCAAAACTTACCAAAACCCCGTATTATCTTTTTCAGCAAGGAAGGTAATACTCCAGAAGGTAAACGGCAGGTTCCCGGCCGGGAAACTGGTAGCCATCATGGGTCCGTCGGGCGCCGGGAAGAGCACCTTGCTGGACGTCCTAAGCGGTTACAGGATACACAACATCAACGGCACCGTCTACATGAACGGAAGGGAGAGGGATATCGAGACGTTCAGGAAATTGTCCTGCTACATCACACAGGACGACAGGCTGCAGCCCCTGCTCACCGTCATGGAGAGTATGCTCGTTGCGGCGGACCTCAAACTGGCGACTAACGTGAGGAGGGAGAAGAAAATAGAGATTGTAAGTTGGAAATGAATGTAATTTTAGACTAGGAATAGTAGTATTTTTCCTAATAATAATAATAATAATAATAGTAATTTGAAAATAAACCACTAAGAAGAGAAACGTTGAAACTGAACAAAATATCAGCACTATTCTATATGGGACTTGAAGTAGAGCTATTACTTTCTCATATGGGGTACCTATATAAGAGAAAGTATTGTAATCGTGCTGATTTTCAGAAATTGAGATATTGGCATTCCTGGACGTTTTGAGATCCCCTGAGTTAGAAAAACATGTTTTTGGAAACATGTCTGTATGTGTATGTATGTACGGTATGTGTGTGTATGTATGGTGTGTGGTCAGCGTTTTCTCAAAAACCATAAATAGTGAAAAGTTAAAATTTTGTATTTAGGGTGGGTCCTCTGAAACCTCGCGACCACATAAATCTCATCAGAATCAGATAAGATCAAAGGGCACTTTACTCCTGTCATTTTAAGGTTTTTTTGGATCATCTCAAAAGCTGGTTTAACGGTTTTTCTAAACTTTGTATATTAACTTTACCGTTCAATTCCTATTGATTGCCGTTATCGTTATCTCGACTGATCCTGTGCGAAGGGCCCTCTAATTTTGTCAATTATCAATTTCTCTACATTTTCTCCAAAACGGCATTACCGATTCTTACAAAATTTTAGATTTAAACTGACCTGACTAATCGTTACAACTTTTATTTGAAACATTTTTTTTTCTAAAGCCTCCCTAAAAGGCACTTTACTCTTGAACATTTTCAATTTCTCAATTTGTTTTTCAAAAAGGCTTTGAATGTTTTAACTAAACTTTATATTTGAATTAACCTTAATTTATTTTGTTATACAATTTTCTTTAAAAGGATTTTGGTGATTTAAACCCAATCTCATAACTTAAGTTACCTAGCTGTTTATTGTCTATACCTTTTATTTGAAATGTTTTTGTCTAAAATTACCCCAAAGGGCACTTCCTTAAGTGCGTTTTTCTTATTTCGAAGTATGGACATTGCCATTTCTTTTTGTTATATTACATAGTTAAGTAAATTTATTTATCGTTTCGATAAAGTTAGTTGTATTCAAAAACATTTTTCAGAAACCTTTGTCATCTAATCTAACAAACAACCAAAAGGAATATTTACTAATAAGAGAAAATACTAAATATTCAATACTAAATATATTTTATAAAACGATGATAATGTTGCCATGAATATTTTGTCCGGCCATATGACAAAGTCTGTTGATTTACCTATTTCATCAAAAACAGGACTTCCATTACTTATTTCTGAGAAAGTTTGGCGATTACCAATGCCAATTTAATGAAATTAAAAGAATACTGATATGTGTACGTTTATGTTTATGTCAGGATGTTTAATGGCTACAAAAGTCAAATGTTCACCTTGTAAAATCTATAATAGAAGGTAAGCTGCTTTTTGGTTTTTAATCACTAGTTTTTATACTATATCTACAACTAATGGACCTTGGAACAAAAAAGTTTTTTTTTAATACAATTTTCTAGTGTATTCATCAAATCTACCTATTAAATACTATAGTCACATATTAAACATATTAGCGTAACATTTTGATCTAACTTATGTAGAGGTAAGTACAATTAGGTACTTAAATAACAGATTGACTTGCGATGTAAATTATTTTTTTATGTAATATAAATATTATAATATGAAAAGGATATAAATATGTATAAAGAACTACACCATTTCTACACCATTTACAAATGTTTGTTAAAATTTAGCTGCCAGCTATGTCTCCACTTTCATTTACTGAAAATTGAAAAGCTGAATAAAACTCGTGGAAGGATCCTATCAGGGGAGTCCTATTCTGATATTCAGGATTATAGAACAATCAATCTTAACAGGTAGTCAATTATAAGAGGCTTAATTATGTATGTATGAGGTCTACTGTACCGCTGGCAATTTATTATAATGTAAATATTTCACTTAACGTTTGAGAATATTTCTAAAGTGTACTTACGAAAAATTAAAAAAAAATTGTAGATATCATTCCTGTAGCATATTTACTAAATGCATTGCCATAAAGTACCTTAATTATACAACTACGGATGTTGGGTGTAAAAGTTTGTTTTCAATCTGAAATCGAAAACAAGGCAATTATTTACTTGGATTATTGGACTTAAAAAACAATTTAAATGAAACGTGGGGATTTTTAAGCTAAATTACGGTTGTTGCTTTTTTTTTACTGATAAACTACAATTATTTTGTAAACAGGTGCAATTAATTGCATAAATTTTCTCGTGAACTCTTTGAACCTATTTGAACCAATCATTTTGTAGCCAATTGAAGTTGCATTTTACGTTTTCCGAAATTTATATATGTTATTCGCAATGGCCGAAATCGGCCACTGCCCGAAATTTTTACCCACAACGCGTTGTGGGTATAGTACTTTACCCACGATGCGAATGGAAACGTTTCTTCCGAACAGTGGGTAGAATGAATTACCCACAACGCGGTGTGGGTAAACTATGATAGCCATGACACGAAATAGCGTTCCACTCGCCTTTGTTTTGCATTGGGGAGCATTTCGTTTGCACACGTCGCGTTCTGGCTATTGTGATTTACTAAGAACACTTTTCAAATAAAACTGTGAATAGGAATAAAAATGAGATTGTTATTTAAACGCATATAACATAAATTACACCTTATTATATTGAAAAAAAAAAAAACATCACAAAGAAAATTTAAAAAACAACACAAATAAAACTAGAAATAGAGGAACGAGCATAAAAACAAGCATCACTTATTTTTACAAGAAGAGCTGTTATGACATTTTGAATAACATTTTATATTTCATTTGATGCACCTATATGCCTTCGTTTGACATCCTTTCAGAAAATTACATCGTACAAATCCTTGCTTAGACCCAGAAGACAACTTGGCTTCTTCACGCACGTTTACAGAATGACCTGAAGAGATCTCAGATAATGATAAAAATACCGAAGGCTATAATTGAAACTCATTTCGGGATTATAACCGTTTCAATTCTCCATTTTTAGTGCCCAGAATATACACACCGTGATCAGTTTTTTCAATGATTGCTAATACATTTCGAGGAGCTAGACGTCTACGATCTAACTCTGGTATGTTTATCAAAACGTTGTCACCTATGTTAACAGATGGTAATTTGCAATGCGATTGGGTAAGCATTTTATTAGTTTGTTTTTCATGCCCCTGTTGGCATCCTAAATGGCAACGTGATTGCCTGAAAGGATGTCAAACGAAGGCATGTAGGTGAATCAAATTAAATATAAAATGTAATTCAAAATGTCATAACAGCTCTTCTTGTAAAAATAAATTATGATTGTTTTTTAAGCTCGTTCCTCTATTTCTAGTTTTATTTGTGTTGTTTTCTTCAATTTTCTTTGTGGTGTTATTTTTTAATATAGTGACGTGTAATTTATGTTATATGCGTTTAAATAAATATTTAATTTTTATTCTTATTTAGGGTTTTATTTGAAACGCGTTCTTAGTAAATCACAATAGCCAGAACGCGACGTGTGCAAACGAAATGCTCCCCAATGCAAAACAAAGGCGCGTGGAACGCTATTTCGTATCATGGGTATCATAGTTTACCCACAACGCGTTGTGGGTAATTCATTCTACCCACTGTTCGGAAAAAACGTTTCCATTCGCATCGTGGGTAAAGTACTATACCCACAACGCGTTGTGGGTAAAAATTTCGGGCAGTGGCCGATTTCGGCTATTGCGAATAACATATACATATATTTCCTTGTTTGGTTTGAGGAATAGAAACATAAATTCGAAAATATTAGAAAAGAGTGAGGACATAAACATCATAACTTTAGAATGTTTTTAGCGAAGTTTAGAATAAGTTTTAATAAATAATTCAGAATTTATCGACAAGATGATTATGTGTTTTTTTTTTTAAATTTTATTAAGCGGCGGTCTTTCAGCCTATACAGTATCTCGCATTTCCATCCATCATTTCCAGCACTTCCACTAATCGTCTTCAATGGCTCAATCTTTCATACTCTTTTCCTATATATTTTTTCCTGAAGGGAAGGAAATAATTCCTTGTATAATAACTTATATAAATAATTCATTGTGTTGCTGGTCTTCCTCTTATTCTTCTGATTTGTGGTATATACTCCAAAACTTTCTTTGGCTATCGTATCTTGTCCATCCTCATCACATGCCTTTGCCATGGTAACTGTCTCGTTTCCACTCGTTCTGCCGTTGTAAGAACCCGCCCAGTTTTCCTTCTTATATCTTCGTTTCTAATATGTTGCATTCTGGAAAGGTTACACGACCTCCTCATGAAGTCCATATCTCTACCGTTTCTATCGACTTTTTCTCTTTTTCTCAAAATTACCAGCATTCACAGCCATTAGTTTAAATAGGTTCTACAATAGTTGTGTAGGATGCCATTTTGGTTTGAATTTTCATCTTGTTTGACCATAGTAATAAGTTTAACAAACGAATAGACTTTTTCCCCTTACTGTGTCCTATTTTTAATATAGGACACAGTAAGTTTTTTGTTGTTCCATCCTCTAAAATGATACTCCACAAGTATTTAAATTCTCTGCATTTTTTTTAAGTCTATGTATTTGTAAATCCGGGTCTTCTTCCTACGTGTCTCCTATACTTAAATATTCTGTTTTATTTATGTTGATATTGAAACCCCAATTTTATACTCCTTTTTCAGTTTTCTGAACATGTAATCAATGCCGTTCTCGTAACCTGTTATAATACCTGGTCATCGGCAAATAGTAGAGTTGTTTGGCGTTGATCCTCTACTTGTACCCCACAGACCATTAATATAACTAGACCCGGTGTTCCCATTAGAAACTGATCTTTGTTTACATGCCAACATAGCCGATAGGCGCGGTGTAAAGGGGGAAGAAAATATGGCCGCCTTTGACGAATTTTGACAGCGTACAAAGTAGCTATCCATAGGCGTATCAATAATAAGGGACAAAAAGGAAACAAAATTAAGAAAATAATTTATTTATTATTTAGATCAACGGGCAATGAAGCCCTTTACATGCTAGGTAACAAAGGTGCTCAGGCGGGCACGACACAACAGTGCTACTACGAGTGGCCATGCGGCCCGCACTGCCTAACCTGTGCTACGACGAAGCCCCATCAGGCGGGCACGACTCAACAGTGCTACTACGAGAGGCCATGCGGCTCGCACTGCCTAACCTGTGCTACGACGAAGTCTTTTCAGGCACGCACGAAGCAACAGTGCTACCACGAGTGGTCTCTCGACCCGCACTGCCTAACCTGTGCTACGACGAAGCTCCTCAGGCGGGCACGAACACAGTGCTACTACGAGTGGCCATGCGGCCCGCACTGCCTAACCTGTGCTGCTACGAGCGATCTAACGATCGGCACGACCTAACCGTAAGATCATTCATACTGATCGAGCAAGAACCTAACCACAGTAAATATCGGTCACTCGGACCGCAGCAAACGAAGAACCTAACCACAGTAAATGTCGGTCACTAGGACCGCAGCAATCAAGCAACAGTAAATGTCGGTCACTAGGACCGCAGCAAGCAGTAAATATCGGACATTAGGACCGCAGAAAGACGTAAATATCGGTCACTCGGACCGCAGTACAGAAAGAAAACTTAACCTAACAAGCCAAACATCAGAAAGAGATTGTGGGTACCCACGGGTATCCACCATCTCCGGCAGCCTAACACGAACGAGTGAACAGCGGTTCACGCTCACCTTACTATCCCATCCTTCCGCACGCTCTAAGCAGTTTTTATTTATAAATCAACCCTCAATCCTTCTATACTGGCTTTAATGAGCGTGTACCCAAGAACAATATCGGGCGTTACTGGCACTCACAGGCCAATAATCCAAGAGGTTTCAACGCTATATGTGAGGTGACGGTTTCGTCTAGTGCACACCAATCCGGGGGATGGTTTTTAACGGGTAGGCGACCGATCCTAGGGGGGGAACTGAGATGATTGAGTGCTCATCGCTTGGTCATACTTTCCCCCTGTCTAAGCCTGGAACGAACCCCGGTCACTCACTTAGGGTGTCCGGGTTGCGTTCGGCGTAGCTAGGATTTACTGACAACTCCAACGGACACTGAGGACTTGCAATCCGAAGTTCCGGCGCGAATGTGCATGGTAGACCAGTAACTAAGGCGGCTCGAATCCCGTACGAAGTCTTTTGAAGATTTTCCTCCCTCTCAAAAAAAAAAAAAAAAGGTAACAAAGGTGCGAAATAAGTGACAAATGATAAAGAAGGACACAGATTATGAAAATCATCATGACAGTAATAATGCATACAATAAGTATAGTCCAAGACCCATCTGTCAGAAATTTGCTTTAGATTGGCATAAGAGGTAACCGCAATGTTTTTACATGAATACCTCGGGAATAACGTCTAGAATAAGGATTGACTTATCCTCCAAAGCGCAGAGGTCGAGAACATTGTTTAAAATGCAACAAATTAAAAATAAATTAAAAAACGCGTTTTTCCCGACTTCTTTTGCATCTAACTCTATAAGTATTGAATTTAGATCAAAGTTGAAGAGAGGAAAAAGTTGCAGAATCGCTTTTTACATAAAACGGCATAGGTTATAAATTCATAAATTTATTAGCGGTTTTGCCAAATAGTAATAAACAAAAAATCGGCCCAAAAAAGTGTTTTTTTAACTTATTATTTTAGGCACTTTAAAATGTAGTTAGGACTTCCATATCACAGGTACAAAATCCTCAAGTTATAATAAAAGAATCGAGTAAATTTCGTTTCGATCGGATTATTAGAGTTTGCACAATAATTTTGCAATTCAGAAAAATCGGAAAATATTGAAAATTTTTAAAATTGTTTAAATTTTTTTTCACTATTCGATTTTAATAAAACTAGCGGTCATATATAAGAGGGAACAAGCTTTCATATACTTTTGTCAGAATTAAAAAATATTTATTAGAACGGATACAGTCATTGTTTAAAGTTGGTGTCGTTTTTTTTTGCTTATAAACAAATAGATTATCTCGGCGAATTTTTTGTTAAATGAAATTCTGAAAACATAGCAGGATAGTACTCGGAAAGACGCTTCTTTTTATTCATAATAAGTTGCTATTTTGCTCCTTAGCTTCTGAGATATAACTCCTCAAAGTTGTTTAGTGTTTAATAAAATGGTTAATAATGGTTAATAAAATTACTATTTTTTCTCATATCTTAAGAAATAATTGTTTCTCACAGTAACCAGTTTAATATTTTTGTTGAAATTTACATTGAAAAGATTGAAATTTAAATTCAAAAAATGTCTCGCTTCGAATTTTGACAAGTTCATAAATTTGACATTTCTATTAAACACAGTTACAGGGTAGAAATTAATTACCTTGTAGTACTTTTAGGTTCAAAAACTTGATGCATCGGCAATGAAACAGCATCTCTCTTTAAATATCTAATATTGTCGGTTGCACCTATTTTAGACACAAAATCATCTTTACTGAAATGTTTTGAGCAAATATAGGACGATTTTGTTATGTTATCATTTTCGCTAAGTCCCAAAACAGAAATCCAAATATTTCTTTTAATTGGATCTGCTGGAAACCTAAAATAATAACACTGATAGAACGCCACTGAGATGATACATAACCTCAAAAAATTTCATTAATGAATCTTTATTTACCTATGAAAAGACAATCCCGAGGCTTTCCCTGCATCGCTATAAATGTTGCATATCTTGCACCTATTAACTATTGTTAAATGTTTCCTATTTTTATTAAAATTACTCCCGGTTAGTTTTGGTTTGGTTAGGTTAGCGTGTGACAGACTAGGACGCGATGTTGCCACGTTGCCTCTCATAACGAAAGTCTATATTATTTTAGATTTACGTACAACTGACCAACCGCAGGCGAAGTAGGCTGGATGTATAAGCAAATCGTAAGCGAGAATTCTTCATTTGCATTCATGCAACAGCGCAAAAAAACGCTTAGAATGTGCTACGATCTTGTCAATACATTATTTTGTAAACAAACGGGTCTAGTTATATTAATGGTCTGTGTTGTACCCCCATTCCGTACATTTTCCTTTTCCAGTCGTTGATCGCTTCTTAGATGTAAATTTTAAATAAAGTAGGTTGCAGCCTTACCTAAGTCCCTTTGTGGTAGGGAACCATTCTGATAGAACATTTCCCACCTTCACCACATACTCTTTGCTTCTTTATATAGATTCCATATGGCTTGAACGTAAGTTTCACTAAGGCCAAACTTCGTCAATGTTTAGAAATGTCTCTTTAAATGCAGTGCCGTTCCTAGGGTGGCGAGCGCCTGCGTGCTGGATTTTTTTAGCGCCCCCCCCCCCCCCAATGTTATAATTTTCGGGATATTCACATAAAAAATATTTTTATAAAAAATGCTATAGAAAAATCTAGCAGAACTGAGGTAAAAATTACACAGGCCCACAAAAATAAAAATAAATTCGATTCCACTGACCAAACCATGTACACTTTATGTTGTTGGGGTCGCTGAGTCCGAATCCGGGGTCTATTTAGCTCCATCAGGTAAGGTTTTTTTTTTAGAGAGCATTTTAGGGGTGTGTGTAATCCAAAAATCCTAAATGACGAAGAGTACGTTCCAACCATACGTTATATAGGTTTACGGGGTAGCCGAGTCTGAATCTGGAGTCCGCTTAGCTCCGTCACATAAGGTTTGTTTAGAGGTCATTTTAAGGTCATTTTAGGGGGGTTTGGTAAGGACATCAGATAAGGTTTTTTTAGATATCATTTTAAGGGCGTTTGTAATCCAAAAAATCATAAATGGCGAAGAGCACGTGCCAACCATACGTTATATAGGTTTTCGGGGTCTCTGAGTCTGAATCTGGGGTCCGCTTAGGTCCACATCACGTAAGGTTTTTTTAGAGGTCATTTTAAGTTCATTTTAGGGGGTGTTTATAGTCCAATAATTCTAAATGGCGAAGATCACATTCCAACCATACGTTATATAGGTTTTTGGGGTTGCTGAATTTGGATATAAAGTTTGTTGAACTGTACCCTAAGGCTGAAGATCATTTAAAGGTGATATTAGGTGATTTTAGGGCGAGTTTTACATGAAGCAAATTTTGACGAGTCCCTTTTTTCCACAAGTTGGTGTTTATTATATTATTCATATTCATTTTATATTCATTTCTATTCATTTTTGTAGAATGATTTATTTGTTTTATAAAAATTTGAGCTGCAAAATTTCATATAAAAATGATATTTTTAAATAAACAGGAAGGTTGAGGACAAAAAAGACTACTTTAAAGAAGAAGATAAACTCATGTGTAATTTACATTTAATTATGCAAACTTTTGCAATAAAATCACCTAAAATCAACTTTAAATGATGTTCAGCCTTAGGGTACAGTCCAACAAACCTTAGCTTTGAATTCAGCAACCCCAAAAACCTAAATAACGTATGATTGGAACGAGCTGTTCGCCGTTTAGAATTTTTGGACTATAAACCCCCTAAAAAGACCTTAAAATGACCTCTAAAAAAATCTTTCCTGATGGAGCTAAGCGGACCCCGGATTCGAACTCAGCGACCCCGAAAACCTATATAACGTATGGTTGGAACGTGCTCTTCGCCATTTAGAATTTTTGGACTACAAACCCCCCTAAAATGACTTTAAAATGCCCTCTAAAAAAACCTTACGTGACGGAGCGGCTAAGCGGACCCCCGATTCAGACTCAGCCACCCCAAAAACCTATATAACCTATGGTTGGGGCGTGCTCTTCGCCATTTAGGATTTTTGGATTACAAACACCCCTAAAATGACCTCTAAAAAGACCTTACCAGATGGAGCTAAATGGACCCCGGATTCGGACTCAGCGACCCCAACAACATAAGGTCTATAAGGTTTGGTCAAAAAATCTTTTGAAACGAACCGACTTCGTTGTTTACATAAGAAATTCCCGAAAGAAATAATAATGAAAAGGTAATAAAATGGTTTAAATAAATGCGTCAACAATAAAATGAACATGGGTAAAAAATACGAATTTATAGAGTATATAATTTTTTGATATTTCATGATAAACACCTTTTTTGTAATATTATTTCGGTATTTATTGAAACCATTTCTTTGTAAAGCGAACCAAATTCGGCGCCCCTAAAATTTGGCGCCTGCGTGCGGGGCATGCTCTGCGTACCCGCCAGGAACGGCCCTGTTTAAATGCTTCGTATTGTAGGCTTCGTCCAGGTCGACGAATACTATGTGAGTTGACAGATTATGAGATATTGGTTGTTCTAATATTTGTTGTAGAACAAATATGTTGTCAATGATAAATGTTTTAATGTTCAAAGCGGTTAACACCGCAGTGTGTCAGTACCTGATCGTCCTGCACGGTATCCCGACTGCTCCTCAATATCCGTTATATCCATTTTGATTCTAGTCTTTAATATTCTGCCATACAACCATACTCATACCATACCCATACTCTTTTATCGCTTTTTTTGTAAATGGAGCTAATATATGCTATATTCCAGTCTTCTGGGATACTGTCACCGTTTAACAAGCATTTATTAAAGAGTTGTGCCATAGCTTCAAGTAGTGTATCTGGTCCATACTTGACTTACTCAATAGGGATGTTACCAGGTCCTGCAGCCTATTTGTTTTTTGATTTTCTCAGAGCTTTCTTTATTTTTTCTACGATTTAATGAATTTGTCTAAAAATCACGAATTTGCGTTTGATTGATCATGTTCATGTTCTATCTTTAATATTCCTATTCAAGTACACAAGTACTACTTTTATTTCCAAACAAAATTTTCATTACATTTGTGTCTCTGTTATTTTGGCGTAAAAGCCACCAGTTCAGGTGACCAGTACACAGGACATATGATATAGAACAACAGATCAGATTAATGTACCTATTGTGTTTTGGGAAAGTACATACTTTTTCCGTTCGGCTCATAAAAATTGAAAATATCAACCTTCCATAATCCCTTATCAAGTATTAACTCGAGATCTTATCGACCTTCGGATTAAAAACAACGTTCAACAAATGTTTTACTGTCAAGTCCATTGTGACAATAATACGTACATATATATAACATTTTTGTGTTGAAATGCCTTTATCGAACAAGGAAAATTATACATACTTAAGTGTATATCTGAGTGAATAAATAAATAAACATTGTCCCAGTTGTCTTTGTTCTTTATCACAGTTTTTAGGGGTCAAAGTGCTTTATTTGATAGCGAATGCCACGAGTTTTGTATGTATCACTCTGTAAAATCAGCAAAATGTGCATGTCCTTATTGATGACATCATTGTAGCATTTAACTGCAGTTTATAATTATAATCTAATATAAATTTACTTTTTACGTTCAACGCTAATTTCGAAGTAAACACGTTCAATTTACCGCTAATAATGACCACTTGTCTGCTTCACCGTTTTTACATCATAATTATTACTTTTGTGAATACATTGTATGTAGGTACATAATTAATGTTAACGTTAACTGATTATTTTTAACTACACCATTTACTATATACGAGTAATTGTTGCACTTTCTTCCTAATACCACCAAAGGCTTTTTATTCATATTACTTAAATTAAAAATATGCTAATCTAAAATGGACATGTGTGTTTGTTTGCTTTGATTCGGTATGTTAATTTCAAATCGTGTCGCCTTTAATACGAAAAACATTAATTCTATCTACTAATAACAAGACCAAAGTACAAAGACGCCTAGTTAAACTGTAGGAAATATATGTGCTTCGGTTGACGTAAATAAAAGAAAAAAAAATTACAACAACATAACTGAAAGCAATATACAATGCGTTTTATTTATCACTGGTCAAAAACTGGAAGGTACGATAGAGATAAAACTTGAAAAGGTAGAGTTAGTCAAGCTAAGTCAAGCTAGTCAAATATGCAAAATATTACACCGGGCGTTTTAGGTAAGTTATTGTTCTTCTTTTTTAATTAATATGATGTATGATTGTTTTCAGATATAATTTTATGTTCTGTATCTTAAAATATAAAAATATAGAGGATTCCAATAAACAAAATAAAATTGGGGTGCACTCACACCAAACCGAAAGGTCAAAAAAATTGGTTTACCGCCAATAAATTGTTTGCTTTTTTACCTTATATTACTTGCAAAAATAAAAAAAGTTTATGGTGAGTAATGGAGTTAAAGGCTTCTTTATCTTCAATTAAATAGATAATTTCGTTGTATCCTGTGGAGTATGTCACAACTGGAGCAATTTTTCCATAGCTCATATATATTTATGCACATTATCCAGAATGATTGATATTAGTATTATTTCCACTTTTTTTGGGTCGCTAAAATGAATAGGGACATCCTGTATATTGCTCAAGTCGAAGTTTTTCAACTTAACAGTCCCATCGGTATGATGTGAAAGATATATATACGGAGCTTTTCTATTGAAACGCATGTCCCGAAATTAACAAGAACAAAAGAGAAACTAATAGTAGTTCGTTAGTATGACAGAAGGAAGTTTTGTAACGTTGCCGGCCGGCCGGTCCGTAACCCGTAACCCATTCCAAATATTCTCGTCGGAGGCTATACAGCGAATGAACACGTTCGTACGTGTGTTTCTCATTAATGCCGGCCGGTGGAGTGTGCGGATGACTGTGATGTTTCGCGAGCTAGCAACGTCGTAAAAGTTCTTTCTCTGTTTAGCCAACGAGAAATATATGGCCATTCTTTCGCTCTTATGTTTATACCATACTGCGACTCTGTAGAATAGGTCTGGCGGGGATCCCACAGCCTTTGTCGTTTCCCGCATTTTGATCTCCAATCCACTCTATTCCTCCAGTTCTCTTCGTTTATTGCTCTATCTTTCATAATTTGTGTTACACCAGAAATCCAAGTTATACGTGGTCTTCCTTTTCGTCTCCTACATTTGGGACTGTAATTCAGGGCAATTTTTGGCCACCTTTCTTCCTCCATCCTCATTACGTGGCCATACCATAGTAACTGCTTTGTCTCTATCATGTCTGTAGTTGTGAATATTCTTCTTGTTCGGATCCTGATTTCTGCATTCGTGACATGTTGTAATCTTGATATTCTATCCGATCTTCTTAAAAAGTCCATTTCAGTCGATGGTATTTTCTTTTTATCGGCCTCAGTCATTGCCCAGCACTCTGAGCCATATGTTAATATCGGCTCTACTATGGCTCTGTACATGGTTATTTTTGTTTTTAATTTAAGTCCTGTTGACCATAGTAGTGAGTTCATTATACGGGTGGCTTTGTTACCTTGCTATACTCTGTATTGTACCGCCTTTTCTGTTGTTCCTGCGTCTGATAAAACAGTTCCCAAATATTTGAATTCCTTGCATGATGTGAAAGACGCAAAGGCAAAAATGACCGAGAGAGTGTTATTTATAGTTATAATTGTTTGACTTATAATAATTGACAACAAATTACTTAGTGTTCGTTTGCGATAATATACATTTGGGATTTAAGTGCAATTCTAGTATTGTAGCTCTTGAAAGAATTTTATATTTTCAAATAAATGTGCACTCCTTCCCGCGACAAAAAAGGTTATACAAAGAGTCATAGACGAATTTAAAAATTTTGACATTATTGTTTTTTCCAGTCCTTTAATGCTGACCAAATCAGACTTGCTTAATTTATCACTACCATTCCTTTCATATTCGACTAAAATTTCCATCTGAATTTTCCCATATCGCCTCAAAATTTTTCATGGAATTTTCAGGTTATATTCTCACCTCGAAAATTCCTTAAATTTACTGGCTTTCGTTTTCTGTTTCCTGTATTTCCCGTCAAACTTAACACTGGATTAAGGCGCAAAATTTAGAAAACCTTAACAGCTGATTGTTTCTAGATAAGTTCCAAACTTTTCTAGTCTTCCTACTAGGTACTTAATTTAAGAGTTAAAGAGAGAGGACACTTAAAAGTTTTCCACATTTGAGTTGGATTGTTTCTAGATAGAGGGGACTGATATTTTACGATTCACATTTTTTAGGTTTACGCCTAAAAGTATTCGAAAAGTTGTATATGCTTTAGGGCTCTTAAAAAATATTTATAAAATTCTTAACAGTTCCATCGAAATGTTTGAGCTCCATTTTTTAACCTTAACCTTAAACATCTAAAAAATTTTAAATGTGTCATTGTTTCAGGCGTTTACCATTAAAAGTTAAGAGCTCTGATTTTCTCAAAACTAACTTTGACAAAATCCTCTCGTATTGCTCTTAACCTGACTTATTGACAATAGGTCAATAAATAATCAAAGACAGTCGGTCACGTTTAGTAGGGATGTTTTAATACTATTGTAACGTTTATTTTCTAATTTATTTACACTAATACTAATTGTACACTAGACACTATTTAATTTACTTACACTATTACTAAACTAATTTATATAACACACTTAACTAATTAATTTATATCACAATCTTAATCGTTAATTTATTTCACTGATCACTCTTTCGCTTATTTAGTATATCGCGCTCACGTCTAATAATCTTCTCTCGTCCGCCGCGTACTTATATAGCCCCCATAATGTTTTCCCGAATTTGCTCGATGTTTCCACAAAGCACTCGATTGTTCTTTTAATAATGTTTACGTAGAAAATGTCCAGAACGTCATAAATTACTTTCCTTAAAAAATAATAATCCGGGAGTATTCACGGAGCTGTCTTTTTTTTATAGAATTCAATTATTAAGCGTTGCGGCAATTCCTTTGAGGTAGCCGCACAGGTCCGATACGCGTAAACACGCCTCGCGCTGTTTACTTTTCGCATTACACTATCATTGTATTCATCAAATAGGAAGTGCACTACTCTTGACAATGATTGTACTGAATCTACGCAGTATGTCATTCGATAAGATCAGTGCTTGCTGGACACATACTTTAAGGAATCGCTCGGTACAAATATCTTTTGTTTATAAAAGACACTTTATGTACCAACCTATAAATCAGTAAGTGATATATTACCCTTTAATATCTGTTCTTTGTGTAATGATAAAGATGTGTAAGAAATACATCACAAATTATTATCACAAGTTTTTATAGGAATCGCGAAAAAATGATTGGTCTAATCTATCAATTGGAATGTTACACGTCATAAATAGATTGCATAGGTTTTTAGAAAAAATAGCTCGAGCACTTCTCGGTTTTCTTGATACAATCTTGCACCTTTCTTTTATTGAATGTAAGTCAAAACGGAAAAATATCTACACCACTTTTCATTATTATTTTATTACCACAGTATTTATCTATTTTTATATTATTATTATTATTATTATTATTATTTTGCTGTAGTCTCATCTGTGTCGGTGTCTTCGTACTCATCGGTATTGACAAGATGAATACTGCCTATTTAATGTTTAAATATTTACGAACAATTAATAAAAATTATTACTATTATTATTATTATTATTATTATTATTATTATTATTAATAGATATTAGCGTTTATTATTGGGTAAAGTAATGTAGTAATGTAGTGTCACAATAAAATATTGCATAATGGTGTTTTTAAACACTTCTAGTGCTTAGAGGATCTCCACCATTTTCTTTTTAGGTTTTGCTTCTTTGTAAAATGATGGTAGGTTCCCAAATTTGATCGACTTACATGTAATCTGAAAGCAACAATAGGTAATTTTCAAAATGGAAAATAGTGTGACTCGTCATCGATAAATTTTAGTTCACCCTATCTAAAATCCACTTTCTAATTAAAGAAGACTGCTCCACGATCTTTCAGCATTAGTAGATGCAGTTTTCTTAATCAGTTATAATGTTGAAATAATTTTATTCCAATCTGTTGAATAAAAATTTACTACTTAATCTAATCGTTGTCAGTGAGTACCTACGTAATGGAAAAAATCCAAACACTTTATCAGTTGTGAAAATATTCCCAAGAATATTTTTTTTTTAACAGTCTTAATGTGTCTTATTTGCCGATTTTCAAAAATACTTTTCTCTTATAGGAGCACCTCTTTTATTTAACTAGTACTTAACACTTTTCCAATTTGGTGAAAATCTTTGAATTACCTATCTCAAAACACACATTTTAGTCTGGAATGTACCGATTTATAAATTCTATATGCACTTTTATTAAAACATTAAAAATATGCAGAATATGCATATTTTCCTGTCTGTAGTTATAGGGAACCACACTTACCAATTAGTAGTACCATTAGTAGTAGGTTAGTAGTACCATTTTACTTCTCAAAAGTACCAAACCATTAACAAACCATATTCTATACTTACTCCAGATAGACAAAATCCTGGTCACATTGGGACTGAACGAGACGAAGGAAACGAAAGTCTCCGGGCTCTCAGGAGGCCAAAGGAAGAGAATGTCGATCGCATTAGAACTCATCAGCAATCCTCTGGTGATGTTCCTGGATGAGCCGACTACGTAAGTTCATGAATTATGTATTATAAACGGCAATATTTTATTTCGAAAGGTTTATCATTGCGAATCCGACAGTTTCTGTTTAGATAGATTGATTCATTGGTGCAAAGTACAAGTAGATAAGACCAAAAAAGAAAAGTTCGTAATCTTCAATTAATCGCTCTAAATTTTAATCATTTTTCGTTATAGTTATTCAATATTGCATTATATCATTTACTTGTATAATTTAATTACTATCTAACTGTCTAACATACGAACTAATTACTAATTGGATTTATTTTCGTCTTCAGTTACAATTGTATCACTTTTTACCTTCCGAATATTTCCTCAGCGGACTGGACAGTTCGTCTTGCAAGACCTGCATCGAACTACTGAAAGAACTGGCCGACCAAGGCAGGACAATAATATGCACTATCCATCAACCTTCCGCCACGCTTTTCCAACTCTTCGACATAGTCTACGTTTTATCGGCCGGGAGATGTATTTATCAGGGAAACACAGAAAATTTGATACCGTTCCTCGAGGCTGTCGGTTCCCCTTGCCCCCAGTACCACAACCCTGCCGATTACGGTAAGAATTTTTCTCCTGCAAGGGGAGTACCATAATTTGTACCAGAAGTACATATCCACTGGTTGCACAGGGAGACTCTGTGTGATCGGTCTTTAATTCTTCGATAAATTGGAGGGTACCAACGTATATGGTATGATTTCCATAGATCATATCGTAGTTACAGGTTCCGGCATTTTTAAAGTTAAGGTAGACAAGTGAGAAATAGACAGGTGGAAATATTCGGCACAACTATACACTCAATTTCAATAAACTGGTCTTTTTTTTGGTAGCATTAAATTTAAGCTACTTAAATAAGTACACTACAACTATCTTCTGCGTTTTCACTGCCCTTGTCGTTATTTGATACAGCAGATGTCACCTTTGTAGAATTTTCTTTATTATATTAATGTATTATGATTGTACGTCATTTTTTGACTAGCTATCCTATAATTATGATATATAGAATGTATCAAGGGAAAATAACTGACATAAAAACAAACACTTACCGCTGCTGTGAATGTTTCTCGGATTCTGGTAATGAAGAGACCGACCGTCGCTTCTACACTACTTGGAATAAAATTTTGTAACATGCAAAATGCTTTAAACAAATGTATCAAGGAAATCAAAAAGGCCTTTATCATCACAGAAAACATTTACGCCGGAAAATAATAAAAATATGATTCTGGTGCATATATCTGTTAAATGATAAAACCTTATTAATTTTATTACTGATGTATTTCTTTAAACTATTTTATTACAATTTTTTAAGAAAGTAAGATCGACGGACGATCCCCTCATTATTGTAATCCTAAATAGGTTCAATCATTCACCGCAGCTATAAGTGTTTGTTGCTTAGGACTAGTATTTTATCTTGAAACGTTCCATACTTTCTTTACATCCATAATACATAAATATAAGTTAATTTATAACAGGTCTGCCGGATAAGATAGTGAAAATGCCTCATTTGATATTGGAAAAACAACAAAGGGGTCATGCTCGGCATGAAAAATAATGATAATCCTCAAATTAAAAATATTGAAACGTTCGTCACACAACGTGAAAAAAATGTTGTTTTTCATATATTCGTCAATTTTTGACTACATTTCTGTTTTTCAAATTTTTTAATCCAAATTTTCAAATTTTGGGAAACGTTTAAAGCTGCTAAAATGAAATGGTACAAAAAATTTAAACAAAAAAGTGTGTGTTGTGGACCTCACCACTAATTTTTTGAGACTTTTTATGTGTTTCGACATGCCAAAAACTGTCTTGTTATTCATTTTTGGCCTTTTTTCTGACTTGGTTCTAATAATCGCTTATCAGTTGAAAAGAAGTTTTTCTTTATTTAAATTTATTTACAAAAGTCAATGATTACAATTTCTATGGTTTGTGAAAATGTGAATATATTATTTATTATTTATATATTATTATTATTAGGTAGGTATATACAATGTGTTTCAAAATGATTGTCATCTAATTGGCGTTGGAATTTTGTGCATGTAATTTTTGATGTGCCGCGCTCTATTGATTTGTACCTATCTAATTCTGACAACAAGTGACACTTCGAACATTTATTGTGAAACTGTCAATCAGTACTGTTGGTAATTAACGGCCCTTCTCAGGGCCAAAACAAATACCTACTACAAATAGACAAATATTCAGAATTCGTTTTTTTTTTTTTGACGGAGAAAAACCAGAAGTTAAAACAGATTAAGTAGGTTATTTTGAGGTTATGGGAATTCCACAACCGACTAGATGACAATCATTTTGAAACACATTGTATAATTAATAGTATCGTATATAATATAGTAATTGTAGTATTATTTCACTTACTTAAAAAAACTTTTTTGTTTGATCAGATGTGAATTAGATATTAGGGGATGTTATCACGATTTTCCTGAGCTGTTTTGATTACGTTTTGTTACTTTATCTCTTAAAAACAAAAAAATGTATCGAGAGTTATTAAAAAAATCTAATTCCATAACTTGGCCTGTTTGGATAACCCATGTATGAGTTTCTTCCGATCACAGCGTTTCAACTGAGCCTCCCTGTCGCTCCTTTGAGTAATTAAATTCTGCGACTTCTGCATACAGACTTTTATGCTATTTTAAAGTAAAACAAATTTCGATATTTTCCATATTTTCTCAAAAATGGGATCTTTTTAATCTTTTCTTTAAACAAAATTTCAACATTATTCAAAGAATAATTATATTTTTTTGTTCTTACAGTTATTTCTTAGAATATTTCTAGTTTCCAGAATTCAAAACAGATTTCAATCTTACAATTTCTCTTTAGAGGGAAAATCTAATTTTAACCTTCTTTAGAAATACACTTTGTTCCAATCTTTCCTAAAAACCACAATTATTCTTATGTCTTATTTTCACATTATAAAACTGGCATTAATCCTTCTAAATTTTTCATAATATTCCAAAAACACAAAGCCTATTTTTTCGGTCTCTCAGTTTGTACACAAAAAACTATAATGTCGATGTCGTCAAGAAATAATATTTCATTTTTTCTAGTATCCATTTTTCCAAACTTTTTAAAATATGCAGTTCATTTCCATATTTTCCAGAAACAAAGCCTATTTTAAACTCCCTCATTTTATCTTGTAAAACGGTTAATTTCAACGTCTTCCTAAAAGAAAGTTTCAACCTTCTCTAAAAAGGACATATCATTCAATCTCTCCCAAATTTAATTAAAATCGTCTCCATTTCCTCCAAAAACTACGCAAAATGAAATTCGTGGGCTTGATTGCACTTTTTTAAGACTTTTTATGACTTTAATATTATCCACGTTCCAGAGTTTCTTTAGGGTTTATCCGGTTTTCGGAGTTTTCCCGATTATATAGCATTTATGGAATCGTTTTCAATTTGTAATGGAGACCTGTATAATTTCCATAGTTTCCTGAAATAAAACCCTTTCTTGCAAAGCAAAAATTTTCACAAGTTTCCTTCACTTTCACTAATAAGCTTAAATATGAAGATAAGCAGAATTCGGGGAATGAGATTCGAGGGCTTGGTGGCATTTTTCTGGACTCTCTTGGTATACATTTTCCAGAGTTTTAGAGAACTTTCTAGGTTTTCTGGAGTTTCCCGAGAATTTTCCAGAAATACATAATCGCGTACATACAATGTCTACCTTAATAATTAGCTCACAATTTTGTTTCTTCATAACACTTTTGCATGATTATTGATATCTAAATTATTTTAACCACTTCCCATGATTTTTTAGTGATCGAGTTGGCAAGTGAAGAAAGCGGCAAAGTTGTGATAGATAAGATGGTGCAAACGTTAAATAATGGACGATCTTTGGCATTCTTTAAAGATGCCGGTATTTTATTAAACAATTTTCCTTTAAATGGTAAGTTAAACCCTCTTCCAACGATTTGGCTGTTTACTATTTCAATCCTCTAGGTGGAAAAGATGAAAATTATAAGAAGAGCGGACTCTTAGCCACGTCACAATACAACCAGTTGAAAGTGTTATTGAGACGAGGGGTCATTAAGTCTAAAAGGGATCCAGTAAGTGTGTGTTTAGTGCAGTGATGTAAAGTATCATTACAGAATTTGATTTTGATACTTTATGACTTGACAATTCAAGGAAATGAGTTTTATAAACAATAATTTCTAACAATTTCAGTCAATAACTGTAATTTCTATTCATGTCACTTTATTTTTGGTACTTCTATATTTAATAAATAATCAATTTGATGTGTATTATACATAACTTACCTTTGGATTTTTCAGGCACTTACGTATTTAAGAATAGTCGTGAACGCCCTCGTAGGACTAATGCTCGGTACGGTGTATTGGAAAGCTGGTATCGATGGTTCCAAAGTTTTGGACAACTACAATCTCCTGTTTTCCCTACTCATGCATCACATGATGTCGACAATGATGTTGACAATTTTAACATGTGAGTAATTTTCATCTAGTTGATATTAAACAGATTAATTCAGGTTAGGTTTCGATTGTGATTTTGCATGTTTAATTAATTGCGCATGTGCCGATTAACAACGCTTAATTCATTTTTCTTGATATTCTTATTTTCTAAACATTGGCAAAAAGTGTTTAAGGGCAACTATGGCAACAGAGCAGGCCGACGAGTTTAGGTATCTGCCCATGTGTTCTTCTAACGACTTAATAAATTGAGTTTAGATGGAGAGCACTAATAAAATTCTGTACCTATCAAGCTTATAAGGATATGTATGGATTATACAAGATTTAAATCACAATATATATAACTACAGTTTTTTGACACTACACATCGGTTATACTTGCATAACGACAAAATGTTAACGCTTTATTACTGAATTTGCTACCAATCCATATTACATTATGTTTTTAACCTTTAGTTCTCTTTGTTAACAGTTCCTACGGAAATGTCCATTCTGATCAAAGAACACTTCAACAGATGGTATTCTCTGAAGATGTATTATGTGTCTGTAACATTGGTGGACATTCCACTATCGGTAAGTTAAATTATATAGCAAAAGTACTGTTGTTAACTTCCTGTCTCTATTTTAGATATTTTGTACTTTCATATTTACGATAATCCTTTACCCGACGACAGCTCAACCTATGGAACTAAACCGGTTCATGATGTTCTTCATTACCAGTGCACTGGTAGTATTCGTAGCTCAGAGTTTCGGTTTGATGATCGGTGCATACTTTAATGTTGTGGTAAGTAGAAACCTGTCAAGCTGTTATGTAGATCGTAATAAAAATTGTACCTTTCTGCTAATTCAGTTATCTGATAAAATAAAATCAACTTTTATGTACTTAAGACGTTAGTATATTATGGGCTTTGTAGGTCTTTAATTAATTTTACTGAAATAAGTAACTTTTTCTTAGACTGTATAAAGTAATTTTCAAGTAACAACTTGTTCCACTTTTATTCTTTCTCATATGAAGCATACATATACCTGTAAATAATTTAATAGGGTTGATTTTTTCAATATGAATTATTAGCATTTCTAGACATTTTAGGGTACCCTAAGTCCAAGAAACATCTTTTGAAAAAATGTCTGTAAAAGTATGTATGTCTGTGGTACGTTTTTCTCTGGAATTAAAAACAACAAACGATTCCAACTTTGAATTTAGACTTTGTGCTATATCTGGACCTCCGCAATAAGATTTTCATCAAAATCGATCTGAATAAAAGAGTATCTACTCTTTTCATTTTTCGGTTTTGGAAAATTTCCTTAAAATCCACTTCAATATTTTTTTATTTGGAAACTTCGAACGATACTTGTCGAAGTTGGGTTTTAGTGCTACCCACTTATCTACTACTTTTGAAATCATACTCGTACTTCAATAAGTCTGCTATGGCGAATTGTGCTGAAATATCTACTTAACTAACTAATCTACTAGTACTACGTACAAATGTTAATTTATCATCAAAGTGTAGACCTAAATATTTAATAGTTGTACTGAGAATAATTTCCCGATCTATAATTTTAAACTTAATAAAACCTTTTTTCCTACCTACGTTTAAAATAATTACTCCTGTTTTACAGTCCGTTTTAACTTCACGGTAAGATTTTCTTTGACTAAGATATTCAAATTATCCGCGAATATCTTTAACTTATTAACATGTTCATAGACTTTTAAAACAAGAACATCATCGTAAAGGATATTCCATAACATTGGTCCCAAAACGAAACCCTGAGGTACTCCTGTATTTACGTCTACCATTTCTTTACCTAAACTTGATATGAGATATATGAGTTCTTTGTGAAAACTAATTATTAGGTATTTGCCATATATTTAAAATTAAACGAAATATATCTAAATTCATAGGGACGAATCCTCAGACAAATTTTATAATCATAAAAAATCGTGCAATAGGTCCAGCACCAAGTAGTCCGTTCTGCAGTCCACAAATAGCTTTTTTAGAGTATTTTGCACTTTATTCTTGTTTCCGCTGGAGTGTGTAGGAGTTAAATTGCGACCAAATCTAGTAATTTGTATTATTCGCGTCGTAAAATAGTGTTTTCACTACACTGTTTATATACGGTGTGACGTCAGATGGCGTTTTGGCGCCAATTCCTAGCGTTTGAATTTAAAATGAGTATTTTTGCTTGAATGCTTTTAATTTTTTGTTTTTAACATTAACCTAAGATTTATAGGCACATAATCTCTCATTTAGCCAGTTTTCAAAAAATTTTAAAATAGCTAATTCTCTATAAAAAAATATGAAAAAGTAGGTACATACTAAATCCAGGTTCTAGGCGGCCTTTAGATATATTATGTATCAGATTGTGTTGCTACTGTAAATATCTAGAAGTTGTGTAATTATTAATTTATAATACACATTTGTTGTTTGACATAATTCCAAGGCACGTCCATTAACGTTGACTTTGGGCCACCCACCGGGGAGGATTTATAGAGGAAGTACAAGTTTTAAGTAGCATAGGTACCTTCGATATACGTACCTACCCAAATGATTTTTCCTAAGCAGTGTTAATAGTAAGGAGGTTGTTGGGTCAGGTTAGATTAAGATAGGTAGTGTTAAACTGAGCTGAACTAAGTGAGGTTAAGTTGAATTTGGCCGACAGATATTTTGTATTTAACTTCAGATAAAAGTGTGTCTAGTAGTCTATGCCTCCTAGGGAAATTTAACTAGATCTTTATTACCAAAACAGATTTGCTATCCCAACATTCCTAACGATTAATTTCTTTTCAGAACGGCACCTTCCTAGGTCCGACCCTCTCGGTCCCCATGATGATGTTCGCCGGTTTCGGTGTCAGATTATGCGACCTGCCCACCTACCTCTACTGGGGCAGCTACATTTCTTACCTCCGGTTCGGGCTCGAGGGCCTCGTCGGGGCGGTTTACGGCCTCGACAGGGGCACCCTCGACTGCCCGGAGGACAAGTACTGCCACTACAGGTACCCAAAGAAGCTGCTCAATGAAATCGGAGTACCGGCCGATCAGTTCGGCAACGACGTGGTCGTACTGCTGTTATACGTGTTCGTCCTAAAGGTGGCCGCATTCGTTATGCTCAAGTGCAAACTGAGGGCGGTTCGTTGATTTAATTACTGAATACTTTTAGGGGTAGAAGAGTTGATTTGGGTCGTGTGTGCGCGAGCGCGCGTTTGCCCGTTGAAAATTCATATTGAATTTCTAGAGTAATTTGAGTTACAAACTAATAAATCGAGTCAATTTCATGTGATAAAGTCGGTTAGTAAACACTACATAATTAAGTTATTTATCTCTGAAATTCAAACCTAGGTTCACCATTGTTAATGTGATAGAAAGTTTGTATAGTACAAACTTTATTTCAATTTAAAACAATAGTATTTATTGAACTTACAGACTTTACCGGCGTAAGAAGTGTTTTTATTTATTTTATTTATAATTCTTGTAAATAATTCCGAATTTGTCAGAAACAATAAACAATGCAATGTTAGTAATAATCATAATTTTTAATATACCATGTATTAGAAAATAAGTATAGACAATGGTAATTATGGTAGTAACAATAAAGGTGTTTATTTAAAAATACTAGAGTTCGGTTAATTATATTTTTTATTGAAGATAGGTTTATTAACAAACGTATTTACTGGCACAATTACACAAACTCATTTCATCAGATTTTTTAATTGAAAATGTACCTTAATTGAAAATCTACCTAATATGGTAGATAGATAATAAACTATTGAAATGGCCTAAATATACTATTTCCTCGTGCCTTAACTACAAAGTTTTTTAGAAACACTACCCTTGGTTTAACTTTTCTCATTGGGTATCGATTTAGTATTGAACATAATGGCACATTTACACGCACTATAATTTTAATATCAAATAAACAAATTATAATCGCATTAGGATCCTTTAATTGAAATAAGATCAATAAGGTGGGTATAGTTAAAACAGTATTGAAATGGGCTAAAATATATTTCCTCTTGTACGCCAAAAATAAAGGTTTTTATAAACACTATTCTTGTTTTAATTTTTGTTGTTAAGGGCATCGATTTATCATTGTATATTGATATAGTTATAAAAAAAATTCCTTAGTCCGATCCCTCTTCCAACGACATTTATTCTTAGCGGCACTTCTTCTTCAAAGATTTACAACCGAGTTTATTGCTACCTGGCCCTTTACGGTTAAGGTGTTATGCATAAGTCATTCTCTTAGATCGGTTCCACCGACTATACTTACATTCATGGCACATTTACACAAACTACAAAATTTTAAATAAAAACTATAAATAAAAATTAAATAAAACAAAATTTTAATTTCATGAGAGATTCTTTAATTGAAAATAAGATCATCAGTAAGGTAGGTAGGTAATAAACTATTGAAATGGCCTAAATATATTATTTTCTCTTGTGCCTCTACAATAAAGATCCTTTTGAAACACTACTCTTGGTTTAATTTTTGTTACTGGGCATCACTTTATTCTTAAACATGTAATAATGGCACATTTATTCCATAAGGGATTCTTTACTCGAAAATAACATCAATAAAATGCTTAGTATATGACTACAACAACCTGAAGACTGAAGCAGCCCTGACAATTTACAGATCAATTCAGTTTGCTAAGACAGAACTCTAAAAAATATCAAATTTGATTCGACTCCAATATTGTCTTGTAAATTGTTTTTAGTTTGGTAACAATAAGTATGATCAATTTTATTAATTTAGTAGCAATAAAACACAGTAAAAATTGCAATAGATATTTTATAATAGTACTTGTTTTAATGTAAAGAATATGAATTACTAGAAAAAAAATGTTGAGATTAGGAACGTAGAAGTTAAAAAGGAGATTTATAAATGAAAAATTGGGAATTGTTATTACAGTACTAGTTTTGAATATTGCACGAAAATTCTTAAATTAAATTGGAAACAATAGTATTTAATAAACAGCCTTTACTGGCGTAACAGGTGTATCTAAATAAGTATAGAGTCTATACTATAGACAATGGTAATATTTTTATTGAAAAACACGTGTTCGCTTCATATTTCTTTTATTCAGAGTAGATTTATTCATCAACGTATAGGTATTTACTGGCCACATTTACATGAACTCATTTTATTAGAGATTCTTTAATCGAAAATAAGATCAATAAAGTAAGTAGTTAATAAACTATTGAAATGGCCTAAATATATTATTCCTTCTTGTGCTCCAACAATAAAGATCTTTATAAATTGGTTTAATTTTTGTTGTTGGGTATCGCACTATTCTTAAACATTTAGTAATGGTACATTCAATCCATTGGAGCATCTTTATTCAAAAGTAACATCAATAAGACGCCTAGTGTATGACTAAAATTACCTAAAGACAAACAGCCCCGACAAATTACAGATCCATTGAAAGTTTACTAAGACAAAAGAATAAAAAATCTCTTATAATATTTGATTTGACTACAATCATGACTTGTCAATTGTTTTTAGTTTGGTACAGATCAATTATGATTAATTTTATTAATTAGGTAACAATAAAATACATTAAAACTTGCAATAGAACCTTTATAGCACTTGTTTTAATGTAAATATAAATTACTAAAAAAAAGATGTTTTAAACAACATTAGGAACATTTAAAGTTAAAAAGGAGATTCATAAATGCAAAGTAGGAAATGGTATTTAGAGCATTACTTTTGAATGTCGCACAAAAATTCTCAAATTAAATTTAAAACAATTGAAACCGGTGTTTCAATTTATTTTATGTATAATTCTTGTATATGTTACCGTAAAAACCCGATTTCAGTTAAAACCCGAATTTCCTAGGAAAAACTAGTTTTAACTATTGCTCACCGTCAATTCTAGATTTAACTAGTGAGAACTAGAATTAACAAATATTTTAAGTTAATACTAGTTTTAACTAAATAGTCTGTAGTTAAAACTAGTTTTTACTAAACCTGTCGGTAAAATCTGTGTAACCTATAAACATTTTATTTTGAACGAAATCTTATGGGTTCACCTATACCAAAAATAATCTAACATACATACGTCATGTAATAATGCTTTTATTACTACATGAATTATAAAAAATACATGAAATGAATTACATAAATGGGTGCGTTGGGTAATCGAACAGGCAGGAAAGAAAAACAAACGTAAAAAAGTACAAAAAAGAACTTAACAAACTTCGCATAAATCATTTATAATACTTTACTCGTACTTTACGTCCTTAAGTCAGCCCCAGATATTAGGAACATGTTTCCTACTTATTCCTACATGGCTGACATTTATCATGACATTTAGAATTGCAGAGTTTTCCCTTCTTTTTATAAAAGCATCTATTAGTGTTGAAAGTCTTCTTGCAGACGCAACGTGCAAACACTTGGCCTTCTCCTAAAGCAGCATGTCTAGCAGCGGTTCTCAAGGACAGATTACCTTCCGGAACTTCTTCAAATTTTAGGAATCTTTCTTTTGAAATGTCAAATTCTGATCTGGAAAAAATAATTAATATAAAATATCTACAAAACATAAAATTTTATTACGTTTTAAAAAAAATATTTTTCAAGAAGTTTAGGGTGACTGTAATAATAATTTCTCACTGATTTAAAAAATTAAATATATGTATAATGTACCTGCAATACAATTTCTCCAGTATCCCATATTTAGTGCCAACTTTGTATAAACCATCTTCGTTTTTCTCAAGTACAACACCTATGATGTTCCTTAGATCTGCTTTTGACCTGTCGACATCCGGTATCGGGATTATTATATTGTTATATTGTCACCCATTTCCGCGGGTGGATGAAGAGCGTCGGAAACTAATTTCATTTTTTAGCCTGTTTTTTTAAACCTTCATGTGCTTCTTGTCTAGCTAATAAAATTGAAGACTCTGTACTAGGACCGTCCTCTTCAACATCAGACAGAGATTCACTATTCTGCTGATAAAAAAATGTTTTGGAGGTCTTCTTCATCATGCACGTTTTGAACAACTTCCAGTGGTAAAGACGATGTCGCAAGTCCTACTCTGGGTTCAATACCAAACATCGCTCGATATGGCGACTGTTTTATACCACAATGCAGGGCTCTATTTTTCATAAACTGTACAAATGGAAGGCCTTTGGACCAGTGTGTGGTATCATTATCCTGCATCCAGGCAGCTAACATTTTTTCTATATCCTGGTTGGCACGCTCTACAGACCCTTGGCTTTGGCTATGCATTGGTTTTCCACGAACCAACTTTACTTCGGGCCAGTATGTCATTACCTCATTAATCACTGCATTAACGAACTCTCTGCCATTATCTGAGTGTAAAATACACGGAGCACCAAAAGTCAAAAATATATCTGTTAATTGCAAAGCAACTTCTTCAGCCCTTTTGCTTTGCAATGATCTTAACAAAACAAATTTTGTCAAATGATCTTGGTACACCATAATAAACTTAAAACCTTTATCTTGTTGTGACTGCATATCTATGAGGTCTACTTGGCAGCGACTATTAATTTCTGAATGTATTATGGGTTTGGAAACAAGACCCCTCTTCTTCTTTTTCTTTTTGCGCTGGCAAACCTCACACTTGGATATGAAAATATTTATCATATCAATAGTTATATTTGCATATTTCCTTGAAGTTTCAGCTTTTAACCTATCTCGACCTCCATGACCAACGGCAACATGTGCTGCTTAAATGATATCAAAAATATCCTCAGCAGGTAAATAATATTTAATTGGTTGACTTCTAGATGCCAGTTTTTTCGTTTCGCTAACCTCGACAACTCTAAACCTTTTAAATCTTCTATATTGTAATGGGGTTTTCTTTACAGCCAATTCAGCTTCCTGCACTTCAGTCAATAGTTTATAATAAGCGTCTCCTGTCATAACAGTGTAGTGATTTTCTTTCTTTTCGTTTTATTCTTTTTTCAAAATCCGTTCCAAAAATTGCTGTTTCCATAAACCTCCATTTCTAGACAAATTTTCAGCAATATCCGTCATTTTTAGAATCAAAAAGGTATATCTGGAGTTGGTTATAATAATGCTGAAATGATTTATTTTACAAAATTACTCAAAAATTACAATTTAAAAATCACTTACCAGACAAAAAGTTGAAACTAACAATTTTAACCAGAAACTACAAAGTAAATCGTGCTGAATAATTTTTAAACGCGTTCACCAAAAGAAAACAAGTCGCAACGTCCATTACGCATAAGCTTACACCACCAACTAAATTATACCCTACCTACAATCAGACCACAGATCAGATCATACGACTTATTTTGGCCAATCAAAGAATAGAGACTCCGACCGACAGCACGTAACAGTTTTTACTGTTTTAGTCGAAACTAGTTTTGACTAGTAAAAACCGTTTTGAATTTAATATCCGTAGAATGTTTAGTTTTTACTGAAATTATTAGATAATTCTAGTTTTAACTAGTTAACTCTAGAATTGACTGTGAGCAATAGTTAAAACTAGTTTTTCCTAGGAAATTCGGGTTTTAACTGAAATCGGGTTTTTACGGTAACATATATAATTCCAAATTTATCAGAAACAATGTTAGTGATACTCATAAATTATAATATACCATGTATTAGTAAATAAGTATAGACAATGGTAATTATGGTAATAACAAAGGTTTTTGCTTAAAAACACTAGTGTTCCCTTAATATTTCTATTATTGAGCATAGGTTTATTTATAAATATATATTTACTGGCAGATTTACATGAAATCATTTGATTAGAGAATCTTTAATCGAAAATAAGATCAATAAGGTAAGTAGTTAATCTATTGAAATGGCCTTAATATATTATTTCCTCTTGTGCCCCAACAATAAAGATTTTTATAAACACTACTCATGGTTTAATTTCTGTTACTGGGCATCGCTTTATTCTTAAACATTTAATAATGGCACATTCATTCCATTAGAGATTCTTTACTCGAAAGTAACATCAATAAGATGCTTAGTGTATGACTAAAATAATCTAAAGACTCAAACACCTCCAACAATTTACAGATCCATTGAGAGTTTACTAAGACAGTATAAAAAATATCTTATTAGTAATATTTGATTTGACCCCAATATTGTCTTGTAAATTGTTTTTAGTTTGGTACAGAATAAGAATGATCAGTTTTATTAATTAAGTAACAATAAAACGCATTAAAATTTGCTGCAGAAACATTATAATACTTGTTTTAATGTAAAGAATAAAAATTATCAAAAAAAGAATGTTTTAAAAGAGATTAGGAACATTTAAAGTTAAAAAGGAGATTCATAAATGCAAAGTAGGAAATGGTATTTAGAGCATTACTTTTGAATATTGCACGAAAATTCTCAAATTACTTCAGATTAAAACTCATCGTGCCTGGTTAACGCTTCACCGAAATCAGTCGCTTGCGACCCAACGAACAGATCGTATTTCTTCAAGACTTCTTCTTTTGTGAGTTGTTCGTCGGCGTCGGAGTCCGCTTCATAGATCAGATGTCTCGCTTCTGCTTCGGCGTGATCAAAATCTTGTGGTAAAATCCAATTTTTCACTTCCTCCTCGTCCATGAAACCATCTCCGTCTTTATCACGATACAGATTGAATTGTTCCCTTTCGCTTTTTATCCAGTCGGGTTCCTCCTCGTTCTCTTCACCGGTGTACATGTCACCGATATATTCAGATAAGGAGAGTTTTCCTGGAAAAGTGAAGTTTTGAAAGATTATGAATAGTGTAAATAGTAAACAGTTTTCACTTGATAAACAAGAGAGATACAAACAAAAAATTACATAATATCCACAGCAGGCAAAAGAGACCATACGCGAATGGCAAAAATTGGATTCAATTTTAAGGTGAAAGTTGTTATACAAAAAGTGAAATACCACTTACTCCACGATCACTTAATTTTTCAATATAGAATTAGATTACTCTACTAATATTGTAGTTTATGGAGATCTTTTAATAATTCTTAAGTAGGAATTCGTCAAAGTAACATTTATTCACAATATCAATCCATAGGAACATTTCTTTCATCTAAGAGTTATTTCAAAAAACAATTATTAGGAAATATTTGTTTTAATTAATGGTTATTTAAAAAAACAGTTTTTAGGAAAAATTTCTTCTAATCAATTATTAAAAAAAATCATAGAAAACATTTAGAACCATCCTTAGAAATGCTAATTTGAACCAACAATTCATCATTTCTTCCAATCGAAGTCATTCCAAAAAACAATTTTTGTAAATGTTAGTTATTTGATGGTATTTCTTTGAATTAACAGCTATTTGAAAAAAATATTTTTTAGCATGTAGACTTAGTAAAGTGGTGGAATATAAGAGGAAGATTATATCTAGAGAACCATACTCCACCACCAAACTCATAATACAATAATGTGCCAGATAAAAAGGAAAGCCAATGCTAGTCATGGAAAGATTCATTTTTGTAAAAACAGAAGGGTCGATCCCAAAGCCAATTAGTGGGTACATAACTATGATATAGATGTTCAATCAATTCACAATATTATAATTAAAGGCTTTAAAGCAAGCAAAATGTAAATAAAGCGCATGTTTGTATAATAAAAACATTTACCATACATTTAAATCTATTACTTAAATCAGGTTATTTTTAATTTAAATAATTTCGTAATTATAATTTTGTATAGATAAAATGAAAAGGGAATTTCTACACAGTGGGGCATTTTAGTGGTTTCTACAAATGGTAGTTTAGCCAAGTACTCCTGGTGTCCTTTGAAGCAAGTATGTAGCGTCAAAGTAACAATATTTTTTTATGAGCTTTCATTAAGGACTAAATAATGAAATCCATTTATGCAAACGGTATATTTTGTGCAATTTACGGACCAACTATTTCATAATAATTGTAACCACAAAAGGTGATGCTTGACTTGCAGATACACTTTTTAGCATGCATATTTGAATACACATTTTCGGTATTATTCCAGTCTATGGGAAGATATGTATACACGCTTATAAGGATATAATGTTTTAGTTCTTGACTTTGTTCTTTTATTAAATAAAACCATAAAAGACGTGGACAGTTATCTGCAAAGATGCGGTCTTCTATGCCATACTTTGTATTTCAACATTTTAATAGAAGCAACATTATCACTTTCCCTTATTGCTGTATCCTCTATACAAGGAAATATGTGACCTTTATCCTCAATAGAGTCATGAATGCTTAATAGCCCTGGGGAAATAAGCTTAAAAAACACCCTTTTGGAGACTGTGACTCATCCAGGTATTTGACAAGTTTTTCAAGCAATATAGACTCACTTTATCAGCAGTGAGTAATTTAGTTATAAGCAATTAAATATCAGAAAAGGGCTATTTTTGCATAGTTTTGCCTACTAGTAAAAAACAAAAGTATTTTATCAAATTTCGAAACATCCGTTTTAAAACTGAGGAATCAGCCATCAAAATTGCGGATTTGGAATGTTCATATATTAATTTGTTGGTTAGAAAACTGCATTGAAACGTCAAAATTGGCATAATCATTAGTTGTTAATAAACATTGCAAAAATACGACTATGGAATTGCGTGACAGGTTGGGATTTGTACAATCTAAAATGTGGTAAAAATTTCGGACCGATATGTCAAGTACTGTAAAATTGTATTTGTTTATCCCAGAGTAAGGTAACAAACATACTCTTGAGCATATCCAGCAATAAAATGCTGGACCTGTTGCTAATTTGCGGATTCGCAATGCCTCTTATTGTAAGTCAAACGAAGTTACCAATTTTCTATTTTTGTTTTTTCATTCTTACACACAGCTTTTTAACAAATCCTACATCGTTCTTACTTAAGTCTTGAACGTGTCTGATTTTGATTATTTAAAACCGAAGTAGAGTGTCTTGCTATAGATGTTCTCTAAAAGTGCTTCAATATCGTTTTTTGGCACCAAACCATGTAATATTTTGTATGTTCTAACACTCTCGTTCTGTTGGTCAGTTGGACCTGATTTCTTGTACAGAAATCCCATCTCTCTTTTTTGAGACAATGTTATTTAATCGACTCTTGGATTTTTACAGTTGGGACATTGCGAAAGTCCTTTTTACATATATCTACTCCTGGACAATTAACGTTGATGGAATAAACAGAAGTTCTATCTGATTTCTGTATTTTTATTATAAGATCACGTCCTCTTTGCTATATGAATGCATCTGAATAGGTACCTCTTTTGCAATTCCCATAATTTCGTAATCAAACATTCATTTCAATATCACTTAATCTTTCTCTACATCTTTTCTTGTCCTGACGAAAAGAACCTAATTTCCAAGCTACAGCAATATTAGTTTTATCTCCAATACACGCTTTGAGCTAGATTTCTTCTTAATTTTCTTTTTGATCTTGCAGATCTCTTTTAGTCTCCATTGACATTTCAGCCATCATTATTATTGGTGTTCTGTTTGTTTCTGTCCCTTAAACTGGAGTCACTTGGGTCTTTTCTCTTAAATAAAAGAGGATTAATATAACAAGCCACAATACTGGAATACCCAGTCACACAAAAAGAACTCGAAGAAATAGGGAAACACACATGGCTATGATAGACCTAGAGAAAGCATATGACAGTGTACCAATCCCACAACTGTGGAAAGAAATGAAGAATCTAGGAATTAACCCAGCTCTAATTCAAGCGACAAAAAAATATGAACAAAATTCTGCCAGTATTAAAATAGGAAACAAAATAACCACCCCATTCACAACTACAAAGGGCTTAAGACAGGGATGCTGTCTATCCCCTACACTTTTCAAAATATATTTGGATAGAGCCCTAACGACATGGACAAGGAAGTGTAAAAATATGGGAGTGATAATAGGAGAAGACACATTATTTAGTCTATACTTTGCAGATGACCAGGTCGTAATAGCAGAAGATAAGGACGATCTTGAATATATGATCAGAAAACTACAAGAAGAGTATAATAAAGCAGGCCTTACGATGAACCTATCTAAATGTGAATATCTAACAGTAGGCGATACAACTATATCAAACTTAAAACTGACCAACGGAGAAATCAAAGGGGTGGAAAAATGTAAATATCTGGGAGTGATATTCAACAAAAGCGGAACTAGTAAGGACGAGATCCAAGATAGAATAAACAAGGGTCGCAGTGTAATTAGAACCCTAAACTCTCTTCTTTGGGAGAAAACTATATCTAAAGAAACAAAGAAACATATATATATATATATATATATATATATATATATATATATATATAAGAGTATAGTAGAAACTATAGTCCTGTATGGTTCAGAGGTCTGGGAAGTTAGCAGGACAAACAGAAGGAAATTATTAGCAACCGAGATGGACTTTCTAAGACACAGCTGCGGTAGATCAAGAAGGGAGAGAGTCAGGAATGAACAAATTAGAAGAGAAATGAACACGGAAAGAACTATAACAGATCAGATAGAGAAAAAACAATTAACTTGGTTTGGACACGTGAAGAGGATGCAGGACAATAGATGGCCCCGAAGAGTACTGGAATGGATACCGCCTGAACGACGAAGAAGAGGACGGCCACGAAGGAGTTGGCGAGATGACATAAAAGAAGCAATGGAAACACGAAATTTAGAAGAAAATACGTGCTACGATAGAAAAGAATGGCGACTGGGTACGGATAGACGGCGACAGCTGTAAAATAAATCCGTGTAATAATAATAATAATAATAATAAGAACTGCATTACAAGAATAAAGAAAATTCTTTATCTGACGAATGTAGGCCAAGTATTCAAAAAACGGGGATATTTACAATTAGTTTCCATAGACGCAAAAGAATTAATGACAATACTATTTTATAATTATATTGCATATATTTCATAAATTGTATGCAAAAATTGAATAATGCGTATTTTTGGTATATTTTCACACATGTATCTTTCATTTAAAAAAATATATTTATAATTTGTAAGAAGTTCTTTTAAGCATAAACTGCTGGAATACCCAGTCACATAAATGCGTTCATTTTGGTTCTCTAATAAAGTACAGTAGTAATTCAGAAAATCAGAAATGGTCTCGGCCCATTGGTTGAAAGTTTAAAATGTGTACAATAATCAAGTACCAAACTTTAAAATATTATCATTAGGTTTCTCAATCATTTTTACAACAAAAAGTTGCTCTTGCTTTACATACAACATATAGATAGAACACTCGGATTTCTTGAATGTTGTATCTGACGTCCATTATTACTCCTTTTCCATCATTTTAGTTTATTGAGTATAATATCAAAAATTCCGTTGAATAATGTTTTAGCATGAATACGCTTTTCAACTGAGTGCCTAATGCTAGAAAGTGAGGCAATGAATGTGTTGCTGCATTCCTTTATCTCACCACGCCTTCCACTTAACTCCACTCCCTTAACATATCTGCAACATTGGTCAGACATCTCACATCATCACAGACTCTATCTACGTTCCTTTTATATTGTTTCATTTTGTACTATGACAGTACCGGTCAGACTTTGATAGGTCGCAATAGGAATTATTCAATATCATTCAATGCAAAAAAAATATGGATTCACATTGCGTTCTTTCAAAAATCTGGGTCTCCCTGAATGCTACCTATTATAATGAATGACAAACTTACAAAGTACAAAAAGATGGGATTGATAAGCTTAATGCTCGAAGAAGAGGGCTTTGATCTACAAATAAAATTAATTACATCTACATAAACAGAGTGTTATTTTATTTGAAGTGAATTTATTTTTGAATGAAGCATGTCCATGTTAAGTTTTAGTTTCTTTTCAGTGCAATTGATCATACATGCAACCAATGAACAACCATTTCACTAGTCGAATCCAAAATCCTCCATTTTTAAATTATTTTTTTTACTGGACTGGGCCCATGAAACCCAACTTAAATTTAAGCTGAATTACTTTCGTATTAAATCGAAATTAAAAATTTAGAAAACGCAAATAACTTTACCATCTTTATCCTTGTCAATATCTTCCATGGTTTCCAACACGACGATATCCCTCATGTAATCGTTCTCCTCGGGATGCAGGAAACCATAAAACTCCTCCTTAGTCAGACTTTCATCTCCGTCCCGATCAGCCGTAGCCCATCTCCTCTTGTCCCTCTTCAACATGTTCCTGTAGGAGAACCCCTCGGAATCCTTCTCTATTTCGGCGGGACTCATCTTATCTAGGAAACCGTAGACTAGTTTCTGGTACTCATCCCAGGAAATCTTCTCTTTCTCTTCGGGGTTGTATTGTTTCCATTGTCGGTCCACATCTTCGGTAATGTACCGTTTCTGAGTGAATCGTATCCAGTCTTTGAGTTCGTCCCTCGAGACGAGGTTATCTTTGTTCTGATCGATTTTATCGAATATCAACCTGGAAACATAAATGAAAAGATTACAAAAATGTTGAAATTAAAGAACTGGAAATTGAAATAAAGCAGAGAGTTGAGAGAGCCAATCATACAATCAAAAATGGTGCTTATAACTGCAATTAATAGATGGTTTTTCTATTTGAAAATTTCTTATGCAGAAATTCCTAAAACTTCCTCAAAGGTGTAGAAATAATAAAATTTCTCAATTAGGAACCAAATCTTATCCAAGAAGTACTTAAATACCACAAAGTCAGTTTTAATTTGAAAAGTATTCAAAACCATATATTTCACATTGATGATAAGTAGGTACTCTCCTACATTTCTATACTCGCTGTACTAAAACTTGAAATGAACTGGACGGAACAAACTGTTGTAAATCAAATACTAATGTAAAACACAGTAGGTTTATAAAAAATTGATAGAACGAAAAATGTCAAAAAAAGAGTCTGTGTAATTTCAGTTTTCAAAATATACCTAACATCGTTAATAAGTTCGTACTCGCTTTCTGCCTGCGTTTGATAATCTGTCGTGATCGGAGTTGGACAAAAAGTCTAATCTAGCTGATACGACAACAGAAACACTTGATTTTAACCAAAACCCAAATTTGTTAACAAAATTGTAAAAAAAAATGTAGTCCAAAATAGGAATAAAATTTGAACCTTGCATTAGTGGCTGGTGTAAACTGCCAGACTTTAAGACTTTCAAGTGTCTTAAATTAATGACTTTCTAGACTGCTGAAATGATGTGCCTTTTAAAATTCTGCATGTCAAAATAACAAGTCAAAAAGTTTTTGACAACAGTTTAAAAGCCACTACCTACCTTCGAATTTGTCAGATATAAAACAGAATGTATATGTTTTCCAAAACAACCTCAAAAATTGGGATTTCTGAATAATAAAACCTCAAATACTACATTCTATTGCTTCATAAAAGGAGCTCAATGTTTCTAAAATATCAAAAAATTTCAAAGTGATTGAAACTAGAAAAATTTCGAAATATTGAAAATTTGGATATCCGAATAATAAAATATAAAGTATTAAAATAAAAAATGAAAATAACATCTCGAATTCTTGGGTAGCCGTGTGAATAAGTTATACATTATATACATATAGAAACATTTTATCCAAGAAATTCATTTTTAATACATTGAATTATGCATTCAACATTTTTAAAAGCAGTAGGAATAGTAACCTGTACCTTTTAAATGAAATTAATTGAAAATACTTGCCTTGATATGAGTGAATACTTATTGTGACCAGTATTACTTGTTATATGTATATGAAATCTGTTATGAAATATAACAATATTTATATATTCTTGTATCATCTATTATGTTACCAATGTTATTTGTTATCCCCTGTATTCAATAATATTTATATATCCGTTATATTATCTGTTATCCCTTGTACTCAATCCTTTTTTCTTTTAGAATACATTCACCCTAATTTGTAAGATTGGTGTGCCACTGCCTCATGGATCCTTACCATACCATTACGAGCTTACACTGTATGATTTTATGGTATGCGCTACAGATTGCTCCTGCAGAATTTCTAATCCGAGTTTACTGTTTAATCCTTACACTGTGCCGAAACTGTGACAACAGAATGGAACTCTGTAGAGTACCCAATGGATTCTATACTTTGTACTGATGAAACAATGTTTATATTGAAGGGAAGTATTGATATATACAAGGGTACTAGAGAATACCCCTAAGGTGAATATGAAATTTATACAGTGAACAGGAAAGATTAACATAGGAGTAGACATTATAGAGAAAAGGTTTAGGAACATAAAGGAATGATAAGAAATGGTGGTATTGTCAGTAAGGCTCTTAGGATTAATCTTTCTCGCCAACCAATGAGAACACGTGTGTCACAGAGGTTTCTTGAAATTTTCCAAAACTACTTAAAGATATACAGGACGTGATGAGTTCGTTCTACCACAAGTTACTTTACCCGAGTCTCCTTTTACTCTCCTCGGGTGGAAGTTGAGCGAACGTCTTCGCCTCCTCGCCCAGAAAAGCCTCGTGATCGTACTCGGGATTGTGGTGTTCGTTCTCGAAATGCTCCTTATCGCTCAAATCCCTATTGTACACTCTATCCTTGTGAGCGTCCTCCTTGGGCAACGCTACGGCTACGCCGGAAAAGGCGAGCATCGCGAAAAACAGTTTTCTCCTCATGTTCCCTGTTCTCGAACCCGAACGAATTCCACGTTTAAAAACTGGGACAAGGGGATAAGTCCCTTCCTACGATCGCGTCAATCACTATTGGTCAGTTTGAAAGCGTGTTAAACATCTATTGGTCGCTCGAAGAGTACTTCCAACTCATCACCGCGAAGATGTTTAATAGGTTAAACGAGCGAGCGCGGGTTTAAGTAAATGACATCGACACCTACTTTCGCATCCTTAGTGCAATTTACGACATGTGTTTATTGTGAAATATCCGCAAAATTAGGTTAACGACGGGTTAGTGTTAGTACATATAGGGTTAGTAACAGTGTTGCCAATATTACAAATGCGATTTACCCAACACGTGTCATCAAAATCCCCAATTTTACCCAACAATTTGGAACACTATGGAACAAGCACACAAGCCATAGAGATAAAAGAGAGAGGAGGTAACAAATGTGGTTGGAACAAATAGACCTAAAGTCGATGACCTAGTGACTTTAAATAGACCAAAGCATAGACTAAAGTGGCTTCTGCATATCGCCGACTTCAAATAGTCCAAGAGCTAGCTACATAAAACCGTATCGATAAGGTACACGACATTTGAGTTCAACTGATTGTAAAAACATGAACTCAACACCAAATGGCTGTTCTGCCGGTTTGCATAGGCCGGATATGTAAATGGCGAAAAACCGATAAGGTACACGGGTGAAATTTTGTTCAGGCATTGTCTAGACCTTGACTAAGAGGCAGAACAATGGCAGAAAGTTAGTAGGTCGGACAACCCTCTGCAGAAATGATTCAAAGTCGCGGAAAATTACCATGACAAAAACCGATAAGTTACACGTGAAAAACTTTTTCCGTACATTCTTTGGTCCTCAAGGAAGAGCGGTGCGATAGTGGCAGAAAATTAGCAGGTCGGAAAACCCTCGGCAGAAGGTCATGAAAAACGCCCTTTAGGAACTGAAGGTCATGAGTGTCATGACAAACGCCATGTATAGTTCCTACAGGGCGTTCCATGTAGTTCCTACAGGGCGTTTTTCGTGACTTTCAGATTCTTCTGCCGAGGGTTTTCCGACCTGCTAATTTTCTGCCACTGTTACACCGCTCTTAGTCAAGGTCTAAACAATGCATGTACAAAATTTCACGAGTGTACCTTATGGGTTTTTCAGGCATGTTTTTCCAATGTGGAAAACTGGCCGCCATTTACATATCCGGCCTATGCAAACCGGCAGAATAGCCATTTGGTGTTGGGTTATTTTTTAAGTGAAACTTCTTTGCGCACGTTGTATACATTGGGATGGGGTGTTGGTCGAAAAACCGCTTCACGCGTGATAAGAAAAAAAGCGATGTTGCCAGAATGCGCGTAAAGTGTACCTCTTCCATTCCGCCCGCGAACTGAGCCGATCGCCAAATCGAGGAGAAATGTTTCCCCCGCCAAGCAACGCAGAGACCCACACTCACGACTATTACCGCGTGTCCGTGTTAATTTTAAGAAGCCGAGCGCAGCCGAAAAAAATAATACGGTGTTACCCGATGTTTCCGTGCGCTACCAGCGGACACGTGGCAACACCGGAGAGCGCCCAGGTCGGCGAATCGTGACGTACCGGGTGGACGGCCGGTTGGAGGGGGGGCTACAGTCCGTTCAAGACAGACGCGGTAGACGTATTGCCATTGCGGCGTATAATCTGTGTAATCAACTATCAATTAACGGCGTTGTCTTTTGAGCGCTTCGATTCTTTCAATCGAGCTTATTTAACAACGGTTTTCGTATATGTTCTTGTACACGTTCTGGCTTTAGGAGGAAGTTTTTAAAAATACTTAGTAGATATCTTGAAAAGTTTGAATCTAGAATATTTGTTAGTTACTTTAGTTACCATAAGCCGATTGTGTCTTTTCTGGAATACGGTACGATTTCTAATGACCAACCACGAAATGGCCATGATGAAAGAATGATTATAGAAGAAATTACTTATAATGGTAATACATAGGTGTTTAATATAATCTATCTAGTGACTTTAATCTTTAATCATATGTGTATAATCATGTGGCTATGTGTGCGTCGCCTGGTGCCCAGACAACAAACTAAATTATATTGAAAATTTAAAATTTATTCATTCCCCTTCAATTATAAATAGTTATTTCTGGTTAAAATATGTGTATAAACTAGTATATATTATGTATACAGTGTGTCCCGCTTTTCATGAATACACCCTAATATCTCAGTTATTAATAATGTGATTTCCTTGAAATTTTGATGGTGATTATATGTTAGGAAAATGAAGTATTTGGCATAGTGAACATATTCATCGACCATTGGCGTGCGGTGTTGGGGGGTGAAAAATAGCTGTTTTTTTTTTAAATAATATTAGGGCTCATTTTAAATAACTTTTAATGTCAGATTCAGAATCAGCATCCCCAAAGACCCCTTAATTCATATTTTCGAAATCTCAAGAGCTAATTTGAGCAGAAAAAAATTGTTTATTTCCATCTTTTTAGTTCAAATGCCCTGATCCTATTGAATATCAAACACCTCCGGTTCGTTATATTCAGTATCCTTTGCAACTGCCCTTATACTACAATTTAGGTATTTTCGAAGATACGCGCTCTTTGTTACCGTTGGCTTGCCGATTTGTGTTTTTAAGCAAATTAATGCAAAGAGTGCTTTGAAACAATAGTTTTTGTTTGACATTCGGTCATCAGTACGAATTGTCAAAAAGTCAAGCAGTGTTAATAAGATGGCACACAAACGAAGAGTAGTTCTTACAATTGGAGAAAAAGTAGAGATTATCCGCTTATTTGGTGATAATGAAAGATCTACGTGTCAGGTTGCTGAAATATTCAATGGAAGGCATCATGATCGAGAACCAATTTCTCACGACACCGTCGCCAAAATCAACAGATTGTTCGCAAGGACTGGAGGGGTTTTCAAGACAAGACCGGGGAAGGACAATTTAAATCAGAGACACTATCCAGACGACGAACGTATCTTAGCAGAATTTCGAAACAACCCAAATGGTACTGTAAGGGCAGTTGCGAGGACACTGAATTTAACGAAAAACAAAGTATGGAGATGTTTGAAACGCAATAGGATTAGGGCATTTAAACAAAAATTTCTACATACTCTGTTAAATGGTGATTTTGAACGACGGTTTGAATTTTGCTTATGGTTGCAGGGTAACTCTATCTTAACGACAGACTTTTTCTGAAAAACATGATGTTTACGGACGAGGCAACGTTTACAACAAACGATGTGGTATCTAGTCAAAATTGTAGGTTTTGGGCAGCTAAAAATCAGAATTGAGTAATTCATTGTAAAAACCAGTACAGTGAAAAAGTTAACGTGTGGTGTGGCATATTTAACGAACAAATTGTTACAAATTGTTTGAACATTTTTAAATGCAATTTTCCCTATGAAATAGATAAGTAGAAATTCTGCTTTAGAACCATGGCCCCCTAGATCGCCAGATATTACCCCTTGTGACTTTTTTCTGTGAGGGCATTTGAAAAATAAAATGTATGCTACTCGGCCTTGTAATAGAGAGCAACTTTGCTTTGCAATTAGGCAAGCGTGTCAGGAAACAACTCCCCAAACTTTAAGAAAAGTGAATGTACGTTTGAGAAGAATTGTTGAAAAGTGTATTGTTTCTGAAGGTAGTTATGTTGAAAACACAAGAATCTGAAATAATGTAATTTGTAATTTTGTTACCACATCAGTTACAAATAAAGAACTTATTAAAATTAGACTTTAATATTTTCCGCTCAAATTATCTCTTGAGATTTCTAAAATATGAATTAAGGGGTCTTTGGGGATACTGATTCTGAATCTGATAAAAAAAGTTATCTAAAATGAGCCCTAATATCAGTTTCCCACAAAAACAGCTTTTTTTCACCCCCCAACACCGCACGCCAATGGTCGATGAATATGTTCACTATGCCAAATACTTTATTTTCCTAACCTACAATCACCATCACAATTTCAAGGAAATCGCATTATTAATAACTGAGATATTAGGGTGTATTTATGAAAAGCGGGACACACTGTATATCAACAAATATTGTAATATTGTAAAGTTTTACACTTGTATCGAGTCGACAAACATAAACTTTGGTAGATATTTGGTAGATAAAACAAAAAGATTTTATTATATTACGATAATAAATAGTTATAAAATAGAAAGAAATTCTCTTAAATGCACCCAATTTTTTAAACAAATAACATTTAGAAATATTGATAATAAGGTTTAATAGTAAGTTTCTTATTTGAAACACTTTGTTTTCTCGTCTAAAAGTAATCAGACTATATAACATACATATATATATATATATATATATATATATATATATATATATATATATATATATATATATATATATATATATATATATATATATATATATATATATATATATATATATATGTTTGTGATCCCAATGAGCGTCCTCTCGTGTAAAAAGAGAATCCCAATTTACGTCCGGGTCCAATTGAACCCCGATATACGGACGTCAATTGGGAAATCCGTCAAAATTTTCTATACTATAGGAGGTGACATCTACAATTCAATGCGATAAAAATCTCGAGGAGCCATATTGGACGGTCTTAAGATGCATTTGCACAATTTAGTTGAACACTTTGTTCGCACCGTGGCGCTCACGTCGGCTGTCGTGTATATTTTGTACAGTTTTTTTCGTTTGAATATTCAATTAACGTCCGATATACAAAATCAGTATTAACGTCCCAATCGACTTCCATAGAATCTATTTTTAACTTCCCGCCAATACCCTTTTTGGTGTGCGAACGAATTGCACAATTGCGCATATGTATTCAGTTTCGTGGAGTCAGTGCGAAAGGAGTAGGTATAATTGAAGTATAATGGACTCTGGTATGAAGAAAAGAACCGCTCTACTGGTTAAAACTGCTGTTAAAAATTTTAATGATGCAGGTAAGTTATTACCTCACACTTATTTTGGTAAATGTTTACCTTAAATTAACGGAGACGCCCGGTACTTCCCCGAGCGATTGCCGTGGATTTATACTTCTTGTTTTCGTCTTAATTTGATAACAACTTTTCCAATTGTTTATACGCGCATTCGATACTTTTGCACATTTTTCTAGACTTCAATCCAAAACGGATGAGCCCTTGTTCATACCTTTACGAGCAGTAACAAAAATTAACCAAATTTTGAACTTGATCTGCTGTAATTAGAAGACGATATTGTTTTTTCACTTAAACGTATTTGTATAAAGTGTTATTCAAATAATTGATAACATGTGCAAAAAAATAGCAAGTATATTAAGTAATATATCTATCATAAATTATTCTAGTTTGTTACTAAAATAAATATCCTTCAGATGCTCCATATAACTAATGAATAAAATTATTAATCAAATAAATTAATTTTCAGATGACAGTTCCAATGATGAACCAGAAATGCAGAGTTCTGGAAGTGACTATATTTATTCGTCTAATGGTAAATGACTTAAATAAATATAAGTAGATAAACTATTTAACTATATCATATATCTATTACAGATACATCAGATACAGAGTCGGAATATGACAAACCAGAAGAGTTTAAAAAATATAAGAGAATAGAACGCATTATTGCTACTGAATTTTTATGTGATCCTTTATCAAACCAGCCAAATAAGTTAACAACACAGGAAACACATGGTAAGTAACCAATAGTTAAAGAAATGATCATTATCTTCTGTTTTATTTCGACATGCACACTGTTAAATATATAAATAAAGATTATAATTTCATATTATAGGAACTTCTATTGGAATTTTAGATATTAAAATGATAAATACCACACAATTTCTTCTAAATTTTAGATCTAGAAACCACGTCTAATAAATCTTATCGAGATGACTCACATTTCAATTCAAAAATTACTTTTTATCAACACCATCAAGAGAGTTCAGATGTTATAAATAATTATAGTGAGCCAGGTACCAAAATTTTTAAAATATAATAAGATCTTTATGCTTTAATACAAAAATTGCAGGTACTTCAACCGGATTTTCGACTCAACAAATAATAACGAACAAGCAACAAACAGTTAAAAATCGGAAAAAGCATTACTGTAAATTCTGTGACAGTCTGGTACAAAACTTTTGCAGGCATTTACAAAGACATCATTTTGATGAAATTGAAGTTCAACAATTTTTGAGTTTAGATAAGAAAAATGAAAAAAGAAAGCTGTTAATATCAAGAATTAGGAAAGAAGGAGATTTTTGTGAAGGAAAAATTATTCCTGTTTATGAGAGACCAAATACAACTGATGACCGTCTACCATGTGTTCATTGCAAAGGTACCTAATTATTAATGTTTCTGAACGCTGATATTTTGGAATAATTTTGTTCAGTTTTAGTTAAATGACCAACTACAATTTTATTATTGATAACAGAACTAATTTAATTATACAATCATTAATAAATTTACAACTAGATAATCCGTTTCACTATTGTTTGATAAAGATTGAAAATATGATACTGTTAAACATTTGTTATTTTATAAATATTTAAATTATAACGTCAATTTTTGATTTAGCTTTTAAAACGGAATAAATTAAAATTAGTTTCAACTGTTACAGGTTATTATTCAAAGAAAACGCTCAGAAAACATGTTAAACGTTGTGGTTTCAATGACAACAAAACCCGTAAACGGCGCTATCAATCAGAAGGACAATCTTTACTGGCTCAAAAATTTGGATTAAACGATCCTCTGAGAACATCTGGTGTTCTTCAGTCATTACAGGCAGATGAAATATCATTAGTGGCAAAGAAAGACATTGTAATATGTGAAGTTGCTAGAAAGTATGTTAAATGTCACCGAGAGAAACATCTCAAATCAGTCGCGAAAAGATACATGAGACGTTTGGCTCGTGTTCTTATAGAAGTGCGTTCAATTGAAAACAATAATAATTTAACACTGTTGTCAATTTTGCACCCAAATAAGTTTAAATCATTGGTTACTGCAACAAAAGCAATCGGAAATTATGATTCTAACAATAGAAAGTATGGTTCTCCCTCTATTGCCCTTCAGATGGGAACTCTATTAAAGAAGGCGATTGAAGCTGCATACTCTCTTCAGATTCAAACAAATCTGGATTCACCTATATTAAACATTTTAAACATTACGAAACAGTTAATCGTAGATGAATGGTCCTCTGAAGTTTCAACTGAGGCGGGTCAAAATTTACAAACAAACCGATTCAATAAACCAACTATAATTCCTATGACAGAAGATTTGGCTGTAAGTAACAAAACAAAATTTTATTCCTGTATATATGTATATGATCTAGATATCAGTTTTTGTGTTATATAAAATGATATCGACAACAAAATTTAAAAAATAAACAGTAACTTTTATATGTATATTACCGCTGATAAAATTTCAAGTCTATTAGCGACGACACATTTTAACATGATAGTAAGGTTTTTATTAAATTTAAATGCAATCGTGATTGGTTACGATCCTTTATAAAAAATGCTAAAAAGTGTCGACATCATTATAATTTAGAACTATCATGACATCAAAGGAGCCTAATATATTTTCTCTTGTTTTTTTTTAGAAAATGAAGGTCTATTTGGATAATTTAATAACAAAATCAAAAACCAATTTAGAAGTTAATAACAACAGCTTATCGGCTTATAAAGAATTATTAGAATCCACGTATTGCAGTCTTCTCTTATTTAACAAACGGCGCGTTGGAGAATTACAAAGGATACTTCTAGACACTTATACTACGTCCATTAACACTACCGCATCAGGAGAATTTGAAAAATTACTGACACCTTGCGAAAGAATTTTAATATCAAAACTAAAACGAATTGTAATTAGAGGTAAACGTGGAAGAGGCGTCCCTGTGCTATTTGACAACTTAACTAAAATAGGATTAGATTTTGCAATTCAACACCGACAGAAGTTTTACGAAAATAATGTATACCTTTTTGGGCTTTGTGGTACAGAAAATGCAATAAATGGATACCAAGTATTTCGTAAACACGTGGGAATTGCTTTGGGAGATCCGAGAAAAACTGTTTCTTTGACGTCAACCAAATTGAGGAAACACCTGGCTACCATTTCTCAAATTTTCAAAATGAAGGATAGTGATTTGGAGCAGCTGGCAACGTTTATGGGACACACCCAAAAAACTCACGGGGAGTGGTACCGACTTCCTTCAGACATCTACCAAACCGCGAAAGTGTCCAAACTGTTGCTTCTCTCACATGACAAAAATTTTGATAAATACAAAGGCAAAAATTTGGAAGAAATCGATATAGAAATGAATGAAATTGAGGAAGATGTAGATGAAGAGAGCGACAATGAAAATACTCATAATCAACTCGAGAACATCACAGTTCCAGAAACTGTGAAAAATTACACCAGTAGAAAAGAGGAACTTCCCCTGCTTAGTAAGAAAAAGAAAATTATACGAACCGCGTGGACAAAACAGGAGAAGGAAACAACCGAGAAATATTTTGCGCACCACATAAAAACAAGAAGGGTTCCAAAGAAACAAGAGGTGTTAGAATTTACTGACAAGAATCCAACACTCTTTAAAAACAGGTCATGGTCAGTAATCAAAACATATGTTTTTAATCAGTTTAAAAAATAAACTGTTTTATGTTCCAAACATTTTATTTTGGTTTATTTTTTAACATATTAACATATTTAACATATTTATTTTTAACATATTTTTTTGGTTTATAAATTGTCACTTTATTTTTTTAAATGGAGATAGGTATTGTTTTTTAAAAGTAGAGGTGTTTTGTTACCTGTTATATTTTTTCAATAAAATGTAGCGACATAGAATTTCACATTTATTTAATAATAAATAAAATAAACTGTTTCTTTCAATGTTTCATTAATTCTTTCAATTAAAATCCCTAATTTCCCTAATTACCAAAATAAGTGATATAGATATTATACATAAAAATGAAAAATGAATAAAAAAATAATAGTAATTAATTTATAAAATAAAAATTTTAAATCCGAAAAAAAAAATTGTGGGAAACCTAAGAACTGCATTCCTTTGGGTGATTTAACAATTCGAAATCAGTGACTTATTATCGTAAGTAAAAAAGGATCAGGGCTCTGTTCTCAGTCTCAAAGTATAAGAAAGTATCGCCACGCGCCTAAAATTAATTTGGTGCAAAGTTATCCGCTAACTTGTGTTGGATGCAAATTGGTCTAAGAAACCAAAGTGCCATATATATGATGTATATATGGGGACATTTATTGGAAATGTGACGTCACACGTCTAAAAATAACCGGACGCTAATTTAACCGCTAAAATGGATGGGATGCGAATTGGTCTAAATTTCGAAAGCAACCATATACACAGTGTATATCAAGGGACGCTCAATGGGAATCTTTCCTGAATGGACGCAAAATGGGGCGACAGATAAGAATATATATATATAAAATATATATATATATATATATATATATATATATATATATATATACAACGTGATCAAGAATGACTGTTTGAGTTGGCAATACTGAATTTCATTTTTAAATGGTACGACTGGGTAACATCCGGTTGGTGACACTGACAGCGTCATTGACAGATGCCATTTGCTATTTCAAATTCGAATTTCTGGTATTCTTTTCAAATTTATTTATTTAAAATGGTTTTCACGTTACAACACGATATTTTCATTGGAATGGCGTACTTTAGAAGCGGGATTTATAACCCAATTACTGGTTGGCAGTACTCCCTCGAAGCGACATACCAGCAATTTCAAGAGTTGTTTCCTGAGACTTTGGTCACTTTTGCTGTCTTTCTGCAACATTGTATGCGAGTAGTTGAACGTTATTTAAACACAGGTAGCGTAAGCAAACAAAAATCAACTGGTAGACCTTCTACTCTAAACGAGGAAGTTGTCGATGATATCAGAACTCGAATGCAAACAAGTCCTCGCAAATCCTTAAGAAAGCTCTCCCTTCAAACAGGTTGGGTCCTTATGCCTCCTATTCAACCAATTTTCATTCTTATCCATAAGACTTCCACTTTTCCATGTTGTTCTAGTTCACGGTTTTACAGGCTTAACATATGGAAGTTGCTCCACTGTGCTTAAAAAGAAATTAAAGTACCACCCTTACAAAATTTCCATCGTCCAGTCATTAACCCCTCCTGATCACCCGCAGAGAGTTTTATTTTGCAATTGGTTCAATGACATATTAAATAATGATATCCTTGACAATACCTTCTATTCCGACGAAGCCTGGTTTCATCTCAACGGCTATGTGAATAACCAAATTACAGAATTTGGTCAGGTGAAAATCTTTACGCTATCAGAGAGACACATTTACACCCGGTTAAAGTTTGTGTTTGGATGGCAGTGTCAAGTACGCGGGTGTATGGGCCAATATTTTTTAATTTTACCGTCAATACGGAGAGATATATCCAACACCTTTTGAGGCCTTTTATAAACCAATTAACAGACGAAGAGCGTCAAATTGGATATTTCTAACAATACTCTGCAAGAGCACATACGGCTCGTGCTACTATGGGATATTTAAGAGTGAATTTTGGCGACAGAGTACGGTATTAGTCGGTGCATTTGGTGAAGCAGGTCACCAGATCTCACTCCATTAGATTTTTCGTTATTTGGACTCTTGAAGGACAATGTCTTTAGGAACGTATTGCATACTGAAAAGAGCTGCAATAGGCAATAGTTGAGGAAGTGGCAAACATTACCCCCAATATGCTGGTGAATATCTTCGAGAGCCTAAAAAGAAGAGTTAATTTATGTCTGGACCAAAATGGGGGGCATTTTGAGCATTACCTTTAGCCGGTTTAATTAAATCTTTGTTCTGTATTTCGAGTTTCATTTTTAAGCGTTAATTTTATTTTTATTCACATAACCTACAATCTTATCGCTGATTGTTCTTCTTCTTCTTTTATTTGGCCTTCGCTGCTATGGCGATCCAGCCACTTAAATAACGCTGATTGTTTTGTCAAATAAATGAAATAAAAATATTTGGTTGTCAAGGCCTATCAACTTTAAAAAAGTTACCTCATGAACAGCTTCTGGCGAGGGGGTCGCGCAGGGGAGGCGGAGTTCGTGACGTAGACTGGCGACACAGGTCTGAGTTTTATTACCTGTGTTTAATCTAATAGCGTGTTCGGATGGTCGCTCTAGAGCACTCTGGGAGCAATCTGAGAGCATAAATTGCGTTCGGGTGGGAATTCTCTCTCAGAAGTTGGCGTTTGATTGGGCGAGAGATCAGCTCTCAGTGTTCCGAGGTTACTTGACAGCTCCAGGGCAGATGAAATTTTCTCGTCCGAACACGCTATAACTCTGGTTTCATCTATGCTCTGTATTACTCTGACAATTCGGCGTTTGGCTGGCGTTTTCGTTTGTAATTGACAACAGTTTTGAGTTTTTCAAAGTATTTTTTGCATCGCCGGTCACCGTGTGACGTAGATGACGTTGTGGTAGGTCAGGATCGCTTGAGGCAACCTATTTAAAGTTGATACGCCTTGTCTGGTTGTAGCATTGCAAACCCTTAGGCAAAAAAATCCTCCAGGTAGGATTGCCAACTCAAACAGTCATTCTTGATCACCCTGTATATATATATGTTATAGTTGTTATAACAATATAACACTATTCTAATCATACCATTATTTACATTTTCCTCCTCCTTTCATTCGCTACATTGAGAGCAAGATGAATCAAACCGTCTATACTTCTATATAGCCATATATGTCTATACCAACCTAATCCCTCCTAAAAGTAGTTAATCTGTAAAACATAACATTTTAGCTTGGAAAATTAACGTTCATCGACGTTACATTTTAACCGAAATATTCTTTACAGAATACGATTAAGCACAATTTTAACGTGTCGTCAAAAATTGCACCATACAAAAAGGCGATAACTATAAAACATTGTTAAAATGTTAAAATGCGTTAAAGTTTAGATGTATATGAAACTTTATGAAATTTCGAGAACATATTCCATCTATGTTAAAGTTTAGCGTTTCTCTTATAGAATTGATACGTATTCATTACTTATACCTATAAGAATTAAAATTAAAAAAATGTAATATGCAGCACAATAAAATAACAACTACTATAGGTATATAAATTGTATTACCACACTTCAATGAAACAGCAGGTAATAAATTGTGTAGATCCCGTAAGTTCTTAAAGTGGCTTATATACCTAATGAAGGCAAGGAGAAACATAAGTAAATGAACAATATTACTTACTTGGTACATTTTTCGTTTGATTCTTATGTATTCTTCTTTGTGCACATTGTATAAGGGAAAAGTTGCATTCCACGATGACGTGGAAACAAAAGTAGAATCCATCGGTAGAATCATAAACGAACTTTTTTAATTTTGTTTGATGCTCCTTGTGGTATTTTTGCCTTTTCACCTTCTTTGATATATTTATGGATTGTTAGGCGTACATATCTCATATTTGTATCGAATATGAAATTTAAAAGAGAGGGTTATGAGCAGAAACCGGATTATATACTATATAACATAAAGAGCAATATACGCATGTATGTACAACATTGAGTAGTAAAACAAGAATAATTTTTAATTTTTGACCCAAAAATCAGGGTATAGATGCTGAATAACATATGGATTAAAATCACCATTTTATTTATAACGTATAACATTAAACGTAACGTTTAATGGCATAACGTAATAAACACAGATATACTGTTCCAACTGTTCGGCAAATAAGATTGTTTCTTCGATCACTAAAAATATTTTTATAAGAAGAAAGGAACACCAGTTTTTCATCTACTGAAGTAACCGAACAGTATCTAAATTTATTAGGTGTTACATTAACACATATTATGGCATCTGGTAAAGGTTCAACTGAGCCATTAATACATTCCGCACAAATGTTCAAAACCTGACCTTTCAACCCATACATCTCGATCCTACATATGTTGTGATCATAAATATAATACAAACTGATTGAAATTTCATCAAAAATTGGCTACATCTATATGTTGTATAGAAAAAGGCTACTTAAATGAAAAAGACGGACTTCAAAGTTCTTGCAGATCGCAGTTCTGTTGATTGATCAATTCTTAAATATTGGCACGTACACACAAGAGTATTTTTGCAACAGGTAAGTAAGCCAGGGTAAAACGTGAATTTCTTTACCATAAACGTAGGAATCACTAATGAGTCTTTGATCACTATGAAGGATCCACTTGTCGAAAACAATGCCTCATCTGTCCTGCCGTGATGTACCCCTACCCAGACTTCTGTAAACTCTAAACGTTAGAATTGTGTCTCCCTGGATGTGTTCAATCTCCCTCTCTTAATTAAGGTTTTAGTGCGGGATTACTTACCACCTCCTTTAAACCACTTTCTTAGTAAGCCCAATTAATGTTGATAGTTTGTTTAACCTGTTTAATCCACCTCAGCTTTTGAACTATCATTCCCAAATCGAGCACTCTTCAGCAGTGATGTTAAGTATTTAAATACAAGTATTTAAAAATGTATTTTAATTACATCAATTACATTCAAATACGTAATTAAATACATTTACTTTTTTGTAATTCAAAAGTAATTTAATTACAATTGTCCTCAAAATTTTAAATACTTGTAATTAAACTTAAATACTTGTATTTAAAAGTTCAGCTATGGCCACTATATGGGGAATCCACAGATAGGTATACACCCATGAGTCCCATGACTCATCATTAATACCTACACAGTAAATACTAATAACTGCAATAAGTAATAATTTTTGTGATAATGGGTCATTATCCTACGCCGAAACAGGTAAGTTAGGGAGATAATCTGCTTTGTCAAGGCTTTCCCTGCTTTAACCATTATTTTCGGAAAAATATTGAGAATACAAGTAAAATTTCATTTATGTTGATTTCGTATTGGTCGAAATCCCGAGTTTACCCGTTTGACAACTGGAAAATAAAGACATTCAGTTCGTTTATCACTCTCAAATAAATTGTCTGACGAACATTTGGAAAATTTGTTATTTTTAAAATATCATTAGATTAGATTAATTAGATAATTAAGTAATTTTGCATTCAAACATATTATATTGTAGTTTTTATTATGTCTATTACCTGTACACTACTCAATAAAAGAAATCTAAGTAAATTTTCTTGCATAATGGTAAAGACTTTTTCTAAATCCCAGTAAGTCCTTTCCTATTGTTAAATTTTTAATATAGAATGTATTTAAATTACTTTTAAATACATTGCCAATGTAATTGTAATTGTAATTAAATACATTTTCACAAATTGTATTTAAAATACTTTTAATTACTTCGTTGAAAAAGTATTTGTATTTGTATTTAAATACTTTTACAATTGTATTTTTAACAACACTGCTCTTCAGGGACTATCACATCTCGAAGCGTGATAATATTTATATCATTTAGGAATTCCTTTTCATAAATACAAAGCAACCATATCTTTACCATAGATGTCACATATCTTACTGAAGACCTAGCTAGCGATGACGTTACACAATTGAGAGTTTAGGAACTGTTTTGTCACATATAAATTATTCTCTATACATTGGGAGCAGCCTACTATAGTAGGTAGGTCATATATTGACATATTTAAATTTATTAACTTTTTCAATAAACGCTGTAGAGCATTTCTCTACTAATTATCATTAATTCAGGGTAGAATGGTTTCAACAAAACCTAGAATTGCATCTGTGAAGCTCACATCCTTTACAACTTGCTTTAATGACATTTATATATACTTTAAGTATCTACTACAAATTGCATAAAACAATTCGAACGAAAACAACAATGTATTTATTAACTACTCATAGTAACATCACATATTCCATTTAAGTTAACTTAAGGAAGGGGGGACGTTGGTATTAAGTACGTTCGCTTTGTATTTCAATTTTTCTACATTTTCGGCTGACACTAACTTCTCGTCTTGTAGCAACCTATCTTGTCGTTGCTCTTCTATGGATTCTATAAATACATTTAAAAGAGTTATTTTTTAATTACAGATAAATGGAATACCTACTACTGTAAGGTGTATACTTATCAGACAACCAATTTTCTAAGTTGTACCCGATGAAACCTATAAAACCCGCAAAAGGCAGGGTTATGTAAGGTGCATAGGTTCTAAGTGCTGTGAAAAATACTGGCCACATTTAGAATATTATAGAATTTTCATCACAGGGTGAATATTCAATAATTTATTGTAATGCTAAACTAAAAACAGAAACACCGAACTCAAACTCATAACCTAAAAAACATAGTGAGAGATGTGAGTCGTCATGGTCGTCGTCCACTGTCGTCGTCACACAACGCATAGAGAACGTTGTGCCATCCATAGAACAATATAGGGTAATCTAGAGTGCCTAGAAAGGTAGAGTGTGGACAACTATGTAACAAGCACTGATTGGTTCATTTGAAATGTTGGACCATAATGGCGGCACCAATAAACAAGCGAATTGAAATAGCGCGAATTTGAATTTCATTTTGTATGTCCTGTGCAATAGTACATGGGTGGCGCATGAAATTGTTTATTTGCAAGGCGCTGATTTTTAAGAAATAAAATGCTTAGCCTTGTTTATGAGAGAACAATTATTCGATTAGTGGTGTCCCTTTGCAATAACCATCTTTTGCGTTATATGCATAACAAAAACAAACAAAACGAACAAACAAACAAAAACTTAACCCCTACGAAAAATGACCTAGACAGTGTAACATAATAATGAGACTGGCTTCTAGTTCTTGGAGTTGATTCAGGTTAGTACTATAAAACATTAGCAAATCGAAAATTTAACAAAGGTATATTATTTGTTGATAAGACAAATTTAGGCGGTTTGTGATATGATGAAACCCTCAAATAAAACATTGGAAAATGTTACAATGAAAAGGGAAATAAAATAAAAACATATATTTTATTAACACCTTTTATTGTATTGCATGCATTGCCATAGACTCACTGCTTAATCACTGCTACGTGTATGTCTTACATTTAAACAAAGCTTTACAAACTTTAAATGTCCTTAACCTAAACCGAATAAACCTAAAAGCGATTCTTTTTTAATATCATGACAAGTCTCTAGATTACAAGGTATGTTTCTCATTTGTTCTAAATTTTTTCTCTAAATGGTTTAAATTTAGAACCTACAACTGATGGGGATTATTTTCTTTCAGTAAGTGTATTTACATCTAGCATTGCAATCTATAATGATGTCGAACTTTCGCACTTATTCAGAAATACACCGTATGGCCTGAATACAACACAACTACTATGATAATTACAAGATCAAACGAACTTACCTGAAGTGAAGTTCGATCTTGATTATACGAAGCGTTTCCTTCGAAGATGATCATTGAATACTATGTAGTTCCCCCACTCCACGCTAGATGGCACCACAAGTTTTAAAACGTTAAAGTCATAAAACGTACCTAAAGCTTTTCCCTTCTACCACCGACTCTCCCCGCGCCGCTAGTCGACACTTATTTCAAAGCCATATATATAGCAACCCAGATGATCATGGGACCTAGGGATGGGAGGGAAATGATCATCTTCGAAGGAAACGCTTCGTATAATCAAGATCGAACTTCACTTCAGGTAAGTTCGTTTGATCTTGTAATTATACTTCAGCGTTTCCTTCTCAATGATCATTGAATACTATGTAGATGTTCAAAGGTGGTTGCTATATCAGAGAGCTGAGAAGATATCCCTTCTTTGGTACCAAGTTAGCCCTCTTGATTGTTGTAACTGTAACGCAATATCTAGAACAATATTTAATCGGAAACTAAAAAAACCTAAAATACATTGTCTTTCTGTAATTTTAACAAATTTTTCCCTAGGCTTCAAATAAGTCATAGAGAATAACCTATCTAGTCCTTACATTTCTATTCTCCGCGAAACTAGGATTCTCAATCACTGGCCGAGTATAAAAAGACGGCAAAGGTATAGGACTTCTTTGTCTAACCTGCAGTGCTTCTTATCACGTCAAGACTAACCCCTTTCCTTAAAGCTGCTGATGTCGCAGCATGTCTTGTACTATGAGGCGAAAAAAAACTTTGTATCAATGCCTGCTCTTGATAGTGTAGATTTTTTCCAACGGCTCAGAGACTGAGAAATAGCTTCATGGTGAGGTTTTTTAAACGTTATGAAGAGTCTCCCTATATCCCCTCTAATTGTATTTGTTCTGGCAAGGTAAGCTGAAAGTGCTTCTGCTGGACAAATCTTTGGGTTTTCCTTAAAAAACGGTAGGCGCAGAACTGGCTGCAACCTATTTCTGCTTGAAGTCTTGATTCTCGCGGGAATCTTAATTTCAAAAAAACACCCTGTTTTCTTACTATGTTCCCTGTTTCTATTGAAGCGAACGTTTGAACCCGGTGGGCAGTGACAAGGGCAAGGATAGTGACCAATTTAGGGAGATGGCTTCCAGGGAAATTTTCTCGTTAGGGTACCATCCCTCTAAGAATCTGATGATGATGGCCGGGTTCCAAACGGAATCATATCTGGGCCTAGAGGGCCTTAAGTTTGCTATACCCTTCATTAACCTCCTGATTCTGTGGTCGGACGAAAGGTCCGGCAATAGAATCAATGCTAGGGCAGACCGAGCACTGTGGAGAGAACCGTATGCTGTCCCATTCTGAAACTCTGTTTCCAGAAACCGTAATACTTCCAATGGTGTACCTTGAAAAGGATCTATTTTCCTGGAATTGCAGAACTTCCACCACTTCCTCCAACCTGTCTCATATTGTCTCAGGGTTGAGTCTGTGATGGATGCCGTCATGATATCCGCTGTCGAGGATTGGACGCCCTTCCGAGCAACGGCTTGCCTGATAAAATTCCTGCTACCAGGGAAAGCTTCCTCCATAGGGGTTGGGGAGACCTATTAGGAGAGCAAAGAAGATTATTGTTAGGGCCCAGAGTCAATAGGTCCGATTTCAACAGTCTAGAGTATAACGGAAACCATGGCTGTGTAGTCCAATATGTAACCACTACGATGCCCGTAGCCTGGTCTCTATTAATCTTTTGTAAGGTAGCCAAAATAACGGAGAAATGCGGAAAAGCATAAAGAAGAAACGTAACCAGTTCAATGTAAATGCGTCTACAGCTGATGCTTCAGGGTCCCTATGCCAAGAGACAAAATTATTACATTTATTGTTGAGCCTACTTGCGAATAGGTATATCTCTGGCAACCCAAAATTCTGAACAATTGAATCAAATGCTCTGCTGTCTAATTCCCACTCAGTTTCTGTCCTTAATTTTCGGGACTCCCTGCCTGCTTCCGCATTCTCCGAAGACTCTATATATGATGCAAAAATATATAACTTGCGAGCTTCACACCATTGCCAGATTTCCCTTGATAAGTTACTAAGTGCTACAAACCGAATGCCACCCATTCTGTTTATATAAGAAATGGCCGTTGTGTTATCTATTTTCAGTAGTATACTACAATAATTGCGCCTTTTCTCAGCAAAACTTTTTAAGCCGAAAAAAGCCGCCTTGAGTTCCAGCAAATTGATATGGTGTGAAGCCTCATCGTCTGTCCAGTGACCATTGGCCCTTTCCTCCCCACAAACTGCTTTAGTATACACCCAGCCGTACTTGATGGCTGGGCATGCCGCTACCAAAATGCCAACAAAACGAGCATAGCTCCGTATGGAGCAGGATGACCTATATTGAAATTCTTTAGGTAATCCTGAAATCTTGCTACGCTTTTCATTCGGGAGAGAAATGGTCATTGTAACAGAGTTGAACAGAATGCCCAAAAATTTGCAACTCGTTGAGGGACACAGAGAGCTCTTCTCTTGATTAACTGTGAAAACCAAGATTGTTTAGTAATGAAACAGTTTCCGACACGCCCTTCGTACATTCCCCGAAGGATTCTCCTAACAGTAAAAAATCGTCAAGGTAAATTACAGACATAAAACCTCTTGCTGGTAAGTGAGCCACTACTGGTTTCCTAATGGTTACTAACTACTTAACTAACTACTGGTTTGTGAATACCCGGGGGGCTGTACATAAGCCAAAAAGGAAGGCAGCAGTATTCGTACAACTGATTATTGAACTGGAACCTTAAAAATTTCCTTGAATCTTTTTCAATGTTTCCTAAATAATATGCCTCCTGTAAATCTAAGGTGGCCATAAAACAATTACTAGACGTTAGCTTACAGACTGTGCGCCTGTCTTCCCGTTTAAAGTGACCTGTACGGATAAAGGTATTCAACTTCTTCAGATTGAGGACAAGACGATATTTTCCATTAGATTTTTTGACTACAAAGATCTTAGACAGGAAGTGCAGTCCCTGACAGGGAGTACATGCCCTGATGGATTTTATTGCCAGTAAATGGGTGATTTTTCTTTGGATAGTCAATCTTTCGTCCTGAGACCAGTCTGACTCCTTTGGAGGAATTTGTTGAATAACTCTCTCCTTAAAAGGAATAGAATAGCCCTTGACCCAGGTCAGCACCATAGGGTCTGAGGTGATGTCCATCCAAGCCTCTAGATGATCGCTCAAGCTGCCAGCCTTGAAGCTTACCTTGATCTCTCTCCTCCCCATGGTGGGCTGTTGCCTGCGGTAGGTCTTCTCTGGACGGACTGTCTGGCGTAGCCGGTTCCCCGGCTTGGTTCTGTCCTCCCTCCCTTTGGTATTGCTTCTGGGAAAATTGACGGGTGGGAGGACTTTTGGAGTTTAAATTCCTCCGCTGGGATATTAGAGTAGAAATCTGTTTCTTGCTCTTCAAGTCCTGGCCGGATCTGTCCATTGCCTTTGCTGCCTTAACCCGGTCACCCAGGTTCTCACCGAACAGCCAACCGTTTAGTCTTCCCTGCATTATGACTTCTTTTAGGCTGGGGTTGAACTCTAAGGACATCAAACTCCTTCTTATTTCCGACTGCTGTAATTGAATGTCGGCTAGGAGTCGATCCGAATCACTCATCAACTCGATCAGCTTTAGTCTGGTCTCCTCCCCCCCCCCCCCAGAGCCGAGAAGGAGAGTAAGGCCCTTCCCTAGAGCTGATAAACTGGCTCCTAGTTGACCCTGCATGGTCGACATCCTCTCGTCTCGCTTCAACGCCATGTTGTTGATTGCTGCCTTGGCCTCCGGGTTTAGTCTCGGGGGTCCCGCGAACGCGCAGTTCTTAGGCGGAGGGTATTTTGAAACGAGCTTTCTGCGACACTCTTCGCCTATGCCCCTCGCCAGGATCTCCGTCCATCTAATGGCTACGTCCCTGTGGATAACCTCTCCCTCTTCTGCATTCTCTGGAGCCTCGCTCCCAAGGAGATCCAAAATCTCCTTCCTTAGAGGGGGAAGATCTACTTCGCAGAGTGGATCCTGTTCATGATCCGGAAGCTGGCCTAAAAAAGGGAGCTTAATTCCTCCTGACTACCTCGTAATCGAGACTTGCACTAAGTCTATTCTCTCAGCTTCCCAGGATTTCTCTACGTTAAGAGTGTAAGACTTTCACTAAGTCTTATAGGCTCGCACTAAGCCATAGATGCATTCAATAAATGAATGAATGAAAAGGAGAGGCATTAAGTCTAGTGGGCTCGCACTAAGCCACAGACAACCTCCATCCGTGAGTGAAACGTATGGAGACTCGCAGTAAGTCTCGTAGGCTCGCACTAAGCCACAGAAGTCTTTTGGAACAAACTGCCTTTCCTCTACTGATAAACCCTGGGCTGGTATTGGCTAGTCCGGAATTCTGAAACAACCAAGAGTTTCATGAAACTTACTATTGATATCATCCTCCTCTCTATCCTCCATAAAAACCATTGGGAAGTCTCGTTCCGCCTCCAAGTTTTCCCTGGACCTGAGGGGTACTAAATTGACTGAGTGGACGTCTCCCTCAAACACCCGCCGCCGAGTTGAACGCGAACGCTTTCGCGGTCTACGCGTCTCTTCATGGCTACCTGATCGGCGGCCATTTTCTTCCTGGCTGTCCGAACGAGGACTACGTTCCCGTCGTCGCCTTTTCCTCTTCAGTCTCTCTAAGGATCGCTCCAACCTGTAGACCTCATCGTCGCTGCTATCCGATGTCGATAACTCCTTTCTTCGATGTTTTCCCATGTCGTACACCTTCTCATAAAATAATAAAGGTTTATAGAACAGAAAGTCTTATGGGCGACCTTGAGATTTGTTGTCTGACTTGGTCAGTCAAGTCAAAGGATGGCGCTGTTTTATTAATTTGAGTAAAGTCACTAAATGAGGAAAGTACCGCAATGGGCGGCCATATTGTGTCCGCGCCGCGCCGCGCGAAATTCAAAATAGAAAATAAAAATTTGATTGCTTTGAAAGATAAAACAACAACTTGGCATTTTTATTTCCAAAAAGTAAAAACGAAATTTCGCGAGAGAAAAATGTACATAAAAATTAATTTACACCTATATACAATATAATAAACAAATATGACACACTATGACACATAACCCACAATCCACAAAACACAACAATATGCATGAAACAGGCAGATTGTAGCTGTAATCCGCCATATTGTGTCCGAAAATGTACTTCTCTCTCTAACACGTTGGGACATTGAATTGCGGTACTTTCCACATTTAGTGACTTTAAATTTGAGTAGAGAATGTGAAAAGTTTGGCAACCAACGTAACCTAATCAATTGTATTCTGTGCGTCCTGTGCGCTGATCGGCAGATCGAACCTAACCACAACTACGAAGTAATCACATAAACGTGACATTAACTTTTGACAATAAGTGAAGTTCGTTTGTGGTGATTAAATTGAGCGGCTTATTTAATAATGGAGGTAAGGCCTTGTGATGAAAGGAAAAAGACCTATAAAAAATGTGCTGTGCCAGGATGTCCTGCAGCTGCGAATGTTTCGTCTCATCGGTTCCCTAGAGATCCTGATTTAATGGAAAAATGGATACAGCAGATCAGGAATCCCAAACTGCACACTATGGATAGACAAACTATCTACAGGAATCACATGGTGTGCAAAATACACTTCATTCCTGAAGATATTGTCCCGATTGGCAAGAAGGGCATTAAGTATACCGCCTTTCCTGCTCTACATTTGCCACAAGAGACAAATGGTAAGTAACATCTATATTTCTCTATGGAAAATGTGAGATAAATATTTTTGTTAATATTGCATTCATTCACGTTTGTGTAGACTTCGTAATTCCATATGAAGAAGGAAATAAAGAAAATCTGCCTCCAGCAATCATGCAACCTTCCACCAGCCGGGGTATTCCGCTACGAGTATGTGACAAAACTACCCATAGTACCCATCTTACACCTGAACCTTGCGCGAGCCGAGTTATTCAACCAGATTCATTCCAGGAAATTCTTCCTAGTCCCACCACAATTGCCATGGGTCCTGTGACACATAAACGTAAGTTAATGTTAAGTGTTTTGAATGTAACATAGAATATTTACATAAATGTAGTTCGCATCAGTACGATGACAATATATTGCAATACAAAAAAAATATTAATGCCGTATGTTAAATGTTACATGTATTTGTCAATGTTTTTCAATGTTGCAGGTAGCCGGAGGAAAATACTGGGTGCGGTAAATGTCTCCCGACAACGTGACCTCACACCTGTGGCACGATATATGTACCACCAGTTTATTGGTGCCACAAAGCGAGTACATAAACTAAATCGTCAAATCAGCAATATAAGGGACCGGCTGTACATGGCTGAACAGTTTGCCAGCAAAAAACAGTTTGAAAATGTGGCCAATGATGTTACTCCAACAATGTATCGGGTGTTTTTTTAAATTTCACCTCATAGTAGGCTGTGGATAGTGTTTGTGAATGCGCCTTACTAAAAAATGTCAAAATTGACATAACCTCACTCTTTTAATAAAAATTAAAACTGCTCCAAACAGTTACTGGCGTCTTGAAAAAGACAGCTGGGCTCTATTAATTAGGCGTAGATGAGTGAGCTGTCTCTTTCAAGACACTATTAACCGATTGGAGCAGTTTCAATTTTTATTAAAAAAATGAGGTTATGTCAATTTTGACATTCTTTGGTAAGGCGCATTCACAAACACTATCCACAGCCTACTATGAGGTGAAATTTAAAAAAACACCCGATATAATTTCTTTATGAGCCAGATTCGAACTCAATGTAGCAAACCGAAAGGAAGACGCTTTACAACAAATGATAAGCTTTTGGCTTTATCTTTACTGAAAACTGGAGGAAGAGCCTATCGCTTGCTTTCCAAAATTTTTATTTTGCCGTCAAAACGCACCCTTACAAATTTCCTTAATCGTGTTCCGTTTGGACCAGGAATACATCGTCCTATATTTGAGGCAATGAGGGAAGCAGTGAAACGGTTGAAGGTGATGCATAGGCAAGCCATTTTAATTTTTGATGAAATGGCACTTGACAGCAGTTTACATTACCTTCAAAAAGAAGACATTATTGTAGGCTTGCAGGATTCAGGAGACATGCGCATGCCCATCATTGCTGAGTATGTTAACGTCTTCTTCATTAAAGGAGTCAAGAAACAGTGGAAACAGCCTGTGTGTTACATTTTCAGTGGTGGCCCAACCAAAAGTACCATGCTGAAAGAATTTATTCGGAAAATAATACAGGAATGCCAGACAATTGGATTAAATATAATAGCAACAGTATGCGACCAAGGCTCAGCAAACAAGGCAGCGATCAACATGTTCCTAAGGGATGAATCAGAGTATTGCTTGCGGAACAATGTCGAGAATAGGCGTCATGGATTCCGTATAAATGAACAGGAGATAATTCCATTATATGATACCCCCCATTTATTCAAGGGTATTCGAAACAATCTGGTGACGAAAGATTTAGTATTCACCCTGAATGACACGCGATATGTTGCAAAATGGAAACATATTGTGCAACTGTACTTTATCGATATAGAGGATGAAGACAGGTTGACTCCTAAGTTAACAGACAGACATGTTCTTACTGATCAAATTAATAAGATGAAGGTCAAATACTGTACACAAGTATTTAGCCATCAAGTTGGAGCAGTCATGAAAAGGATATTAAAGTGGAGTAAGTTACAGCTTTCATATTTATTACAGATGATATTGTCTGTTTTTGCAAAATTCATTTTAACTTATTTTTTACATTTTCAATTGTATTGCCACTACTTGTTGCAGAAAAGTAAAGTCACATTGATAACTCTGCAATCGTTTCGAGTAAAAATTTATAAGAGCCATTGATTTGTTACAGACGCTCAGACAACAATATCTTTAGATTCGGAGGCAATAGGGACAGCAGAGGCAATTCTATTTTTTGACCAGCTGTTCGATAGCCTCAATTCTATCACGGAATTTCCTCCTCCAGGGAAATCATTAAAAGGTGCTGCAAAGCGCTCCACAGAGCACGTGACATTCTGGAGGCATGCTGTGACAGTATTGAGAACAATGAGCTTCTATTGTTATAAAAAGAAGAAATATGTAAGTGTTCCCTCTCTCACGAACTTGATTTTTACTATCAAAGGATTTATTTACCTTTGCGAAAAACAATTTAGTGAAAATCTCAATTCGTATGTCCTCTTGAGGGGTTTTCAACAGGACTGTTTGGAAAACTTTTTTGGGGCCGTCCGCAGTTATAGTCATCGGCAAACATCTCCTAGTGCACTTCATTTTATATCAACGTTTAAAGCCCTTATAGTCAACAATTTTTTATCTTCTCATTCCATGGGATATAATTGTGAAGAAGATTTTTCCGAAGGAGCTTTAGACAATTTACGTACTTTTTTGACGAGAACCACTTGTGACACTGTTCATTCCAATTTTAAACCTTTGCTTTGTTCTAATGTTTCAATACACAAAATGACGAAAATTGGGCAGTGCACTAGGACATATATATCTGGTTATATTGCCAGATCATTAAGAAAAAAAGTAAAGTGCCAACACTGCATACAAAAATTTTTAAAACGTAACAACGATGACCATTTAGATTTCATCCAAGCACGAACATTTCAACATTGCAAGTTAACAATTCCTGGCACGTTTTTTACACATATTGTCGACAAGGCAATATCCAGGTTGTATTATTTGATTCCCAGAGTGTGCCAGGAAACGATCATTAAACAAAAGTTGGTAACAACTTTACGAAATGAAATAACTGGAATTGAAGGATTAAACTGTGAGTTACATAAGGATAATCCTACGGTTTTATTGAATCTAATTGTAAAATGTTGTTTATTTTGGTGGTGTAAGCGTGTAAATTCTATATTAAGGGGAGATGAAAAATTTGCGCGATTTGTCAAATCAAACCCCTTGCGATCCTTTATTGACCCAATAAAGATGCAAGCGTTTCAGAAGTATTCAAAAAAAAAGAAACAACAGTACAACGTTTAATACTTCATTATAGTAGTGATTAATGTTATTCTTATTGTTGATCTGCTGTATATGTACATTGTTTTTTTTATATTCCATGTAAAATGTTAGTTCTAGTGTAATTCTAGAGATTGAAATAAATAAATAAATATAATACATTACAGTTGACTTCTTTACACATTTTCTTTCATCAGTAAAGATATCAACTTCTTCGTACCATTACTAGATACATTTTCAAAGTGTAACAAGTGCAAAATGTAGCGAAATATATCATTTGTTACACATTTCATGAATTATGAGACGAAAACGTTGATATCTTTAATAATAATTGGCTTGTTTCTGCAGCGATTGGGAATGGTTTCGAACTGTCAGAGTAGTTTTTACTACGCGTGCCTCTGACAGTTCGAGACCGATTCCAATCGCTGCAGAAACAAACCTATTTCACACAGCTGGAAGGACGAAACCTGTAAAATCTGTTACCATCGTTACCATCGTTTTAGTTGCATTGGTCAGTCACCGACAGCGCTGCAAAAAGTTGCCCCTACCGAACATTGCAGTTTCTGTTCTATAACCCTTTATTATTTTATGCACCTTCTTACCTTCGAGAAATCACGGGAAAACACGAAACTTGTGATGCTTCTCAGCACAAAGAAGAGAATCAAGAGAAGTGTCGACTAGCGGCGCGGGGAGAGTCGGTGGTAGAAGGGAAAAGCTTTAGGTACGTTTTAAAACTTGTGGTGCCATCTAGCGCGGAGTGGGGGAACTACATAGTATTCAATGATCATTGAGAAGGAAACGCTGAAGTATAATCAGTTTCACTTCAATACATACTTATTTGGGAACGCTTTTAAATATGTCCCCAACAATAATTCTCTGCTACAAGAAACACTACAAACCACTACAAACACAATGAAGGAAACTAACATAAATGAACAAAAATACGCACGCACGCTTATGGACTTTCCACTCCCGTCATACATGAAACTTAATATAAATCTTAGAACATATTTCAATAATTGCCGTTGTATGAAACTTACGATCCGTGCCGGCCGCCATTATGGTCCCAAATCCGTTAGTTGGCCACACTCTACTCTTCTAGGCAGGGTAATCTGCATGGTCCATAGAGATCAGTGATAGAGATAAAAGAGAGAGGAGGTAAGAAATGTGGTTGGAACAAATAGACCAAAGCACAGACCAAAGTGGCTTCTGCATATAGCCGACTTCCTGTAAGAAATCTTTCTCTCCAGTGGCGTAGCATTACATTCACTAAAATTATGAAATTTTAATTTGTATAAAGCAGTTTTATTTTCCATAAAATGTCACAAGATGCTAACATATGAAACAATACGAAGGTTGCTCAATACGAATTAAATAAAGAATTTTTTTTTAATTTTCTCGATTAATTTAACGCAAATTTATACTAATAGTTCATAACAAAATTATAGCTGCATCAGTTTTTAAAACTTTACGCTGTTGTTCATTCTTTGGAAAACGCGAATTCTATTTTACGACGCGAATAATACAAGTTGCTAGATTTTATCGCAATTTAACTCCTACACTCCAGCGGAAACAAGAATAAAGTCCAAAATACTCTAAAAAAGATATTTGTGGACTGCAGAAAGGACCCGTGTTTACACGCGAAGTGACGTCACGATGAGCGGTCGTTTCGCTGTTCCTCTAACTTTTCGCACATTTACTGCTTTTTTTACCAGAAATACTTGGTGCTGGACCTATTGCACGATTTGTTAAACTTTGGTTCCCAATGGTAGACTGTAGCTCCCTCCATAGATCCGCCACTGCACAATTCAGCAATAACAATCGCAAACACGCGTTCGAAAAGTGGCTTCTCAATATGGCCGGTTCCGTCTACAAAATTTATTACCTCCTCTCTCTTTTATCTCTATGGCATGGTCTAAGGTCTAAGGTAATCTGTGCCTAATATTTATATGACAATTTACATATTAGTTATAGGGGCGGCGGTGGTCGTGTGGTTTAAGGCGCTGGCTTGAATGAGGCGATCATGTCGTCGTGGGTTCGAATCCCACGTAATCCATGGATGTTGTGTGTGTTGCGGGAAGTGTGTAAAATGTATCCAAAATCTCCCGTTCTATTCACGCCGGTAACATTATGCTATTAATGATTGGACTTCTAATTCCTTGGATTTCCCCAAACCGAATAAACGTTTTTTCTAGTATATCTTCTCCATGCACGTATTCTATAAGGATAACTCCTGATTTCTTCAGAACATCAATGGTTGACCTCTTGTTGGGGGGAATCGATCCCATCCTCATCCATTGTAATGGAGATAAAAATGCTTTTCCATACAGCAATATCCATTTTTCTTCGCCGTTTTCTACAAGTACAGAATATTGTTAACTCGATGCACTGCTTTGTTTGAAGGTACTTACCGAAATGTGCGATTTAACGTAGAGAATAAATTCTGTGATAAGGCCATTACCAGATTACCAGCAAAAAAAAAGCAAAAACAAACGACCATACCATAGACCATAGATTACACAGGTTAGGTTAAGTCAGTGGGTTAAGTTATTAGGTTATTCTGACACGGCCTTATATAAATATCCTATGCTTATATCATATTGCTCTATGCTCTATGGTACTGTACTGCGGCCCCTGCGGCTGCCACAACACAAGTCACACAAGTAATCTGTGAACACAACCAAGTGCCACAACACGATGTATATGTGTGTGTATATGTATAACCTAAAACCACTGTTTTATTTGCAAAAGTTTGATTTTAAAGCGTAGACATGACAACTTCTAATAATGATTTAAAATGTAAGTACAAACAATTACATTTATTAAATGGTGATTATCTAGTTTGACCACTTCGGTCTCTGGGGGCACTTGGTTTATCCGTGCCCTTTTGCGTTTACGCCTTTTCGAGTTACTCCACTATCCCCTTGGTTATTTCTTGGGGAAATATCTGTATATCGCCCTATTACTACCTTCAGAGAAAAGTTGCAAAATATTGGCGAAGTGACTTAAGTAGATATTTACCTATTGAATAAAACAAGGCGAAATTATTGATCTTAAATTTTAATGGACTATTGGTATTTTTAGCCCTTATAAACAAGAGTCTGCCCACGGAGATCCTCCCCGGTTCAGCCATACCTCATGAGAAATCCAAAAATTACATAAAAACATTACTTCAAAATGATATACCGAAATCAGACCAAAAAAACCTCGAGGACAATCTCAACTGGCTCTTACTTTTGACCAAACAGTCCACCCAAAGTAATAAACCCGTCAAGAGGAAAAAGACGTTTCTCACACGTGTTCAGAGAAAAGAGATGAACTTACTTAAGGTACCAAAAGATGGATGGAACTATGACTCTTTACGCACTTTACGAGCCATGTGGAAAGATTATATGAGGCAGAATTTGAATAAAGCATCGAAACCTCCATGCTGTACTGATCCAGATTGGAATTCTTTTAGTGCAATGCTTACCAAGTCTGAGTTGATTGGGGCCGAGATAAAAGTTGTAAAATCGAAAGTCCCAAATCAAGTTGGTATATGTGGTACCGTCATTTTAGAAACAAAGATGACATTTCAAATAATTACACCAGAGTCGAAACTAAAAAGTAAGCTTAATTTGGTGGGCATAGAGAATGTGCCCACATCCTGTTTTTATTTTAGAGATATTTTACCAAGCATAATAATACTTCAAATTCTTTGAGTTACAGCATTGGTAAAGAGATCTGTAACCTTTAATATAACAACAGGTTTGTTCCAAAATCCCACGAAATCCGTTACAGAATGGTTATTTACAGTTACTCTTTGTCGATTAACTCGACAATGGATGATGGGAAAAGTGGGCAACTGGAAATAACTGTTTTGTAATTCTTTTCGGATGTTTAAAACAAACCTAATATCAACAGTACATTTGTATGATGTAAAAAGCTTCTGTGACTTCTTTGTGTATTTTTTAAGAATGTTGTATATATTATATAATTTTGATTGAAATATTTTTTTATAGCTATCATCAAAGAAAATGCTGTCTTTGAATTCCACCTGGACAAGATGAAATTCACGGTGTATGGAAAATACATTGCCACACGACCTAGCGAGAGAAGTATTAAAAAAATAAAATCCAATATGATACCAGAGCTGTAGTCATAAACTTCATTTTTAATAAAGGTTTATTGAAATCACCTAAGAATAGCTTTATTATCACGTTTATGAATTTTATGTTCGTATTGTAGTTTCGACCAAATACCACGACACATATTTAGCAGTCTTCCATCTATAACAATCGCAGCCTTTGCTTGCTGGAACTCCTTGTAGATGATGTATCGGGCAAATTTAAATCGTTTCTTCTGTATTAAACTAAGGCTGAGGTAAAGCCGACATCTGGCTGCGATGTTCGGATCACCTAGTCGAAGGGCTAACTTCAGCTGATTTATGGATATTTTTCCAGCAGTGTCAGCACAATTCGGAAAGTAATCGCCTAAAATATAACACTAAATACAATGAATCGATAATTACCCAATTTTTAACTGTACCTAAAGCGGAAAAAGCACCACCCAATGTTGATAGCCATGAAAGGGCATGGTCCAATTCACAACGCTCCCGTACCATGTAATAAACACGTTCATTCCACTTGTAGTCTATCAAATTATATTTCGTTTCTGTTAGAATTAGAAAAAGCACATTGCTTCCATCCCAGCTCCAGTTCTTAACGAAGTGCTTGCGATATACTAAACTCAACGCGATTTCTTTAATTAGATAATGTACTAAAGCACAGTCTATAGTAATACTTTTTGTTTCATGCGGATTCAATTCGTTTTCTGATAATCCATCAGTCCTTATTAAATGACTCCCGTATGAGTATGTGTTGTCAGTTACTATTATTAAAAACCTTCTCATCGTGTGGCATAATTTAATGTAGATTCTGGAATTCTAGTACTGGTAATTCAAAATTGTATTCTTAACCTCAAAAAAAAACGAACTGTCATTTTTGTCCTTCTTCCTCTTCTACTGCCTTGGAATTTGTTCAGTAGTTATCTCTTGATCCAAAGGGTTTTTATTCAAATCCATCAAATCCATTAAATAAGTTGTTTGAACATTATTTCTTTAAATCGCCAGGGTCATTGTGGTCCTTATTTCACCTATGGTTTCTAAAGAAAATGTTCATACTTTGGTTATGTAATGCGTAACAGTAAAAACAGTGTCCTGCAGCTTATTATGCAAGGAAATATGAAAGATAAGAGGGAATCCGGAAGACATCGAATATCATGGCTCCACAATTTGGGACAATGGACCGGAAAAACATCTGCCGACGTGCCGACTTGTTTCGGGTTGCAATTTGCAATTCACTAAGGAAAAGACAGTACGAAGAAGAAAGGGGGATGGTTTATATTAAAAAAAAGTAACGTATACGAATATCACAAAAGTAATGCGAATAAATGGACTATGGAATTTACTGTTATTGCTGTATATTATATTTAGGGACTTATCAAGGTTACCGAGTCCAGTTTGCGGTTTTATGTTGGTATCTCGTAAAGCAGTGCGTTTGATTTGGTGGCATTTCTAACGTATAACATTTCAGCCGAAATAAAAACTATTAAATTTGCGAAATGATTGGAGGCGTACCCGTAACATTCTCGGATTTAATTTGAAGCGAAATAAAAAATTATCACGCTGTCCTGGAGCGGAAATTGCGTTCAAAAAGGTGTAGTAACGCCATTTTTAATGTGATCTGTCAAATGAACACAAGTTGCTCTGTCAAACAAAAAATTTAGAAGTAAACAATAATATTTATCGAAAAAGCGATGATTTCTCATGGTTCCTGCTCGAGTAAGTACGATTCATGCGAATCTGGATGATTCCATAGTTCTGATGCGGTGATAAGTGAGAACTGCGAATTTTATAGGTCAAGTGCCTCTGACCAATATGGGCATAGTGGCGGTGCTGCAGTAATGTGACCTTTTTAAGGGACAGAATGCGAAAAGGCTAATTCCACGACGTTGGGGATCATGCAAGGATCCAAAAAGATACCTATTGTCGATCTCAATGAAAACATTACCTGCAAAATATGTAGAGGTTATTTTGTAGATGCTACTACTATTATTGAATGTCTACACACATGTAAGTACCATACGCATTGGTAAACTAATCCTAATGCACCTACATACTTTTTATGATACCATTAACCATATGGAGTCATGGCTTTCAGTTTTTCACTTTCTGTTCTTCTGGAGTCTCGCCTTCTAACTTATCTGTTATCAATGTTAGGGTAAGACTATGCTGAAGGTGCCTTACTGCGTTACCTTGATGCTTTGCTGCACCGTTTCTACATTTACGTTTGGTGTTTATACCCATTCACTCTTTAAGGTCGCTACAGTGATGTAATTTTTCCCTTTTCATCAAGGGGTTTCTAGCCTCATCATTTTCTCTGGTTCTGAACAGCAATCACTGACAAGACAATATTATTGACGATGAGTTCATATCATCAGCGGTCAAGTTAGCTTCTCAAATCAGTTTTATCGATGTTACTGCAAATTCTTCATCGTGTAGTGCTTAACTCGATGCACCAAACATGAAAACAGGGATGTTTACAGGTCAGCTTTGATTCCACCAATCACAGGCAAGTCTACCTCGCTGCCTATGTTCTGATGGCGATGAAAAACCATAATATGTTCTTTTTTCGATGGCATCCTCCTAAACCTCCATTTAAACCACGAAGAAGTCAAGTAAAGTGTCTCTTAGTATGAACATGTTCATCTTAAAACACTCATTTGTTTTACATTGCGGTGATATCCAGGTAGTGATGTAAAGGGCGATATCGAAATAGAGCAGTGAGCTATCTTCGGCATAGTCTTATCCTTACATGACCCTGTTAGATATATAAAATGTTACAAATCTAGTTCATTTCTTATGCCATAAGTTCACGTTGTTTAGATGTTCATGTGAATATCTCTAAGCCATCAATGCTAAAATCTCTCATTTGAGTCATTAAGAACACTAGATATAGAAGGATGTCTTAAAACGTGCATAATTTATCATATACTTTAAGTGTCCATTACCTGATTCAATATAAATTGGTTGTGAAGAACGAGATATCTTGGAAGCCATCTAAGGTATTAAAACAAAACCAATCGACATGGAAAAGCTGTTGGAGCAGCACAATATCGCGTGCTTTTTGGCCCCTGTAATGTTTAAGGAAAAGCATGTTGCTAAGCTAGTATATGATCCTAACAAAACGAAATAGAATATGGTAGTAATGGGTCACTCTACATCATTACAGTAACAGAATTTTAAATTTCCTCAGATGTTGATCTGAAAGTAAGGAAATTTCTATGGATTTTTAATGGAAAGCAAAACAAAATCTTAGTATTTTGTTACTGCACTGATATATCTTTGGGTTTTTTCTTTGATTGGTTTTTGTTTTAAAAGAATATTTCAAATGATTTCCCAGATATTGTCCTAGGCCGGACCTCTTTAATCGCCATAAATTGAATGAACGGATGGACTCTCAAGTTAGATGTCCAATGGCCAGTCTCTGAATGCATAGATATGTAACCAATAATGTTATTATTTCCATAAAGTATCAAAAACCGTTTCTGAAATGTTCAATAGAGGTTATCGGTTCAACAAATATTTCCCATAGACTTACCACATATAGACTGCGGATCCCCATAAGGGATGTTGAAGACCAGAAGAAAGCAAGAGGGCAATAAATAGGGCACATCGCTTTCTCACTCTAAACAGATGGAGCTAACAACCCCTTAACCATGGCGCTTTAACCTCTATAGCCTTGTGTCAATAGAATCAAGAATTTGTTATCACTTATCTTTGAAAAGTGTATTGGGGAAATATAAGAAATGAAGTAAAACTGTAAACATAGCGGGAAAAAAGTAGAATTGAGAAGAAAAAGTTCTTTTTCTTGGAGTTTCGAACCCGCTGCCTCCGAAATAAAAGTAAGCGACATAACCCACAAGGCTATAGAGGTTAGAGCGTCATGGTTACGGGGTTGTTAGCTCTGCCCATTTAGAATGAGAAAGAAATGTGCCTCTCGCTCCTTCCGGTCTTCAACGTCCCTTATGGGGATCCGCAGTCTATATGTGGTAAGTCTATGGTATTCCGTAAGGTATCAGACCATTAGCATGTGACAAGTTATGTGATGCATGCGCAATTGTCTCGTCAAACCTTGACCTGATGTTATCCAATAACATCCAATAAAGGTTCTACAATGAATTGTTTCAAACCAAAAATTTTATTTTTGCGGACATTCTAAAAATCATCCATTAAAGATTTTATATTGGGCTACTTCAGTCAAAAAATGGATCTCTTTTGACTTTCTAAAAACATCTATTAATGATTTTATAATGGGCTGTTTCGAACTAAAAATGGAAAATACATTTCTAAGCAAATACATATGCTCTGACATTTCAAATGGATCATCATCTGTGTTAAAGTAGAGAAATTGCCTATAGAATTATTACTTGTCGAACACTTGATTTGTAAAGCGGTTGCTTTCAGAAATGGTACTAAATTTTATCCGTTCAATAACTTTATGGAACCAACAATTATTGAACCTATAGCAAAGGCTTTCATAAATCAACAAATTAAAAACCTCCATTTTATTCTGTCATTTCATTTATTTTATTTATGACCAGTCATTTCAATGCTTGATAGAAATCTCTTAAAATCATATTGATGGACTATTTCGTTAAAAGGTTAAAACCTCAAATTTTGAGAAAATTTATGGACTTCACGTTTTATTTCTGTTTACAAAACAGTTTTTAAGCAAATCTACTAAAGTGTATATCGCTTCAATTTTTTTAAATTTCCATAATTTGTAGATGATATGACATTATTATGGTATCCTGATACTTAATAATTCTTTCGGTAGTAGGCAGATGTTCAGGTAGTAGGTAAATATTACTAATAAATTTTTGGCACAATATGTCTAGAACGTTCAATAAAATCAACATTACATCTAGTTTGTAACCAAACTAAATGTTTTGTAGGAAAATTTTATAACGATCGTCGCTGTGTAAATATCAGTGTATATGTATTATAGTAATATATCAAACAAATATTTATACCAAGTAAAACCACCACTGTGGACAGAAATACCACAACACAAAGAATAAACTATCATCACGTTATTTCAAAGACGATTTGAACCTTTATATATCTTTTCGATTTTTTTTATCTTGTGATTATTGATCACAATCAATAAGGATCAATCAGGGATTGTGATAAAACTAGCTAGGCTCCAACATACAACAAACTAGCAATGGTGCCCTCTAGAAGTGATAATGATGTAGAATTGTTTTTATTTGGTACAGACTATGCTTGTACTTTGAAAAAGGTCTATTGAGTTTTCCCCAAAAATTTCACCATTTTCAAGTTATTGAAGGTTGAAGATTTTTAATTTCGGCGTACTCGAAAAATAACCATCCCTCAACGAGCAATAATTCAGCGCTTATTGGGTTTATAGAGGTCATTCAGAATCGAATCTCTTTGTTTGTTTATTAGCTACATTTTTCTTCTGAATGTTTTTTCCGATAAAATGAAAGATTTTCAAGTTATTGGTGAAAAACGGTTAAAAAATATTCATTTTTTCAGTGAAACATGTGTAGTTTCATTCGTGAATAACTCGAAAAAGATTAACTTTACAAAAAACAAAATTCCACATAAAAATGGCTGATGACTGGACTATTGTGTTTTATAATTAATTACTGAAACTATTTAAAAATCTTACGGTTTTCCTCACCCTTTGTGTCTATGATTTTCGACGAAAGTTTCTAAATACAGAGAATTCTGTCAATGCTAATTTTTGTGAATAACGTTTAACATTTCTAGTTTGCCGGAGCTGTATTGTCAGATACTTGGAGAAGAACAAATATTGCCCCATCTGCGATGTGGAAGTCCACAAAACGAAACCTTTATACAACATTAGGCCAGATAAAATTATACAGGACCTCGTCTACAAATTGGTTCCAAGATTATTCCAAAGTAAGCTGTCATTTTTAACAAAATATATGACATGCCTAACTTTAACTGTTTTATTTAGATGAGATGCAAAGGAGGAGAGGCTTCTACTCGAGTCATCCTGAAGCTAAACCCTCCAATTTGGAACAGTGCGGAGAGGCCGCTTATCAACATTTATTGACACCTGAGGAAACAATTTGTTTAACTCTTAGTTACCATGGATCTAATAGTAAACCAAGGTAGGTGTGGACTTCTGTAATATGTTGTAGGTGTATGAGTTTAAATTGCATCGAAATATTGACTGAAACATACCGTGTTTGTAAGGTATAGAATACAGTTCGTTTCGACGTTATTAAATAATTATGAGAAAGTCGTTTGGACAGTTCGATTTTGGTTTTCTCTAGAGTAAAATGCTGGATCGAGCGTTACGAAAATGTGTAATGCTGTAGCTATGTAGTATTATATACATGCTCTGTATAATACATACAATTCCAAGCATGGAGGGGAGAGAATATAAGTTCTCCCACTCTTTGTCTTTCTTTCGTTGTCTGGGTACGTCACGGTGATTCGACAGCCGGTTATCAGCTCCAGGTTGACTCCGAGCGCGACGTTGCCGTCATCGTTGCTAAAAACGTAAAGCCGTTAGATCGGTCGTAAAGAAGCGACGTTGCCGTTTTCGTGGGAAAGTTGTAAAAGTGTCGAATTGTGTTGGGAAGTGAAGATGCATGCGTAACGCACCACAATATCACGTAGTTTGTGAATTCCCACTTGTTTTATTGTGGTTAATTCGAGTTCCGTATCATTTATTGTAAAAACGTAATTTCTCAATGAAGTAAACAAATATAGTAAGAAGCTATGCATTGTTCTACAGTACTGACTCCTTCCTTCCTTCCTTCTAGCCGTTTTCTATCCGTTGGATATAGGCCTCTCTCATTGTTCTCCAGGTTTTCCTGTTTTGTGCAACCTGATACCAATTTAAACCTGCTGTGCGCTTTATATTGTCATACCAACGCTGTTGAGGTCTGCCAACGCTTCTCCTCTCGCCCCAAGGTCTCCATCTAGTCACTTTGCTGCTCCAGTTGTTGTTGTTTCTAGCAATATACCCAGCCCAGTTCCACTTGAGTGAGGCTATTGTCCTTTCGATGTCTTTGATTTTTGACGTTCTCCTGATCCATTCGTTAGTTTTTCGGTCTTTCAGTGTTACTCCAACTATCTTTCTCTCTATTGCTCTTTGATGTGTTTTGAGCTTGTTCAAGTTCTTTTTTGTCAAGACCCAAGTTTCCGATGCATATGTAGATACTGGCAGAACACATGTATTATATACTTTTGCTTTTAGTCTCATTGGTAGATTTGACTGAAACACCTGTTTTAGTTTGCCATATGCTGCCCATCCCAGCTGTATTCTCCCATTGAGCTCTGTATGCTGGCATTCCTTACTAATTGTTATTTCTTGGCCTAGATAAATGTACGACGTTATTTTTTCGATTAACTGGTTCTCAATGGTTAGTGTATGGGTAATTGTATCTTCGTTTGTCATGAATTTGGTTTTATTTATGTTTATCTCTAGTCCAACCTTGTTTGCTTTATGGTATAATTCCTGAATCATGCCTATCAGTTCTGCCTCGGTTTGAGCAAATATGACGATGTCATCTGCAAATCTCAAGTTGTTCAGTTTTTCGCGTGCTATGTTTATTCCTCTGTCTTCCCAGTGTAGATTTCGAAATACATCTTCGAGAACTAGCGTGAATAATTTTTGCTGATATTACGTTCCCTTGTCTCACTCCTCTTCCAGTCTTTATCTCATTTGTATCTTCTTGCATCCTGATCTTCATTTTAGAGTTTTGGTAGATGTGGCTTATGATGTCGATGTATCTTTGATCGATTCTGGCTTTTCTCATTGCTCGGATTACCGCCCAGGATTGTACCGTGTCGAAGGCCTTCCTGAAGTCAACAAATGCCATCCATGTTGTGATGTTGTACTCCGTGGCTTTCTCTATTAATAATCTGATAGTGTGTATGTGTTCTATTGTACTCATATTTTTCCTAAAGCCAGCCTGTTCTTTCGATAAATATGCCTCAAATTTGTTTTCTAATCTATTGGTAATTATCTTCATGAATAGCTTATAAATCTGTGAGAGAAGACTTATTGGTCGGTAATTTTCAAGACTGGCCGGATCTCCCTTTTTGTAAATAAGGATAACTGTGGAGGTATCCCAGTCTGTCGGAACGGTTCCTTCATTTAGGCATTTGTTAAAAAGCGATTTTAGTTGTTCGATTAGAATTTTTCCTCCTTCCTTCAGCATCTCTGGCAGTATACCATCATCTCCTGCTGCTTTTCCGTTTTTGATTTGTCGCAGTGCTCTATTGATTTCCTCGATCTCGATTTCTGGAAGGTCATCGGATCCAACATTCATTATTCTTCTCTTTTCCTCGCTTTCTGCCTCCTTTTGTCTCATGTGTGAGCTATATAGTTTTGTGTAGAATTCTTCGGTAACCCTCATGATCTCTCGTCTATGGACGACTATATTTCCCTCCTCATCGGATAGCTTTTGGATCTCTTTCTTGTAGCTGTTTTCTTTATGGAAAATATTCAGTCCCCTATTCCGTCCAATGATATTTTCTATTTGTTTCTCTTGATATTCCCTGATGTCTTGTTTTGCCGATTTTCTGGCCGTTTTGTTTATCTCCGTGTATTCTACAGTTTGTCTTTTCCCTTTTCTGATGAGTTCTCTTCTTTTTTCTGACTACTGTACCAGTTTTGTTTGAAAGTTGGATCAACCTCTGTATTGAAAAACAAATCAAATTTATGTTTAGTTGTCAAAGTGATAAGCTTATTATGGCACATTTACAACTACAGGGCCCTTAGAAATTTTATTAGGTTTGTTCCAACACATCACGCAACCCATTATACAATGTGTTTCAAAATGATTGTCATCTAGTTGCTGTTGGAATTTCTGTGCATGTATTTTTTTATGTGCCGCGCTCTATTGATTTGAACCTATCTAATTCTGACAACAAGTGTCACTTGTTGTCACACATTGTCAAACTAGCAATCAGTACTGCTGGTAATTAACGGCCCTTTTCAGGGCCAAAACAAATACTACAAATAGACAAATACTCAGAATTCGTTTTCTTTTGACAGAGAAAAACCAGAAATCAAAAGAGGTTAAGTAGGTTATTTTGAAAAGAATGGGAGAATGTTCTCGGGGAGCTGAGATCAATTAAGGAGCGTTCTTGACAATCCCCAATATAAAAATAACTTGATTAAATTGCCGACGTTTCGTTCAATATTTCGAACATAATCATGGCTATGTCATCAAGATGTCAAATTTTATCTTGATGACATAGCCATGATTATGTTCAAAATATTGAACGAAACGTCGGCAATTTAATCAAGAGTTATTTTTATATTGGGGATTATCAAGAACGCTCCTTAATAGGTTATTTTGAGGTTATGTATAGCTAGTTGAAACTCCTATTTTCGCAAGACGGGTTTTTTTATTTTACATGGCAATTCCACAGCCGACTAGATAACAATCATTTTGAAACACGTTGTATATTTCTTGTGTCAAGCGATATTGCTAATATTTCTAAACGGGGTTGTTCAAGAAAGAAGTATAAGTGGTCAAATACGACTTCATGAAGTACACAAAGCAATTTGATAGATAAATTAAGGGGAAAAATTGCAATATCCATTTCGAAACGACGTGTAATTCTGAAGCTGTCGGAGCGATTTTCTTGTAAGTGTTTTAATAACGGTGCGATAAATTATATTCCATACTCTTCGCGCGCACAACATGTATGTATTAGAAAACTTCACATTTAATGATTGTACATCAATTTCATTTTAAGATATTTACGATGTCCAGCGGCTGTATCCCTTAGCCACTTGGAGAAGTTAATAAGAGCCAAGTACGATTTGACGGAGAATCATAAAATCGAAATACTGTACAATCAAGATTGCCTTAATTCATCTCTAACTCTTATGGATATAGCCTACATTTATTTATGGAAAAGGGTATGTAACAATATATATATATATATATATATATATAACGTGTAGCCACATAAATCGATAAATGTTTATAGAAAGGACCAATCGAGTTGACATACAGGATTTATGAGTGCGTGAAAAAACCAAAGTTGGAGATTGCTGGTAGTGCGGAAATCTTTAATGACAATGTCAATATCAATAACAACAGTAGCAATAACAACAATAACTGGAAAGAAGTGCAATTGCGAATCAGCGAAAATGGGGAGATGTCCATAACAGGAATTCAAGACGGCGGTTTGGATCAGTCTTTGTTAGAGATCGTTAATAGTGAACCGAAATTTAAAAACGAAGTTGATGATCTGGTCGTAAAGAAGGAGGCATCTGACGCGAAATATTGTGGAAAAGGTGAGTACATTATAGTCAGAAACATTCTTTTGTTGATTTCTATAGAAAGAAAAATAGTTAAACGATTTTAATAGTGATAAATTTAAAGCTGAGTTAATATATTGAGAATGAAATGTTATATTTTAAATGAAAGTAATTAATAGTTATTTATTATACAAGCGGATAAAATGAACGTTTAACGAGCAATATGTTTAATGTTAATATCGCGAGTTGAACGTGCATTGTATCCGCGAGTGTATTACGTTTTATTCAGTTTTGCCATATATAAACTGACGTTAGCGGAGTAAGTCCAATTTTGAAGAGAAAATTTGACAAGATGACAACTTCAATGCAGCAACCTTGACAACGACGAAAACAATTTTAAACATATAAAACGTCACTTTATACGGCAAAATTGAATAGGCAGCGAATTAAAACATTTTAATCCGCTGCCTAAATAAACAAAATAAACAATGACTTTATAGGTTCGATTTGACGTCAATAAACGTCAGTTTATAAGGCAAAATTGAATAAAAAGTATTAAATGCTGGATGAAATGGTCAAAGGTGCTCCAGGCGATATCGAGGAAAATAAAACGTGGGGTTATATTTGGAGAGAATTTAAAAAAAAAAATACGTATGTGTTGAGGGTACAGTAAGATTTTCACCTTGAATTGTTCAGATTTTTTGAGATAATACAACAGTGTTTAAAACGTGAAAAATAACTTTTATCTACTTTGGGTTACTAATGATCGCATTATTGCATCGAAAGTAGTGTAATAGGCCGTGTTTTTAAAGTGTACCAGCTGCTCGAACACAATGTGCTCGAACAGCCAACCGAACACTTGAGCACTTGCTCGATCAGTGACATTTAAAAACGGTACCTATGCAAGTCTAAGGTACAAGTTGTAATGTTTTGACTTCTAACGATTTGTATACATCATACATCTTAAAAACATACAAAACAAAATGATAAATCCTTATTTAATTACTCTTAATGTATTTAATTACTCTTAATGTTGACTAAGAGATACTCACATGTGTAATGTATTTGGATTTGATTAATATGAATTTTTTACTCAAGACCTCCAGTTTTACACTTGCTATTTAAGAAAACATTTCCATATTTTGGTCACTTCCATAATTTTAGTTTCTTTTGACCTATAATTTTTAGCTTAAATTACAAAACATTCAATTTGATGTCCAATTTTCTATCTATTCCTTGTTCTGTCGTTTCATACACCGATGCACCGTCTCACGACCTGGTGCATGAAAATTGTGTTCGAGCAGGTGTTCGAGCAACTTTGTTAATTTTAAAACGCTCGACTGTTTGCTCGAACTGCATTTTAAAACGCGATTTTCCTGTTCGAGTACTCGAACCGGTGTTCGAACACTTTAAAAACACGGCCATAATATTCAATATTACTACACTACTTTTGATAACTTTTAGTTTTGTTAAATTGGTACATCAGCCTGTCATATAAACGTGCGTAGATGTCAAGCTTCTTCTTCTTCTTCTTATTCAGCCCGTATTCATCCACTCCTGGATGTAGGCCTCTTCCATATTTTTCCACAGCTTTCTGTTTTGGGCTTTTTGTACCCAGTTCTTTCCTGCGATTTTCTGGACATCGTCTCGCCATCTTTTCTGGGGTCTTCCAACACTTCTTTTTGTTTCTCTTGGACGCCATACTATCAATCTGCTGGTTCATCTGTCATCCTTTTGTCGTGCTATATGGCCAGCCCATCGCCATTTCAACCATGCTGTTCTTCGCACAACATCCGCCACTCTTGTTCTTCTCCTGATTTCGTCATTTGGTACTCGATCTCTCAAACTAATCCCGAGCATGATCCTTTCCATTGCACGCTGTGTTACCGGGAGGGTGTGTATAGATCTTCGGGTTAAGGACATTGTTTCCAAACCATATGTAAGAACCGGAAGTATACATGAATCATACACCTTTCGTTTGAGATTTATCGGTATATCACCTGATCCGAGAATAAACCTGAGTTTACCAAAGGCTGCCCAACAAAGTCCCTTTCTTCTAGAGATTTCGGCCGTTTGATTTTCCTTACCTAATTGTATTTTATGCCCGAGGTATGTGTATTCAGTTACATTTTCTAGGGTATGATTTTCTATATTTATTTCTGTTGATAAAGGGCTCATTATTTTAGTTTTGCTCAAGTTCATTGTTAATCCTACTTTTAGGGACGCTTGATGGAGTTCTTTTAACATCACCTCCAGTTCTTCAGCAGTATTACTAATCAGAATGGTGTCGTCTGCGAATCGTAAATGACTCAGTCCTATTCCATCTATATTAATTCCCTTACAACGCCAGTTTAGACTTTGATGTCAAAATCCCACCACACAGACAAAATCCCAATACACAGAGGAATACGGCAAGGTGACACAATCTCCCCAAAACTGTTCACGCTGGCCTTGGAGGATGATGTCAAGGTTAAATTATTAGTATTTCAACAAATTTCTTGAGCAGCTTTTGCGTATTTCTGGGGGTGTACAGGTCAATTCTATATGACGTAAATTTTTAGTAATATCGTATCCAAATTGTTAGCTGGGATTTTGTTTTCTGGAAAGAATTATACTTTTAGTAAAGTAGTGAAGATTTTAATGAGTATTCTATGTGAAATAATGCGATTACTGCAGTGACTGTTTCAACTAAAAGAGAGTGAAAAACTTCATTTCATGCGATGTGTTTCTTTCAGACATAAACACTGAAAAATGGCAAAAAATGGTTAAAGATATTTTTTCTGCGTTTTAAATGTACCACACCGAAAAAAAAGTTGAAAAAAAAATACGATACCCTCGATATATTTTTTTCGAAGTACTGTTAGCTTTAATTGTTTTTAAAATCATCAAACGCTTACTTAAATTTGAAATGAGCCCCAAAATTTGTTTCATAAGAATTAATTTATAAAATATCTTGGACAAAAATTGATGAAATTTGATTTATTGATGAGTTTAATTACTGTTTTCAGATTACGAAACAAATGTAAGAGAATCTGAAAATGGAATTTGTGGCTCAGCCACAATTTCGAGAATACATTCCATCTGTTTTCTGATTACATTTCCATATTTTCTGACGAAGTAAAAGACAAATTTGTAATACTTGAGAATGTACATTTTCTTAAAATATCCCATGAACGCGCAAATTATAAATGTTGCGTATTATAAAATCGTTCATTTACACTTCATGTTGTTTTAAACACATACCCAAATGATACACATCTTCTCATAAACAAGACATTTTCATAGTCTCTTTCATAAGCGTAATGCGTGTGTACTCGCATTATCCTCTGCTTCTCTCTCTTCGACCATCGCTCGTAAAATTCGTTCGCACTGATTAGAAGTGTGAGAAGAGAAAAACTATATACAGTTCCCCTCATTTTTCCCCGCGCACTAGTAGACCACAGTGTAGTCTACGCTTAGCTATATAATGCCGGGTCCACATCAAGCAGACAAAAATGAGACCGGAATTTGAAACAGAGACACAACAAAATGAAAACAAAAAAGTTTTAGGTTTGACAGACAAACGCGAGACTTGGTGTCCACACCACAGAGACAAAAATTAAAACATGTAGGTACATACAACTACGAAACAGTCGAGTTGCCAGTCTGAATTCGAAAGCTCTTTCGGTTAGTTGAGTTGTGTAATCATGTGGCGGTTCCGTAAACAAGAAGATCGTAAGGAGGTGGAGGACTTACTCCTTGCTGCAGACTGCTTCATTTTAATGAATCAATCTTCAGCAAAAAAAAAACGGCGCCGGTTCTGGATCAGACCAAGTTTAAGAAAAAGAGAAACCCGAGACTTAAAAGAAGTTTTGTCCGACTTATGAAAGGACGACATTGGACTTTGTGGGGAGATGCGATCAAGCTTTCAGAATTTTTTAAGAATGTCAAGCGAAGATTTCGACTTGCTTGTCAATCTAGTGGGTCCTGTAGTTGCCAAGAGGAATACAAATTTTATGAATGCAATAAGTGTAACTGAAAGGCTTGCACTAACCCTACGATTTTTGGCAATGGGCGATTCCTATCACAGTATCATGTATCTCTCAAGAGTGTCTGTACAAGCAATATCCAAAATTGTGTCGGAAGTACGTCAGGAGGCCTTGATCAACGGAATTCTGGCCTATCGGTTGTGTCAATACACTCTGAATCTTAATTCGCCTCCCTCACTTCAGTCGGCAGCAACGGTTGAAGCTCAAATGCAATGCAAAATGCGGCGTTTTGTCTCTGAGACAAAAATTTTCTTTGATCTTTACCGACTTGCGACGGATCGGGCTGGAGTCTCTGAAACTGCAGAGTGCAGACAAAAGTCTCGAGACAAAAAAGTCGCAAAAAAGTTTCGATTTTGTCTGCACTTTGTCTTGAAACATTGAAGTTTCGGTCTTGTCGCAGTTTTGTCTGCTTGGTGTGGACCCGGAGTAAGCTTACACTTTTCTTTGGTCGGGTGGGTTCACTACTCAGCGCTAAAGAATCTTTGTTTTAAAAATTTGAGGATTGTCATCATTTATGATGCCAAACATAATCAGATTTTTTTGGTATCTACTTGGGCACATGACCATTTTATCCGCTTATGTTCTTTTGATAAATATTAAAGCCACTCATGGTCATTTTTATGAGTTACGTTCATTTACATAGCAAGGCCCTGTAATGCTATTTATCACCATACAGCAAACACTAATTGACATGATTTTATATCTTTGCAGAAAATCCAACGGAACCTGTGAAAGCTACTAGTTGCAATCAAGATCAGCCCCCTAAAATTCTAGAAACAAAGCAGCCAATATCTTCAAGTTCGATATCTTTTAACATTGATGAAATCTCAACTCAAGGGCCTCAAATTGTGGACATTCCCATTCAGACTTCATTATCGAATTGTGCCAGTTTGTCTTCTGCTACCACAACTACTGTTTATAGTACAATTAACAATTCAAAATGTAGTACAAAATCAGAAGATTCCGTTTTTAAATTCGAAGCGATCGATAAACTTGTCGTTGTTAAAGAAAAGGATGCCAGTGAGATAGACAACAATTTGAAAAGGAAGAACGATATGAGTTCTGACACTGAACCACCATCGAAGCAGTCCAAACCTACAATACTTAATAATTCTGTTGGCCTTTTGAATCTGTCCTATAACCATCCGCTGAAGAAACATTCTAAAATGAACCGAAATGGGGAAAATCCAAAAGAACCTTCAAATAAGGTGGTGATTTTGGAAAATGAAATAATCGCAAATGCTCATGTTAGTGTAACCAGGTCTACTGCAGAAACATCAATTTCCAAACAGAATGTTAATAACAAAAATACAAATAATGTTCAAGTCCCAAAACTCGAAACACCAGTTTCAGTGCCCAAATCCATATTGGTCACTAAACAGTCTATTATTCCACCAAAACCACCAACCACTAATTATACTGCATGTTACATGCCAAAAAATGTTTACAATAGGGTTATCAGCATTCCCAAACCAGTGACTAGTTGTAGGTATGTAAAAATAATGATTGGTAATAAAAATAATGAATGGTATGTTGAATAATAATGCCTTACATTTTATTTTCAGTTCTGTCAGCATCACCAAAAATGATTGTAAGCCTCATATTCCTTCTTCAATCACTGTTACAACAACAGTTGTTTCAAAGTCGGATAATAAATCTGGTCATATCAATTCCTCTCCTCAACAGTCGCAGCAGCAGCAGCAGCAGCAGCAGCAGCAGCAGCAGCAGCAGCAACAACAACAACAACAACAACAGCAACAACAACATAATGCTGCTGCTAATAATAAATTTATCATAAAATCAAAGCCCAGCACTCCGATCGGTTATAAAACTTTAAGGGATCCGCCAAAAAGTTGGAACTCTCAGATATCAAAGGCTAATTTGAGCAAATCTACTCCTGAGCAGAAATATGGGGATACGAAGAATGTTAAACCGAAATTTTTTAAGATGAGGAATAATTTGCCAAGGTACCTTGGTAAGTGCTCTTTCGTACTTCCTGTGACTAACATAAAATATACATAATAGTAATGGTTTTCAAAGGCTGTGAAGACATGCTAACTATGAAACAAGTAAATACCTCATCCTTTTATTTAGTTAGACGTTCACCCTATGGGTTATTTCGCTATTAATGGTTAAAAATGTTATATGCTTCTAAAATTTAATCAAACAAAATATAACAGAAATATGAGGTACAGTAACTTTACTATAACAATTATATTAATGATGCTTCATTGTATGTCCAATTTTGTCCATTGATTTCTGTTCCACTCAATATTTAATTCTAGAAGGGTAAATGAATATGATCATAAAATTATTTCTTAATCCTTTATAATACCTTTGTGTTGTTTGGTTTCACTCATGGAACAGTTATAAATCTATGTTAGTATTAATATATTTATGTCGCTAAAATATTACAATTTGACAGTGCCAAATTAAATTTAAGTGGGGCATGAATAAACAACAGTTTATTACAGGAAGTCCACAACATTACACTCATATTTAAACGAAATGATTTTAATGAAGCAAGACTTTTTGGCATATTCTTATGGACACAAGAGTTCAGTATTACAATTTCCGATTTTAATAATTGAGTGATGATTTAGTGGCACTTGTAAAATTTTTATATCACATTAGATATTAGGAAGTGAAATGGACAAGGGACGGATGATATTGAATAAAATATTTCATACTCTGTTCAAAAAGCTGTTTTAATCTTTAGTGTAAACAACTTTCAAAAACTTTTATTTGTAGTTTTCCAATCCTACTTATTAATACAAGCGTTTTTGAGACAATTGTTCATTTACTGTCTCCTACAAATTGCTCACCTGCACTTATTGAATAAGATATTATATTCACATGCATTTATCACTTTGATAACTTTTTACATATTTATAACAATTTTCCAGGCTCTTAGTAGGCTCTCAATGACGTTTTCATTATCCCATAGGTAATCCAGCTTCCGGAGTCAAACCCATGTATCAAGTGCATGTGAGTCCTGAAAAAGAGAAACCGGAGGAGGTCTCGAATAAAGTAGAGAAGAGCGAAATAAGGAAGCACTCCATAGTAAAAATTGATCCGAAAACTCTGAAACCATTTTCAATGAAGGCCCCAGAAACAACTAGTCTTAGCAGTCCTAGCACCAACAATTTGACGTCCCAAAGCTTAAACGTTTCCATGAATAGTCCAAATCTAACATGTCAGACTGATTTGAAGATTAACACCAGCTCCGTGCCTATTTTCAATCCACTAAAATTGCAGAGCTCACCAAAAAACGATAGAAAATCGCCGAAGAGCCCACATTCGCCGAAATTGCGGACCAGTAGTTCTCCGACTGCTGGAAACAAACGTGAAAAGGTAAAAATTGTAACATAATGATAATAGTACTAGTAGTAGTAGTTATAGTATGATGGAAACATCTAGTCCATGGGCAACTTCCATACCTCATTGACGTTATGCACAGGCGTACTTAGTATTTGGACATCGCTGTTTGGAAACCCTGTTTCTTTCACATAATCACTTGAAATACAACTTCAGTTTCCTTATTCATAAGCTTCTCCACCTTCAAGTGTAGGCCTTAGTACTTGATTTTATTCTCCTTATATACAGGGTGAGGCACCAGTACAAACCATTGGGAAATTTCAAAATATTTTTTCACCACATACAGTGCCTTATAAACAAACGCTAAAAATATTGTTGATTACAATGGGTGTTCACCAGAAGAGATACATATTGATGGTGTATATTGCATATATGTATAAATTGGCTCAAAATCTACATGTGAGGACATCCCCTACAAAATTTTTAGTTGTCAACCTTAATACTAAAATATCTTACGGTATATGAAGAAGAAACTTTTAGTCTTTGAATAAGCATTAATATTCATTATCCTTTGCTACTGAATGGTTGGTCTACTGGTCGGAATATTTCGTATGTTGCTTGGAATCTTACACTCATTGGGTAGGTCTTCCTACCCATTTGTGTACTGGTCAATAAATTAATAAGTTATTGACTGATGAACCTGAGAGTAGCAGCGGAGAACAGAATTCAATTCTACCAATAAAACCGTTGTCCCATATTATTCCAATTACAACATTCCAGGCAAGTTGTTGATTTTCCTGGGCAATCTTCACAGTAAGTACACACCTTCATTTTGCTTCTTGCTTCCTTTGGATGTTGTTCAGTACATATTTCCTGGTAGCATGAAAGACACCTCTTCCTAGTACGTCTCGCAGTTTTTCATATATGATCAATTTGTGATTCGCGGTGGACTTAGAGTGTTGCTTTTACATGTTGATGATTTTCAAAATGGTCGTTATGCAGCAGGGTCCATCCTCTATAATTCTTGCATTCTCTAGTAAGATGTAATTTGATCTGAAACGTTCACTGCTTTTTTGGCTTTGTTGTTTGATACAACAGATGGAGGTTTCAGTACATCTTCCTCATGCCGGTTTTTGACTCTGGCATCGTATTAATCTACAGAAATGGAGGTTTGTCCTCCCATTTTATTACTCAAATTCCTTCCTGTTTTTGTTTTCCCACAATTTGAAATCATTTAACTTTCTTTTTGCATAAATCTTTGAGAGAATAAATCTGAGAGTGCTACAAACGTAGGTTCTAGAAGTCAAGAGCTTTTTGCACAGTATTATACTTGTGTGATAATTATTGATATGTAGTGTCCTGCCGTCATTCAAAAGTCCTTTTGGTAAACTCATAAACGTTACATATTGGGCATTCCTTCTAGTATAAATCTGCATGTTGTATGTGTAACCTTCTGTAGTACAGATTTTGTATACCTTCACTCCATATTTGTGAGGCAAGAAAATATTGACAAAATACCATTCTTCTTTTTCAAGGAACCTTTGTCTCATTTATGGTAGTTCCTTTTCCAGGTGATCTGGCTTCTTGTAATTGGTGGCAGATTAACTGTGTGACGTTCTTTATTGTGAAGGGTGGATCAGCATTTGCAACAGGATCGTCATTCGTTGCAAAGTTTCAACAATAAAATTTATCTCTCTTCATGATGTCCTATATGAATCTGTCATCCTTCTTATTATTGGTCCAATAGTCAACAGTCAAATTTATCTTGCTTCATTATGTCCTGTATGAATCTATTATTATACTTCTTGTTAAGTCAAATTTCGCTTGGGAAAAATACTGCCATAAATCGGTGAAGTTTACAAACGAAATATTATCAATAATATTACTTGTTTATGGCAGACTACCTTTGAAGTTCTTTTCCCACGACGTACCTTTTCTTATGGCCCTCAATAACGCTCGCGATATCTAAATTTCCGAGCAATCAAGAGAACGTGACCAGAAACGTCAAGGAAAGATTAGGAGCCGTAAGGAAAGGAAATCTGGTGCATTCGGGATTTCCCATCAGCCGTCCGCCAAAACTACCCTCATTGGTTAAGTACTTGCAACTAGCCAATGAGTGGTACGAAAATGGGCCATATTACTTGGCAACGCCCATGATTTTAAGAGGTATTTTAAGTCGTAGTTAAAGATGAGCAGTTGTTCAAGTGACTCAACAGAGTACACACAAATCATTGTTAAGTATTTTCTCATATTCTCACTGTTGTGTTGAATTTTTGTACATAACGTTCAGTAATATAAGTGAATTAGTTAGTAGGTACTTATTAGTTCACTATCAAAATCCTTTGGCACCTATTATTAGTTTAACGGGTGTGTTCGGCATAAGATTCTAGTAGAATCGAGTGTCGTACCGAATCACGATACATTTGGTCCTTCGACGAGCCGGATTCAATCATCCGAACAATCACAGTTTAGTGAACTACCGTGATCAGGAAGCAGTATCATCATCAGGCAGCAGAGGTTCAACCCAGTGAGATAATTAATTGTGACATCGAAGCAGCCGCCGGACTCCAACACCAGGAAGCAGCCGTCGGAACCGAGTCACCTATTCAGAGACTTCGAGGCAGCCGTCGGACACCTAGGACTTCACCAGGGAGCAGCCGTCGGAACCGAGTCACGTATTCAGAGACTTCGAGGCAGCCGCCGGACACCTAGGACTAGGAGCAGCCGTCGGACCCGAGTCGTCCTATTACACGACATCGAGACAACCACACGAACTCCACGTACAACGAGAGCATCAATCACGTCAATCTACATCAAGCAGTGAGTCTTTATCCTATCATTCCTATCAGTTCGTAACCCATTGATCTATTTTGGTTGTTATCATTTTCGTACATATTTATTCAAAATAATGGAAGACGTAGTAACAGAAATTACCATTTTAAAAAAGGAACGTGCCGCGATCAAATCAAAATTTACTAGATTTATAAAGTATTTCAATGACAAGACTCATCACGCTGACAAATCCGAAATTAAGTTACGTTTAAACAAAGTCGAGGGGGTTTTAGAGGCTTTCGAAGCAATTCAGAACAAAATAGATAATCTTTCGATGGAGGAAAGCACAGAGCTGGAGGAATTCGAAACATTATATTTTAGGGAATTTAGTCGGGTTCAAAAATTACTTGAACCCTCTGAAAATGCTAATGGGGTGCGACGATCGCTAGAATCAAATCAAAATAGTGATCACACACAAAATAATGTTCGATTGCCTAAAATAGAACTAATCACCTTCAACGGATCATTCGATAAGTGGCTCGAATTCCACGATTCTTTCAAATCAATGGTTGACGATAATTTAAATCTGTCTAACATTCAGAAATTACATTACTTACGTTCATGTCTAAAGGATGAAGCAGCGTCAATCATAAGTTCATTAGAATCATCTTCCGAAAATTATATAGTGGCATGGGAGCTTTTAAAGAGTCGGTTTGATAACAAAAGGGTAATTATTCAAAAACACGTAAAAACATTGATGGAGTTAGAAAAAATTACAAGGGAATCAGCAAGTGAGTTGAGGAAATTGATAGATAGTGTCCGAACTCACTTGCGAGCTCTAAAAACATTAGGAGAAAGTGTAGACTCGTGGGATACATTGCTTATTTTTATAATTACCGCTAAAGTTGACAGATATACGCATAAAGAATGGGAGAAATCAGTAACGGACACTTCAATGCCTAGTATGAAAACCTTCTTAGAATTTTTAGAAAAACGTGTTCAAATTCTGCAAGCGACAAATTTCAATGTAACAAACACAAATAAGTCGAATCATAACAATTATCAGACAAAACGTCAGGTTCTAACGACAACTAGAGCAGCTGACTCATGTGTTAATTGCAAGGGCTCACACAAATTATTTGCGTGTGATAGTTTCATAAAAATGCCAATTTCAGAGCGATATAATGTATTAAAATCACACAAATTATGTTTCAATTGTTTGAACAGCGGACATCGCAATACAGCGTGTAAATCACAGGGATGTAAAAAATGCAACAAAAAACACAATACATTAATTCACTACGACAGTAAGGATTCAAGGGTAGAACAATCAAATTCAGAAGATTCCAATTCAAGGATAATTGATAACGGAGCACACAGCTCAACGGTTAAGGTCTTCAAAACGACAAATTCGTCACAAGTTTTGCTATCAACTGCTCTAATTCTCGTTAAAAATGGGGCAGGTAAGAACATACAGGCACGCGTAGTGTTAGATAATGGATCGCAATCCAATTTTATGTCAAAAAGGTTCGCAGAATTATTAGAATTACCATTAAGGAAAATCAATTTGCCAGTAGAAGGGTTAAATCAAATGGAAACTAGAATCACAGAATCATTGACAACATGTATCAAATCAAAATATTCAAATTATAGTGCAAAGGTAGAGTTTCTCATAATCCCGCATGTATGTAATAATTTACCTACACAGTACATTAATAAAGCTACATTAAACTTGCCAACAAATATAAATCTAGCAGATCCGGAGTTTCACAAACCTGGAGAAGTAGACGCACTATTAGGAATAGAAATATTTTACAATTTATTATGTATAGGTCAAATTCAATTAGAAGGTCAGAAGGCAAAATTGACAAAAACAAAATTAGGGTGGATAATTTCAGGTAGAATTCATGACGAAGCGACCACGTCAAAATCTAATCATTGTTTATTATCGTTAAATGCAATACATAAAACAATTTCTAAGTTTTGGGAAATCGAGGAATTAGTCGATCAAGTTTATTTGTCCGAAGAGCAACAGCAAGTTGAAAATTATTTCAAAGAAACGACAAAACGCGATACAAATTCGGGGAGATATACGGTACGTTTACCCTTCAATGAAAAGGTTACATGTTTGGGAGAGTCATACGAGATGGCAAATCGCCGGTTTTTAGCATTGGAGAAAAGGTTAGGTCAAAACCCGGACATTAAGGCTCAATACTGTCAATTTATGAGGGAATATATTACATTAGGTCACATGTCTGAAGTATCCAATAATTCAATTAATCAATGTTATTTCATACCACATCATGCAGTGTTGAAAGAAAGCAGCCAAACAACAAAATTAAGGGTCGTTTTTGACGCTTCCGCAAAAACTTCCTCGGGAATCTCATTAAATGAATGTTTAAAAACAGGTCCAGTTATACAACAAGATCTATTTTCAATCGTTACACGTTTTAGAACACATCAATTTGTTTTGGCTGCCGATATCGAAAAAATGTATCGACAGATCTTAGTGGATGAGAGAGATAGGCCGTATCAGCAATTGTTATATAGAGAAAATGAAACCGAGCAAATAAAAACATACCGCGCGAATACAATAACGTATGGAACGACCTCAGCTCCATATTTAGCAATTAGAGTTCTTACACAATTAGCTGATGACGTAAAGTTAGAATTTCCCACTACTTCTGAAATCATCAAAAGAGATTTTTATGTGGATGATATCCTTACAGGGGCCGATACTTTAGAAGAGGCAAAAATGTTACGAGATGAGTTAATCAGCATAACGAATTCTGGTTGTTTGCCTCTAAGAAAATGGTCATCAAACAACGCGAGTTTAATTGAGTCACTAGCTAACGATCTCGTAAATATAGATTTATTTTTAAAGGGTGAAAGTCAAGGGGCTTTAGGAGTTCAGTGGAACTCGAAGGAAGATATCGTTCAGTATCATGTTTCAAAACAGAACAATGCACAAGTTACGAAACGCAATATCCTTTCAAGCATTGCTCAATTGTTCGACCCAATAGGTTTAGTTGGTCCAGTTATTGTCCTGGCAAAAATAGTAATGCAAAAATTATGGGAATCTAAAGTTAATTGGGATGAATCAGTTCCATTTGAAATTTATACGATGTGGGTTAACATTAATGATCAATTAGAATTATTGAACGGAATCACATTTAAACGAAAGGTTATTATTCAGCAAGCAGCTCGCATTGAGTTACATGGGTTCTGTGATGCCTCGGAGAAGGCATATGGGGCAAGCATATATGTGCGGTCAGCAAACAGTCAAGGGGAAATTGAATCAAATTTGTTATGTTCAAAGAATCGGGTAGCGCCATTAAAATCGATTTCATTGCCGAAGTTAGAATTGTGTGCGGCATTATTGTTATCACGATTGATGAAAACGGTTTTAAAGGGCTGGTGTAAAAGGTTAGATGAAATTTGCTTATGGACAGATTCCACTATAACGATTCAATGGATACAAACACAACCACATTTATTAAAAACATTTGTGGCAAATAGGGTGTCTGAAATTCGAAGTAATACAGACTTCGAGTCGTGGAGACATGTTCCTTCAAGGGACAATCCAGCTGACTGTTTATCAAGAGGGCAGCTACCCTCAGATTTAGTACAAAATTCACTTTGGAAAGTTGGTCCTAAATGGCTAAGGATGGATCGATCTGAATGGCCTGAAATAAAATTTAATCATGTTCCATTACTTGAGGTAAAATCCACTATTGCATTAAACAATATAGAAACGGAGAATTCATTAACAAAACTTTTGATAAAATTTTCATCAATAACGAAATTAAAACGAGTATTAGCATATTGTCTTAGATTCATAAACAATCTGAGAAAATCCAATGACAAACGGAAGGGGTTTCTCACAGTTGAAGAATTAGACCAATCGATGAGAGAAATAATAAAATTAACACAGGGGGAATGTTTTCACATTGAGTTAAAAAATTTATTAAATTCCAAAGGTGTGCCAAACACAAGCAATCTTCGAATGCTTAATCCATTTGTCGACGATCAAGGGATAATCAGAGTAGGTGGTCGATTAATTAATTCGAAATTAGCATTTTCCGAAAAGCATCCAATTGTATTACCAAAGGGACATCACGTTACTCAATTAATTATTCGCAAGGAACATATAGAACACTTACACAGCGGGGTTCAGGCCACTCTTTATCATGTTCGAACAAAATATTGGCCAATTTCGGGTAAATCAACCATAAAAGGGGTGCTAAGAAAATGTGTAACATGTTTCAGATCGAAGCCGAGCAATTACACTCACATTATGGGTAATCTGCCGCGTGATCGAGTAACTCAATCTCGACCTTTTCTTAACACAGGAGTAGATTATTGTGGACCATTTTACATGAAAGAGAAAAAATTCAGAAATAAAACGAAGGTTAAGGTATACGTAGCAATATTTGTATGTTTCGCCACAAAGGCATGCCACATTGAACTTGTCACTGATTTGACTACTGACGCTTTCATTGCTAGTTTGCGGAGATTTTTTGGTAGAAGAGGAAAGTGTTTGAATTTATACTCTGATAACGCTACCAATTTCGTAGGTGCGAATCGTGACTTAAAATTGTTGTACGAGTTTATAACATCAAGCGCTCACGTTGAGAAAACACAAGATTTTCTTAGCACACAGGGCATTAATTGGCATTTTTCACCTCCAAGGTCTCCTCACTTTGGCGGTTTGTGGGAGGCCGCAGTAAAATCGTTTAAACGACATTTTCTCAAAACAATTGGTGAGGCACTTTTTACTTATGAAGAGTTATATACGTTAACAACCGAAATAGAATCAATCCTAAACTCCCGTCCAATTACTCCATTATCATCCGATCCCAACGATTTCCAAGCACTATCCCCTGGACATTTCCTAATAGGAGAACCACTGACGACGATTCCAGAAAGAGACGTAACGAGCGTGAAAATCAACCGGTTGTCAATGTGGCAACACATTCAATTTATCAAGCAGCACTTCTGGAAGAGATGGTCAACGGAATATTTAAATGGTTTAAATATTCGTGACAAGTGGCGAGGTCAAGGACCTAACAACCTGAAGATCAACACTATGGTTATCCTGAAGGAGGATAATCTCCCTCCTTTACATTGGCGCCTAGGACGTATCGTACGTGTATTTCCAGGCAAGGACAAGGTAGTTAGAGCAGTGACAGTCAAAACTAGTTTAGGTGAGTTTGTGAGAAGTGCAAGATTAGTGGCGCCATTACCTATCGACTGACATCGTGTCATACGCATTTAGTGTTTTCATTTTTTTTTTGTTTGTTGTATTTTTCTTTTTTTGTTTTTCTCTTGTATTATTATGATTCAGTTTTTCTCATAATTTATGTAGTACCCATTATGTATTGTTATTGGAATTTTTAAAAAATTTCATCTTCAGTTATAGTTTCTATTGTTTAGTTGTATATATATAGTTTTTTTTGTGTGTTTCGATACATCACGTTTATCCTTGCTGCACATATATATTTTTTTTTTTTTTTTTGGCAATGTACCACTTAATTTTTTCTTTTATATGTTTTCTGAAATTAATTGTTCAAGACAATCAAGGTATTAATTTAGTATCGATTGAACACATTTGTTCAAGGCTGGCGGGATGTTAAGTCAAATTTCGCTTGGGAAAAATACTGCCATAAATCGGTGAAGTTTACAAACGAAATATTATCAATAATATTACTTGTTTATGGCAGACTACCTTTGAAGTTCTTTTCCCACGACGTACCTTTTCTTATGGCCCTCAATAACGCTCGCGATATCTAAATTTCCGAGCAATCAAGAGAACGTGACCAGAAACGTCAAGGAAAGATTAGGAGCCGTAAGGAAAGGAAATCTGGTGCATTCGGGATTTCCCATCAGCCGTCCGCCAAAACTACCCTCATTGGTTAAGTACTTGCAACTAGCCAATGAGTGGTACGAAAACGGGCCATATTACTTGGCAACGCCCATGATTTTAAGAGGTATTTTAAGTCGTAGTTAAAGATGAGCAGTTGTTCAAGTGACTCAACAGAGTACACACAAATCATTGTTAAGTATTTTCTCATATTCTCACTGTTGTGTTGAATTTTTGTACATAACGTTCAGTAATATAAGTGAATTAGTTAGTAGGTACTTATTAGTTCACTATCAAAATCCTTTGGCACCTATTATTAGTTTAACGGGTGTGTTCGGCATAAGATTCTAGTAGAATCGAGTGTCGTACCGAATCACGATACACTTCTTGTTTTTAGTTCAATATAATTGCATTTGTGGCAAATGCAATATTTCTCTAGGTGCCACTACTATTATGTATACTTTGTCCAATCCGAACTGGAACGGTAACAAAAACACTTAATGGCTTTTTAAGTGGTGCCGCCCCGTCGTCCATGGGCGTATCATTACGCATAATAACTCTAACAATGAATTCACTTTCAAATAGTATAAATAAATGGCACACACATACACACACCACTGCTTCTCGAGTATAAATGCCGAAGAAGAAGAACACCTGCTCCAAAGAAGACGAAGAAGGCACAAACGAAATGCCGCGGTGGTAAAAAAATTTTACGACCCAATGGACCCTTTAATTCTTTGTCTTTAGATAACCATACATTCACACATACGATTTCACTTGGGCGACTGCACGAATACGTACACCTGCATTTTAAAATATACCAGTGCGTTTCTGAATAAGCAAAGAAATAAGTCCCATGTGTTTTGTATAGAGATAACGGGCTCTCTTCGAATATCCTCGGTAAATTCAGATTTTGTAGTGTGTTTCAATTGCTACTGGTTAAAGTATACCATGTATTTAAATTACGACTTCTCGAAATTTACTTTTTAAAAAATATTTATCAAAACTAAGACTAACAATATGAGTACTCTAACATTGGTTAAGAAGAACTTTAGAGATAATGGGCTTACAAGTGGTAAGTCAGGTTTACAACAGGTAAGGTGCCAGTGTGTGACCGGTACATAATCATATATATTCAGTATAGACTGTGGGTGTCACAATTCTATTAATTGCCGTAGGTGTGGGATTGCATACAAAATATGTATATGTAACATATAAAACTTTTGAAGATATCAGGGCTGCAGCCTATTGACTATGATATATTCAGCCAATATCTTTTTGCTTTTCTGTAACATAAATTCGTCTTTTTTAGATTTTTCTTCCTTAATTCTAGGTGAACCTAACTTTTACACCGCCTAACCCGTTCGTCCCTCGTCTAGCCTCCCCGACATGTCCGATGGGTCCGGGACAGTTCCTGTATCCATCCCCGTACGATCCCAGGGTAATGGCGGCATACACAAGCCTCTGGTACGGTCAGCGTATGGCTCAAGCGGGTTTCCCAGGGGCAGCGGGCTTCCCCGGAACGTCGAGTCCCGGCCTTGGATTGGACCTCAATCAGCAGCAGAGGAAAAACTTTGAGATGATGGCTGCGGCTGCCGCGACTGCCGCCGCGGTCACGGCTCATCACGAAACGCAGGTAAAGTAATTGCGAATTGTCAGCAATTTTTTGAATAAAGCGACAGTTTAAGAGCATAAAGAAGAAATTAGGAAGTAATGTTATTTATTAAGTGTTAATGAACCCCCTTGTTTCTTACTACTTCTTAATTAAGCTTAAATGAATGGATATCTGCAGAATGGGCTTCATTTAATTATATTAGTAATGAATAATTGAAATTTCATAGAATCTAAAATGGACAATGTTGCTTAAGAGCTACACTCGGTATAGTTAAACCAAGCGTAAATTAAATATTCAGTTGAATCTAATGCTCACTTGTATACAACCAAACTGAATTAGCTTGGCCGGTGACCTTGTGGGCGTGCGGGCAAAATGTAGATGTGGCTCTCACTCTCTCTTCATAACGCCATATCGCTCTTTCTTTCTTATCGTCCACTTTCTCTCTTCCCGTTCTGCAAGGTCACCGGCCATGCTAATTCAGTTCGAGTGTATGTGCAGATTAAACTAGGTTTAACTAGTGACGAATAGTCGGAACCAAAACCTGAAATTGACAAGAAGACCGAGTAGAAAGTTAGATTAAGAAAATAATTCCGGTGTATGTATAACTATGTATACGTATACAGTCGAATTCTGTTGTAATGTAACTGTAGTTTTTTAAGTGTTTAAATGTTAAGTTGGTTTCAAAGAAACGACTAAACACGTCCATGCTTTTATTGTTTAAACCTTCAGTAACTTTATAATTCACTCAGTTGAAATTGTATGTTAGTACAGTTATGTTAATAAAAAGGAAATTTTATCCAAACCATCTTAATCGCTTGGTCAATGTTGATTCCTAACGATTAAGTAATTTTTCAAATAGTAAAACTTACTACGATTTGCTAAAAATACCAAATTTATTTTCTAGTTATCATCTTCGAAAACATCACCTGTAACCACGTCCTGTGTATCTTCCAAATTCAGACCTGCAATTTTAAGCCGAACCTCGAAACAGTCTTCTGGGAAGCGATCTTCAAAAGAAACAAAGAATGAAAAGAGTCTAGAAAACGCCGTGGAGAAACTTACCCAAAATAAAAATAAAAGTGTAAGTAGTGGTAAGACGGATAAACTAGTGGAAGACAAAAATAAGGTGGAAGATGAGAAGAAGGAATCACATGATATAGTGCAAAATTCGGAAGTAGTACCACCTAAACAAGAAGAGAGTGATTTGAAAAATGAAGAAGACGCCGAGGCACGAAATAAATCTGAAAACGCGGAGAAGACGATCGTTGAAGAAAACTGCTTGCAAGACGCTGAAAGTTCTTCCAAATCTGACGAAGAGCAGTCCAAGGAATGCCCTAAAAACGAAGATAGCGAGATTTTAAGTAAAACGCAGGAAAGCACATCACCGACTTCTCCCACGGAAACCAAACAAAAGCCCAAAGTTGAAGAAGCGAGCCAGCCCATTCTAAATGAGAAGAACTCTATTGAAACGAGTAAGGAAGAAATTACCAGTTGTACAGACAAAGTCAATGGCCCAGAAGAAACTTCTAAGCAGGAAAACCCTTCGCCTTCTGAAAAATGTGATGTAGTGCAAGAAATCAGTCCTAGTAAAAACTCTGAATCCGGTGAGAATGGTAGCAAAGAAAAACATTTGACTTCTAAGGTTGAAACGTTGGGATCAAATTTGGTCGAAAGTGAAACTGTTAATAAACTTAGTGAAGATAAAAAAGATAGTGAGTTAGTTCAAAAGGTTGAGTGAGTTCTAACTTAGTAGGTTTTTTTGGTAACTTTTGATTTCATAAAGGAACTGCAAGAAATGGTTTATTACTAGTAGAAATTTTAGTAGTGAAGCAAAGGCTTATTCTGACACGATGTTAAAAGTGGCAACTTTTAACAATACCTCTAGTTAAATCAATGGATTTCTGACATCACCCTCAAAATATATAAACGTTTCTTAATTCACCAAATAAAATAATTCCAGATACTTTGTTTTATAGCTCAGAATTTCAATCATTTCATGTATTTTACAAAGGTAAACACTAAATAATATTTTATTTTGTGAATTGAGCTTTCCCGACTTTTTTGGTGCAGTTCCTTTGGCGAGAAATGCTCTATTTCGATTTTATTTCAAGTTATAATGGTTATTCGGGTATTTTGTATTATTTTGTGAGAATTTTACAAAAAGTGCCTAAGTCCTTAAAATTTTTTATTGTAATTTTATTTGTATATTATCATGTAAAATAGCAGCTATGAGGTGCCTTTTTTCAGGTTTTACTTTTCGTAGATTTTAAGCCATTGTAAAATAAAGAATTTTTCCTTAAATACTCCGCTTTAATAAGATAAGCCTATGTTTAAAGAAGAACATATAATGTATATTGTGCATACTTCCACCATGTTCTTTGTTTTTATTGTCTAAACGCATTTTCCATTATTTGCTCAATAAGTGACTAGATAACTTCTGATATATTTTCTTTTAATTTTGAATCTCATTTATGGTAACCCAGACAAGAAATGTTTTTGCTCAGATTACCTACAAAGTGGATTTTCAAAATTTTTATATATCCTTTAACTGACTGTGATATTTCCACTGAATAGGTGATTGTTAACATTTTTACTATATTAGTTATAGACATCTTTCATTTTACCTCTAATTTGTTTTTTGTTGTTTTGATTGGAATTTTATTTAAAGTTATCGCGCTAAATAAAACAAAAATGTTTCAGAAAACTTAATAACCATTTATTTTTTGAACGTTTTATCAATGCAGAAATTGGAATTACTTATAAGTTTGTATCAACCTATGTGCATAAATAATGGATAATGCTGCCACGAAGCTTAATATTGACCCGTTTGTATTTTATTTCTATTTAAGATATTAATACATATAGCGTAATGACTTTTAATATTTAATTGTAAAGTGGAGATTTTATTATTGTACATTGTACATATGGAGCACAGAAGATTTAATAAATATTATAATTTATAGTTTCATTATGCATTTTGATATTTTTCAACACCTAGGTAGGTATCGGCAAAAACTAAAATATTAATAAAGACCGTTTTACTAAGGTGTATGGGGTACACATAATTTAATTATGGTGATCTCCTTCACATTAAAAATCTTATAAATTAAATGGTATTTGAACGGTTGTGGATCCATCTGAGGATTTTTTAAGGTTATACTAGTGCCAACTGAAGTCATTTCAAAATGCAACTACGCCGTGTTTATATAAATCAAAAAAATATTTCCAGAGATTTGCAATTAAGAAATTGTCAAATTCTGGACAATGTCATATCACCCAATTTGCTCCACGACGTATTACATGCTGGGGAATATTGTTCCAGTCTTCTTCCTCCTCTTAATGGGACTGTGTCCTGTTTTACTAATATATATCCTCTGCTGCGATTCCGAACTCCCGCTCTCATGCCATCGCTTTTTTGGTCTTCCTATGATTCGTTTAGTGTTAGAATTCTGTGTCTTCGCCCACTTCGCCATAGATACTATGCCTATTGTGGTGCTCTTGTCCAGGTCACTGCATCCTGGACACCTAGCTTCCTAAGCGTATTCCCGTTGCTTGTCCTGTCTCTAGGTGTGGTATCTCATGGTTCTAGTTCTGATTATTTGTTTCGTCTTTGGTTTCTCTGCCCTTTTCTCAGCTGCATATAGGTCATCATGGGTCTGAAACAGGTTTTATAAATTCGGAGTTTGCTTTCAGTGCTTATATATATTTATTCCGCTATGATATCTCTCAGGAAGTCAGATATTTTCGCTGCTTTTATAGCCTGCTGCTTTGTTTCTTGTCATAACTGCCTGTCGCTTGATATTTCCATCCTCAGGTATCTGAAGTTCATAACCTGTTCTTATATGGTCATTCACTTACTAGCTTGCTTACATATTATTGGGTTTTAGAATATTACCATCGATTTGGTTTTGTCTGCTGATATACAATGTTATATTTTTCGGCTGTTAAATAATCATCCTCATGTTCGGCTAGTAGGATAGTGTCATCTGCGCAGTTAATGATTCTCATGGTTCGGTTACGCATCGTATATCCCCGTTTCATTTGGTTAACGCTCACCATAACTTCATATATAATTAAGTTTTAATAGACATGGGCTGAGGCTGTCACCTTGTCTAATGCCTACATTTATTTTAATTCCTTCCGTAGTAAGTTTGTGTACTCTTTTTATCCTTGTTTTATTAGAGCTATTTGTAGAGTTCTTTAATTGTGTTTATGTATTTCTCGCTCATTTTCTTTCAAGAATATTGAGCACGTCCTTCAGTCCTACTCTGTGAAATGCCTGTTTCAGATATATAAAACAGTTGAACATGGGTTTGTCGAACACTATTGTTTCTCTACTAGTCGTCGCAGGATGAAAATTGCGTCTACTGTTGATCTGTTTCTCTTCTTTTTTGTCTCTGAGATTGTACATATTGTAACGTTTATTTTATAATTTATTTACATTAATTGAACACTAATTTATTTAACACACTAAACTACTTGTTCACTAGACTAGACTCTACATAATTTATTTGTACTGCTCCGCATTCGGATCGTATGTCGCGTTCACTTCTGCTTCTCTACTTCTAACTAACTCCCTCGATCACAAACCCCCTTATATATACACCCCCAACCCTGATCGAGAACATTCTAGTACATTCTAGAAGCCTACGCAGCAAATGTTCATGCACCTGTCCTACGCGTCGTAGTTATTCTTTTGAAGGAGTAAACATGTGTCGCTTTGTTTACTTCTCGCATTACACTGCCCCCGCCTTAGAGACGTTTCGTCTCGGAACGTATCCCTGGTAGGCCCATGCAGGAACCTGCAGTTAGCCCCCCGCTTACAGCGAGACGTGGCGTCAAAATAACAGGGGACCGTCTTCCCGAGTCGACATGGTGCAGGCCCAAAACAGCAGACTAAAACTTCCACTCCGGTATTCTTCAACACTACTTCCAGCATGTTCCGGACAACCCTCCAGTCCAGCTGATCTCGTCCAGCACCTAACTTGGGGACAGCTAGCTTCCTGATGTCGAGCTCCAGCAGTCGGTCTCGTAGCCTATGCAAGGTTCGCCATACATCGTGATAACATGGTTTAAGGGACCCGATCTCCTTCGTAACCAGATAAAAGATGTGTCTTACGTTGTCACGTAGTTCCAGAACCTTGCCAATTTCCGGGAGTTGCTCTCTGAGTTGTTCCGAGCGCCCGTACTTCTTCTTGAAAACCGTGGCGATACCTCGTGACATTACCAGGTCGGCGGACACACAATGGGCCAACGAGTATTCTTCAGGTACGCTGAACAAATCCTGTTGTTTTTCACAGGTTACCCCATACCGTGCTTTTCCGGTACCCCCGTAGGCGCTCATAAATTCTTCGAAGGAAAGTTCGTTCTCCTGCGCCAATGTGTTTCTTACTCGGGGAACCTCCGCCTCATCGTGCGACCCCTCATAGGGTGCCAACCGATTAAAGTGCACCACTCTCGGCTTGCCGTTTGGTAGTTTGCTTACCCGGTAGACCACGTCATTGATTCGTTTCTTCACAACATAGGGACCTTCCCAATTGGTCTGTAACTTAGGGGACAAACCACGTTTCTTCTGTGGGTTGTACAGCCAAACTCGATCTCCCATTTGGTAGCCACCCTCTTTAGCGTTGATGTCGTAACGCTCTTTGATGCGATCACTGGCGATATTTAGTTGGTATCGGACTTGATCGTGAATCTCGTTCATCCTTTGCCGCATCCTGGAGACGTAATCTTCCCCCGAAACGTCCTCGTCCGGTCTAGCGCCAAAGATTAGATCACAGGGCAGTTTAAGTTCTCGCCCGAACAGGACTTTGGCTGGAGTTTGTCCTGTCGACTCATGAACGGCCGAGCGGTAGGCCATCAGGAAGAACGGCACGTGTTCGTCCCAGTCTCTTTGATGTGACGAGACCATTTTCGCTAGGTAGCGGTTGAGGGTGCGATTCATCCGTTCTACCATGCCGTCAGACTGAGGGTGAAGGGCCGTGGTTCTTGTTTTTCGTACCCCAAACTTCTCACATATCCTCCGGAATAGGCCACTCTCAAAGTTTCTTCCTTGATCCGAGTGTAATTCCATGGGTACTCCAAACCGGCAGATCGTCTCCTTCACTAGTACATCGGCCACTGTCTCTGCCTCCTGATTAGGGAGAGGGTACGCTTCTACCCACTTCGTAAAGTAGTCCATCACGACCAAGATGTATTTTTCGGTCTCAGGGAAGGGTCCTGCTATATCAATAGCGATCCTTTCGAAGGGGCTTCCGACGTTATATTGTTTCATGGGAGCTTTCGGTCGTCTTTGTGGCCCATTACTTGCAAAGCATGTAGTACATTTCTTGCACCAGTCCTTCACGTCGTCTGAACAATTGATCCAGTAGAAGCGCTCCCGTACCTTCTGCAGCGTTTTCTTGATCCCTAAATGTCCGCCAGACGATCCGTCGTGAAGGTGCCGCAAGACCTCCGGGATTTTACTGGAGGGAATTACCAACTGCCGTCTTTCCTCCGTCCCGTCTTGGCTCTCCAGTACGCGTTTTAGTAGTCCATCCTCAACCACTAGCGAGTCCCACTGTGCCCAATAGCTCTTGAGTTTTGGCGAGCCAGGTGATACCTTTTGCCACTCAGGACGCTCTCCTCCCTCTTTCCAAACCAGGATTTCTTTGAGAACCGGGTCTTTTCCTTGCTCTTGTCGTAACGAGGATGGTGTCCATTCCTCGGCGACCACGGTCGTTCGATAGACTTTCTCGGACTTTTCCTCAGCTCTATGACAATGAGGACACTCATCAGGGCATGGTCTTCTCGAGAGTGCGTCTGCGTTTCCATGACTCTGTCCTGGCCGATGTTCTATGACAAAGTCAAACTCCTGGAGCCTCTCGATCCAGCGAGCGATCTGTCCTTCGGGATTCTTAAACTGGAGGAGCCATTTAAGAGCAGCATGATCGGTCCGGATCAGAAACCTCCTTCCACACAAATATTTATGGAAGTGCTCGATGGACTTGACGATGGCCAATAATTCACGCCGGGTGACGCAGTAATTCTTTTCTGGTTTGGAGAGTACCTTGCTGAAGTATCCAAGGACACGTTCTTGTCCCTCCTGGCGCTGCGACAGAACACTTCCAATTCCCACATTGCTCGCGTCGGTGTCCAGGATGAACTGTCCTTCTGGCAGAGGAAAACTCAGCACTGGGGCACTGGTCAACTTCCTCTTCAGCTCGTCGAAGGCAGACTGGCATTCCTCATCCCAACAGAAGTTTCGTCCTTCTTCCGTGAGCCTTGTCAACGGCTTAGCGACGTCGGAGAACATCCGGACATATCGTCGGTAGTACGTGCAGAGGCCCAGAAAACTCCTCAACTGGTGTTTATCTACCGGTATTGGCCACTCCTTCACCGTACTTGTCTTGTCCGGATCAACGGCGACGCCCTCTCTGCTCACTACGTGCCCTAAGTATGAGACCTTCCTTCTGAAGAGCTGACATTTCTTCGGGTTCAGTTTCAGTCCCGCACCCTGCAGTCTCTGGAAGACGTCCTCTAAGTTTTTCAGATGTCCTTCGAAGGTCTTGCCCATCACGATGACATCGTCCAAATAGACTAGGCACGTTTTCCACGTCAGACCCATTAGCACGCTCTCCATCAGCCTCTCAAACGTCGCTGGGGCATTACAAAGTCCGAATGGCATGACTGTAAAATGCCACAGGCCGTTACCGAAGGTAAATGCCGTCTTTTCCTTATCGGCAGGGTCCATTTCGACTTGCCAATAGCCACTTTTTAAATCCAAGGTCGAAAATATCGTGGATCCAGCAAGGGTATCGAGTGTGTCGTCGATACGTGGTAGCGGGTAGCTGTCCTTTTTGGTGACACTGTTCACCTGCCGGTAGTCTACACAGAATCGAGTAGTCCCATCCTTTTTCTTCACCAGTACTACCGGCGAGGCCCATGGACTGCTTGACGGCTCGATGACCCCGTCCCGCTCTAGGTCCTTGATGATTTTCTCGGCTTCCTCCCGTTTGGCCAAGGGTAGTCGTCCTTCTGTTTGTCGAATCGGTCGTGTCTCGCCCGTGTCAATTTTATGTGTCACGACCTTGGTCTTTCCCAGCTTTCCATTCTCGGTGGTAAATATGTCCTGGTACTTATTTATTAATTTATGGGCCTTTTGTTTCTGTGTGGGCGAGAGAAATGCACTGGTCTGGGCAAGAATTTGTTTCAAGTCCTGCGGAGTGTGTCTGGACCTTTCTTCCTCACTAACGCCCCTTACGATGGCCGAAGCGGCTTTACACGTGCCCAGCTTCGTACCCTTCTTGATGGTAACCGGGTACTGATTGATGTTGAGTAGTCGCACAGGCACTTCACTTGAGAGAGTAACGAGCGCCTTTCCTACCAGTACCCCCCCGAGCCAGTCGATTGTCATCGTTTTCTGGTTCGATCACGGCTGGAATTCCCTCTTCCACAACACCCCTCAGACAGGTAGAGGTGATCGTTTCGCTTCGTTCCGGGAGAATCACATCTTCTGCCATTATTACGTCTAACACAAAGTTGTCACGATTGTGTAGCAGTAATTCTTCTTGACCGATCCTCAACACTCGGTGTCCGAAATCCAACTGGAATCCATGATTCCTCATGACGTCCATCCCCAGTATGACGTCTTCCTCAATTTCGGCTATGAGAACAGGATGGTCAAACTTTACTCGTCCCAACGTCATGCTAACCGTCGCTTCACCGTGTATTACTGCCTTCTCCCCAGTGGCAGTTCTCAATTGCCACCTACTTGGCCTAATCTTCCTACGGTCCCTCACAACTTCCGAGCGTACGATCGTCTTCGTAGCTCCTGTGTCCACAAGCATGGCGTGGGATCTCCCGTCGATAGTGCCATCGACGTACGCGCTCCCCAATTGGTGGGAAAACGAGGCTATACTGGCCCGGGGGTTTCTATTACCACGGGTCGACGTCCCCTCCCTTTTATCGACCCGCATTAGTTTTTCCGGGGCCTTTGCCGGCACCGTTATTTTGGGCCGCGTCTTCTGTGCTGACAGCAACTCCATGATCTGCTGGACGGCCTTCTCCACGAATTTTTCTGTGCCGACCTCCTCGGTAACAGCTCGAGCACAACCGTGAATGCGGGAGGCTTCCATTGCTGCCTCATGTTCTAGTGCGATGGCGAGTGCGTCCATTAAAGTTTTTGGTCGAGCTAGTCTCAGGGCCCTCTGCAGTTCCTGGTCCCGCAGCCCGCTCACGAACGTCTGCACTGCGAGGCACTCCATCATCTGTTCCGGTGCCGTGGGATACGCCAACCTCACTAGTCTGGCTACGTCCGCTTCGAACTCCTGCAGGGTCTCGTTCGATTTCTGACGGCGATTGGACATCTGGGATTGATGGACTTGCTCCAGATGTGTTTGGCCGAACCGCATATCCAGTCGCCTTAGCAACTCCTTGTAATTCCCGGCTTCCTCGGTGGATAGCGTCTGAAGAACTTCCAACGCCTCTCCACGCAAGGCTACCGTTAGGGAAACAGCTTTTTCGTGAGGGGACCAAGCATTAGCCTCCGCTGCTGCCTCAAACTGCTTCTTGTAGCTGGCCCACGGAATTTTTCCATCGAACGTTGGGGGCGTCACTCGATTGGTGGATATCGAGTTCTGTTGAACGACCGCCTTTATTTCTTCCTTCGTCTCGCCGCTACTGAGTTGTTCTAGTCTTTCTTCCAACTGCTTGATCTTCTCTTCAATCTCCTTACGCTGAGCCTCCATCTGGTCGGTTATCTCTTCCCTCAATATTCATTTTTGTGAAGGGTAGGTTATTGCTAACCTTTCCCTTCAATCCTCCTTTATCCGGACTTAGGACCGACAGCAATGGTGATTTCTGAGCAACTCAAGTCACCCATCCTCACCACTACAGGTGGTGTTCCCCAGTAATGGATGAAACTGGAGATGGAACTATACAGCGATCACACCGACACCACCAAATATTGCTTTAAACATTGTGAATTGTCGAACACTGAATGATACTGCTTAAATAGGTTGTAGTTTCAGTAGGAGTAGGAGGGTACCTAATTAGGTTTACAATTTCATATTTTTTCTTGTCTCAATTATAAAATAAGAATCGGATTATATCGGACTGAAAAATAATTACAACATATTTTAGTAGAAATTTGTGTATAATGGATCAGTTATGGAATGGGACAGAATCAGTTTCACCCCCACAAATATAACGAAGTCATTCAACGGATATCCTCACTTTCACGGCTTCATTAACTGTCGAAAATACAGGCTCATGGATATTGTTATGGAGCCTTTTATCACTTATATGTATAGGAAGCGATTCAAACATCTCTAACTAGGTTTAATACAGCTGACAAGTATATAAGTGACGGTTTGGATCAAGACCTTCAATTTACTTTAGAAAAAGAAATAGATAATACCTTATCTTTTCTAGATATGCTTATAGTTAGAGATGGAATTAATACACTACGTACAAAGTGATATCGGAATCCTTATTAGTAGTAATCGTTTCAAACAGTTGCTTTCTTACCACACTCTCTTTTAATGAAACTAAATTTAATAAAGGCTTTAAAAAAGGGAGTCATAAATATTTCACACTCCTGTTTTGTTAAGGAAGGCTTAAATAAATTGACTGATATTCTCTTAGAAAATGGTTACACAAAACAAATATTAATCAATTCCTCTTCAACACTCAACACCCCTTCCCTATATGCCATTTCATCACATAATTTTGTTCAAACTAACAAACTAACGTTCCTATTGATATTCATCTCGTTGATGTTGATATTCCTTTAGTTCAGTTCTCAGCACTCCCATATGTTAAAAGGTTAACATCAAAATTTTAAATAGGTATTCCTAATCTTTTAAACATTAAATGTAAGGAGTTGAAGTTTTACTATTGAAAGTTTCAAAAGAATTCCCTTAAAATGAGCCCCTGGCAAAGCCCTAATAAACACCGTTTAAGAGCGTGATGGGCAAATTTTGATTTTAAAACTCACAAAAAGTGAAATTGTATTTTCAAATTCTCGACGTTTGTTATATCTCCAATGCTAATTAACATAAATCGATGTATGTTTTTTGATTTGTACAAGCTTCTTTGTACAATACGAATATTCAATTTGTCATTTATTAATCTTGTAAATCAATGAAGTAATTTGTTTAAATATTTTAAAATAATTTTTTTTGCAAAACATAATTATTATTCACTTTGACAAGTATAAAAAAGTGTACAGTTGTTACAGTTACAACTGTAAATACAGTTATATAAACAAATTTTATTTATTACATTAAACATAACACAAAACACAAAATAAATTATTCTTCAGAAATGAAGTGAATAAAAATTTTTAGCTTATCTCTATATGCAAAATATATTTATTAATGTATAACAATAACAGTCTTTATAAATAAATAAATTATTATAAACATTTACGATTGTACATCACTATGCACACTGAAATTAAGAATGGTAACTATAGTTACGTTTATTACAGTCGCCTATTACTAATAAATGGATATTGAAAATATTATATTTACAAGATGATTGTTTAATTCTTTTAATCGGGTAATTAAAATCATACTTTTTTGATTTGTAATTGTAAATGAATGACGTCATAAGACTTTTGTGCCTCGTCATCAAAATTTTTCGAAGAAAAACGGCCAGACCTGCATCACAGCCACAACTTCCAACAAGCTGTCTTTTTTTTGTTTTTTTTTTTGCCTGGATTAGTTATTAAAGCCAATGGAATAAGAAAAACTTGTTTAGTTTGGAAACATGGATTAGTGGGTAAACGTACTAGGAAGCAACATACTTTTGAATTTGATTCCATTTTAAAATCTGAGAACATTGTTAAATGTAGAAAAATCATGAAAAAATGTGAAGAATACAGCGGTAAAACCCAATTTGGTTTTAAAAATGTAATGGGTACTAGAGAAGTCATGTACCTACCTACTGTATGCAGTTGATCGCTCAAAAATCTTACGACCAACTGAGAGACGTCTTTATAGCATTCATAGACCATCAAAAAGCTTTTGATGGCATGAAACATAAAAAAATTATGGACACACTTAAAAAAATTGGATTCGATACAATAAAGCATCTCCAAATTATCCAAAATCTACATTGGAATCAATCGTCAAAGTTACGGATCAACAACTCGCTGTCAAGAAATGCAAATAACAAGAGGGGTACTTCAGGGCAGTGTCCTATCTTCTATTTAATGTTTACGTAGAGGAGATATTCCAGATAGCGTTAAGAAAACTAAATAAAAGGAATATAAATAAACGGAACACGTATAAACAATATGTACGCTATGCTGATTACACTACCATACTCGCAGATACGTTAAAGAATTTACAGGAACTTCAATAATATTGACATCATCAAATAATGATTTCAATGTATATGATGAATATCAACATCGCCAAAAACAAAGTTTATGATCATTAGTAGACAACAACATAGTAATCAGGCCCAAATGTTTAGTTGATAACAAATCTTTGGAACGAGTTGACATGTTTGACATATCTTGGTTCCACTATAAATGACAAACTGGCGACATAGCGATGGCAAGATCAGCATTAGTTAAATTTTAATATATTTATGCCGGAGGGACGTTCCGCTGAGATTAAAACTCCGCGTGTTAAAATGTTATACATGGCCCATAATAACATGGGGGCTTAAACATGGTCATACAAAGTAAGATCAATGAATGGAATAGAAACTTTCGAAATGTAGACCACTCGTAAACTACTTCGTATCTCACGGGTTGACCATATATGTGACTAACGAGGCAGTGCTGCGAAGAGCTGGAATCGAACGTGAGCTGTTAGAAACTATAATGTAACGAAAAGTTTTCCATTTGGAAAATATAACAAGAGGTGATAAATACGAGCTGTTAAGATGGCTCGTATGCTCTTTATTGGGTAAGATAGAGGGAAGAAGAGACCCAGGGAGAAGCAACATTCGTGGTGGCGCGATATAAAGAGTTTGACGCGGAATTCGAAATGCAGGAGAAATCTTCACACTTGCTGGAAAGGGACAAATACTAATAAATGGAAGATGAAGCTTACAAGATGGAAGCGTCTGACACTTGAAGAAGAAGAATAAGTTTCTTAAAAATCCTTTAGACGATGAACATATGGTCTTAATATAGATGGTAACCACAATTACTATAGTTTAGAAATACTTGTCCTTTTATTTGTTATGACTTTCCGCAAAAATCATTTAACGTTGACTCCTGGTATAGACCCATCAAATACAAGTACTGTTTTGGTGCGTGCTTCTGTGTCCCCTTGCCCCGTACTTTGATAAGTCTCACTTAACTTATCTCTAGATACAGGAAAATAAAAGCGAACCAAATGAGTAACGCATGTAGTCGTCGGCAGCGTTGCCACACTTCCACCTCTCCTCGCCCATACTATACCGTTTCCACTCCTCCATCGGCTCCACCTCCACCTCCACCACATCAGAGACTCCTGGTGATCTGGTTCCTCTAGTCTAGTAACGCATCAGTCGCGCGAGATGCACCTCCTCGGCGTGTATCTCTACGTGCTCGTCGGCGCCGTCGCCGACGGCGCGCGCATCCTCTGCGTCTTCCCCATGCCCTCCTACAGCCACCACCAGGTCTTCAGGCCGATCTACCGCGAGCTCTCGCTGAGGGGCCACCAGGTGACCGTCGTCACGGTTTACCCCCTGAACGACGTCTCGCTGACCAACTCGACGGAGATCGACGTCGGCCCGAGGGTGTTCCCGCTGCTCCCCGAGCTCAACATCCAATCGATGGTCAACATCCATCGAGACAGCCACGTGAAGATCGAGACTATGTTCAGGGCGAGCTACTCCTTCGTCGAGGCGATGCTCGCCGACGAACGGTTCGTTACGTTGTCGTCATATGTTGTAATCCTGATAGTCCAGATAGTCCTGGGGCTCTCGTGACGTCTCTAAAGTGATTCGTACCCGGCTAGAACTTCACCCTGGGCTTTAAAGGGGATCGCTCCAGTTTCGGGAATTTTCCAATACAGAACGTTGCAGACTGTTCATAATGAAAATGAAGTCGTACACGAAATTACAGCTGGCAATTGATCACTAGATACTTGATACTATAATTACTCTGTTTTTGTTTGTTTTTGTTTAATAACAAACGCGTTGTACCCAGTGGCGTAGCGTGACGGGGACGCGGTCCGCCCACGATGGCACATTTTGGGGGCGGACCGCCAATGATATGGAAATTCAAACTCGCGCGCTTATTTTATGATGGTAGAATTACATGACATTTTCTTCACCCCTAGATTCGGTCACATTCACCGACCAGCTGATCTGATCTGTTGGCTTCTTCGTTTGTCGATTTTAACTTTACGGTTTGCGTCAAATACAATCGAAAAACCTGATAAGTTGAAAAGCCTGCGAAGTTAGTACGGAATATGAGTGCATTTATTTCAATGTGAAAAGTAAGGTTAGGATTATTTATAGCCGATGTCATTTTATGTGAAAACTTTGGATTGACGACGTGCATTGAAACTTGGTTTACTTGACTTGGCCTGTAACCTGGACTAAAAACTTGAACCATTTCTTTGCATATTTCTGTCGTATCTTCAATTCTGACCAGTTAAAATGCACACAAAAGAGACTTCTTATTTAATCAGTGACGGAACGGAATATTATCTAACAACTAACAACCACTTTAAATTATAATACGGTGATATCGATAATGTTATGATGTGATATTGAAAATATTGTGAGCCCTATGGGTAGTACTAATTTATGGCCATGAAAGTAATAACTAGCTCATGCTATTTTTAATTTGTTTTGAGGTTTAGTTGCGAAAAACTGGTTTTCGCTTATGGCACAAAGGTTACTAACCTAGGCAAAGAATATTCTGGATGAAAGATATCGATTTTTCTAATGTCTATAAAATGCCGATTTTCTTCAATGCCTAATATAATTATTACAAAAAGAGTTGTTGGGCTTTAAGAAGATTAAACACGAAGAATTTATGATCTTCAATACTACTGCAAAATTTCAGCGTAATTAGATTTTTTATAAGATATTGTAATTGTTTATCCCAAACGTATCTTCTTCGACAGAAGGTTGTCCAGATTCTTAAAGTTGGTCATGGCAAATAAAGACCAGAAGAAAACACGAAGCCTTCGCCAACTCATTTAATAAATCAGAGCGACCGGTTTCGACTTGCTAGAAGTTATCATCAGGCTCTCAAAATAAACGTTTTAGGGCTAAAGTTATACATGTGAAACGTCACACAATAAAACCAAACGGACAAATATAATTAAGAAATATCACACGTCGAACAAGAATATTATTTGAATTGAAAACGTGGAGTAAGCCCGAAAGGAGTAACGTCCTCATCAGTTAAAAAGGTTATTACAAAATTGTCCTTTCAGGTGTTAGTTAGTTAGTAGCCAAAACCGGTCGCTCTGATTTATTAAATTAGTTGGCGAAGACTTCATGTTTTCTTCTGGTCTACAGTATCTTCTTCTTCTTGTTCACGTGCTGTTTCCATTTTTTATTCTTACTGAAGGTTACGGACTACAATAGCGAAATCACCTCAATCTCCTGCTGTTCTAACCAGTTCCTCAAAATTCAAGCCGGTCCCGTTTCTTATATTACGCACCCAGGAAGGTGTCTATCGGGCTATGCCTCGTTTGTCTTGCAATTTGCCCTTAATGATCAACTGGGGAAAGTAGTATTTATTATTAGTGAGAAGATCCTAGGTATGTTTTTTTTCTCACCTTGATGGTTTTAAGAAGTTCCCTTTCCTTCCTCAGTGTGCGTAGAGCTTCTTCATTACTTATTCGCGCCGTCCATGTGGTATCTTTAAAACTCGGCGATAGATCCACATTTCAAAGGCTTCTAATTTATTTAGACTTGATGTTTTTGAATTCCGTGTCTCAACTCCATACATGAGCGTCGACCATACGTAGCACTTTACTAGTTTTAATCGTATATTTATGTCGAGATGTGAATCGCATAGGAGTGGTCGTAGTCGCTCAAAGCAGCTTTTGGCTTGGACTTGGTTAGTACTAGAATGTCATAAGTATGGCTGCAGCAGCTTTAATGGTTATGATACCGCGACGAGGAAAGCAAAGGAAAAGCATTTTGCAGAATGCAATTCTATCGAATAAAAATATTTTTATATTTGACATTAATTCTTTTTGGCACATTAAAGTATCCTTCGTATTAATATATTTTCATCAATATAATATAACACCTAAATTAACTATTTTCTTTTTTATCTATTTTTCCTGAATATTAATAAATTTCTATTACGTCATGCTATTTTCACATATTTATATCGATCCACTTGTAGTGCAGTGCTTTAAGAAAGCTATGCTTCCCCTCTAGGTCATTCCCGGAGTGCCTCATTTCGCTTCGTTTGTAAAATCGCTATAAATGTTGTAAAATATTCATTACGTTAAAAAACAAACTTTAAGACGTCAACTAATTTTACCCTCAGAACTTGAATCTTGGTGCTTAAGTATTATTATTAAGTATCTTAGTAAAAAAGTACTTAATCTTTGTGACTCCAAAGTTAAAACTAGTAGTGATTGCTATACGTGGAATGATAGTCTTGAGCAAATAACATGTAAATATTCAAATAATACCAATAATAATTCCAATTAATTTAATCACTACAGGTTCATCAAGATATACAATGCGACCGAAGACCAAAGACCGAAGTTCGACCTGCTCGTGGCCCAGACTTACATCAACCCGACGATTTACGCTTTGGCCGCCAAACTGGACGTGCCCTTCGTCGGGATCTCCTCCATGGGCGCCTGGATCGGGAGCCATTACGCCCTCGGGAACCCGAACCATCCCGCTCTGCATTCTGAAATGTACCTGCCGTATCAGGGCGAGCTGAGCTTCTGGGAACGTTTCAGGATGACGTTGTACAACCTCTGGTCGAGGTACTACCTGAACTTCGTCGCGTGGCCGGAGTGCGACAGGATAGCGAGAAAGTACCTGGGGGGCGGGCTGCCGCCCATATCCGAGATTGAGAGGAACATGAGTATGATGTTCTTGACGCAGAATCATTTCCTGCACCTGCCGAGGCCCACGGTGCCGAGCATTATCAATATCGAGCATGTGCACGTCGAACCGCCCAAAGCGCTACCGAAGGTGAGAAAGGGGTGGGATTTTATTTTTTGGTTAGGGACAAAAATGGGCTTCTCAATTTCGGGATTATTATCTAACAATTAGGTCAATGCGATATCATTTGGGGCTGAGGATACACTCTCTTGCCCTAAATATTTCTGAGATATTAGGAGTTTTGAATAGGTAACCAATTTTTCGAAAAAATTTCAGATAACTTATATTTTTAACGAAAAAACTTGTGATAATTTTTCTCATCTGAATCTCGTCCTATGCCAATACAACATCATATGGCACCGGAATTTTTAGAGTCGATCAGGGCTGAATATTATTTAAAAAGTTCAATATTTAAAAAAGAAACTCATATCTCAAAAACTCCACATTTTGCGAAGAAACCTGTATTAAATTTTCACTTTGTAAAAATGTCTTCTATCATTTGGAATCAATGTTTTTAAAATTCGACAAGGTTTGAAATTCGACATGGAAGCTGTTTTAAAGACACCTGAAATAGTCACCAACGAAGGTATTGAAATCGATACAGCTAGCCCTCACACCACCAGTACCACAGTACCGGTACACCATCGTACGGTCCTTTCATACCATAATGGATAAAATGTGTAAGTGCCAGTTTCCTACGATTCTACCGAAGTGGGTAAATGGTGCACGTTGGGACTGTCTGGCATACCCAAGGGCCCATCTTACGTATCTGGCATGTTTGTTTTTGTGTAATACATTAAAAAATCAAGCTATGCTTAAAAGATCAGTCAAATGAGGTGGCTAAAATAGCTCTGTTCAGGGATGTCTGGCGGGGTGACCGCCCCATCCTATGTGTCTGGCATGATTTTTTTTTGTGAATTGTGCATCACGAACAAACCAACCAATTAAGCTTTATTCGGTTACTTATCGCACTTTGGGACCCTCAATTTCGGGGTAACTTTGACGCTATGCCCCGATTTAACGCCCTACTTCAAAGCTACCAGACTTGCACATTTCGGTTATTCGCGTGAAAGGCAATCTATGTTTAAAATTTAAAGTGGTTTCCTATAAAACACTTGTTTAAGCTCGGCTCACGGTCTATCAGCTATCACTACCACATCTGTGTCTCTGTGCGTCACGGTGACCCATAACAAATCATGGACCTTCCTACCCCTAGCAATGTTCAAGTAGTGGACGCGGAAAATGACAAGTGTAAAGTACTCTTTAGAGAAGATTTAGCCAGAAATGTTAATAAACTCCATTATTTATATAATATACTTGACAATAGAATAGGGGCCGTCCATAAATCACGTAATGCTCCTTAGGGGGGGGGGTTACCTTTTTATCACGGTTTCTCACGGTAGGGGGGGGGTGTGGAATCGTATCACATGATATTCAAAAATTGCCGGTATTTTTTCCAATACTACCTACCTAATAAATATTTTTCAATATAAATTGTTTTTAAATTTAGTATTATAATTAATTTTTCTCCCCGCATTAGACCTTCACGAGATTGGTCAACTCGTAAGAATATGGTTCTCTAGATCGGTCAACTCGTAAGGGTTAGAACTATCTGAAAAATCCCAAAAGGGGGATTATCGTATTCCTTGCGAGAGGGCAAGGAAAACCCTGCGGAACCCGACCCTAGGGTCATGAAACGCATTATGATCATTAACAACAAGCAAGTCTTTGCCGCGTTGACTTTTAATAAAATCCACAACTATCTCGGTGTAATCCATCGTAACCGTTTAGTTGAAACGTAACAAACCATCCCCTTATATCATATTCTTAGTTTTAACAAATATCCGAACTACTTCGTTACAATCATCATCCCGTCGATTATTTCTGAGAATCCTCTTACGAGTTGACTCATCCAAAACTACACTTTAAAAATTTACCTGCCGGTTTGCTTACCAATTGACCGATCTTAGGGTTGGGGATTAAAATTTCTTACGAGTTGACCGCCGCCGATATTAGTAGGCTACTGCCTATTTGTATTTCGTGTCATGTCCGAAGAAAGTATTGTTTATTCTCATGTTGTTGTTCGCACAGAATATTTTCAGTAGTTTTCGTTTGTAGTCTTTTTATTGAATCTCTCCATTACGCCGTTCAGTGCTTCGTATATAATAATAACTCCCCTAACTTTTGTAACATCACAAATACCTTCAAAATCTCATTTTTCCTCGCCAACTACTCGAAAAAACCTAAATAATCTCTCCCTTTCTCCCCATTCCTTCACTAACCTCTGCATCTTTTCAAGGACCTAAAAGACTGGCTGGACTCTGCCAAAGACGGAGCAGTCTACTTCAGCTTAGGTTCGAACGTTAGAAGTGCTAACACGAGCAAAACCTTAAAGGACAACTTGATCCAAGCTTTCGCCGAGCTGCCCTACAAATTCCTGTGGAAGTTCGAGGCGGATTCTTTACCGGAACTACCCCCGAACGTCATGACCAGGAAGTGGTTGCCACAACAAGACATACTGGGTAAGTCCAAACGATTTCCAAAATACCAATCACTTAGTAACTTGACTTGACGGGTAATCTGAATTTTGCCTCCAAACAAGCAGAATTTCGCAAGACTATGAAATGGGAGTCACTTGGTAATCTGGTCTTAAAGTCTATTTCCTTCTTATGTACCAGCTCATCCCAATGTGAAGGTGTTCTTCACCCAGGGCGGTCTGCAGTCAGCTGAAGAGGCTTTGGACAGGGAGGTGCCGCTGGTGGTAATGCCTTTCATATCCGACCAGGATCTGAACACCAGGAGATTAGTAGCTGAGGGAGTGGCCGTGGACTTGGACTACCGAACCGCCACTAAGGAGGACATCAAATGGGCCATATTGGAGGTCGCCAAAAACCCAAAGTAAGAAAAAACGATGTGTAAGGTTTAAAATCCCAACATTCACATCATATAATTATTTTCAGGTACAAGGAAAATATGATAAGACTGAAAGACCTGTGGCTAGATCATCCGATGAAATCCATAGACAGGGTGATCTGGTGGATGGAGTACGTCATCAGACATGAGGGTGCGAGGCACTTGAGGAGTCCTACAGCGGATATTCCGTGGATCCAATACCTGCTGATCGATGTGATCTTTGTTATGTTAGTTATCGTTCTTGCGACGATTTGTGTGATTGTTAAATTATTAAAACTGTTAATGTCGGTTCTCGTGGGGTACCAGAAACGTAAAAGGGAGTAGAGTGCCAGAAGACTATTAAGCAAATGTAGTTATTTTTAATATTGATGGAGTGACTGATCTTTTATCTGAAATTTTTAATGAAGACATATACCATATTGGTATGCAGTGACTTAGGTTTAAATCTAACAAACTTCAGAAATAAAAAGGAAATCGTATTTATTCTGTTTTAAACCATATTTTTTTTTAATTCCGAGTACAATGCTAATGTGAACATTACAGGGAATAAACCAAAAAAACTGTTTTGATTTATTTCTCGAATTTTTCGACTAATGGTTGAACATAGTTCTAATTAGTATAACACAATACATCTTTGCCATGAAATCAGGCCACCGTTTGTATCGAAACAACAGAGAGGAGAATCTACACATTGGCGGAATAGCGATAATGGTACATAAGAGTGTGAAGCGGCTTGTTACTAAGATAAAATCCGTATGAAGTAGTCATTTACATATTAATAAAAATATAGGAACGATATAATGTCCAAATAATTTAAATACATGCTCCTACGAGTTCTGCACCCGATGAAGAAATAGAAAACTTTTATAACGACATTTCACAAGTGCTAGCAACAGAAACAGCACACTACTAATCTATCGATGGCGATTTTAATGCAAATCTAAGACTACTTGCAGAAAACAGAAATCAACACTGGATTGGGTTCTATCAACGAACAAAGAGAAAGACATAAACTATCTCAAAAAAGATAGGATATACTGTATGAATTCCTTTTTCAAAGTGACAGTGGACATGGAAAAACCCGAACCCCGTTTTCCACGTCAGAAACAATTCAAGAAAATCTACAAGAATTCCAAACTGGACGCAATAGGAAATTATCTAACAAAGAAGCGTTGAATAGCTTGAATGTAAACGACCTAAAAAATAAAATAGGTACTGATATTAGAACGATTACTAAAAAGATATGTACCACTCCCAGAAAAATAGTTAAAAAATAAAGAAAGAGACTAAAAGACTGAAAAAGGATAAACTTGGAAAGGGGAGCTCCTGAATATAATGCAATTAACAAATCTTTAAAAAAGAAAACAAGAGACGATTTAGACAGTATAACACAAAAATGATAACAACAACTATCGAAAACAACAAAAACATGAAGATTCTTAAAACACTTAACAACAACAGAAAATAAAAAATCACAGTAATCCATAGAAATCATTTCTCACTAGTTTGATAAACAACATGAAACATAGGTTAAACACTGATTCTACGAAGATTACTGAAGCAGCTCCTACTGAAGTGCTTCCACTATCAAATTGCAATATTTTTAAACAGTTAACAAATTCTTGAACAAAGTGAACCAAAAGCCAGTTACAATAAATCTACAATTCGGAGAAAAGGAGCTTGAGATTCTTTGCAAACGGTTCATAGGCCGTGAGCCGAGTCCAAAAAAGTGTCTCATAGGAAACCACTTCAAATTTAAAACATAGATTGCCCTTCACGCGAATGACCAAAATGTGCAAGTCTGGCAGCTTTGAAGTGGGGCGTTTAATGAGGGCATAGTTTAAAAGTCACCCCTAATTGAGGGTGATAAGAAACCAAAAAAAATTTGATGGGTTGGTTTGTTCGTGATGCACAATTCACTAAAAAAATTATGCCGGACACATAGGGTGGGTCGGTCACCCCGCCAGACATCACCAAACAGAGCAATTTTAGCGACCCCCTTCGACTAATAGGAAACCGGCTCAAACACCCTATGTGTCTGGCATAATTTTTTTAGTGAACTGTGCATCACGAACAAAGCAACGCATCAAATTTTAGTTGGTTTCTTATCGCACTTTGGGAGCCACAATTAGGGGTAACTTTGACATTAAACCCCCATTAAACGCCCCACTTCAAAGCTGCCAGACTTGCACATTTTGGTAATTCGCGTGAAGGGCAATCTATGTTTAAAATTTGAAGTGGTTTCCTATGAGACACTTTTTTGGACTCGGCTCACGGCCTATCAATATATCGTTTAGAACATGTTTAACGGCCTTCAGAGAATATTTGGGTAACGGTGGTCGCAGTGTACCGAATGTACCTACTGATTTACAACAATTAATTATGTGCACAAAATTGATAGCTTGCAGTTCTGCGGAATGCGAGCGTGGTTTTAGCTTAATGAATTTAATGCTTAGCGAAAAAAGATCTCGTCTTCTTGTGGAATATGTGACAAGTTTGTTATTTATCAAATTACACCTTCACCACTACCTTTAGAAATATGGAATCAAAATTTTTACGTTAAAACTTGGTTGCGGTCTCATCGTTCGGCTATTGACCAACAAACAAGAAGAGTAGAAGCACCTGTATTTACAGTCTTATGTGGAAATTTTTGTAAATATGTTAGTACATATTGTATTGGTATTATTATATTGTTTCTATTTACATTATTGTAATATTTTACATTATTATGTGGGAGTTTTGTAAATATGTAAGTATAAGTATATTGTAGTAACTAGTAGTATAATTATATTGTTTCTTTTCACGTTATTGTAATATTTTACATTATTTTTTTTCCATTAAATTTTTGACAATTCCACTTGTACCGTTTTTTTTGAACTGATAAAATGGCAAGCGTTCCTGCAGTATATTTTTTAGCAATACAACCCTGCTCCTTTCGTTCCTGTTACCACATATTTAATTTTGTTTCGATGTATCGACTCTTTTGTATCACCGACCTGGACGTGTAGGGTACTGAAGATGGCTTAACTGAGCTGAGAGCTGAGCTGAGCAGCTCTACGAAAACAAATTTAACATAAACGGACATACATACCAAGTCTTTTCTTCCAATCTTTATAGAACTGTTTATGGACGTTTTTAAAACGTCCACAAAGAATTCATTTTTGGTTCGAAGCAGCACATTGCAGAACCTTTAATGGATGTTTTTAGAACGTCCTTAAAACATTAATTTCAAAGGAAAATAAAAAAGTATGTTTACCTCGAAATGTTTTCATAACTAATTGAAACCAATTAAATATACAACATAAAAACCAGTGTACCTAGTTAATAAAGGAAAAATTAAAAAAAAAACTAAGACAAATATGAAGATACAAAAAAATATAAAATTACAAGAAAACAGATAGGTACGCAAATACAAAAAAATATTAAATACAAACACAAATTATTAACAATGAAACATCCAAAACACACATAACAGGTTGAGTGCCAACGTCCATATACTGGACAATCAAGATTATTGTCAGGGACTGCGTCCAGTTAACTTGACGCTAGAAAATACGATCTAAATTCAGAACCGCTGCCGGTAAGAAATTAACGATGTTGATATTCCTCCAAATTCTGATCCCATATATTACTTTTCTTTTTTTTTTGACGGTCTTTTCAACATTATTACTACTGAAACAAACAGAAGAGCACACGAGCGTTTATCAAATCATAATAGGAGGTCTAAAAGAGAACAAATCTGGAAAAATATTACTGTAGACGAAATGAAACAGTTCATAAGTATTTGTTGCTTGGGTGCTACTGTAGTTTTTCCTATGCTTTCCAAACAGTGGAGTCCCCTTGTACAACCATCCAATATTCAGCCAAACAATGTCACGAAATAGATTTCAAATGATACTTAGAATGTTTAGATGTGTAAATCACAATGAGGAACGAGACGACAAAATTTTTAAAGTGCGCCCAATCCTTCAGAAGGTTTTAGAGAATATAAAAGCAACGTTTTACCCTGATCAAAATTTAAATGTTGTATATGGAATGGATTTTATATTTATTGAAGAGTCAATGGCCCTAACAAACGTCTTTGGGAATTTAGAGAAAATGTTATTATATCTCTCTTACGGAAAACAGATTTCAGCCAAAAAGAAAATGTTAATCCCTTGCAAAATTTCCACTTTTTAGAACCACATCAACCAACAGAAAAAGATAAAAGTCCAATGCTGAGATGCAGACATTGTAAGAAGAGAAAAACTAGAAATTTTTGTCCTGTTTGCGAAATACATCCAGGTTTCTGTATTCATCCATGTTTCAAAGAATATCGTACTTTAAACTAAATAAAAGTTCAAAAATAACATTACTTCTTCTGTAGTTTATTTTCACGGTTTATTGGAATGTATCTTGATTTTATTTATTATTAGGCACTTTTATTTTGTTATACATATCTGCTTTAGATATATTCAGTGTTTATATTATAATCATTTGTTCTTACTATTTATGTTATATTTCGCGTATTTTCTTTAGATTTAGATAATATTCGGTTTTTATTGTAATATTCATTTGTTTTGACTATATTTAGAACCTTTATCCATGTTTACTGGACGTCCAGATAACTGGACCGCTGGGATATTATAGATACGGTTATTAAAATAACCCGATGCGCGATGTCAAGTAAACTGGACATCCACTTACAGCTGTCAAATTGACAGATATACTTTACAGATGCATAAACAATGAATGTGTACAAGAAAGAAATGGATTGCACAATTATTTGCCTTTGGGCCCTGGGTAGAGTTTATTAATTTTAGGTTGGCACTCAACCTGTTAATATTAATATTTACAAAAAATGGAACGGTTTTGTTAAGGCGATCCCTCGAGCGTCTTAACCATCCCTGGATGTACTTTCCATGTCTTGTTTTGTGCACGTTTTGTTTGATGTTTGCCCAGCACCTGCAATCATTAATTATACCATATTTTTAGCATCCAAATAGTTATTATAAACAAATGATGGTGGTGATTCATTACATTCATTGTTTTCGTATATGAAATCGATACCGGATTTAGATTGGTTGGAATAATCAGAAGTATCTAATTTATCACAATTATTCAATTTAGTGTTACATAAAAATTCCCGAGATGAACTTGATCAACTTGATTCAAAATTAGGTCGCCGCCGTTTAGCAGGCATGTAATATTTGTTAGGCTTTTAAACATATTATACATTGTCACTTACCTACTTGTTGTCTACAGATGATTAAGAGATGCTCTCGGTCGAGAGCACGCGTCATCTCGTACGGTTTAATCTTTAATAATAACCTGAAATTTACCCTTACCGAAACAGGTCTACTCGTACCGGTATTCCTCCCAAGATAGGTCAATTCGTACCTGTTTTATTTTGGATCCGTGGGATTATATACAGAGAATAAAAAAATATATCTTTCGGAAGTGTAGTACCTACCTATACCTACATATTACCTCCCGAAGTCGGCTACACTATTTTAAATAAAAGGTATATAATTATTTGTGTTTTTATTACAAATAAGTATTAGTACATTTGGCAAACATATAAATTTAAAATACTTAATTTAATATGAAATATAAATCTAACAAAATCTACTTTTTTATTGACACACAAAACACAAAAAAGGTAGGTACATATATCACAAAAAGAAAAGAAACGAATAAACAGATAAATCACAAAACAAAATGAAAACATGAATGACTAATTAATAAAAAAAATGTAACTACAAAAATTATTTATTCGGTTTATACCTCTGTTATCAGATTTATTTCATGTCATTTAATACATCATGTACATACTTCATTTCAGTTATGTGGAATTTTTGGCAAGAGGAAGTCGACTTCTGTTCAAAACGCGCCTTATTAAGGTTAAATCATTGGCTGTCAACGTTTCCTTATATCGAGAATTTACGATTTCCTTATTCAATATCTTGGAAGGTTTTTCACAAATTTCTTCCACGGCTTTCCGTTTACAGACGTTACTAACGGCTTGCCGGCTCAATTTTTGAAGATCTAAGGTGTGATTATGCTCCAAATCATGTTTCGTAATGTTACTTGTCATACCTATAAAATTCGAAACAATATTCATTACATATTGAGAAAAATGTTTAATAAAATAAAATTGCAAGTGTACGAGTCACATCGTCATATGCATTTTTTTTTTTTTTTTAATAACTTACCTTGGGTCCAGCACTTCGCTTGACATGTAGAACTGGAGCAATACCAAATATGTTCTCCACTTTTTAAGACATGCCGCAAATGAAACTTATAATCGTTCACAACCAGCAAATCGTTTCCCCGTTGACTTTTTATAAAGTCGACAACTAGCTCGATACTCATCGTTTCGTCGCTTATTTCGTACTGATGAAACGAAACAAACCTCCCAAACAACCGATCCGGATGGGTACCTACCTTAAAAATTTACCTGAGAGGAACGGGTACGAGATGACGGATCTTAGGGTTGGGGATTAGAATTCCGTACGAGATGACCGCCGACTTCCGTCGAAATGCGAAACTAAAATAGGATTAACACCTTAACACAAAGCTAAGAACGAGCAGGTAATAAACGTACACGTACCCTCTCTCTCAGCTCGGATTTTTCCTAAGTACCGCATAAAGAGCAGATAGTTAGGCAAATGCCTTTTGCCTGCCTTTTTTGCCTTTTTAGTGTGTTTTTTAAATCTGTACCTTTTCCAAAAACCATATGCCTTTTTTTTTAATTGTGTCCCTATTTCTGCAATATTTCGTAGTTTGAAATCTCCAATCATTAACTATCTTAATTCTTTCAAAAAAGGGATATGCTCGTTAAGGACATCCAACTGATCCTATAACTATCACCGAGAATTACTTACCCTTTGGAAGTGGGAATTCCAGGGACTATTGAGGTAGGTGACTGTATTGTAACGTTTATTTTATAATTTATTTACATTAATTGAACACTAATTTATTTAACACACTAAACTACTTGTACACTAGACTAGACACTACATAATTTATTTGTACTGCTCCGCTTTCGGATCGTATGTCGCGTTCACGTCTGCTTCTCTACTTCTAACTAACTCCCTCGATCACAAGCCCCGTTATATATACACCCCCAACCCTGATCGAGAATGTTCCAGAAGCTACGATTGTTTCTTTAACAACGCCTACGCAAAACGCCCAGAACGTCACAAATTACTTTTCGTAAACAACATTCCGGGATTCATGCAGCTGTCTTGTACGCGTCGTAGTTATTCTTTTGAAGGAGTAAACATATGTCGCTTTGTTTACTTCTCGCATTACACTGCCCCCGCCTTAGAGACGTTTCGTCTCGGAACGTATCCCTGGTAGGCCCATGCAGGAACCTGCAGTTAGCCCCCCGCTTACAGCGAGACGTGGCGTCAAAATAACAGGGGACCGTCTTCCCCAGTCGACATTGTGCAGGCCCAAAACAGCAGACTAAAACTTCCACTCCGGTATTCTTCAACACTACTTCCAGCATATTCCGGACAACCCTCCAGTCCAGCTGATCTCGTCCAGCACCTAACTTGGGGACAGCTAGCTTCCTGATGTCGAGCTCCAGCAGTCGGCCTCGTAGCCTATGCAAGGTTCGCCATACATCGTGATAACATGGTTTAAGGGACCCGATCTCCTTCGTAACCAGATAAAAGATGTGTCTTACGTTGTCACGTAGTTCCAGAACCTTGCCAATTTCCGGGAGTTGCTCTCTGAGTTGTTCCAAGCGCCCGTACTTCTTCATGAAAACCGTGGCGATACCTCGTGACATTACCAGGTCGGCGGACACACAATGGGCCAACGAGTATTCTTCAGGTACGCTGAACAAATCCTGTTGTTTTTCACAGGTTACCCATACCGTGCTTTTCCGGTACCCCCGTAGGCGCTCATAAATTCTTCGAAGGAAAGTTCGTTCTCCTGCGCCAATGTGTTTCTTACTCGGGGAACCTCCGCCTCATCGTGCGACCCCTCATAGGGTGCCAACCGATTAAAGTGCACCACTCTCGGCTTGCCGTTTGGTAGTTTGCTTACCCGGTAGACCACGTCATTGATTCGTTTCTTCACAACATAGGGACCTTCCCAATTGGTCTGTAACTTAGGGGACAAACCACGTTTCTTCTGTGGGTTGTACAGCCAAACTCGATCTCCCATTTGGTAGCCACCCTCTTTAGCGTTGATGTCGTAACGCTCTTTGATGCGATCACTGGCGATATTTAGTTAGTACCGGACTTGATCGTGAATTTCGTTCATCCTTTGCCGCATCCGGGAAACGTAATCTTCCCCCGAAACGTCCTCGTCCGGTCTAGCGCCAAAGATTAGATCACAGGGCAGTTTAAGTTCTCGCCCGAACAGGACTTTGGCTGGAGTTTGTCCTGTCGACTCATGAACGGCCGAGCGGTAGGCCATCAGGAAGAACGGCACGTGTTCGTCCCAGTCTCGTTGATGTGACGAGACCATTTTCGCCAGATACCGGTTGAGGGTGCGATTCATCCGTTCTACCATGCCGTCAGACTGAGGGTGAAGGGCCGTGGTTCTTGTTTTTCGTACCCCAAACTTCTCACATATCCTCCGGAATAGGCCACTCTCAAAGTTTCTTCCTTGATCCGAGTGTAATTCCATGGGTACTCCAAACCGACAGATCAGCTCCTTCACGAGCACATCGGCCACGGTCTCTGCCTCCTGATTAGGAAGAGCGTACGCTTCTACCCACTTCGTAAAATAGTCCATTACGACCAGGATGTATTTATTCCCCTTTTCGGTCTCAGGGAAGGGTCCTGCTATATCAATAGTGATCCTTTCGAAGGGGCTCCCGACGTTATATTGTTTCATGGGAGCTTTCGTTCGTCTTTGTGGCCCATTACTTGCGAAACATGTAGTACATTTCTTGCACCAGTCCTTCACGTCGTCTGAACAATTGATCCAGTAGAATCGCTCTCGTACTTTCTGCAGGGTTTTCTTGATCCCTAAATGTCCACCAGACGACTCGTCGTGAAGGTGCCGCAAGACCTCCGGGATTTTACTGGAGGGAATTACCAACTGCCGTCTTTCCTCCGTCCCGTCTTGGCTCTCCAGTACGCGTTTTAGTAGTCCATCCTCAACCACTAACGAGTCCCACTGTGCCCAATAGCTCTTGAGTTTTGGCGAGCCAGGTGATACCTTTTGCCACTCAGGACGCTCTCCTCCCTCCTTCCAAACCAGGATTTCTTTGAGAACCGGGTCTTTTTCTTGCTCTTGTCGTAACGAGGATGGTGTCCATTCCTCGGCGACCACGGTGGTTCGGTAGACTTTCTCGGAGTTTTCCTCAGCTCTATGACAATGAGGACATTCATCAGGGCATGGTCTTCTCGAGAGTGCGTCTGCGTTTCCATGACTCTGTCCTGGCCGATGTTCTATAACAAAGTCATACTCCTGGAGCCTCTCGATCCAGCGAGCGATTTGTCCTTCGGGATTCTTAAACTGGAGGAGCCATTTAAGAGCAGCATGATCGGTCCGGATCAAAAACCTCCTTCCACATAAATATTTATGGAAGTGCTCGATGGACTTGACGATGGCCAATAATTCACGTCGGGTGACGCAGTAATTCCTTTCTGGTTTGGAGAGTACCTTGCTGAAGTATCCAAGGACACGTTCTTGTCCCTCCTGACGCTGCGACAGAACACTTCCAATTCCCACATTGCTCGCGTCGGTGTCCAGGATGAACTGTCCTTCTGGCAGAGGAAAACTCAGCACTGGGGCACTGGTCAACTTCCTCTTCAGCTCGTCGAAGGCAGACTGGCATTCCCTATCCCAACAGAAGTTTCGTCCTTCTTCCGTGAGCCTTGTCAACGGCTTAGCGACGTCGGAGAACATCCGGACATAGCGTCGGTAGTACGTGCAGAGGCCCAGAAAACTCCTCAACTGGTGTTTATCTACCGGTATTGGCCACTCCTTCACCGTACTTGTCTTGTCCGGATCAACGGCAACGCCCTCTCTGCTCACTACGTGCCCTAAGTAAGAGACCTTCCTTCTGAAGAGCTGACATTTCTTCGGGTTCAGTTTCAGCCCCGCACCTCGCAGTCTCTGGAAGACGTCCTCTAAGTTTTTCAGATGTCCTTCGAAGGTATTGCCCATCACGATGACATCGTCCAAATAGACTAGGCACGTTTTCCACGTCAAACCCATTAGCACGCTCTCCATCAGCCTCTCAAACGTCGCTGGGGCATTACAAAGTCCGAATGGCATGACTGTAAAATGCCACAGGCCGTTACCGAAGGTAAATGCCGTCTTTTCCTTATCGGCAGGGTCCATTTCGACTTGCCAATAGCCGCTTTTTAAATCCAAGGTAGAAAATATCGTGGATCCAGCAAGGGTATCGAGTGTGTCGTCGATACGTGGTAGCGGATAGCTGTCCTTTTTGGTGACACTGTTCACCTGCCGGTAGTCTACACAGAATCGAGTAGTCCCATCCTTTTTCTTCACCAGTACTACCGGCGAGGCCCATGGACTGCTTGACGGCTCGATGACCCCGTCCCGCTCTAGGTCCTTGATGATTTTCTCGGCTTCCTCCCGTTTGGCCAAGGGTAGTCGTCTTGCTGTTTGTCGAATCGGTCGTGTCTCGCCCGTGTCAATTTTATGTGTCACGACCTTGGTCTTTCCCAGCTTTCCATTCTCGGTGGTAAATATGTCCTGGTACTTATTTATTAATTCATTGGCCTTCTGTTTCTGTATGGGCGAGAGAAACGCACTGGTCTGGGAAAGAATTTGTTTCAAGTCCTGCGGAGTGTGTCTGGACATTTCTTCCTCACTAACGCCCCTTACGATGGCCGAAGCGGCTATACATGTGCCCAGCTTCGTACCCTTCTTGATGGTGACCGGGTACTGATTGATGTTGAGTAGTCGCACAGGCACTTCACTTGAGAGAGTAACGAGCGCCTTTCCTACCAGTACCCCCCGAGCCAGTCGATTGTCATCGTTTTCTGGTTCGATCACGGCTGGAATTCCCTCTTCCACAACACCCCTCAGACAGGTAGAGGTGATCGTTTCGCTTCGTTCCGGGAGAATCACATCTTCTGCCATTATTACGTCTAACACAAAGTTGTCACGATTGTGTAGCAGTAATTCTTCTTGACCGATCCTCAACACTCGGTGTCCGAAATCCAACTGGAATCCATGATTCCTCATGACGTCCATCCCCAGTATGACGTCTTCCTCAATTTCGGCTATGAGAACAGGATGGTCAAACTTTACTCGTCCCAACGTCATGCTAACCGTCGCTTCACCGTGTATTACTGCCTTCTCCCCAGTGGCAGTTCTCAATTGCCACCTACTTGGCCTAATCTTCCTACGGTCCCTCACAACTTCCGAGCGTACGATCGTCTTCGTAGCTCCCGTGTCCACAAGCATGGCGTGGGATCTCCCGTCGATAGTGCCATCGACGTACGCGCTCCCCAATTGGTGGGAAAACGAGGCTATACTGGCCCGGGGGTTCCTATTGCCACGGGTCGACGTCCCCTCCCTTTTATCGACCCGCATTAGTTTTTCCGGGGCCTTTGCCGGCACCGCTGTTTTGGGCCGCGTCTTCTGTGCTGATAGCAACTCCATGATCTGCTGGACGGCCTTCTCCACGAGTTTTTCTGTGCCTACCTCCTCGGTAACAGCTCGAGCACAACCGTGAATGCGAAAGGCTTCCATTGCTGCCTCATGTTCTAGTGCGATGGCGAGCGCGTTCATTACTGTTTTCGGTCGAGCTAGCCTCAGGGCCATCTGCAGTTCCTGGTCCCGCAGCCCGCTCACGAACGTCTGCACTGCGAGGCACTCCATCATCTGTTCCGGCGCCGTGGGATACGCCAACCTCACTAGTCTGGCTACGTCCGCTTCGAACTCCTGCAGGGTCTCGTTCGATCTCTGACGGCGATTGGACATCTGGGATTGATGGACTTGCTCCAGATGTGTTTGGCCGAACCGCATTTCCAGTCGCCTCAGCAGCTCCTTGTAATTCCCGGCTTCCTCGGTGGATAGCGTCTGAAGAACTTCCAACCCCTCTCCACGTAAGGCTACCGTAAGGGAAACAGCTTTCTCGTGAGGGGACCAAGCATTAGCCTCCGCTGCTGCCTCAAACTGCTTCTTGTAGCTGGCCCACGGAATTTTTCCATCGAACGTTGGGGGCGTCACTCGATTGGTGGATATCGAGTTCTGTTGAACGACCGCCTTTATTTCTTCCTTCGTCTCGCCGCTACTGACTCGCTTTAGTCGTTCTTCCGACTGCTTCGTCTTCTGTTCAATATCGTCTTCCTTTCTCTCGCCGCTACTAAGTTGTTCTAGTCGTTCTTCCAACTGCTTGATCTTCTGTTCAGTCTCCTTACGCTGAGCCTCAATCTGGTCGGTTATCTCTTCCCTCTGGGCGGCGATTTGAGCAGAAATATCTTCCCTCTGGGCGGCGATTTCTTCCCTCTGGGCAGCGATTTGAGCAGTGATGTCTTCCCTCTGTGCAGCGATTTGAACAGTGATGTCTTCCCTCTTGGCGGCGATTTGAGCAGTGATGTCTTCCCTCTGGGCGGCGCTTTCTTCCCTCTGGGCAGCGATTTGTGCAGTAATATCTACCCTCTGGGCGGCGATTTGGGTAGAAATATCTTCCCTCTGGGCGGCGATTTGGGTAGAAATATCTTCCCTCTGAGCGGCGATTTTAGCAGTGATGTCTTCCCTCTGGGCGGCGATTTCTTCCCTCTGGGCAGCGATTTGAGCAGTGATGTCTTCCCTCTGGGCGGCGATTTCTTCCCTCTGGGCGGCGATTTGCTTCGTGATGTCATCGTCTTCGAACTCGAAAACTTCCGGGTCCTGGCCATTTTCTTTCAAAAATGCCGAGAGTCGGTCCTGGAGTTCGGTCTTCGAGTTCCTCGAGTTCTTTTTTTAACTCGGCCACTTTTAATTCGCGTAACTTCTTCATGATCCCACTTCTGACACCAATGTAACGTTTATTTTATAATTTATTTAGATTAATTGAACACTAATTTATTTAACACACTAAACTACTTGTACACTAGACTAGACACTACATAATTTATTTGTACTGCTCCGCTTTCGGATCGTATGTCGCGTTCACGTCTGCTTCTCTACTTCTAACTAACTCCCTCGATCACAAGCCCCGTTATATATACACCCCCAACCCTGATCGAGAATGTTCCAGAAGCTACGATTGTTTCTTTAACAACGCCTACGCAAAACGCCCAGAACGTCACAAATTACTTTTCGTAAACAACGTTCCGGGATTCATGCAGCTGTCTTGTACGCGTCGTAGTTATTCTTTTGAAGGAGTAAACATGTGTCGCTTTGTTTACTTCTCGCATTACAGTATAAACTATAAAATTACTGTGTTTCTTGAGTTAATGGGAAAGACAGTAGGTAAAAGTTTTGTGGAAAGTTTCCATAGTGACCATTTGATGATTTGAAATCATTGTGAGCGTGTGGTTTCGAAAGATCAGAAAATGTGCTTTTTTGCAAGATATGCTCCAAACAAATATAATTTACTTTTAATACTCTTTCATTTTTATTATTATAGTTACATGTTACAAAAAAATACCATATCACTCAGCATTTAACTAGTGGTATTCACTCGAAAAATCTAAAAAATCAATAATAGGAGTAGTCAGCCGTTAGTTTTTGCTTCTTTTTTGTTACTGTTTTCATGACAAAATTTAAGTTTCTATCTTCCAGTGAAACAGATAAAATTTTTAAGCCTTGATCAAGGGCTCGATCAAGTGTCAAGCTGCTATTGTGAGTTTGAAACGACCCTATGAAAACCGAATCATTACAGTGCACGAGCTTCTTAAATTTTGTCATGAAAACAGCGACGAAAAGGTAGCAAAAACTACTCCAGGCACTAGAAGTTTCCATCAGTTTTGTGTTCACAATACAATAAGCAAATCGTCAAATGTAAAAACACCAGTTTGGATGAGAATGAGAATTGGGCATTGGTTTTCGATTTGAAACGTAAAGTTGTGAAACTTTGTGAGGATAATTTGGATGTTGCTTTTCTATTCAATAACAACTGGCATTTGAGTCGCATAATTTACAGTAACGAAGATGATCTTGTTGCAGAGATATCAGTGTTTAGCTATAATTCTGTCTCAAAAGTTTACTTTTTTTCTGACTCACCTATTTGGCTAACTGTACCTTTCCCCATGTTTTGTGTAACTTTGAGCTTACTGAAAAAAATAAATCACCAAAAACGTTCACTTTGAACAAAGATCAGGCACACAAAATTCAAACACATTTCAACAAATTTAGTATTGAAGAGCTTGAAAGCTGAAATTCTCTGTACCCAATTAGAATGGATGAATAAAGTATGAATTTCTGTTTTTTTACAATGTATTTCTTACGTGTTTTGCCATCATTTATATATTTTCTAAAGCTCCTCCCTCCGGTGAAAAAATTGAATATGTCAAATGGTGAGTTAGAGCACTTTGTTGGTTCCAAATTTGTAAACAAAAGCTTGGAATGAACCAAAAATGTTTCTTTACGATTAAGGTATAATACTGGAACGTCTCAAAATGTCAAATTCAATGTTTGCATGAGTTTTCACTGGGTTAGACACATAAATATTACATTTTTCCGCAAAAAATCAGTTTTTCGCGTTTCATTACTTAAAACCAAAATACACACCGATAATTTGATTTTACCTTAAAGTATATGTAAAAAGGAAGATTTTGAGCGGCTTCCAAATATTTAAAAAAAAAACATGCATTTTAGATATCGCACTTTGAAAAAAAAAAAAACGGTTTTTCGAATTTCTCGCTCGGGAGAGCATCCAATTCTAATTCTGAGGCCGAGAATGGATTCCTGGGGAGATTTTACATTGATTCACTATTCTCAGAAATTTTTTTAAACTCAAATTTTGGCATCAGCAGTCTAAAAACGAAAATTTGTCATGACCCGCAAAAAATGAAAAAAACACAAAATTAGCCACAAATCCAAAATGGCACAAAATTAGGGGCTGAAAGTATAGGATCGGACGTATTTTTACATCCTAAGGACCACTAGATACTTCCGGTAGCGATTTAAAAAGCACCCCATTCACTCCCCTGATCAGTTGACATTGAATCTCCCATACTTACATAATTAAATAACAAATTTCAGTAAATTAATTTTAATCAATTACATGTCTAATAAAATTTTTAAACGGGAGTATGCCTTTTTCCTCATTCGATATTATTCATATTACTATTATATACCTTTTTCTTTCAAAAATTAGAGTATTTTGTAAGAAAACCAGGATGTGTTAAATTTTTTTTGACATTTAAGTTGCCTTTTTTTGTTATTTAAGTTGACTTTTTTTGTTATTTTAATTGCCTTTTTTGCAAAAAAATTGTGCCTTTTTTATTAGATCTTATGCCTTTTCCCTTATTTTTTAATGCCTAACTATCCGCTCTTTAGTTATCAGGCTGTTAGATAAATGTTCGGGAATTTTGGAATAAAATGCCCTTTCCCTGGCGCTGCGAAATTGATCTACAACGTCTACACTGTTTATGAACAAAAAAGTGTTTAAAAAACTTAAAAATATAACAAAAAATATAAAAACGCTGTACGGGTAGAGGGAAAGGAACAAGGGTCTATTACATTTTTGGGAGGAATTGTAGGATGCCCCACGTTAACATGTGGTGTCTATACTGACAAAGTTGAACAAGTGAACAAAGAACTTTAAAAAGAGAAATTTTTCGGGCTATTCGTCTTTATGTGATTAGTAATAATTAAGAAACGAATAATAAACACTGCCCTGCCATATTTGCTTGCCTTGCCATACAATAAGGACATCCCATTTTCAGACGTTTGCTTTGATATCGTTAAAGTACTTATTACTTCGTTTCATGTGATTGATGGTTTACCAGATACGTGGCGCTAACCAGATTTCATGGAAAAGGATCACAATAAATAAATTTAAAAAACCCAACGAATTTTTTCTCGTATTTGAGATATCCACGTACGGTTCGTTGTAAAAGTGTTTTTAAAACGCCCCGTACAATTCCGTTCTATAATGTCCTCGACGGGACATTTAAAAACGTCATGGACGTTTGGTATTAGAAAGGACTTTTTGGAACGTTTTTAAAACGTCCCGTAGAGGACGGTTTAAAAACATTTTTAAAATGTCTCATTCAATTTCATCTAAATAATGTCCCACACGGGACGTTTTAAAAACGTCCAAAAAATGCCATGGATGTTTCGACTTAAAATGGACTTTTTCGGGACGTTTTTAAAACTTCTTGTGCTATTAAGGTTGTGTCGCCCTAGATTTTGAGTTGGTTTTAATACGTTGACAGTTGAAAATTGCTACAATATCGATCATCCGTTTAATAGACTTTTAAAAAGCCACTTCCCTCGTATCTTGTAACGACACTTTTTCATATACAGACGCAGTAAGAGTATTAAGTGAAATTTTACTGTTGACTTAATACGACTATATTTAATTCTCTATATGTGGGTTTTAGTTAATCAAGCGCCAAAGGAATTTTTCCTTATTTAATATATATTTTACCATTGTGTTTTCTTCTGGTCCACATTACCATGGCCAACTTCGAGAACCTGAACAACTTTCCGTCGTTACCATTGTGTCGTTTGGGTGAGAAAACTTATTTTTGGAAATAGTTTCCTTTTGTTTTGTCCGTTTTTCTTTTACTCTGTTTTATTTTTTTTTGTGTTCAGTTTGAAAACTCAAGTTTCATTTAATTTTATTATTTTCAAATTATAAAATTTGGTAATTTGTTTTTTTAATTTTATGAACTGAATATCTGAGTGTGATAAATTTGGTTTTTTGTTTTTTTTATTGTTTGTCTCTTTGGTCATACTATTTATTTAATATAATTTTTCTATCTCATTCAATTTATCCCATTTTATCGTATTCATCCACGCTTCATTTAGGAAACTAATTAGTATTGAGATCAATTGCTTAGATCAATCAATCCCACCAATAAGTAATAATCGAGACCTATACTGTGATCAGTGAATCGATTCTTAACCGAGTGGTCTGATTATTACAGTATTAAGCATTCTTAAGTTTTTATTACAATTCCTGCAAAATTGTTATTTCCTTATTTAGTATTTTCCTATCCTATGCATCTTATAACGGATGAATAGATTCAATTAAATGGGAATTAATCGTTGACAAATCCTTCATCAACTTCCTAAATCGCCTTTTTATCCGATTCTCGGTGTATAATTTGCGTACGATCGAAACTTCCGTAGTAACGAAGTATTTAGCGTCCCTTTTGTCTGTTTTAGGGAAAAGGTCCCTTTTTTCGTAACGCTGCACCTCTCGTCCTTTTCTCTATCCTTCGCTCCATATTTATCGGGAGAACAAACGTTCATCAGGACCCAAACAAAACTTCCGGTCTGCCGGAGTCGCGATTTTCGATTTTAGGCTTAATTAATCGCGGCCATTCTTTCCCGTTCGAACGGGCGCAATTTATATAGTGTATGAAACAAAAGGAGGGGGGAAACAATCGAAGGGAATTAAAGGGCTCTGCAGTGCGAGGATAAGAGGAACATTCAAGTCCGCCATTTTTTCCCAAATAAGAGGATTATGTGATGAAAACGTGGTTCCCATTCATTACGCATATGTGATACTATCCATTTCCAAACCAGTTGCACCTCACTTTGAAGTGTGATTAAATAAAAATTAAGATAAAGAAACATTTTCTTTATGTAAAATCTTAAGAAGACCTATTGTTTGCTCAAGAAGATTTTCTTCTTCTGTTAGGTACATATATTAAAAATTATACCTATTTTCGGCGTAATTTGAAGTTTTCAAAGTATAGAAATTATCTCAAAAATTATTACAGATCTGTTTCTAACATTTTTATCTTATTTTTAGCGATATATTAGTATTTATTACAAATTTACAAAAATATTTAGTCACATTTTCTTCGATATTAATGAATAGAATTGAAAATTCCCTGAATTTATTACATGTTCAAGTATCGCTAAACACTTTGGAAAAAATCTAATATTTATGACACAGTTAGTTAATAATCACAATATATAACATACCAACTCGATGGGATTGAACATAACTACAATATTAAGGAGGATGTTTTAAGATTTTGCGTCGGAAAGAGCTTTCTCACCAACTGCCTCTTTGGGCATGGGAATGGGGGACATGAAAGGAGCCTCCACGCGCAATATGTAATAACACGACAACAAAAATCTAAATATATTGCCAACGTCTCCTGGATACGTCAACAGACAGATGCCCAATCTTTCCACCACCGGATAGACGCCATCTTAATAAAACGTTGGTGGAATGAAAAAATAATTGCTCTGCTTAAACCAGGAAAAGCTTCAGAGTCACCAAGCAGCTATAGACCAATTTCCCTTCTTTGCCATCTGTTTATATGAGAGATTGATCTTCACGAGAGTCCAAAACTGTGTGGATGGTCACTTATACTTTAACAGGGAGGCTTTCCACCAGGAAGATCCTGCACTGGACAAGTTTGGGCCTTAACTGAATTCATTAAGAGTGGATTTGAACAAAGGCTTATGACTGGAATCGCTTTCGTTGTCCTGTCTGCAGCCTACGATACTGTCAACCACGGGAAGTTGCTTACAAAGATATACCAAATCACGAAAGACTACCACCTTCTGAAGGTCATCAAGGTCATCAAGTTCATCCTACAAAATCGCAGATTCTGTCACACTCAATGCTGTTTAATATCTATACAAACGATCAGCCTACACCGGACTGTTCGGAGCACTTCCTTTTCGCGGAGGATCTGATTATTGCTGTACAAAATAGAAATTTCGAGAACAACGAGAAGAAACTTGAGCAAGTACTAGCAACTATTTCCAACTACTAAAATTCACATAGACCCAACTCATCAAAAACCCAAGTTTGTGCGGTTCATCTACTTACAAAAAAGGCAGGTATTAAACTACGGGTGGTCTGGGAAGGGAGTGCTCTGCAGTATGTAGAAAAGCCAAAATTCTTAGGTGTAACATTCGACAGATCACTGACAAACAGGTACCACTGTCACAAAACCAAACAAAAGTGTCCGCAAGGAACCACCTCCTCAGGAAACGATGCGGAAACAATTAGGGTACAAAGCCCATCGTATTAAGGACAACTGCACAAGCACTATGCTATTCCATCGGTGAATACGCCCCGCTAATCTGGAATAGATCAGCACAGACAAAACATGTCGATATGGCCCTGAACGACACGTGCAGAATTATTACTCGTTGTATGAAACTCACCTCAGTGGATAATTTATACAAAGCTGCAGGTTTTGCAGTACCCTATGCCCGAAGAAAGGGAATCGAATACATAGAAAAATTTCGACAATCTTTTGATGAAAGACACCCACTACATGGAACCCAAGCACCGCGAAGACGACTTAAGTCGAGAAAAAGCTTCCTCACAATGGTGAACGGTGAGCTCCCAGACGACTTCCCCTTGAAGCAGGAGCCTCCAAAGGGCATCCATCTCGAGTGGAAGGTCTGGAGGACCCTAAACAGAATTAAAACCAGAGTGGCACCAGTTAAGACCAACTTGGTACGATGGGGACTGAAACAACCAGAAGATATTCTCTGTAATTGTGGCGAAGTTCAGTCAATAAGTCACCTATTAAACTGTCGAAATTGTCCGCATGTCTCCTCCCTCGATGATTTACAGCTCGTAAAAGAAAATGTAATTGACGTGGGCCGAAAGAATATAAGAGATCCGGACACGAGAAAGGAAGTAAAGTAAGTACTTGGACATATTGGTAAATAATGCCAGAATGTAATTTAATCACAAGTAAATAAGTCATGAAGGGTGGGCGCATAGCACACGCAATTCTAAGGTTGATTGGGAGTATCTTATCTCTGTCAATAATTTGTATAAATTGTAACGAGGCAAATCTGTGGCTAGGCAACTAAACCTGCTTTCTCATAATTAACTTAGGAGTCTCTCACTCGGAGCGTTAGCTTCGCTGTCCGGTATTTGAGATTAAACGAATTTTCTTAAGATGGCGAGAGATATAACCCGCCAAGGGGTGTTCGTCTAGTAGCGTGAAGTACAGGTCGATTGGGAAAATCTAATCAGTTTTAGCCGGACGAGTCCTCGAACGGTAAGAACTCATTTTCCTCTTTGGCGTTCCGTCGTTGAGGAATCCGCTTTATTTCCCGATTTCGTATTGGCGTTCCGTCGTTGTGAGATCACTAAGGTCCGTATCCACCAATGTTAAAAAACGACAGTTATCTCTTAACTAGCAGTTAACTACGTATTCTCATATCCACCAACAAAATTTTGCTTTTAACCAAATGTTAAACTTAACTGGCAAATTTTGGCCAGTTAAGACAACAAACAGTCCGTTATTTTAAAGAAAGGTTATGTTTCGTGGACGCAATACGCAGGGTTTTGAAATATTAACAATTTGATTTTTTAAATAAATATCTCTTAATTTTAATAATTGCTGGACAATGGAAAATGAATTATTTGACGATGACCTAGACATCCTCGATATAGTGCAGTACTGGTTTCCCAGAAATCGGTGGGAAAGGCCCGAGTATTTTGATAGTATTCCTGACTTTGGATGATTCTATAGAAGATTTGGTCTGACCAAACCAACGCTAGCAGAATTATTGGAGCAAGTGGAAGAACATTTGGGGTTAGGGGTACACTAATAGAATGTAAGTTAGAATATATTATAAAGTTCTATAATCAACTAGGTACATAGGTCATTTCCAGAAGGTACTGTTAAATACGTCATTTGTTAAATGCTGCAATGACCTATATATAATTATACATATGTAGGTATATGGTTTGTCTACTGATTTTATTATTAATATTGAATATTTTATTAGAAACAACCCAGTATCTCCAATGAATCAGCTACTGTTAACCCTTCGATTTTATGCTTCAAATGGGCACCAGATCTCCATCGGAGATTTTATGAGATTGTCTCAAAACACTGCATCTCGTAAATTAATAAAGTAGCTCGAGCTGGATTAAGGCCTATTCATGTGTATATGACGCAAACAATGGAGCAGATATTGAGCACCCAAGAAAAATTTTATCGACTAAAGTCAAAAACCACCCACCGTGAGACTAAACTATGTTGCCATATCAATTTCACCCAGCCAGAGATGATAGAGCTGCGCGGCGGACAGGGGAAAGGGGAAACCGATTCCAGTGGCGGGTAAAATATTGCTTATTCTGAATGAAAATTATTACAAAATTTATCGTCGAAAACCAATGAAAGAAATTGGAATCATTCCGATTATGGGTATATAGGAGAATCCTTAAGAAGAAGGTTAACTGGTAAATTTTCACACCACCTATGAGGTATTACCCTGGCGCGTTATCATTTTTAAAAGGTACGACTCGCCTGGAGCCATACAACCCAAATAAAATAAATTCTTAACAGAACATATTATAACAAATTATAAAACAAACAAATTTATAAATAAACAAATTATTAAAAAAATAAATAAATGATTAATAAAATGAATAAATTCTCAAAAAAATAAATAGAATATTTATAAAATTAATAACTACACTGCGTTCTCATGCGATTTCATCCACGACTAATTTCAAATAATTTTGTTTATGTTGTCGAGCGATTCGAAGCAATTCCGGTTTAAGCAAGTTAGCGTCGCAAGCTAAATTTTTTGATCGCAACCAATCGAATATTTCATCTTTTTTCCACGCTTATGTAGGAAGTGGTTCTGCGCGACGACTGTGATAAGGCGCATTATCCATTACAATAACCGAACCAGGTTCCAAGCGCGGAAGAACAGATTTGAACCACGTTTCAAATACGCCCGAATTCATGTCCTGGTGATAATCACCGGTTTTTCGTGATTCGAAAACGTTTAGCTCGCCCGACACAAAACCCGAGTCACTTCCGATATGCGTTATTATCAACGTGACTTTATTATCAACCTGCGCCCTTTACCCGACGGTGATTTAATCCCGGTAGAAAGCCCTTCAATTAGAGCTGTTCTGTGATTTGTCACGGATAAATCTTGGAAAATTTTGGAACTCGCCAATGTCATTCACGAGGGAGAACGACGTAGCCACAGCGTTGCCACCTATACTGACGTCACGTCGTTTGAGCATTCGTTAACAGCGAGAGGAATAGAGAGAGAGAGAGAGAATAAGGCATGGCAACGTTCTGAAATTTGACAGAGGGAAGGAACGAATTTGTAGGATGTTGCCAAAAGCACAACAAAAACCCTGGCATGGTTACAATTACCAACCGTATTGCAAGGTTGCATTTGTTTCGGTATTCTATTTTATGCGTTGTATATGGCAACATGGATTATTCTCACGGCAGGTGGATTTCAACTGTAGTAAGATTTCCTAGGGTAATAGGGGTCATAGACTGTACCCACATTGACTGTATTGAGTATTGACTTCGGCTGAAAACATTGTGTAACTTGAAAACTGGTCCAAAATCCATCTTTCTTTAAAACCACATATGTAACTTTTTTTAAAGTACCTCTTTGGATTTATGTCAGCAAACCTACACAAATTCGGAATTCGTAAAACTTTCATGAACTTCGTAAATCCACACGTAAATCTCTAATTATTTTGCATGTAAACAAAATTTGACATTTGTGGCGGGGTTGCCAGAATGTAGCCTGGAGATAACAGGGATTTTCCTAACTACACAACAAAAAGTAATGGCGGATACGGTATTAATGTAAACCTTTAGTTAGTGTTAATCCACAGTTACTTAACAAATGGTTAAGGGTGCTATTGGTGGATACGGGCCTAAGAGTCCGTTTTATCCCTCATTGGCGTTCCGTCGTTGGGGGATCCGTTTTATTTCCCGATTTCGCATTGACGTGCCGTCGTTGTGAGATCCGTAGGGGAAATCCGTTTGTGAGTTACTGCAGGATTGCGTCATTGGCGTCCCGTCATTGGCGTATCAGTCTAGGTATCCTAGTGGTACGGACTGTTTTATTCCTCATTGGCGTTCCGTCGTTGGGGAATCCGTTTCATTTTTCCCGCCTGATTCCCCATTGGCGTTCCGTCGTTGTGGGATCGTTAAAGGCAATCCGTGTTAGGCATAGGGACTGTTACGTGTACCTACCGACTGCAGGATTACGACATTGGCGTCCCGTCGCTGTCGTATCAGTCTAGGTTTCCGTAGTTGTTAGGGCTATTTTATTTCCCTCTCTGATTTCGCATTGGCGTTCCGTCGTTGAGGAATCAGTCCGGGAAATCCGCTACTCATTTTCCCATCACGTTATCACCGCTACTGACTTAGCTGTTAGGGCTTGCGTTTGCCTCCGCCGCAGTACTGACGTATCCTTTACTGATTGCTTTACTCCGCTCTCTTGCCTCTGCTTAACTAGACCACTTTACCGAAACTGTAAACTGCACGTTTTCCTCACTTTCCGAACCTAGCTAGTTTAATTTTCCCTACTCTCCTTGCCTTGTAGATTAGTTATTTCTCGTATTTTCTATATTTGTGAATTATTTCTGTATTTTCAATATTCAGACTAATTTGGCATTCTCCGTAGTTTCACCGTTTAGTTAATTCCCTTATTTTCACTACTAAGAATAATTTAACATATTCCGTATTTTCAGTATTTGTAAATACTAGTATATTTTCCGTATTTTGTAACAATTAGGATATTTTATATTTTTCCTATTTCGTAAATTTCTGATAAATTGTTTCATTCTCACTTCAGATCTTTCGTCCGAAAATAAACACCTGCAAACAAATAGTTTTTGCTCTATTATCTTTCTCTCCGTTTAACCCGGAGATGTAAATCTACCTTTGATTGTACAGTGTTGCCGATACGATAATAAATTAATCTAAGTCATTCCCGTTTATTCGTTTTATTTTTTACGGACAGCCCTGGTATTTCTCCTGAGTTTAAACTCACCCGTGGCTTTAGGGAGTAAACCCTTAAAAATCTGGCGCCCGAGGTAAACCGACTTTAAAACCGTTTGCCGAATTCACGAACTCCATTTCTGCGCCAAGTTCTACACGTAACCGTGACGTAACCCATTCCTCTCATCGGAGTCGTGCCGCCGACTACGACTAAAGGTATAATTCCGAATACGGCGGCAGACTGCAAACCACAGACGGCAGACTGCAGCGGCAAAGCGCAAGCGGCAAGCGACAGTACCGGTTCTACTGTATTTATACGAAATACATTCCAAACACGACGTCACTGTCGCCTGCCGCTGTTGCCTGCCTCTGCCGCTGACCACATTACCGCTCCGAAACCAGTAGTGTGGTCGACCGCACGCATTTTGGATCCAGAAATGAATTTCCCGGTGGAAGAATAATACGCTCTGAAGCAAATTGAGAAATTTCTAAGTTACAACTAAGTCTTACATCTACGTTACAAACGTTTGACAACTACATCAAGAAGGAGTTGCAGTTATCTTAAAGACAACCAAGCTGTTCCTCTGGAGTTGAGGAGTTGTTGAGTTACTCGCGATACTTGTAATTCCTCCCAGTTCTGATATTCCAAAGAAAATTTAAGTTTCCAAAGAATTTTGAAGGTTCTAATGAACTGCAATTAACTCAAAAGGGCATTGAGTTCTTGACTGTTATTATTGTTAAGGAGTTTCCAAGACAATTACAAATACTTGTCATAGATGGTGGAAATGTCAGACATTCTTTCAGGTAAAAACCACTGTTTCGCCTTTAAGTAATGGAACTGCAAAGATCTGTTGCCGATAAACTGCAAATGAGAACTGCCGCCGCGTGGTCGCCTTCGGAAGCATAGTAACCACAATCGGCAGCAGCACTGTGGTTGTCGTCTGCCGCTTACAGTTGACGTCGGTCGCTGTCGCTGTGTTCGGAATTGTACCTTAAGAGGGGAAACACCGCGGTATAAAATTAACGAATAACTTGAAATGTTAATATGAAATGAGGAAGAAAAGCATTATAACTCATATCGAAAAAGGTAATGTTAATTTAAAAAATTGCTGTAGTAAACCAATGTCACATTTATTTTTATCACGTTTAATTAAATTTTTGTTTAATAACTATACTGTGTACGTTACATTTATACAACTATTTATATTGTTGCGTTTATTTTATAATTTATTTACATTAATTGAACACTAATTTATTTAACACACTAAACTACTTGTACACTAGACTAGACACTACATAATTTATTTGTACTGCTTCGCTTTCGGATCTTATGTCGCGTTCACTTCTGCTTCTCTACTTCTAACTAACTCCCTCGATCACAAGCCCCCTTATATATACACTCACAACCCCGATAAAGAACGTTCTAGTATATTCTAGAACGCCTACGCAGGAAATGTTCATGCAGCTGTCTTGTACGCGTCGTAGTTATTCTTTTGAAGGAGTAAACATGTGTCGCTTTGTTTACTTCTCGCATTACACTGCCCCCGCCTTAGAGACGTTTCGTCTCGGAACGTATCCCTGGTAGGCCCATGCAGGAACCTGCAGTTAGCCCCCCGCTTACAGCGAGACGTGGCGTCAAAATAACAGGGGACCGTCTTCCCGAGTCGACATGGTGCAGGCCCAAAACAGCAGACTAAAACTTCCACTCCGGTATTCTTCAACACTACTTCCAGCATATTCCGGACAACCCTCCAGTCCAGCTGATCTCGTCCAGCACCTAACTTGGGGACAGCTAGCTTCCTGATGTCGAGCTCCAGCAGTCGGTCTCGTAGCCTATGCAAGGTTCGCCATACATTGTGATAACATGGTTTAAGGGACCCGATCTCCTTCGTAACCAGATAAAAGATGTGTCTTACGTTGTCACGTAGTTCCAGAACCTTGCCAATTTCCGGGAGTTGCTCTCTGAGTTGTTCCAAGCGCCCGTACTTCTTCTTGAAAACCGTGGCGATACCTCGTGACATTACCAGGTCGGCGGACACACAATGGGCCAACGAGTATTCTTCAGGTACGCTGAACAAATCCTGTTGTCTTTCACAGGTTACCCCATACTGTGCTTTTCCGGTACCCCCGTAGGCGCTCATAAATTCTTCGAAGGAAAGTTCGTTCTCCTGCGCCAATGTGTTTCTTACTCGGGGAACCTCCGCCTCATCGTGCGACCCCTCATAGGGTGCCAACCGATTAAAGTGCACCACTCTCGGCTTGCCGTTTGGTAGTTTGCTTACCCGGTAGAGCACGTCATTGATTCGTTTCTTCACAACATAGGGACCTTCCCAATTGGTCTGTAATTTAGGGGACATACCACGTTTCTTCTGTGGGTTGTACAGCCAAACTCGATCTCCCATTTGGTAGCCACCCTCTTTAGCGTTGATGTCGTAACGCTCTTTGATGCGATCACTGGCGATATTTAGTTGGTACCGGACTTGATCGTGAATTTCGTTCATCCTTTGTCGCATCCGGGAAACGTAATCTTCCCCCGAAACGTCCTCGTCCGGTCTAGCACCAAAGATTAGATCACAGGGCAGTTTAAGTTCTCGCCCAAACAGGACTTTGGCTGGAGTTTGTCCTGTCGACTCATGAACGGCCGAGCGGTAGGCCATCAGGAAGAACGGCACGTGTTCGTCCCAGTCTCGTTGATGTGACGAGACCATTTTCGCCAGATAGCGGTTGAGGGTGCGATTCATCCGTTCTACCATGCCGTCAGACTGAGGGTGAAGGGCCGTGGTTCTTGTTTTTCGTACCCCAAACTTCTCACATATCCTCCGGAATAGGCCACTCTCAAAGTTTCTTCCTTGATCCGAGTGTAATTCCATGGGTACTCCAAACCGGCAGATCAGCTCCTTCACGAGCACATCGGCCACTGTCTCTGCCTCCTGATTAGGGAGAGCGTACGCTTCTACCCACTTCGTAAAATAGTCCATTACGACCAGGATGTATTTATTCCCCTTTTCGGTCTCAGGGAAGGGTCCTGCTATATCAATAGCGATCCTTTCGAAGGGGCTTCCGACGTTATATTGCTTCATGGGAGCTTTCGTTCGTCTTTGTGGCCCATTACTTGCAAAGCATGTAGTACATTTCTTGCACCAGTCCTTCACGTCGTCTGAACAATTGATCCAGTAGAAGCGCTCCCGTACCTTCTGCAGCGTTTTCTTGATCCCTAAATGTCCGCCAGACGATCCGTCGTGAAGGTGCCGCAAGACCTCCGGGATTTTACTGGAGGGAATTACCAACTGCCGTCTTTCCTCCGTCCCGTCTTGGCTCTCCAGTACGCGTTTTAGTAGTCCATCCTCAACCACTAGCGAGTCCCACTGTGCCCAATAGCTCTTGAGTTTTGGCGAGCCAGGTGATACCTTTTGCCACTCAGGACGCTCTCCTCCCTCTTTCCAAACCAGGATTTCTTTGAGAACCGGGTCTTTTCCTTGCTCTTGTCGTAACGAGGATGGTGTCCATTCCTCGGCGACCACGGTCGTTCGATAGACTTTCTCGGACTTTTCCTCAGCTCTATGACAATGAGGACACTCATCAGGGCATGGTCTTCTCGAGAGTGCGTCTGCGTTTCCATGACTCTGTCCTGGCCGATGTTCTATGACAAAGTCATACTCCTGGAGCCTCTCAATCCAGCGAGCGATCTGTCCTTCGGGATTCTTAAACTGGAGGAGCCATTTAAGAGCAGCATGATCGGTCCGGATCAAAAACCTCCTTCCACACAAATATTTATGGAAGTGCTCGATGGACTTGACGATGGCCAATAATTCACGCCGGGTGACGCAGTAATTCCTTTCCGGTTTGGAGAGTACCTTGCTGAAGTATCCAAGGACACGTTTTTGTCCCTCCTGACGCTGCGACAGAACACTTCCAATTCCCATATTGCTCGCGTCGGTGTCCAGGATGAACTGTCCTTCTGGCAGAGGAAAACTCAGCACTGGGGCACTGGTCAACTTCTTCTTCAGCTCATCGAAGGCAGACTGGCATTCCTCATCCCAACAGAAGTTTCGTCCTTCTTCCGTGAGCCTTGTCAACGGCTTAGCGACGTCGGAGAACATCCGGACATATCGTCGGTAGTACGTGCAGAGGCCCAGAAATCTCCTCAACTGGTGTTTATCTACCGGTATTGGCCACTCCTTCACCGTACTTGTCTTGTCCGGATCAACGGCGACGCCCTCTCTGCTCACTACGTGCCCTAAGTACGAGACCTTCCTTCTGAAGAGTTGACATTTCTTCGGGTTCAGTTTCAGCCCCGCACCTCGCAGTCTCTGGAAGACGTCCTCTAAGTTTTTCAGATGTCCTTCGAAGGTCTTACCCATCACGATGACATCGTCCAAATAGACTAGGCACGTTTTCCACGTCAGACCCATTAGCACGCTCTCCATCAGCCTCTCAAACGTCGCTGGGGCATTACAAAGTCCGAATGGCATGACTGTAAAATGCCACAGGCCGTTACCAAAGGTAAATGCCGTCTTTTCCTTATCGGCAGGGTCCATTTCGACTTGCCAATAGCCGCTTTTTAAGTCCAAGGTCGAAAATATCGTGGATCCAGCAAGGGTATCGAGTGTGTCGTCGATACGTGGTAGCGGGTAGCTGTCCTTTTTGGTGACACTGTTCACCTGCCGGTAGTCTACACAGAATCGAGTAGTCCCATCCTTTTTCTTCACCAGTACTACCGGCGAGGCCCATGGACTGCTTGACGGCTCGATGACCCCGTCCCGCTCTAGGTCCGTGATGATTTTCTCGGCTTCCTCCCGTTTGGCCAAGGGTAGTCGTCTTGCTGTTTGTCGAATCGGTTGTGTCTCGCCCGTGTCAATTTTGTGTGTCACGACCTTGGTCTTTCCCAGCTTTCCATTCTCGGTGGTAAATATATCCTGGTATTTATTTATTAATCCATTGGCCTTCTGTTTCTGTATGGGTGAGAGAAACGCACTGGTTTGGGAAAGAATTTGTTTCAAGTCCTGCGGAGTGTGTCTGGACCTTTCTTCCTCACTAACGCCCCTGACGATGGCTGATGCGGCTATACATGTTCCCAGCTTCGTACCCTTCTTGATGGTGACCGGGTACTGATTGATGTTAAGTAGCCGCACAGGCACTTCCCTTGAGAGAGTAACGAGCGCCTTTCCTACCAGTACCCCCCGAGCCAGTCGATTGTCATCGTTTTCTGGTTCGATCACGGCTGGAATTCCCTCTTCCACAACACCCCTCAGACAGGTAGAGGTGATCGTTTCGCTTCGTTCCGGGAGAATCACATCCTCTGCCATTATTACGTCTAACACAAAGTTGTCACGATTATGTAGCAGTAATTCTTCTTGACCGATCCTAAACACTCGGTGTCCGAAATCCAACTGGAATCCATGATTCCTCATGACGTCCATTCCCAGTATGACGTCTTCCTCAATTTCGGCTATGAGAACAGGATGGTCAAACTTTACTCGTCCCAACGTCATGCTAACCGTCGCTTCACCGTGTATTACTGCCTTCTCCCCAGTGGCAGTTCCCAATTGCCACCTACTTGGCCTAATCTTCCTACGGTCCCTCACAACTTCCGAGCGTACGATCGTTTTCGTAGCTCCCGTGTCCACAAGCATGGCGTGGGATCTCCCGTCGATAGTGCCATCGACGTACGCATTCCCCAATTGGTGGGAAAACGAGGCTATACTGGCCCGGGGGTTTCCACTGCTACGGGTCGACGTTCCCCCTTTCTTATCGACCCGCATTAGTTTTCCTGGGCCTTTGCCGGCGCCGCTGTTCTGGGCCGCTTGCAAGAACTCTTCACATGGCCCACTTCGCCACAGTTCCAACAGCGAACTACCTTCTTCTTCGCCGACAGCATCTCCATGATCTGCTGTAGGACCCTTTCCACGAGTTTCTCAGTATCTACTTCCTCTGTAACCGCTCGAACACGGCCGTGACCGCGGGAGGCTTCCATAGCTGCATCATGCTCCAGTGCGATGGCGAGCGCGTCCATTAATGTTTTCGGTCGAGCTAGTCTCAGGGCCCTCTGCAGTTCCTGGTCCCGCAGCCCGCTCACGAACGTCTGCACTGCGAGGCACTCCATCATCTGTTCCAGTGCCGTGGGATACGCCAACCTCACTAGTCTGGCTACGTCCGCTTCGAACTCCTGCAGGGTCTCGTTCGATCTCTGACGGCGATTGGACATTTGTGATTGATGGACTTGCTCCAGATGTGTTTGGCCGAACCGCATTTCCAGTCGCCTCAGCAGCTCATTGTAATTCCCGGCTTCCTCGGTGGATAGCGTCTGAAGAACTTCCAACGCCTCTCCACGTAAGGCTACCGTTAGGGAAACAGCTTTCTCGTGAGGGGACCAAGCGTTAGCCTCCGCTGCTGCCTCAAACTGCTTCTTGTAGCTGGCTCACGGAATTTTTCCATCGAACGTTGGGGGCGTCACTCGATTGATGGATATCGAGTTCTGTTGAACGACCGCCTTTATTTCTTCCTTCGTCTCGCCGCTACTGACTCGCTTTAGTCGTTCTTCCAACTGCTTCGTCTTCTGATCAATTTCGTCTTCTTTCCCCTCGCCGCTACTGACTTGTGCTAGTCGTTCTTCCAACTGCTTGATCTTCTCTTCAATCTCCTTACGCTGAGCCTCCATCTGGTCGGTTATCTCTTCCCTCTGGGCGGCGATTTGAGCAGTAATATCTTCCCTCTGGGCGGCGATTTCTTCCCTCTGGGCGGCGATTTCTTCCCTCTGGGCGGCGATTTGAGCAGTGATGTCTTCCCTCTGGGCGGCGATTTCTTCCCTCTGGGCAGCGATTTGTGCAGTGATGTCTTCCCTCTGATCGGCGATTTCTTCCCTCTGGGCAGCGATTTGAGCAGTGATGTCTTCCCTCTGGGCGGCGATTTGAGCAGTGATGTCTTCCCTCTGGGCAGCGATTTCTTCCCTCTGGGCGGCGATTTGCTTCGTGATGTCATCCTTCTGGGCGGCGAACTGCTTTGTTATGTCGTCGTCTTCGAACTCTAAAACTTCCGGGTCCTGGCCATTTTCTTTCAAAAATGCCGAGAGTCGGTCCTGGAGTTCGGTCTTCTTCCCTCCTGTTTCCAATTCCCGTTCCTCGAGTTCTTTTTTTAACTCGGCCACTTTTAATTCGCGTAACTTCTTCATGATCCGCTCTTCTGACACCAATGTTGCGTTTATTTTATAATTTATTTACATTAATTGAACACTAATTTATTTAACACACTAAACTACTTGTACACTAGACTAGACACTACATAATTTATTTGTACTGCTTCGCTTTCGGATCGTATGTCGCGTTCACTTCTGCTTCTCTACTTCTAACTAACTCCCTCGATCACAAGCCCCCTTATATATACACTCCCAACCCCGATAAAGAACGTTCTAGTATATTCTAGAACGCCTACGCAGGAAATGTTCATGCAGCTGTCTTGTACGCGTCGTAGTTATTGTTTTGAAGGAGTAAACATGTGTCGCTTTGTTTACTTCTCGCATTACAATATCCTAATAAAAATAGAAGAATATACAAATGTTTTGTTAAAATTAGACGATTTTGTTGAAAAAAACGAATTCTAACTTATAAGCAACAAATTTGGATGTCGCTTTACGTACAGTTCCGTAACACATCTCGTGAGACCTATGTCACATGACCTTGAGCGAAACCAGATGGACCTTTGCGGTACCAAGGGGAAAGAGGAAACTGATTCCAGTGGCGGGTAAAATAGTTTCTTGTAAATAAGAAATTGTTGCAACATTTATCGCCAAAAATAAATTAAGGTAAACTGGTAAATTTCCACACCACCTATGAGGTATTACCATGGCGCGTTGACATTTTTAAAGGGATGATTCGCCTGCAGCCATACAACCCAAATAAAATAACTTCAACAAAATAACTTAAATAAATAAACAAGTCCTTAACAAAATAACAAATAAATAAATTCTCAACAAAATAAAATAAAAGATAAATTCTCTAGGTATAAAATAAATGAATTCTTTAAAAAATAAATAAACTCTATAAAGAAATAAATGCACTGCGTCCCCATATGACAAAATAAAATAATATAAACTGTGAAAAATGGACTCAACCTGATAAAATGTTTCTTAGCATGCTGTTCGTGCAGGTAGTCTGGTTTGGAGAAGTTTTTTCTGGAGACCCCGAACTTGACGTTTCATCAGAATCGCTATCATTACCAAGAGTAATAACAATCGGTTCTATTACTCTGTCTATTCGTGGGTCTAATCCCCAAAATTTTTCTTCTTCTTTGACAACGTGTTGAATACATTTTATCCATGCATTAGCTGTAACAGCACTCACCGCAGTTTCTAAAAGAATCGTTACACCACTACACCAGCTATTTTAAATGATACGTTTTTATGTGCGACTTCGCTTTTTATTTGGGCCCAAATTAGTTCAATATAGGATTCAACTCGCAGTGATATGGTGGTAATCTTAAAACCGTAAACCCCTTTTCCCTAATGATTTCATCCACGACTAATTTTAAATAATTTTGTTTGTATTGACGAGCAATTCGAAGCAATTCCGGTTTGAGCATGGTGTCGTCGCAAGCTATATTCTTAGATTGTAACCAATCGAATAGGTCCGCTTTTCTCCACTGTGATGTTGGAAGTGGTTCTGCACGACGGCTGTGATAAGGCGCATTATCCATAACAATAACTGAACCAGGTTCCAAGCGTGAGAGAATGGATTTGAACCACGTTTCAAACACGTCCGAATTCATATCTCCATGATAATCACCGGTTTTTCGTGATTCGAAAACGTTTAACCCACCCTCCACAAAACCTGAGTCACTTCCGATATGTGTAATGATTAACCTGCGTCCCTTACCCGACGGTGATCTTAACCCGGTCGAAAGCCCTTCCAGAAAAGCTATTCGATGATCTGTAACGGACAAATCTTGCCACACTTTGGAAACCGTATGCCCCGCGTTTATCCATGTCTCATCCAAATAGTAGATCATTTTCTCGCCGCGAAATTTTCGAATTTGTCTCAAATAATCTCTACGCCAAAAAACAATATCTTCTTTCTCTACCACCGCGCTGTTACGTTTTCTCTTGCAGTATTTAAAGTTCATTTCACGCATAGTACGAATTAAAACTTGTCGTGATATCTTAGGCAAAGTATCGTCATTTTGTATATCGAGATGAATTTTCTTTAACGTCGGAATTTCGTTTCGAAAGAAGAAAGAATGGATTTTTCGACGAATAGCACATGATAGTCATCTAAAATGATTTTTCGCGGATCCGTTTTTACCACTTTTCTATTTCCGGCCGTTATTTCCCCACGCGAAGGGTGTCCTCGTAAAATCCTAAAAATGGTGGCTTTCGATACTTTTGTAAAATCCGCACACATCTCTGTCGCATCGTGAACCGTTAAAGCGGGAAAACGCGCGCGAATCCCTTCATACACGTTCTTCACCATTTGCCGCTCACCCCGAGTTAAGTAATGTGACTTTACCTTTTTGTTGAGAGTGCTGCTACAGCTAGGTTCACATTTATTCATTTTGTTACGTGGTACCTGGTATTCACTATTCACTGATATTAATACACTAATATTTTCGCGAGATAACCGCGCCACTCCACCAATGGTTTTCGGCGCACACTTCACAGGTGCAGCGACGATGCCATTTTTTCTCGGTATTTACTGGTTCGGTGCGGGAGGGAAAGAATAAGACGGTAATACTTGGCAACGCCAAGTAAACGCGCGAGGGTTTTCTGGGATGTTGCCGTTCGTACAAAAAGGACCTATCATAGTTACGCGTACATATGATTTTAAAAGATTTTACGTGTTGCATTGAAAATTAGAAACAAAAATTAAATCTACTATTGCAATACCTAAATGTATTAACTTGTTATTCCGCAACACTTATGTTTTTGTGGCGTTTTGTCATTGAACATAATATGTTCCAATATGAAATTTTGTGTAATATATATGGCAACGCGGTAATAATGACGTAGGTCTCACGAGACCTGTTACTGGAGAGTAGTTAAGTAATTCTAATGATTTGTTCATTACATTGCATATGGTTTCGGTAAATAGATTGTTGCTAAAAATTTAGGCAATTTTTCTCCCGATCTCCTGGCAAGGCCGCCGTTGCAAGTTAGATTCGATTACCTCAAGCTGTACACCATTGTAACAAAAAATATACTCTACGAATAGAAGATTTACGTTATTTCAAACTTATCCTGTAATTACTGGAGGTAACGGAATAAGCAAACTTTTCAAAGTGATTGAAAACACTAAAGGGACTTATACACTATATACATTGTCCAAACAGGTTGTATCTAATCAGGATACTGTTTGTTTCAACATAACTTTTCCTTTGGTAGTGAGCTGTAAACTTTTATCTACAGCGAATCGAACACTCTTGACGACTTATTTTTATCTCGTCTGCTGGAGTGCAATCTAGAAGATTCAAATTTTGAACTATTCTATTTTATAGAATAGGCATGACACTAATTAGGTATTTATAATTATTTATTCATTTTTGCCATATAAACTGACGTTTATTGACGTCAAATCGAACCTATAAAGTCATTGTTTATTTTGTTCTCCGGTTTAAAATGTTTTAATACGCTGTCTATTCAATTCTGCCGTATAAAGTGATGTTTTATATGTTTAAAATTGTTTTTGTCGTTGTCAAGGTTGCGGCACTGAAGTTGTCATCTGTCAAATTTTCTCTTTAAAATTGGACTTACTCCGCTAAACGTCAGTTTATATATGGCAAAATTGAATGAAACGTTTAAACGTTTAACGTAAAGCGTTTAAACATATCGCTCTTTAAACGTTCATTTTATCCGCTTGTATAATAAATAACTATTACCTTTGACATGAGTACTGACTACTTGACTCTATCTTCGTTCTCGCCAGTTGGCTTTATATCTCTTCTTGTTTATATTCGTGAAGCTTCTGGAATGTTCTTTGCTAATTTTGAGAGGTATCGAAGCTTTTCCGAGAAAAGCTACTTTGGTTCTTTGAAGTCACTACCTGTGGTCTGCCGATTGACCGTGTTTGTCTCGACTACTTGCAACCTCCCAGGTGCTCGTGCTGTCAATTTGAACATCATATTCGTGATCAGTGACCTCGAAAACCCCCGAGTACCGAATTTGGGCCAGTTCTGACTCTCATTTACAAAATTTTGAAATCTTCCAAAAGGCGTCTCAAAAAATGCATTTTTTAAATGCATCTTTGGCTGCAGCAATGCAATTTCCGGTTTGCCAGAGACACAAAGTAGCCACATTTTTGACAAAAATTTTTGGAAGAGAATGCAAAAAACCGCAGTCCGATCCGTCCTTATCGAAAAAATTCCGAACTTTTGTGCTTTATTGCCTCGACTAAGTTAATTAGTTCATTAGAGTGCGATTCGCTTATTTTTAGAATAAACTTTATATTTTTACAAACGGTGTAGGTGCGTTATATACATTTGTACATCAATAACTTCGCAAAAGTGTTTACGAAAATGCGATCCGGTAACGTTATCAGAAATTGGCTCCCATCAATATTCCATTTTCTTGGTTTTATTACGAATCGTAATCGAACGTCTCCATCTTGTAGTTCCTCTTCAGAAATTCAATTTGCCAAGGAAAACCACTCGTGACAATCCTTAAACTGATTGAGCGGATATTGAATTCTTTGAAAAATGACTAAAGAGGTGCAGCTATTAATCAATTTAAAAAATATAACGTACGCATAATTTTCAGCAAACGACGAGAGCACTTGATGTTTTCAGGGAGCGTAAGTTGAAGTGTATTTCAATAAAGCGGCTGAAAGAAACATTGAAAACAGCCTTCATTTCGAATGCATTAAAGTCGGACAAAAGCTCCCCAGCCGGTCCCTCATTTGGATTCAGTCAGTTTAAAAACCGCCCTTAGTGAAACTTAGAAAAAACATCCCACGAAATAAGTCATCTAAATTCAAATTTTCACATTCGACTCTTTTGCCATGGTAAACTTTCCCAGACAAATAAGGGGCTGTTTTCATTAATTTTAGTTCGACAGTTTCAACGTTATGTTCTAAGAAAAACAAGAGTTTCCTTCGGGGAAAGTTTCAACTCGCGAGAAGTTGTTGCCGTTAATACTTTACACGATCGAGGACGAGAAAACATTCACAGACTTATTCCTAATCGAAGAGAGTTAATTGTCTGCAAAGTGAGGAGATATTCTATATTTTAGAACTTTTTCTGTCTACACTATAAATATGTTTTCGTTTTGAAATGACTCTGAAACTGAATCTTATTTTTAAGTGCTCTTAGAAGATGAGTTTAGAATAGAAGGAACAAGTATGGTACAAAATTAATTTAAAGCAGTCTTGATTGTAGCCAAACTAAAGAAATTTATGGTGGTTTGAAACAACACTGAAATTAACGAAACGGAATTTACAGTATTATCCGGAATTATCTGTATATGTTGGCGAATAACTTTTACCAATTTTAGGAGTTTCCTAGTTTTGATATATTGGGTGCTAGGAATGAAGGAATAGAGGTTATTTTAATAACGTCGTTTCATCTACCAGAACTGCAGTGCTCTGTCACCCAAATCTAATAAACTATATATGATCTATATTAATTAACGTTTGTTATTTAAGAGGACTCACAAAGTTAATATTACAGGAAAAATTAATTTACACGTTTATAGTTGCACTTGTTGTCATGTTCACATATAATATTTGAATAATCGCTACACAAAATTCACTCCACAAACTGAACATCAAATAATGTTAAATTGGGTTCAACTACTACGGTATATGGGATGTACATATACGCTTTAAGTCGATGTAGCCGTTTTCCAATGTTTAACATCAATCACTATTCACTATGTATCATTATCACTTATCACAATCTAGTATCACGCGCTACCAGCTCCAGTCTCTCTTACCTACAGTGATAATTTTTTTAAGTAAATGTTCGGCAGAACTTTTTATGTTCCCAAAGAATTTTTGATTCTTTCTATGCTCAACATATACTATACCAAAATCCGATTTACTTCACGAGTGACTCATCGCCACAAGTTGCGAGTGGCACACGTAAAACTCATAAAATCACATCCCTACTTCGAGCGATTCGCCGCTTTAGCAAATTTTCAACGTAAAGAGAGAGACAGAGAAAAGCGGCCAAAATTTAAAAATCCGCTCTATAAAACATAAGTCAAAACCCGTAGAATGGCAATATGGAGAAAGTTGTTTACAATACGTACACGTGTCGGATGAACAGTGTCGTGCCCGGCGAAATACACGCTAGTCAGTAACACGTGTGATATTCGTTATTATTTTTCATTAGGCAATATTTCTTCCAGTCATCTGATTTCTGTAATAGCGTTATAATTATTTCAATATTATAGTTGCAAACTAACATTGTTTCATTCCATTAAATGATATAACTTCGCGTATTTATATTTCGAAGACAAAATGAAACATACACGCCCCTGTTTCTACTTTCCCCTCACTTCTTCATCCCGCGGAGGACTAATGGCTTCTAGGAATTCACTCCGAGATGAATCGAAACTCGGGTATAGCTATGGCCAAAATAATGCACAAAAAAGGGATAATATCTTGAAACTTCAAATTAATGGTCTTACTCACTTGATATAATGTTGCTACAATTTTAAGTTTTTGTTCCTATAAATTTTCTATTTGTACAGTCTTTTAGTCAGTTAGTTAGTTAGTCATCAATGTCATCATTCTATCACTTTGTGGGATTTCACGATTCATGATTCAATATTACGACAATATTTCAGGCTGTAGCGTCAATTTTTTGTGGTGAATAATCCAGTTAGTCGTTACATTTCGTGTCTCCGTCCCTCACTGTCTTGACTGACCGAAGACTTTGTACAGACAATATTTCCAGGAATAAAAATATCATATTTGTAGAAAAGCGGGTTCGGTATTCACATCCACGTCGGCCTCGTTCTCGCTCCAAATTCGATTAGGCACACCTAATACAAGCGCGTAGAGGTACGTCCCAGAGGTACAAATTGGCGAATTTCCGAGTCGAACCTCCAAATGGAATTATAGAAAAGAGGCTTTCTGTTTTCGCGAGCTCAGCCACCCCCCTTTATTTATATAAGTAGAGACGCGGATGGCATATCGTTGATGAAAGGTGCGGTTAATAAGTAAGGCCTCATTGGGATAATGAACGAACAAAGTGGTTACGTCTGAGTCGGGAAGCTCGATTTGGTTAGGCGCCTAAAAGGGAAGTTTATGTTCCCGAAATGGGAATTTGAATAATGTCGACGGGATGGCGGATAGAGAGGAATTTTTCCCGTGGAAGCGTGAGAGGAGGGGGAGGGTTCGTGTTTACGGCGTTCGGAGATTCTTTACGAGAATTTGGGGTTGAAATTTCGAAAAGGGGAAACACCCACGATTTTGCCTTAATGTTAGTCATACACATCTCACAAAATTTCATCCACCTACTCAAACTGTATGTAAGGATAGCAACAATCGATGATCCAATCATAAAAATCTTTTCCATATACTTGCGCTACGTTCAAATGCAAGTATGAAATACGAATGGTTACCACTCCACATTTATCTTATTTTTCTTCCAGTAATTTATAAATATGTTGAAAAATGGAAGTAGTACGTCAGCAGCGACTGAGATTAACTCAGTTTTGATAAACTTCACTTTTACTAATTCACTAAATATCGTCCCAATATTCACAATTTTTTGTCTATTAAATCTGCTCTACAGCAACACAAAATTACATTTTTGAAAATGTTTTAAACCACTGAAACATTTGTAAAATATTTTTAATACTTCTAAATATCCTACATTAAAACTTTGTCATTAAATGCTATTATGACAATATTCGGAAAAATTTTACTTTCCCGTATACAAATGCTTAAAGAAGGCAAACAGTGTTTTGAAATTTGTAAGAGTAACATTTGTTTAAATTTGTCCCTGAAACATTAAAAAAAGTTTATACGTTCTATATATAATTTATATCAATCTCATGCCACTCTTTTGGAAAATTCTGGTGGAACGAGTTTTAAAACACCATTTTAAAATGTTTCATAACGACAATTTTAATTAAAGCATTGCGATGATTTTCTACATTGTCCATAAATATTTCAATAATTTTCGAAAACATTCAGACTAATTGTTAATTCATTCAAAAAAAAATTGAGATCATTTTAACATACTTCTTAAGGGTGGTTCCGCTAAAAATCGTTAAAATATTACGCAAGTGTATAGTCTTTACGAATCCAGTGTAACAACCGACTGCCGACGAGAAAGAAAAACACAAACGAGCCGCCTCCATAGGCGCGCGGAATATTTTTTACTCACTTAGTCAGTAAAATTTCATAGAATAATTTTACATGAATTGTAAAATAATAAAAAAAAGTAAATAGGTAAACATAATACTACTACTACTATTAGGAATTTTATTAATTTGACGAGAATGATATAAGCGTTATCAAGAACTATAACTGTATTATTAGGGATATTGGGCAGAAGTTTATCTTTAAACCACTTTTCAAACAATTCGGCATCCATATCCTGATGATAATCGGCGAAATTCTTATTCAGAAAGGGGGCAGGCACAAGAGAGCCTATACTGGGTTTGTCATTAATCGCTGAAAGATATCTTGAAGTTCAAAGAGAACCCTATGTATGCTTCGTTGACTACAAGAAGGCTTTCGACCGCATTGAGCATCAGAAGTTAATTGAAGTCCTGCAAGAGATAGACCTGGATGGATGAGATATAATAACTATACGTAATATCTACTGGAACCATAAAGGATGCGTCCGCACACAAAACGGAAACACCGAGTATGTTGACATACAAAGAGGAGTTCATCAAGGCTGCCTCCTATCTCCCCTACTCTTTAACGTGTATGCGGAACATATAATCAGATCATCACTTCAAAATCGATCAGAAGGAGCAAAGATAAACGGGGTGATAATTAATAATATCAGATATGCGGATGACACGGTAGTCATAGGAGAAACAGCAGAACAACTACAGGTATTAATGAGTATCCTGACAGAAGAGAGTAACAGGGCAGGATTAGAGGTGAATGTTACAAAAACTAAAACAATGGTTTTCTCCCGAGGAACAAACCAACAGGATACATTTGTCACCATAAATGGACAAAATCTCCAGAATGTTCAGGGTTACATCTACTTGGGCAGAGAAGTAAACAGGCAACTAGACCACTCAGTAGAGATCAGACGACGAATTGAAATTGCTAGATCGGGTTTCACCAAAATGAAAAACTTGTTATGCCATCCAAAACTGTCTATAACAACCAGGCTACGAACTTTAAAATGCTACATATGGTCCCTACTGCTTTATGGATGTGAAACGTGGACATTAAAACAGGATGATATTAACAAAATAAATGCATTCGAATTGTGGTTATATAGAAGAATGAGAATGCTAAGGATAAGCTGGACAAGAAGAACGACCAATGAAACAGTTCTGAACAAAATGAATACTCGCCTACTTTTAATCAACTTTATAAAGCTCAGAAAAACGAGTTATGGTCATATCATGCGACACAAAGAGTATGAACAAATCCAACTAATACTGGAGGGAAAGATCGACGAGAGACGTGGCATCAGAAGAAAGAAAAAATCTTGGCTCAGAAACATACGAGACTGGACACATACTAGTGGGAACAATCTAATTCATAAAGCACAGGGCAGAGAAAGTTACGCCATTTTGATCGCCAACCTCAATAGAGAAGGCACCTAGAAGGAGGCTGTCATCAACCCAACCACGTTGAATTACTTCATGGGTGTCAAACCATGTTTCGTCTAAATATACAATGTTGCTCGCTGATTCCAGAAATGACTTAATTTGTCTTAAATAATCCTGACGCAAAGCAACAATACGAGGTGACTCCATGATGACCATTCGAGAATCTAATTTTTTATGTTTAAATCCGCAACTTAACAGAATTGACCTTAAAGTGTCTAAAGATTTATCTTTATATTCCTCAAAAGACTGTAATTTTTGAAAAGTGGGCACTTCGTTTCTAGCATAAAAATCGTAAACGGTTCTGCGTATAACGTCTTTAGCAGCGTCATCTAATTCTTTGAACTTCCTTTGTTTACCTAATCTATTTTGATCATGATCTACAATTCCTCGCTGAATTATTTTATAAATTGAAGAATATGGAATTAATGTCAAGTCTGAAATTTCTAAAATTAAGCCGCGAACCGATTGTTCGGGGTGTCTTTGTTGGAGACGCTGAAACATATTTAAAATTACTGTTTGTAATTAAGGATGTAAATCCTTATTTGCAAACTCCCAAGAAGGAGACGAGGAAGAACAAGAGGGTTGAGTAGTCACGTTTTCCACATCAACTCGCACTGTTTCTGTCGCCCATGGTCTCCAAAACGCCATTCCGATTACAATTAATTATTATTATAAATATAAAAACGAACGGCAAATTATATGATTATGAAATTAACTTAAAAACAAACAAAATACCTCTATAACCTGTCTCGGTGATGTAAACCGCGCCAACACTGGTAAAAGAAAAGACTGAACGACTGAAGTGAAGACACGTGTTCGAGTCGTCGGAGGAGAAGGAGAGACGTTCCAGGAAAGATCCAATCGTCCAAAACGTTTATGAATCCACTACAGCACAAGCGAGAAGAGCAAACTATTGACAATATTTAGGCGTGTGACTGCTCCGCGTGAATTTGGTGAGGGGGGATTGTACAGGACGAGTTCGCTAAATAACTTATCATGTATCGAGCATGCCGTATATGTTGTTATTGATCGATAAACGTATAAGCTTGTATTATGTTGGTTGTTACATTGGTTTCGTAAAGACTATATCACAACGTTTTTAAAATAGGTGTTATTAATTATTAAATAACATTGTCACGCTTAATGTTCGAGGGGCACTTAAAGATGCGCCGTTGAGTAGTTGTAACTAGAGGGAAAGGAACGAGGTAAACATACCACACATTTAATTCGACGGCGAGAGAATATAAACATGACATAGAGGGGACGCTTTCTCCATTTAAACATTTAAAAATACTAACTAGGGAAGAGAGAATGTCTAAATACCTTAGCGCCTCTATAGTATTATAAAGCTGAACAAAACACAAATAAGCAAAGAAAAAAACAAAGCACAATAATGAACAAGGCAAAATTGGCATAGCTTACATGATTTTAAAGACCAGAGCAACAGGTGTCACGAAAGGCATTTGGGCAGTTTTCCAGGTTGCTCCCATCGCGCAGTATCATGTCGCATGTGAACTGATCATCACTGCCCCAGTAAGGAGACGATATAATTCGGAGTATCTCGTGTATTTATTGCATCTTCCGTTATTCTCCTCAATGAGTGAGTTGGAATTTGTATTCAGGTACTGTTAGAAGGAAAAACTAATGCGTCCTTATTTGGAGAAGAACCACAATATACTTTTTATATTTTTCGAATGGTTGGCATTTACAACCATTTTTATTGTTGCTTGTTTATTGCTCAACAAAGCAATATAAAAATTACGTACCCACCCACTTAAATTGGAAATAATTTTGCCCCTAATTGTTTCAATAAATCCCCAAAAAACCCAACCCTATCATCTATCGCATTAATTTTCCTCGCAAATCTATTGGATGATGAACATGAATTTAAAAAGACTCGATATAATTCTACTGCTTCCTCTTAAATTCCAAAATGTCCATATCAACATAGGATAATATCTACAATCATTCGAAATTGATATTTCATTGGGAAACTATTATTATTCATTAAGAAACAAATCTACATTGAATTGCTTCAATTTTGGTGATATGGTCTGAATCCAAATTACAGGCTTATACTTCAAGACTGACCCGACGTAAGAAAAATATATAGGCAAACTTAGGATTAGTTGAAATCGTTCCATTAAAATTATTGGTAATGGAAAGAAAAACATAAAAAGTCAGCAAGAGGGTGAGAGACTGCTTAGCCTGGCCGCGCCCTCTTCATACTGTAACTTTTATTTTCTAATTTATTTACACTATCCTACTTATACACTAACACTACACACTACTTAATTTATCTTAGAATATTACTGAACTAATTTATATAACACACTTAACTACTTCCTAACTAATTAATTTATATCACTCTTAAATGTAATTTATTTTTACTGGCCCGTTTTTCGCTTGTTTATTTTGTCGCGCTTCACGTCTAATCTAATCTCTCCGACCGCAAGCCTGCTAATATACATTTCAATTGTGTTCGCGATAGTTCCTGAAATTACTCGAACCTTCTTTTTTTATGCAGAAAGGTCCAGAATATCATAAATCACTTTTCCTTAATGAGATGTTGCGGGAACGCTCGGAACGGTTTTTATTGCTCGCCACTGCGCTTAGTAATCGTAGCCGCGTTCCTTTGAGGAAAGCCGTCGACCGATAAGGATAAACACGTCTCGCGCTACTGTTTACATTTCGCCTTACAATACGCACATTCGTTGTATTTTGTGTTTCGTCTCGTCTGTTTTAAAAAGTTTACACCTCCACGCAACGTGTGATAAGACTGTTAAGTAAGCTAGTTTCCCAAACAGAGAAGCACTTTGAATTACACCGGACAACTTATTGACAATTTGAAGAGTACCTAACTGTAGTGAAGATGTTAAATTGGTAAACATTTTAACAAGTCTAAGTTTACTTATACCTTTATAGCTGTATGTTCACAACTAATCAGGTCACTAAAAATTAGGAAGAATACGAATTTTCTGAAGAAACCAAATACTTGATTTGGATGTCACTTTAGAGGGTTTCCAATCACTTTGGAAGGTTTGCTTTTAAATCACATTTCGTTTCAGTAAATAGACTTGTAGTTAAATTCCAGATATGGCTGTGTAAATCACTCAAATAGAGTGTTTCTTTCTATCTTTTAGCGTTATTAATGTGCTGGTAAACCTTGAATGATTATGATGAGATTTGGATTATCAATGCAGAATAATTACTTTTAGATTTTCTGTGGGTTTCAACCATTTAATATGTCAATATCACTTAATGCAGTCATGATGATGTGAACGAAATATGGAGACTTGGCGTAGTCAGTTCCTAAAGATGATGACAACTTTGTAACTGTACAGTAAGTGTTGGAAATTCCAACATCACTTCTCGTTCAATTATTCCAATATTTTCTTTTTCCTATCAAGCTTATTCTAACTACCATCGACTACCTTTTAAAGGTGCCGGTCTAGTAAGCGGTCTACCTCCAGTCATCTGGTGCAGTATGCGGTCTACCTATTATTAGCGATCTATCATAACTTATGTGGTGAAATATGAAGTCAACTCACTCTTTGATGCAAAGTATAAGACTTAAGCAAGTTTATGACCAAAATCAATAAATGAAAAATATTTATTTCCAAATTAACAAACAAAAATATTCACACCACAACTTAATTAGGTGTGGTACACCGTCTGCATGTCTTCTAAGAATGATACAAAAAGATCATTGGGATTTCGGGTTTTGTTTAAATCTTTCCACGTGAAGTGATCCAGGTGAGACTGGAAATGATGCATAGGCACACCTCTCATTTTCTTCAAAATTGTTATTTTTGCGTCCAACCAAGTTCGTTCGATGCCCTGCGTAAGAGCTCCGGTATCAGGATTAACATAGTTTTGTTGATGATTGACCGTTTCATGTATATATCCTAACTGACTTAGTGTGCTGTATGCCCGCCATTCATCCGAGTGGACATATGAACCGGCTTGGACCTCCCTCTGGATGATCGGTAGGAGTGTGTTCGAATCTCTCCGGAGGACATAGAAATATCTCAACTCACATTTGGCGTCCATGATTTCGGTTGTTTTCGATGTCTTCGTCGGAGTCTTCGGATTCAGCGGGTCGATCTCCTTTGTAACATCCTGCCTCTGTTATGTTTTCTTCGATCTGCAAAACGCGCCTCGTCAATTTGAACAGGATCATTCTGGGATCCTACCATTTGGCCACGAACAGTGTGAGAAACCATTGAGGTACACACCTCCCGGCACATGTTGAACCAATCGAGGACTGTTCCCTTGGCACGTCCAGTGAGCATGACGACAGATTCCACAGGATGATCGAGAACAAACATGGAGACAAGCTCAAGTATCTGAGATATGGTCAGCTTGCTATTCACTCTGCCATTGAGATACATGTAATGGAAAAAACGGTTTCCAGTACGAACGGATCTCGATGTCTGGCAGCCACTTCTTGAACACCGCAGAACAGGTCTAAATTCGCCCCCACGGTCTCTTCTTCTTTTTTCCTGCATCTCACTTCCACCCTTGGTGCAGGGATCCGCGTCGTTCACGGCATCTGTTAAGTCAAATTTCGCTTGATAGAACCCTAGAGAAAAATACTGCCATAAATCGGTAAAGTTCACAAGCGAAATATTATCAATAATATTACTTGTTTATGGCAGACTACCTTTGAAGTTCTTTTCCCACGACGTACCTTTTCTTATGGCCCTCAATAACGCTCGCGATATCTAAATTTCCGAGCAGTCAAGAGAACGTGACCAGAAACGTCAAGGAGAGATTAGGAGCCGTAAGGAAAGGAAATCTGGTGCATTCGGGATTTCCCATCAGCCGCACGCCAAAATTACCCTCATTGGTTAAGTACTTGCAACCAGCCAATGAGCGGTACGAAAACGGGCCATGTAAGTTGGCAACGCCCATGATGTTAAGAGACATTTTTTAGACGTAGTTAAATAGTAGTAGTTGTTCAAGTGACTCAACAGAGTACACACAAATCATTGTTAAGTATTTTCTCATATTCTCACTGTTGTGTTGAATTTTTGTACATAACGTTCAGTAATATAAGTGAATTAGTTAGTAGGTACTTATTAGTTCACTATCAAAAACCTTTGGCACCTATTATTAGTTTAACGGGTGTGTTCGGCATAAGGTTCTAGTAGAATCGAGTGTCGTACCGAATCACGATACAGCATCTATTAGTCGATGTTGCCTTAGGAACACTACACAGGTTTCTTCTGAGGCAGCAATGTTAACATAAAACTCGCGAAGTAACATTATTAGGTGTACTCGCAACAGTAAAAATTTTTAAACTGAGCATTTTGGAAAAATGGGCCCCCTTTTATGCCAAACAAAATAATTTACCACAATGGTATTCATATTCATTTAACAAACAAATAAATAAGCAGGTTAAGGGCATTAAGGGGAGTGATTAAGGGAATTCTGGGTAGACCGCATAATGATCGAAAATACAACAGGTAAGTAGATCGCAAAAGAGCAGGTAGACCGCATACTAGACCGGCACCCTTTTAAATACCATTGCATCTTTCACTTTATTAACCTAAACTGTCCCCTTCCACCGATTATCCTCTTGCCACTCTGTTTTCAATTCAAATTCATTTCTTAATAGCTGTCACCATCTGTAGCGCCCGTCCCATAATCACCATATTCTCAGTAATGTGAACCTTCCTTTGACATCACCTAACACTCACATATTTCGGGAATTCTATCTAAATATTATTCAGACTACCTACCAGCGACTCTCGAGGGATAAACAGGTTTAAATTTCCCCGACACGAATCAATGAACTGTTTCGTGGCTGGAGCGGGGGTGAAATCGGGCAGTTCTGGTACGAAACATGATAAATAACGAGACCGGTACTACTGGGCACACCATTATCTCGAATCCACTCGCAATCTTCGCGTAAAATATTTGCAAACTATTCGCATAACATTCACTGTTCGATATTTACTATTCACGTTCGTTCAAGTTATACAAATATATTAAAATTCATTATATCGGTCTACGTTATTATTGAAAATAAATATATAAAAAACTAAAAGTGTTTATCAGTGTTCGTGGCAACAGATAGTGGGTGAGTTTGTAACGAAGCCGATTTTTGAGAGTCGAGGGTAGACCACCCACCGTACAGATAATCGCAAAATCAAACCTATCTCAGATAGATGGCGGCCGATAAGGCAACGTTCAATCTACCATCGCTTATATATTCAGACGTAACTTGGGTAGGTAAACCTCCCCCCTCAAGTGGTCCTGCACCTGAGTTAATACAAGGTCAGAACCAATACCTGTCTGTGACATCCGTACGTTATCCGTATTTTTCCGTTGCGTCTGATATCCGTTTCCGTTCTACCGACCGATACATGTAATTGTAAACGCTACCGACCGTTAGATTTAAACCGACCGAATTATTCGTTATTTGTTACGTGACCGTCCGATTGTGAACGTACTACCGACTGATAAATGTAATTGTGAACGTCACCGACCGTTAGATTTAGACTGACCGACACCGTCCGATTGTGAACGTACCACCGAGCGAATTATATGTAACTGTGATCGTTCTGCCGTTAGATTAAACCGCCCGAATTCTCTGTTATCTGTTACGTAATTGTCCGTTACCGACCGATATATGTGAGTGGTCTGTAGTACCGTGAAAATGTCCGTCTCTCCGAACCGCTATGAGTTAATTTTTCCCTCGTCGTGTTAGGGAAAAATTAATTCACCACGATTTTCCGCTTGCTCTCTCGCTCTCTCCAAATGTAAAAGACCGTATTACCGAATATTAGACACTGCACGTTTTCCTATCGTATTCCCTTTCAATGTGAAATTGTTAGTACTATTTTCCGTTTTCGCATTTTCAGTATTAAGATAAATTAGTAATAAAATATGCCGCTTGGTTTATATCGGTATATATCTCTTACGGTTCTGGAGATACAGTGGTGGATGATGTGGCTTAAGTCTTAAGTCACATTATCCCCCTTTTCTCGCTAAGGGGTGGAGCAATAAAATCGTGGTTTGCATAATAAATTAGCAATAAAATCTGAGCCTGTAGTAAATGCTGACTTATGAAGTGGATGACGTGGCTTAATACGCCTTACTTAACAGTTACAAAAGTGGCGAGGAGGTTGTGTCCCGCTTGTATCTTGCCAAATGTGTTTTCCGCTAGAGAAATTTCAACTCAATTATCAGTTGCTACGGTGCATTTTTTGTTTCAGGGGAACGGAAACTCAATTTTCCCGCTTTTTCCCTAAAATACCAGTGAATACAATTACCTCGAGGAAGTCGAACCTAATGATGCAAAAGCAATTTTAAGATTGCGATTGCTTCGTTTACGTGCGGTTGTGGTACATTAAACTTCACAGGAAGGGAATTAATCACGAGCTTTGACAAAATAATGGAGGGCGGCCGTTTTCCCAGTTAATAACTAATCGATTTAAACCCCGCCATTGCTTTCGATGTTAACAAAAAGAAAAGCAAAACTGCACAGAAACAGTGCCTGTATCGTTATCTGGCAGTTGCCTTCGATTTACCGCACGAAGTGCAAACACTATTTTTCAACACCAATATATTTCATGGTAAGGAAAATTGGCGACAACACTCTGAAATATGTGCCGAACTTTCCATTCGATAAATGTTTTCCCAAAGCTTTCGCCCCATCGCAGAAACGCTGACCTCAATATAACCAATAAAAGAAGTTAGCGGAAAAACCGGAAAACCTGTCCGAAAAGAGAAACCCCCTGCCTGAAAACCGTCCACGAAAAAGGGAATTTGATGATGTGGGTGAGGAGAGAAATATTAGCACGGAAACAGGTGGGATTCCCGGGAGGTGAATTATGAATGTGCCTGTTTGTGCACATTTTCCTTTCCTTGCCGGCTTTCCAAATTATGGATTATGACACATTTCACTAATTCCCTGGGGAGAACCGATCAATACTGTATCTTTTTCTTTCCTGTATTAAAACTCTCCGAATTATTTACCTACCGATAACAGTAGGTAAAACTGGCTTACGTTTAAACTGAATTGTATCTTTTAATAGCACTGTATTAATGATGCCCCTTGGTGAAGGGATTTGGATGATCTGAGCGAGGCGAAGAGGCACAAACTCGGTATTTACACATTTATTAAAAGGTGTTACGGTATTATTACGGTATTTATAAGGGGTGTTTTACTAAGAGTGGCTGCACGGAATGTGGAGGGCAACAGTGCGTCTTGGGGTGCCCTGGAAGCATAGATCTTATAGTACATGGATTTCAACTACTTCTGTATGGAGAGCCGTGGGTCAACAACTCAGAAAGTACTTTTTGCCAATCAGAGACGTACTGCACGTTATACACCTCAAAATCATTTAACCAATATCCAGAAATGTAGTTTGAGGGATTTTAAGTTTGAAAATACAAATACGTGATAAACAAATAAAATGTTGCATTTTTATAGTCTACAAATTTAATTAAAACCTTACGACTTTTGTAATGATATTGCAACCAGAGTCAAAAAATACTACAATCCGACTCCTGCATACAGTTTAAGTTTTAAGAGCTTGACGGCCATATTGATGTTATTTCCATAACAATAAAATCGTAACACAAACTACAGTTTACATACCATTTATTCATTTTAATATCGAGATAATGTGACACAACTTCCATATACTTTATGGAAGGAATTTATGGAATATACTAGTATGACGCGTTTTATAATATTTTTGTGGTCACCGTTGTTTTAAAATTGGTCCAAGCAATTTCCTCAGCTGTTGGCACAGCTGAAAACCCTCGAGGCACAATCCACATAGTATAAGACTTATGCTTGGGAGGCTTGCTTTCCTTTTAATCATCAGTCTATGTGGAGTAGAGCTTAGAGGTCCTTAAAATAATCCTTGATGTAAAATTGAGTAGTCCTTGAAATATTATTTGAAGTCGCCATCGAATCTAACTCAGCTAAGCGCTGCAGGTTACTGTGGCTTCAGGGAGGGAGAGGATGAGATCCAGTGCAGGTGGAAGCATCTTTGAGGAAAGTGACCAATATAGGTGGATGTGGTAAAAGGTGGTGATTAGCGATCCAACAGAGGTGATGTACCAGTGAGTATTTTGCTGTCTTTTCGGTTATATGCTCTTCTAACCCGACCCAATTAGAGACAGAAGAATAGCTTTTCAAATCTTGGGAGCTTGTTACTAATATTGAACCTGGAGGTAATTTTACGTAGTTCTGGAACAACTTCCATTGGCTCGGTATTCGTGCTCCCACCTTGAAATTTGTTCAATTTTGAGATTGAGATGTAGTGACGTACATCGCTGTTTTGTTTGGGTATTCCGTACATCCACGGGTGTGAAGTATAATAACTTTTTTAAATATCTAATCCAATTTTTAAATCAAAAATTTTTACCTGGAAATATTCCTTTATACACAGACTACTCCCCTAAAACCGTTCCAAGTCGAAAATCAGGGAATGCGACTATCTAAACCAATTCTTACATCCAAAATATTTGTCTGGAAATATTCATATATACATAGACTACCCCTCTGAAATAGTTTCAAAACGAAAATCAGGGGATGCGATAATCATTCAGGGGTTGATAGAAGACTTTACCTCTAAATTTCGTACTATTACGTATGGAAAACATTTTTGGAAATGCCGGACCGGATAACTGTCCTATGAACTGTTCCAGGGAATCTATGAACTAGTCAATGTATAAACGAATATTTCCATACAAAAATTTTCGATGTAAGAATTGGTTAAGATACTGAAATATTTTTTTCCATACGTGAGAGTACGAAATTTTGAGGTAAGTTTCATATAAACCCCCGAATGACTATCGCATCCCCTGATTTTCGACTTGGAACTGACTCAGAGGTGTAGTTCATTTATAGGCAAATATTTCTGGATAAAAATTTTCGATGCAAAAATTGGTTTACATAGTTAAATAATTTTTTACATACGCGAGGCTACGAAATTTCGAGGTAAAATCTCTTATCAACCCCTGAATGACTATCGCATCCCCTGATTTTCAACTTGAAACTATATCAGGGGGTAGTTAGTCTATGTAAAGACTTCGATGTAAAAATTGGTTCAGAAGTTATAAAAAATTGCATACCTATGAGTTCGAAATTACTAAGTTAAGTGTCATATAAACCCCCGAATGTCTATCTCATCCCCTGATATTCGACTTGAGCCTCTTTCCGGGGGGGGGGGGAGGGGTTAGTCTATGTATAAACGAATATTTCCAGACAAAAATTTTCGAAAATTGGTTTAGATAGTGTCACGACCTAATTAAGAACCCGAGGTCATTGTAATTTCCGCGAGTTATCGACCTGCAATTACAAGTCTCGCAATTATTATCATCCGCTCCGCGGTTATCCAACTTTAGTTCACCTGTAATTGCAAATTTTCATACAAGTCATATCCGCTTCTCGGATATCGACTTAGCGACAGGTTCACTAATTAAGTAGGTGAATAAAAGTGCTAAATCGTCTATTCGGCAGTCTTGACGAGTTCAATAGACCGCCGAATACGCGATTTGAAAATTATAAATTCAAAGAGCAGTATCAATCGTGGTTCTTTGGTTCTTTGGCTGTTGGCTTTTTGGTCGCCAGTTAGTGAGTGGTTCGCCAAGGGTCGCACGTCCGACGTCCGTCCTCGCCTCCCCGAAAATATCATGTAAGAGCCCCTTCTTTTATGTAACACTTTTCCTTGTTTTAACTTGTTTAATTCTCTTCATTTTTATTTGTTTTCGTTTTGTTTCCATTTATTCTTTTTTCCGTTTATTATATTTTTTCACATCCCCTGTATTTAACCGCTAAAAATAAATTTATATTTCCCCAACTGTTTTCTGTTCTCCACCTCGAGCTACCCCCTAGCACGCTCTCAGGGTGACTTCATCCCCTGGACGTGACAATAGTTAAAAAAAATTGCATACGTATGAGTTCGAAATTACTAAGTTAAGTGTTATATGAACCCCCGAATGACTATCGCATCCCCTGATTTGCGACTTGAAACTATTTCAGGGGGTAGTCTATGTGTAAAAGAATATTTCCAGAAAAATATTTTCTATGTAAAAATTGGTTTAGATAGTTAAAAAAAATTGCATACGTATGAGTTCGAAATTACTAAGTTAAGTGTCATATGAACCCCCGAATGACTATCGCATCCCCTGATTTGCGACTTGAAACTATTTCAGGGGGTAGTCTATGTATAAACGAATATTTCCAGATAAAAATTTTTGATGTAAAAATTGGTTTACATAGTTAAATAATCTTTTACATAAGTGAGGCTACGAAATTTCGAGGTAAAGTCTCCTATTAACCCCCGAATGACCATTGCATCCCCTGATTTGGGACTAGAACCTACTTCGGAGCGGTAGCCTATATATCAACGAAGATTACCAGATAAAAATTTTTTATCTAAAAATTATTTTAGATACTTAAAACAATTACCATACGTAGGAGTTTCTAAGTAAGTGTCTATTTAACCCCCGAATGACTATCGCATCCTCTTATTTTCGACTTGAAACTGTTACAGGGGGATAGCTTACGTATAGACGAATATTTCCGGATAAAAATTTTAAAGACAACAAATTGGTTTAGATATTTAAATATTTTTTCCTTATAGTAGAACTTATTAACCCCCGAATGCATCCCCTGATTTTCTACTTGAAACTATTTCAGGTGGGTACTTTATGTAAAAATGAATATTTTCCAATAAAAATTTTGTTTCAAATTGGTTGGGGTGGTTAAAATAATTTTTGTTTCGATTTTTTTTACATTTACCCCATCTATCAACCCCCAAACGAAAGCTAGGGTGGTAAATCGTATCGGATACATTTCATTAGTAATAAAAACTCTCCTCTCTAATCTCTCCTAGGACGTTTTTATCACAAATTTTCAAACTAAAAAATAGCACCTATTTTACCGTACTACAGGATTTGTGGATGTGGCCAGCTTCTCACCCGTATTTTTCGAGGCGCTGATATTACTTTAATTATCTCTTGGGTAAATGGATCTGAGAAACACTATAGAGTGAAAAAATCTCTATGATCATTAATAAATTTGTACCTAATCTCCATCAATTTCAAAACGATATTTGGGAACTTTTTTGAAATCCCTATATTTATATTTTGTTAGTTTCATTGAGACCCAAAACTGAAATCTAAATGTTTATTGTAACGTTATCTTCTGTAAGTTTAAAATAAGAAAACCCATAGAACACCACTTCGGCGATCTATAAACTCTGAATTTCCATATTAATTTGTCATATTTAGCTATGAAAGAATAATCCAAACGTCTTATCTCATTGTTTCCCGCCAACGTCTTACCACTCATGTAAGGTATGCCACCTGTGTTTTTTTGTCCACATTTGGCTTTATTTTCTTATTTCATCATTTGTGTTCGGTTCGATTTGCTATTTATTTGCACTTTTGTCTTTCCCCTAAAGTACTTATATGTTAAATTTTGGAGGATTCTCCGGATTTTCTCGGTCTTTATTTTCAATTTATCATCTTAACACTTTTCTATTTTTAGTAAAAGGAAATGTAAATTTTTGAGGTTGACTTATATTTAAAGACATTTTCAATGAAGAAATAGGACAGTTAACTGATGGGACTTAAAGAGACGTTTAAGAGTCTCTTAACGTTGGCGCAACACATCGCCGCTAACCGCCAATGTCACGTTAAACAATCTTCACCCTATCTTTAAAAAAAGTTGCTGTAATCAGCGGTATGTTTTCCTAAATTCCGAATTCCGACTTATTCTTGAGCGAGAAAATCCCTCAAGATTACCGTCAACATCAAATAAGGGAATTCAAAGTGTTTCGCACCAACACTAACACGAAATCAAAGAGACTAAAAATAAAAAGGAAATTGACACACAAAGAGGAAGTTTCCATTTGTTTGGATTGAAAGTCGAAGAGGATCCTCGGCGAGGAACTGCGTATCGAATGGTCGCCGCATCACTCCGACGAAATAGATAAAAAGCAGGTTAGGGAATGTACCCAATAACATTTTTTCCTTTCTACTTCTCGATATCCGCGGTCGGTGGTTCTCTAATAAAAATCGAAAAGGGTTAGCTTTCTAATAAAATGTGTCGGACGTGAAAGGGACGGAAAGGGGTGAACATTTCAACATTTGAGGAGAGGGCTTTGGGGTTCGGTTGGTCAAATATTATTCTCGTAAATAGAACTGAATGAATGAGCCTATAATCGGCTAATGTTGAAATGTGCAGGAGGTACATATTTCAAAACGATAGGATTTTCTCAAAATAGGTAATGAAGAGCTCTTAATTTGGCTTTGAAGGTGTAAAATTGTAATTGTAATTGGCTGTTCATTGTAAAATTTTAATTAGAAGTATTTGGTGTTTGCGATACAAAACACGACATCAGTTATTTATTATTCCAATTTTCATCTGACATTTTTCAAGTACATACATACATACATACATACATACATACATGTTCCTAACCACCTAAATTGTAATCATCATGATACCATTAACACACCATACTTGTTCAGTGCAGTTTCTTGGGAGAATCTTTATACCTACACATACTTTAAAAATCATCATACTACCAATTTTAGAGAAAGTAATGCTCACTTCGACACATTAGCATTAAGTAATTCCAATTCCCAGACATTTCTGGGATTTTATTAAGCCATCACAAAATTCAACTATTGTGACACCACAATTTGTGTACTGTTTTCATATGGCATATATGGCACTCATTATGGTAGATATTACAATCGTCTCGGTTTTTCTAATTTGAGGTGTTAGCATTTCCAAACGTTTTTAAGTTGCCCTAATTGCAAGAACCATGTTTGAGAACCAATACTGTCATGCTTAGGCATCTAATAGGTCATTAAGTTCGTTCGGTTTGAGGATGGTAGATAAAGAAAAACAGGTGAAACAGGCCAATAAGATTTATTTCGACCTACCAACAAAAAATTGATAACATAGGGGTGGTATATAACCTAACATTAACGACCTTAACTAGGGGAGAGAGAGTGATATTGGAGATAAAAATGATTTGTACAAGAATGTAAGTGACATACACCTCAAAAGTGTGCAAAGAGAAGAAAAAAACAGACGAAAAAATTAGCAAAAGTAAATAAAAATTGAAAATCGAATTAACAACTGCAAGTAATGAGCTGACATGAATCAAAAGAACTTATAACTGATTAATGACTAATTTACCACTGATGAAGGACTCATCCCAATTGTTTATTTATTTGCAAAACGAGCGCGAGTTGTATGGTGTTAAACGCGCTAATGATCAAATTGTGGATGAGGGCGTATCGAGGGTGATCAAAACGCATTTCCATTTTTATTCACTATTCCTTATTGTTACGGATGGCAAGAAAGACAGATGGTCGTCGCAACACTTCCCTGGGGAGAGGAGTATCAAATAGTCGGACCAAGAATCAAGGCAACCTCAAGTTGGCTGTAGGTACCTTTCTTGCATTAAGTTGACAATTTTAATAGAATTATCCTCACTTGCATTTACAGGTGCGGGCATTCAAAGTTCAGTTTGAACTAAATAAAAATTTGACAAGTTAGCAAAATAGGAAAATCAAATCCACAACGATACATCAATTGTGGACAATATTAATACATATAAAATTGTAAATTAGCGTAGAATAACCCTTAACCTGTATGTTGAGAGTAGTTAACGTCTCATTTTTGCTGCAAGGCTAATCTGGACGGGACCTACAGTTTAACGTGGGCTCCGAACCACGGTCATCGAGTACGATTGTACCCCCTTAAAGCTCTCACCCCAGGTGACACACTCTGTGCTCTACCGACTCAGGGTGTGTGTATCCTAGTCCCACCCTCCTAACTACAGGATATCCGATCCTATCCGGCCTGGTTAACCCTTAACCTGTACTGAAATGAATAGGAAATGACAGAATGTCAATCGTGTTAGTTGTGTTTTACTTGACAATATGTATTCTAACGTTTTGCGAAAGAAATATATATATTCAAAAATTTATAGGTGGTGCTCTAATTTTGTCAGTCAGTGTCAGTCAACACCTCAATTAACTAATAACTATCGCAATATATGATATATGATATGATATATATGATATATGAATTGATATCTGAACTACCTTAATAGTAATTAAGGTAGTTCAGATAGTTCAGGTAGTTAATTAATTACTAATAAAAATTTATTTTTTAATTTAATTTCTCAAATTCATTCCCACCCCAATACTATTATAGGAAAAGCAGAGCCGGACTTATTTCTTCCCGCTCGGCGAATGAATAAATTTCTGGGCCTCCAACCGGAGGATATTTGGGAAATTTGACAAGCGATGTCGAGAGCTTGACCCTTTTGTGAATTATTCAAAACCATCGGGAAGTTCTCACGTGTTTAATACGGAGAATGCGCCTTGTTTCCATAAATAAACTTCCCCGTTTATGCGAGGAGAGCTTATCTCGCTTGCATAACTCGAATTGTGTTTGGGAAACGTGAAAATTTACCAGCGTCGCTAAGTTATTGAAATACGAAACTCGGAGGGTGTCAAGTCAAGGACTTTAGCTCAACGTATAATACTAGGCGTAAAAATTTTTGGGGTGGTTCTCATCAACTGCGACTGGGGCTTGGTAGGAAACTACAATTCCTACTGAAAAGATTTCAGTTTGACGGAACTGTATTATGACTTCAACTAATTATCAATAATGCTTCAGTAACGTTGAACGAAAGTTAAATTTGGAACAGGGAAATTAGTTACTTATGTTGAATAGTGTAGGCTATTTAAGTAGAAAATATGAAGTATTTCAACTAGCTAAGATTTTGTCTGAAAATTAAAATAATATAACCCTAGCACTTAGTACGACAAGTCAGAAAGGGGTGTTGTACTGTAATTACATAGTATATATAAAAATGAATTGCGGTTTTTTGTCTCGCATAAACTCGAGAATAGCTGGACCGATTTTGCTAATTTTGATCTTGAAATATTTGTGGAAGTTCACTTTCACCCCTTATAACTACCCTCCGCAACAAGTAAGCTGTCCGCCTGCTCGGAACTTCAATAACTGATGGTAATAGAGTTTATTCCTGTTTACGAATTCCATATTACTGATGATGTTGAAATCTCGTCCCCAGCTCTTGGTCTATATAACGATCCCTTCATTGCTTTTCGCAATATTGAAAAAAAAAAAACAAAAAAAATGCATTTTTTTGCACAATAATTTGTTTATAAAAATCCCACCACCGATTTCGCTGGGGCAAAAAGGTGGGTTTTCATCTATGATCTATCCTCTACACAGTCTACACGATAGTATAGGTTTTGACCGGTTAAATTTTAGTGCGCAGAAAAATCTCTATTGTTTGGCCTATTATAAAAATACCAATATATTATAAATTTTTTGCCAGAAATGCAATAGACATTCCAATAACTCAAATTCGATACATTACATACAGACCGGACGCATCTGCAAAAAAAGGTGTATGTTGGTTGTTGAGAGGTGGCAAAATTTTTTATGCTAAACAGATGAGCACTACTCTAATATGATGAGAGAAAAAAGCGGACATTGTTATAAATCTGAAATAGTTTATCCATGTTCCCCATCTTGTGATAATCGGTTGTGGTGGTAAAGGAATGTTTGGTAAGATCTCTTCATTTGAAGCAATATATACGAAATATATGCGAAAATATGACGATTTTGTTAAAATATGTAAAGGTTATGAAAAACGTTACTTATATACAAAATTTGCATGTATCTGCATTTCGCATATAATCCGTCCCCTGGTTATAATATCAGGTTATAATCTTACGGATCTACGTACGATCGGTACGATATACACATCCACGTCATCCACATCTCAACACGCAAACGCACGACTTCAGCACCGGTGGTGACGTCACAAAACTGTCCAACATTGGTCAAATGGAAGTGAGCAATCCTGTGTAGTCTATAATCGTTGGTCATGGCCAGGAAAAAAAATTATTTCTATGAAGGAAATGAAATCTGATATTTATGTGTCTTTTTTTCAAAAGATTATTATGTGGCTAGTATGATTTTGATACTGAAACTTATCGTTAATTACCGTCTATGAAAGAAATGAAATCAAATCAACATTGGCAAGTATAGATTTTAACACTATGAGCAATACTAGCCCGGTCCGTCGGTTTTAAATTTTTAAGCGGTGTTTTCAAAGTTTACAAGGAACTGTGTATTACCATAGACTGTATCAGTTATTGCTCTATTTTCTTTGGTTATATGATCAAACAATGTTTTAAATTTATACTCTACCATTATTATTAATTTCTAAAGTAGACTGCGCAGTTTTTGTACTATAGGTTTAAAGTAATTCGAGTGTATATGCATCTATACACCGGAAGCACAAATACTTCATCTATCACATATATATGGAAATGAATGACATGACAAGTCCTAAAGAGCATAAGATTTAGCTCATGCCTCTGAGGCATAAGCTTATCTCTATTATCGCCAGAATGACGGATCTTCTGTCTCTCATGCCTCTATAGAAGACATACTTTCTCGAGTTCCCCATACGTTTATTAACTGAGCAGACATTTAATTTAGTAATAGTCTATCGATCGACAGATTTATGCATAGAACAGTTGTTCAGAATAACATTTATGTATTAAGGGCATAATCAGGAACTTATGACATGAGAGAATGCGGAGGGCTTTTAATTTCTCGACATTGCAATTACATGCAACGTTTTATTTTATTTTGCTTCATAAAAAATCAAATATTTCAGTGTTTTGTCCTAGTCCGCTATTTTGCTGTTGCTAGGGTTACTACTGTGTTGACAATTGTTCATCAAAATGACATTGATCAAAAAGACGATGGATGGATGAAAGACGATGAATGGATATTGAAGAAGCCGCAAACGTTTATTCAGAGGAAATTAAACAAGTATTTGAAGCTGCGCAACTAAAATTGATCCCAGATAAGTCAAGGGACTTATATATAAAGGAACATGACATTTTTTTGACATTTTCGTGTCATAAATGTCGTCTTTATGGCCGAAGGTAAAGAGACACGGATATTTCTATTAAAAAGATGTATTCCCTCCACATTAACAAACAATCCTTCTTTATCCGGAGCAAAAGTCGGAATCAGTCGGAATGAATCTAATCTGTCAGCATCTATTGTTTTTAATAAACAAAACGGTCGGTTCCCAAGCTCCACACAGGGACGGCACGTCATCGCCTATTTAAGAGAATTTTCAAAAAGGAGTTTGTAGCCCCAGCCGGGATTTGAACCCGGGTCTCCCAATATCGCGTCGGGTGTTCTGACCACTAAACTACTTACAACTACTTAAATTCTCTTACAATTGTTTCATATACACTTTCACAGATTAATTTCGAGAACATATTTTATCTAGAATGGACCTACTTCTCTCTCTCATCTCCAAGCTTTACATATTTCAAAAATGTAGCAACAAACACATTTCAACTTTGCGATTTCTTTCTAAAGATGATACCAAATACTCAACGCGGAGGGGAAATAGATCTCGAGAAGCGATCGATATCATCGGCTTAATGAAACGAACAAACAATAATATTTTTCGTAGAAATCATAAGTCCCTACTTAAAAAGTGAAGGGTTTGCCAAAATACTTAAGTACCTGATTGTAATAATTTTGATTATCTCCGGGTAAAAACAACATTTAGATTTCCTTCCAAAATTTTCCATATATCGTCAGGAAATTACCTTGAAAACTTCTATTTTCCAACGTTAACAGGAAACCGTCTAGACAAATAGAAGCAAACGGCCCCCCTCAAGGTCCACGTGAAAATTCGCAATTTTCCTTCAATAACAAAACAACGCCACGCTCTTCCTGTCGATCGTAATCAACAAGAGATTATCGATCGATATATTTTTTTATTGATCGACATTGCAAAATTTCAATAAAAAGTCGCGTCTCCTTAACATAATATTATTTATCCGCGCCCTTTGTTCCACGATAACATCCGGAAAGAGTGGGAAATCGGATATAAAATAGGAGAAAATCTTATGGAAAGCATACAGCCACTGAGAAACAGAATAAGTCAAGATGTCCAAAGCCGCAGTTGTACTCGCAGTCCTCTTCTGCCTCGCCTACGGCGCAGACGCAGGATACAGACGTAAGTATAAGCAATTTTAATTTAAGTTAAGAAAATGTTGCATAGAAGAAAATATTTTTTATATTGACAAAAATGTGGAATTTCGCAGAATCTCAAAATATATTCACAATTAATTATTGTTATGTGACTGCTTAGTGGCATTTTTTATATTTTTATATTCTCTTTATATTTATTTAAAATAATAATAAAATATTAAAAATTTTACAATTACAACTATTTGAATCATATACATATATTTTTTTTTTTACTTATTATATCAAGAAAGCTTTTTAAAGTGGGAGAGGTACGCAATTCATTTTTATGATCTGATTATCGCAATATATAATTATTTTTTTGTTTTATTAATTATTATTTCATGCAATATTAAAATCAGATCGATTATTAACACCACTATCAGCATTACCCATTTCTATATTGTCATGATTAACATCATATTCTAAAAATCATACTAAAATCTCTATATATATAAAAATGAAATGCTGTTCGTTTGTCTGGGCTTGAACTCGAGAACGGCTAGACGGATTTTGCTAATTTTGATCTTGAAATATTTGTGGAAGTTCAGGGAAGGTTTTTCGGTAAGAAACATAAATAATAAGTAACGGAAATACTGAAAAAGGTACGTTTTGTAATTTTGGGGACAAATCGCCAAGGCAATCAATCATACTGTCAGTTGGTTGTCAAATTCTGTCATCAGTTTGTCAGTGCGCGAAAACTTTATTGATTTTAAAATGCCAGGGAGAAAACGATCTGATTTAGGTCGTCGGACATCGGAGTAATTCAAATGTGCTACGAGCTACCTCACGTGCAAATCGCACTGACGACTAGCGAGAGGCAGATAATAATAACGTTCGTATTGGTATGAGAGAATTGCGTTCAAGAGTGAATAATTATGAAGTAGAAAGGCTTAGAATGGAACGAGTTAGGGCAAGTCAAACACAACAGCATTTAGGTCGACAGGACACCGAGTCTACAAATTCTTCAAGTTCGAAAAAACGGACGCATCGAGTCACTGCAGCCGGAAGAAAAACCGCCAGTGATTTCAACTTTAAAAACTTCAAGAACTTCGACGCCAACACAAAAGCGGGAAGTCAAGTAAGCAAGAAGAGTCCTGAGTAAGTCAAAGCAACTTCACCAGGACACCGAGTCTACGAATTCTACAAATTCGAAACGACGGACACATCCAATCACTGCAGCCGGAGGAAAAGGCGGCAGTGATTATAACTCCAAAACTTCATGAACTTCGACGCAAACACAACGGCAAAAAGTCAAGAATACAAGCAAAGTCCTGAGTAAATCACAGCCACTTTTTCCGGAGAACTAAGTTACAAAGTTCACAACTTCAACTACGACAAGATAAAACAAGCAGATTAATTGATTCAAGAACAAGACAAATAGCCCAAGAAATCATATAACTATATAACAATTGCAAGAAAGACGGAAGTGCAAGAAAAATCAAGCCTACAAAAAAGGATTGATCGCCTAGAAGCACTATGGGGGAAAGCCCAATGGAACAACGAGGCGTTCCATGAACTTGGGTTTGGCGATCAGCACAATAATTATATAAAATCACACTACTATTTCAAAAGGATGGAGGAAAGCTACAAGACAATTCGCTGTACCTGACGTCACACGAGGAATATAAATTACCCAAGAAACAAGTCTATGAGGTACAAATACAAGACCCAAAACCGGAAGTGAAGAAACCCAACCAACAGACCGAACAGGATTACCGACGAATCAAACTAAAGGTAAAAATAATAAACAAACAAAAAACTACTTAGACAAGCTGAACAAGACAAGGCAGAATCAACACCAAGATGGTTACACGTACGACGAGCAACAAATATCCAAAACATGGAGCGCACTTCAAGACACAATGAAATAGAGCGATTCCACAGACGCAGTGTTCCTGTAAACCTGGAACGAGTAGCATTCCACTACGACCCGGGAATAGATTATTGGGTGTGCCGACCAATCCGTAACGATTGGAGAAATGACGATCATTTGTCAATATTGTAAAGCGTTAAAATACAGCGGTCAATCTACTGGATTCCCACCACCAGATACTTTACGTTCATTAGTTTCTGGGGTGGGAAATGACTAAACATTTCTTGGTCAACATCCAAAAATATAATATAATTGCTTTCAAATAACGTCGTTCGGTTCAACGCATATTGTACAGGAAAATTTCATACCTACTTTCAGGGTAAGTATCCGAAGAAAACACTAAGTCTTCGCCAACGTGGCCAACATGAGCCAACTTCGAGAGTTTGGACAACCTTCTGTCATTACTTTCAGGGTAGTTTTTGATAAATTATTCATTAAAAATTTAAAAAGATAATATACAATTGCAAATAGGTATAGGACAGTTTGCGGAATCAACTTGGAGTTTCCCGGTTTTGCGCATAGGCAATTATACGTCGCGTGTTAGCGAGTCGTAAAATCAACATTTTTATATATTTACTCAGCGCAAAAAATACAAAAAATATAGTAAATCAGAAAGCCTTAAATTGATTATGTGTATAATTGTGTTGCATTTAATTTAATGCAGATAAAAATTTTGTATTACGTTTTGACCATATTTTTCAAAAATATATGTAGGTGATACGAAGTTCACCGGGTCATCTATAATTTTTATTTATCTTTCTTTTTTTAAACTTTACGTGGCATTGCAACGCATGCCGGGTAGGGCTTGTAAGAAATAAATAAATCTGACTGAAACTTATGACTTTAATAAGACTTGTGTGGTAAAACGACCGGAAACAAGAAGCCAGTGTTAAACACTCATATCAAACAATTATAATGAACCATATACAGAACCCATTAGAAATTTCCTGGGTACTAAACTACCTGTGGAGTAACCCCTACGAATCTGGCGCCCAAGCATCCCTAATCCCGGACTCATAGAATTCGAATATTAAATGCCAAATACCAATTTTAGGTAAATCCATTGTCACGTAAAATTGCAAAACCTACCCAGACCCAAGTAGAAATCATTCCAAAGACTTTTGACACCTTCATATGAGAAAACGAGCAACTTTTGAAATGAGCTGATAACATTTTTAAGAGAGTTGTTACGTTTACCTGGAAGGTGTAAAAACAACATGCTTTTAGATGTACGATTACTCACAGCGTAACAGATATCATGGTGACGCCAATTTGAAGATTTTATCAATCAGTAATTGTTGTAAAACACTCCTGTTAATTGGTAATCATTACTTTCGCAGCAAAATGCCCTGCGAGGGATCGTCCAGACAGGCCAGCAACGATCCTACCCAACATCTTCGACTGCACCAAATTCTTCATTTGCTCCAATGGCGTCGCCAAAAGCTTCGACTGTCCCGCACACCTGCATTTTAACCCATACCTGAGAGTGTGCGATTATCCAGAGAGAGCAGGATGCTGGAGTTGGATCGCTGACGACGACGAAGAATTCAATAGTGAAAATTAGAACAACAAGTCTGTCGGTTTCGATATGGAGACTGATGATTTAGCTATGGTCAAGATTGTGATTTGGTTACTTGGTATTACCTTTGGTCGAAAATATATATTATAACTTAGACGCACTAACTGTTTGATTGCATGGTGTTTCATGAATGTTCTTTCTAAAATAGAGCCTAAAATAGAAAAATTCTGTTCCCACTCTAATGATAAAATTATATAACTCAAATTCAAAAGTGCAAATAATTTTAAAGGTCTGAAATCTACAAGGAACTCATTAAATTCTGTAATCCCTTGCGGATTTGTGGAATCTGAAAGGTTCATTCGTCTAGGAATTTGGTAGATATTGGAACACGTGGGATTCTATAATATTTCATAATTTGGAAGTTCCCATCGAGAGAATGTATTAGTTTCTATCTAAAAGAGTCGAAAGTTGAAAGATTTCTCCTACTATGTTCCTATATATGAACATGAATTTACACTGAAATTTTCTAAAAATATACACACGAACTTACGTCAAATTCTAGAATTTGGTGGAATCTCAAAGGTCCATACGGCTTCAATTTGCTGAATAATAAAACCGCCATGATATCCTCATATTCCTGAAATTTTGTAAATTTTGGAATCTAGAAGGGTCGAAAGAAAGAGCATACTACCATTGCCGAGTTTCTATATATATGAAGATCTTTAAACGGTTTAAAATATCTTTTTGTCTAAAATTTAAGACTCTAGAAGGTTTTGTGGAATCTGGAATAAAATACATTCCTGAATTTGGTAGATATTGGACAGAAATATCTAAGATGTCTACAACGTATCTAGATCTCCCATCGAGAGAAATTCGTATATTCTAGAACATTCTAGAAGGATCGAAACCAGAAAGTTCCTATGCGTAATCAGTGAAAATCGATTTAAACTTGAAGATTTAAAAACAAAATTGTAATTCAGTAATAATTCATGAAATTCTGAAATCTAGGAGGAATTTCATTCGTCTCAGAATTTGTACATCATAAGTTTGCAGCTTCCAAAAGCTGAGAAAATTTTTCAAGGAAACTATAAGCCCATATAGATGACCAAAGATATAAGGCTTCTCACTCTACTCTGACTCTATACAAATCTAAGATTCGCAACATAAACTGAGATCTTATTAAAAAAAGATACAATCTAACGACATCCTCTAAAATCTAAAAATTCTATACAATCTCAAGAGTTCATACCTCCAAATGTTTAGACAGACTGGAGATTCTAATTGTCTCATAAATTTTAATAATACAATCTATTTTAGAATCTACAAGATAGAAGGCAATGGACTCCTATTCATACTTTGTTCCTATACAATTTAACCATATAAGATCTGAAATTTAAGCTGAACAGTTCAAAATAACTTGTATCTACTTATATTTATTCGAATCTATGAATCTAAATGGTTTAGTGGGATCTGGAAGATTAATTTGTTTTTGAATCCGGTACATATGCATCTAACAAACATATAGTTCAATACATTAGCTTTAATTCATAGAATTTGGTACATTTGGAAATCTAGAGGAGACGAAACGAGAATCTACAACGAAATCAACCAAGAATTAATTAAATTCTATAATTCAGATGCTTTTGTGTAATCTGAAAGTTTAAACTAAACTTGAAACATGAAAACTTGGCATAATTGTAGTTCAGCAAGAATTAATGAAATTCTGAAATCTAGAAAGAATTTAATTCTTCCCAGAATTTGGAAGATGTTGAAACCGACATGAAATTCTAGTGTACATTCATAAGTTTGCAGCTCCCAAAAGCTGAGAAAATTTTTCAATGAAACTATAAGCCCATATAGATGAAAAAGATATAAGGCCTCACACTCTACTCCTGCTCTATATAAATCTAAGATTCGCCATATAAACTGAGATTTTATTTAAAAAAACGTTACAATCTACCGACATCTTCTAGAATCTAGAAATTCTATGGAATCTAAAAAATTCATGTCTCCAATTGCTTAAACAGACTGGAGATTCTAAGTGTTTCATAAATTTGAATAACACAATCTATTTTAGAATCTACAAAGATGTAAGACAAAAGGACTTGTATTTATACTCTGTTCCTATACAATTTGACCATATAAGATCTGAAACTTAAGCAGAACAGTTCAAAATAACTTGTATCTACCTAAATTTATTCGAATCTATGAATCTAGATGGTTTAGTGGGATCTGGAAGATAAATATGTTTTTGAATCCGGCACATGTATTTAACGAACATATAGTTCAATACATTTGCTTTAGTTCATAGAATTTGGTATATATGGAAATCTAGAGGAGAATCTACAACGAAATTCATCAAAAATTAATTAAACCCTATAATCAAGATGCATTAGTGTCTTAAGTGCAGTCTTAAATGTCGTTTTAATTTTGAACCCACTACCTAAACCGTTATTGGAACACACCAATCAGATGCTTAAAATACTTTGTAGTTTAATTTAATTAGCTAAAAAAAGTTAACAAGAAAATTCCTTTTTCTAATAAGTAGTCACGCTCATTCTGTCTTATTTAAAAATTTAAAAAGTACTGTCGCAGAAGGTACAATTTAATTTTCTACATTATGTTCGATCAGATGAAATCGATTTAAGATATGCTAATCCATTTTAGCACATGCTGTGCTCCAGAAGTGTGAAAAATATTATGAAACGATCCCCAAGTGACAAACATAGATAAACTCTAATCACTTTGAATGATTGAGAAAGTACCGTTACTGTATAAATAAGGATTAAGTAAATTTTGTGAGATAAATCAGAGATCAGTGGAGATTAATTTTTTATGAGAAACCGATAGATAATGGTTTATTCGCAACTAGAGAAATGTCGGTGAAATGTGAAAATGGAATATGAAAAAGAGTCACATATTATTTTATAAGGGAGTCGAGGATTCAAGCTTAAAAGGGCTATACTAACACATAAGACATTTACAAGCAACGTGAAAGTACTGAAAGCCATGTCTGAGAGAGTAATATATGACCGTCGCAGTATGGTATAAACATAAGAGCCAAAGAAAGGCCATATATTTATCGTTTACATATTATACAGTGTTTCAAAATGATTGTCATCAAGTTGGCGTTGGAATTTCTGTGCATGTAATTTTTGGTATGCCGCGCTCTATTGATTTGAACCTATCTAATTCTGACAACAAGTGACATTTCGAACATTTATTGTGAAACTGGCAATCAGTACTGTTGGTAATTAACGGCCCTTTTGAGGGCCAAAACAAAGACTAAAATAGACAAATACTCAGAATTTGTTTCCTTTTGACAGAGAAAAACCAGAAGTTAAAAGAGGTTAAGTAGGTTATTTTGAGGTTATGCATAGTTAGTAGAGGCTTCTATTTTCACAAGGCGGGTTTTTTTTAAATTTTACATGGGAATTCCACAGCCGACTAGATGACAATCATTTTGAAACACGTTGTATATTGGACAGTCAAATGAACATTAAAAGTTTTAAAATTATTCTTGTAGCAAATTTGGTGAAAATTTTCAAAAACCGAAAATTGAGTCTCACGTTATCCAAACCGATTTTAATTGAAAAATTATTGGGGGAGGGGGTATACTTGGTACAGTACAGAGTCTACACAGAGTTTGAACTGTAAATAATTTTTAATTTCTAAGAAAAACACACCGATTTATTGTCACGAACTGGAGGCATACTCTATGAATAAAAAATTTTTTCAGGAGCGAAACGAACTTTTTCACTTCAATAACTTGGAGGTATGACATGTTTTCTAACGTTCGTTTATCCAAGAGGATATACAAAAACGTGAACAGAAGCATGATGTTGTGGTGACCATCGATAGTTTGGCACTAACTACTGATCGACCAACTGTTCAAGACTTTTTCCTTACTATCAGGCTACAAGCGGTCACGCATCACTAGCTACCACCCCATAGCAAACGGAATAATAGAACGCCTTCACCGCCAAATGAAGACAGCCGTCATGTACCATCCTGGATCATCACGGTTAAATCAATTTCTTGTAGTGCTATTACAAATCCGTAGTATATTCAAACCAGACGTTCAGTCGACCACGGCAAAATTGGTTTACGAAGAACCCCCTAGACTACCAGTAGGAATGGTTGCAGATTTTCCACCTAACTCATTTATTTCAGATACCGCAGAACTCATCGCCCGTCTCCGCCTAGCTATGGACCAGCTCCGCCCGAAACTTTCAAGTTACCACGCTAAAACTCAGCACTTTGTCTTTAAGGATATAACGACTTGCACTCAAGCCTTACTACGTGACTACACCATGTGTGAACGTTTTCAACAACCCTACACCGGGCGTTACAAAATTATTCATCGAAGAGGTAAGTGTACACTCTAAGAATCAAAGACAAAGACGTTCAAGTAAGCATGGACAGACTAAATCACGCCAACAGCTTTAACGAAGAGACCCAAGACTACACAGAGAAAAACGTCCCAGGTATACAAGTACATTTGAGAAAAATTTAATAACCATAAATATGTTAATAAACTTTTACACCATTACAGCAAGTGAAAAAATGTTTCTGATATTCAGTTTCAGTGGCAGATGAACAATAGTGTTGCAACAGACTACCTTTCTTCTGCCTGATATATTTTTATAAATTTTACAAAATTATTCATCGAAGAGGTAAAGTGTACACTCTAAGAATCAAAGACAAAGACGTTCAAGTAAGCATGGACAGACTAAATCACTCCAACAGCTTTAAGGAAGAGACCCAAGACTATACCCTTACCTTTCTGTTGAGCATCCGGCTCACCACCACACGAAGCAACCACCAAAGAAGACACCTCAATCAGCATCCCCGTGAACATACCACAACAAGATCAGGACGTCACGTTCGTTTCCCGGACATCCTCCCTGAGGAAAAATAACTACAGAAAATTTTAGGGCTTATTCATAGTCGACGCTAAGCAACAGGAAAGGCTTGAAGGTCGCCTTTTCGCGTTTTAAGTAAAGGTTTGTATTTGTGAATATGTTCTTTTTGTATACAAAATGAAGGAGTTCGATTAGGCTTTTATACTTGATGATACAATGGAAGAAATAGCGATAAACAGTCAATAAGGTACAACTTTAGCAAAGTAAGGGTAAATGTAAACATTTTTCTGCATCTTATTAGGGAGAACTTTGTAAGAGATGGTATCCGGGTACTTCCGAAATTACACGTTGACGTTATAACTGTTGATCGCATTGCGCTTTTGTGCCAGCAACAGTTTTCAGGTAAAACTTATCAAATGTAAAACTGTAAGTTTAAAATTGTTTTTAACTAGTACGTGAAGACCTGAGAACTTACATTCATTCTACAGTGTGTGTATGATATTTAAACGATTAGTTATCTGTTGGTTTTACTAGGTGTCAAAATTCATGGAAATTAAAGGCATCGAAAATTTGGAGCATTTTCTAACACAGCAATTTTTTTTAAATTATTGAGTGTATCGACTTCACTCATATTGCAGGAGCGATTCCAAGAAGTGAGAATTTTTGCTGTTGCAGGATTATTACTAAATAAGTGATTAGTTTTATAAACCGTAGGTACTCGTAAAATATCCCTGACAGCAAAATGAAGACGTAAAAATAGATACCTATATGATACGAATATACGACCTGATACTAGCTTATAAATGTTGGAAATTCGCTGGAAACTTTTCTTATGTTTTGAAAGCATCGAAACTCATTTTAGACAGTAATGACATGTCAAGCTTCATCTTTTCCTGTGGTCCCTTAAAAACTCCCAAACATCTCACTAAGCGCCCCTGCTTTTTTATACATGCCAATTCTCTTTCAAATTGAATAATTTTCTCAAGAGAGATGCAATTCGTTACAGAAACTCTAAACTTCTTTGAAGATGTCAGAACTCCTTTAAAAGTACACATCATACATATCTCCCTTGAGATAATTGCAAATTGCAACACTTATAGAGTGATTATCATCACTTAGAGTGATTAGAAGATTATTACAATTCTAACGTTACTTTAAAAATTCCTCAATATCTTCTAACATTTCAAATCTCCATTCAACTTTCATCAGTGTCTTCACAGTGCTATTTCTATTTCAAATTTAATGCATTTCTAAGACAATTACAACTATTCTAAATACGTCGTCTTCAAAACTCCTAAATTTCTTTGAGAATACTGACGAACTTCTTTAAAAGCATTACAAAATTTCACATACCTAGTCCATAAGCTAAAAAATGTAAGATGAATGCAATTGTACCAAATAGTTAAGACATTAAATAAGCTAATAAAATATACAGATCAATCTAGATAAATTAGTCCTTTGTTTAAATATTTACTGAATTTATCATTTAAATGGTACTCCTGCAGAATTTCGGCCTAATATGACAACCCTGTGAAACTGTATTACCAGATTACCACCGTCAAATAGCCACTCTCTCATCTTGTTAGCACGCAAATCGTATTTGTATAGGCAACACTTTATACTTTCAAAATCGGTTTAAATGCCTTCCACTCTCATATCGATACGACTATATCCTTAAAATGGAAATGTAGTGGGTAATTACTACAACCACTACCATCCTTTTATAAATGTTTAGATATCGTTTACATGTTCCAGTTTTAAAATGGTTTGCCCTTCAAACACGATTTCAACCAATGAACTGTCTTATTTATTATTCGGTACAAAACTTAACTTCCTCATTGGATGCGTCCTAAATTAACTTGTTTTGTGAGAAACGTCAAATCGTGGAAACGTTCACGTTGTATTTTGAAAATTGTCTAGGTTATGTTTCTCACATTTTTGAATGGAAACGTGAACTTTTGGTGTAAATCGTCATGTGTGTTGTGAAAAAGTGCGTAAAAAACTTAAACGTGTATTTTAAGACACAAACTCCGATAGAAACCGAAACGAATACGCTGACCTTTAGATAGATTAGAGGTGTCATTTCGTTTAACGTGAAGGTCAAAAGGTTAGTTTTTTAGATTACAGTTCGATTTGAATGTTATTTACACAGATCAAGAGAAATTAGTTCTGGATAAACAACGCCTGGGTCATCACCTTCAGTTACATCACCTCACCGGCTTCAAGTTACCGAGTAATTTCCGCCAGTTTTCCATCCTCGCCCCGAGATAGTTACAATGGGCGGGAAATACAGCAAAATGGATCCGATGGATATCGAAGTTCCTGATATAAGAGCCCTCTTGGATCGAGACCCCTATTTAAACCCTTACGAGAAAGAGATACGAAGACGCTATGGAGTGTTTAAGGACTACCTGGAGATGATCGAGGAGAATGGTAAAGGCATGGATAACTTTACGAAGGCCTACGAATATTATGGTATCCACGTGCAGCCAGACAACTCGATAGTCTGCCGCGAATGGGCGCCTGGAGCTCGTCAGCTCTTCCTCGCCGGCGATTTCAACGGTTGGAACCGAGATAGCCACCCATACAAGAAACTAGAGTACGGGAAGTGGGAGTTGGTGATACCACCGAAACCTGACGGGACACCTGCCATTCAACATTTGTCCGAAGTGAAGGTCGTCGTCGAAACACAGCACGGTTCGAAGGAAGACAGGCTCTCCCCTTATGCGACATACGTCGTCGAGCCCCCGAAATCTGAAGGTACGATCTACAAACAGAAACTGTGGAACCCTCCCAAAGAGACGAGGTATGTGTTCAAAAATTCCAAACCTGCTCGACCGAAAAGCTTACGTATATATGAATGCCATGTCGGTATCGCTACTTCTGAACTCAAAGTAGGGACTTACGATAACTTCACTGAGAATATTCTACCGAGGATCGTTAAGCAAGGTTACAATTGCATACAATTGATGGCTATTATGGAACATGCTTACTATGCCAGCTTCGGTTATCAGGTCACAAGTTTCTATGCAGCGTCCAGTAGGTATGGAACTCCCGAGGAGCTCAAGCGGCTGGTAGATAAAGCCCATGAGCTCGGCTTGGTGGTTTTGTTGGACCTCGTGCATTCACATGCGAGTAAGAACGTAATGGATGGTTTGAACAGGTTCGACGGAACAGATGCGTGCTTCTTCCATGATGGGCCGAGAGGGATTCATTCCTTGTGGGATTCTCGACTGTTCAACTACTCAGAATTCGAAGTGCTCCGGTTTCTGCTATCTAACATCCGATGGTATATGGAGGAGTATCAGTTCGATGGTTTTCGATTTGATGGTGTTACTTCCATGCTTTATCACTCGAGAGGTATGAATCAAGGGTTCGGCGGGCATTACGATGATTACTTCGGTCTTGGCGTTGATACGGAAGGCGTCGTTTACTTGATGTTAGCGAATCATTTCGTTCACAGTACGTATAAGGATGCGATTACTATAGCCGAAGATGTGTCCGGAATGCCGGGTAGTTGTCGGCCTGTCAGCGAGGGTTGCTTGGGTTTCGATTACCGATTAGCTATGGCGATTCCCGACAAATGGATCGAACTACTCAAACACGTATCTGATGAAAACTGGGACGTAGCAAACATCGTACATACTTTGACGAATAGACGTTGGATGGAACCTAACGTAGCTTATGCGGAGTCCCACGATCAAGCGTTGGTCGGTGATAAAACCATCGCCTTCTGGTTGATGGATAAGGAGATGTACACCCACATGAGCATCTTATCGGAACCATCCAGTATCATCGACCGTGGTATCGCTTTGCACAAGCTCATACGATTCATTACACACGCCCTTGGAGGGGAGGCCTACCTGAACTTCATGGGAAACGAGTTTGGGCATCCCGAGTGGCTCGACTTCCCCAGAGCCGGGAATAACAGCTCGTACCACTACGCGAGGAGGCAGTGGCATCTGGTGGACGACGATAACCTCAAATACAAGTACCTCAATAATTGGGACGCAGCCATGAACCACACCGAGAGCAAGCACGGCTGGCTGGCCGATAACCCTGGATATGTCAGCATGAAACACGACGGCGATAAAGTGATAGCCTTCGAGAGGGCCGGATTGCTGTTCGTCTTCAACTTCCATCCCAGTAAGAGTTTCGCTGATTATAGAATCGGCGTCGAAGAAGCTGGCGAATACCGTATAGTGCTGTGCTCCGATGACAAGAACTTTGGCGGTTTCGATAGGATCGATACTTCTGTTAAATTCTTCACTCATCCCGAATCATATTGTGGTAGAAAGAATTTTGTACAAGTGTATATTCCTTCCAGAACTTGTATAGTTTTGGGTAGAGTCTGAAATATTTTTTATTTTCAAAAGGCTGAAGTAGTAATTTTAGAAAACAGGTTTTGAGGATTCCGAAAGCAGAGCATTACTTATTTTTAAAGATGCTTACAAGACCAGTGATTTTGTTTTTATAACCTTCTTTATGCATCAGTTTTTTGAAACGTGGTATCGTGCAGTCACGTAAGTTTAACCTTTTTGAAAATAAAACGTTTGCATTTGATCATTATGAATTAATGTATTTGATCACTCAATACAGGGTTACTTCGTTCGAGGAGCTGAATTATATCACAGAACTGTTATAATTTTTACTATATTTTCATCAAACTAAAAGATTTTCTGTGTTAAAGTTTGTGAAAAATGTTTTAATTGTTTAATGTTCATTAATATAATTGGAAATGTTTAAAGCTCTATATACTGTTATAATCAATATTGGAAAAATTTATTTGTTTAAGAAAATTTAATTTATAAAATCAGATACTATTGTAAAAACTTTGTTTTTGCATCCTTATAAACGTTGGTCTTCAAATTTTATGGTTGAATTTGTTTGATGACTTACGCATATTTAGTTAGAGGGACTGAATGGTATTTCAGAAAGATTGTTGTTATAATTTTTATATTTTCACTAAAATGTTAAAGATTTGCTTATTTCTTTATTCTATATTTTTGTTGAAATTTATAAGAAAAATATTCTGGGTTTAAATTTATTAGTAGCATTGGTATTGTTTGTAATGTGATCAATGTTATTAGAAAAACTTTGTTAAATGCTATATTTGTTTAATAAAAGTAATATTTGCTATTGCTATTTTTTTTTAATCTAACATATCCCTTCACTAAAGGAAAAAATACTTTTTCAGTTGATCAACACTTAAGACAGTTGTTAAATAGTAATACACATCTACTTTATTTTGTTTTAGTGTTTTGAGGATACAGCGCGAATGGATTTCTATACACATGGAAAATTTGTAAGGTACGAGGAGAACATGCTAACTTACACCATGGATCAAATGTTTTAAATAAGGACGACGCGTCTTGACTGCACCTTTCGATTTTTACTGGTATGCAATACACTATACACATACATTCTCAGGTTACGACATTTCCAAAAACTAAATTTTTTAATTGAAACTTGTTCATTCCTTTCTAAACATCTCGGTTAAAACTATTTATGAATCATAAATTTAAAGTTGTAGCAACACCACTGACAAAAAAAATCAAAATTTTTGGTAATAACTCCGAGCGGTACCTGAACGCCCGTACTCTGGTACGGCCGGCGTCGCCTCACGGCAAGGGGAGTAAGTAAAGGTTCTCCCCGGACCGATCAATACCCGGTTTGCTACCTGAGGGTAGGTAACTACCCTTGGGAAAGGTACGCCAGCGCCGCCTTGACGCGCTCCGCGCAACGTGCCCCCCCCACGCGACGCGGTACTACCCCCACACAGTCCAGTACCCCCTCCAGGGCCACTACCCTACGCGGACCGTTACCCCCACGCGACTAGCCACCCCCGCTCGATCGGGAAGATCGGCGACTGACCAATGGAGCGAGAGATTCTGCGGGGATGCTGGCTATAAAAATGGGAACCCAGCCCCAGAATCTTCAGTTCGTACAGAGCTCCTAAACCATTGGCTTCCCAATAGGACAGGACTCTGGACAGCTCACAACAAGCTCTTGTGGCTATCCATAGACTTGTTCCCTGCATCGCTACGAGTTCGTACAGAGCTCCTAAACCATTGGCTTCCCAATAGGACAGGACTCTGGACAGCTCACAACAAGCTCTGGTGGCGTCCCACAGACTTGTGCCAACTCGACTCTCGAGGCTCCTACCCACTGGCTACCCAGGCGGACAGGAGGTCGAGATCCCTAGCCGCGGACTCCCGCTTGGACAGGACGTCGAGATTCCTAGCCTAGCCAGCGGATTCCCGCTTGGACAGGACATCGTGAGCATCCTCTAACCAGCGGACTCCCGCTTGGACAGAGGGACGACACCGACCTGCAGAAGGAAGCGCCACTCCCCAGGAGGATCCCGGCAGCCCAGGACGCTTCCGGCCCTCTGGACTCCGCCGAGGTCGACACAGCTCCAGGACTTTCCTAGCCGCCAGGTCCAGGTCTATCCACCAGCCCCAGAAGGAAGCACCACTTCCCCGGAGGATCCCGGCAGCCCAGGACGCTCCCGACCCTCTGGACTCCGCCGAGGTCGCCCCAGCTCCAGGACATCCCTAGCTGCCAGGTCCAGGTCCATCTACCAGCCCCAGAAGGAAGCCCCACGTTCCCGGCAGCCCAGGAAGCTTCCGGCCCTCTGGACTCCGCCGAGGTCGACCCAGCTCTCGGACTTCCCAGGGACTGGACTGACTACGAGACTTCGAGGCCAGCGCTTCGAACCACGACGACCTCTGCACGGGATCACCGCCTTCCGGTTCCCGCCGAAGTTCCACTCCACGCCTTGCCGACACACGGACTCGCGTCCGCGTATTTTTATCTACTTGCTGTGAATAAAACCTTGCTACACCTGTGCTTGAGTTACTTCGGACCCACTACACTTTGTTTCGAATCCGTTTGTTACAAAGTAGTATTACCTGGTGTTTTAAAATCCACCTGGTACCTACATTTTTTAATGAATTGTCGAAATTTTGAGTCATTCTTTCGTTATTGATTTTTAAAAAAAAAAAAAAAAACTTAAAATTTTGAGTGTACTTAGTCAAGCAAAGACATCCAACATTCTTTGAATCTGATTTTTAAGGAACTTTCAAGATTCCTAAATGTATTCTGCCCTTTTTGAATGTTTCAAGTTTTTCTAAGTATTCATAAGGCTTGAAATATTTAAACCACTGCAATTATTGTCAGGACTCTTTTATCTACTTGGTTAGTATTATATGCTTATTACAGAATTTTCAAGATTTTCAATGCTTATCGGATGTTAAATATTTTTTTGAATCTAAATGCAATCAGGAATGATTTATGGCAAGTCTTTGAATTTCTCAGTTTCGCAGTTCTCTACAGAGCCTTTAGAAGTCTTCAATTTGTTTTTTTAACATCTCAGGTTTTCAAAAACGATTATTAAATTTTGAATCTAGCCGCGCTCGGGAATTCGTTTTTACTAGTTCACTGACTACTTCGAGAACTTGCAGATTCTTTAAATTAATTTTTGAATTTTTTAAAAACCACAAATCTTGAATTTAGTAAGAGCTCAAGAGCCATTAAAATCTATATAGTCTCACAGTATATCACAGATAACACAATCCTCAATTCTTCCAAATTATTCAAAATTTCAAAGTGTAACAACTAAGCTGTTGGAACAGCGTGACTAATTTGCAGGTGTATTGTGTAATGCATATCGTGAAAAGATGGTGCCAATCAACGTCATACTTTTCTAATGTGTGTCACTCGGCGCATTGCTCTCCGCGAATCGTAGTATTTACAAATTGCATTCGATAATTAGACTACGTTTTACTAATTTTAAGTAATAGTTCTAATACACAGAAATTTAAGAAATTATCGACTTATAACTAAAATATGTGAAATAAAATTCAAAATATATTTTTTTAACAGGTAAGTATACATCTTTCTGATTTAATTTGGTTTATTCTATAAATATCACTCCATAACAATAATTGTTATGAATATCATTAAACGAAAATTTGAAATTGAACAATTTCATTTTAGACATTTTAATTTATGGTTATGGTAATGTATCAATTATAGTACCAATCTAATAATATGAATGATTATTGATTAAATATTACTAAATGATGTCTAGAAAGTAGATCTAAATACTTTTTTACTATTTCAATCTTTTTTCAAAATCATGATATAGTCTTTGAAGTGCATCAAAACAAACAAGTCTTAAATAATTATCTTTAAAGTATTCTTTATGAGCCACGTACGCTTATTTTTAAATTTTAGCTTCTAATATAAGAAGGTAAAGTATTCCATTTTTATGTTACGAATTTGAAGTTAATATTTATAGGAAAGTGTAATATTTATTACAAGCTAACCTAACCTATGCTGTTTAAACATATTTATAAAGCCAGCATCAAATGTGTTTCCTCCTATTCTTTTCTTTACATAATAACTTCATAATATTCTTTTATAGTTAGTAAAATGTATTTGTAGTGTTACAAATTTTTAATGGTTTTTAATTTTTAAAGTTTTTAAATTTTTAATAGCTTTGGTGTTTTACTAGTTGTCTTGAATCCAATCTTGCACATCATAATTATTGAACTAATTGCTAGTGGAGTTGAAAGGCTGAAACTATGAAGATATATAAATCCGGTGGCAATACTCTTCAATGTTTTTTATGAGCAATATTTGAATCTATTTAAGGGAAAACTGTTTTTCGAACAAGCAAATTTCATCCTGCCACAGAATTAATAGAGATCGTGCATTCGAAAATAACGTCATTCGCTAAATGTTATGTTAAATTAACACGTGCGCTTGCGCATAGGTGTTTAGAAATAACGCGAACGTTAATAACTTACCCCATAATATTCTTCCGTCACTGGGCTAAATTCACTTACATATACCTATGTCATTTGAGTCATTGCTTTGACAGCTACTTAAGTAACGTAACGCAAGGGATGTTCGAAATGCGCAAACTACTTTTCTCCCTGACTTTGAAACGAGCGTTGTTGCGGTATTTAACATTGTGCAATCTCTTTTATAGTCTAGTCAAGATGTGTGTTTGCTGCGAAAAATAGTTAGAAGGCTCGGAAAAAATATAAACGATAGCTCATTCGACGCGGAATGCAAAACTGAGAAATGTGTTTTGAGGATTTTTTCTGCTAAGAAAAATTGCAATTGTTATCAACAAAAAACGAAAAATAAAAACGCTCTTTTGATTTTTTTATGACAACTCAAAAACCATAAGAGATAGAGGAATTCGCAAGAAATATCCTTAAAGAGGAGGAAATTTCCGATAAAAAAGTTCCTACTCATGGATTTCTATCTCTTATATTTATAATTTTATAAGGCTTCACGCGACCGCTACGGCATGCGCTCGCCTCCTCTGAAGCGACTACGTCATAGAAAATAATTTTTTAAGGTATTAAGTATTAGTTTAAAAATTTAAAACAAACTTTAGTGTATTCTATACACTTGAAAGAACAAGGTACCGTTGGAAAAAAATTTTAAATGCATTTTTCAAATAGCTACTGCTTGTTCAAAATGTGATGAGGTAAAATTCCAAGAAAACGCGTAGCTAGCTACCTTTGTCGGTGTCAGACAATAGACGAAGTATGAGCAGCGTTAGAAAGTCATTGACGGCGCGGTCGTAGCACTTACCATATTAGCTTTTGCGTGCATTCGACATTGACAATAATGTCGAAATTTTTAAGGCACGCCTCTGTCGCGGTATATTGTTACAGTAGTTCCGATAAGAAGGGGTTTAGTGGCTTAGTAGGTTCTTGGAATTCTAACTCATCAGATATCGAACGGGCTGTAGCCTATTGTTAATGAACTAGTTATTTTCGTACTTCCGTCTTCATTGAAAGCAGGCTAAATGTTTAAATAAATTCTCCATACATATTTTGCTTCTTGTAGTCCTTTCTAAGAGTGCACTCAATAAGGTGACGTCATAAAATTATTTAAAATTTTTTTAATTAGTTTACAACGAATTTTTAAAATCAACAAAAAAACGCAAAATCCAGAAATTGTTGCTAAATTCTTTTTTTCTCTTATATATTATGTTATGGCTGTTTTTATATTCAAACTAAGGATTACATAATTGTGGAAAAATAATTTACAGCTTTTTGTTTAAGAATTGTTTATAAATAAACGGCTTAGTTTAATATTTTTGAAAATACTTTTTTTATCATTCTATTGTTTAGGATTAATTATGATTTTTAAAATAATAAAAAAAATTTAAAAATTTTTGTAATAATTTATCGTTTTTTTAATGTTTTCATTATTTAAATAATTAGTTAAGGAATAATTTTGTGTTCAAAAATCATTATAAAAATCTCTTAAGTGAGGAAAAAATATTTAAAATAAAAAAAGCTTTTTATACAAAAAGTTTTGTTACGTCACTTTGTTGCATATCGTTGTTTTTGTAATTTTTAGTAGTAATAGAAAAAAAATATTGTGACACTCAAAAACGTTTTATAATAAATTGTTAACTTAAAAAATTATGAAATTATCAATGAAAAAAAAATTTTCTCTCCTATTCTATTAAGAGATTTTTATAGTGATTTTTGAATACAAATTTATTCCTTAACTAACTATTTAAATAATGAAAACATTAAAAAACGATTATAAACTATAACAAAAATTTTTAAGAATTTTTTTTTCCACAATTATGTAATCATTAGTTTGAATATAAAAACAGCCATAACATAATATATAAGAGAAAACAAATTAACAACAATATCTGTATTTTGCGTTTTTTGTTGATTTTAAAAATTCGCTGTAAACTAAATAAAGAAATTTTAAATAATTTTATGACTTCACCTTATTGAGTACACTTATAGAAAGGAGTCCAAGAAACAAAATATTTATGGAGAATTTATTTAAACATTTTGCCTGCTTTCAATGAAGACGGAAGTACGAAAATAACTAGTTCATTAACAATAGGCTAGCTCTTTGAAAAATACATTTAAATTTTTTTCCAACGGTACCTTATTCTTTCAAGTGTATAGAATACACTAAAGTTTGTTTTAAATTTTTAAACTAATACTTAGTACCTTAAAAAATATTTTCTATGACGTAGTCGCTTCAGAGGCAGCGAGCGCATGCCGTAACGGTCGCGTGAAGCCTTACTTTCAACAACAAATTAAAATTATAAATATAAGAGATAGAAATCCATGAGTAGGGACTTTTTTATCGGAAAGTTCCTTCTTTTCAAGGATATTTTTTGCGAATTCCTCTATCTCTTATGGTTTTTGAGTTGTCATAAAAAAATCGAAAGAGCGTTTTTATTTTTCGTTTTTTGTTAATAACAATTGCAAATTTTTCTTAGCAGAAAAAAATCCTCAAAACACATTTCTCAGTTTTGCATTCCGCGTCGAATGAGCTATCGCTTATATTTTTCCGAGCTTTCTAACTATTTTTCGCAGCAAACACACATCTTGACTAGACTACTAATAGTTCTTGAACTATGTAATAAAAAACAAAAGCATTTTCCAAGCTATTTATCACACCAAAAACCCAGTAACACAGCTCCCAAGTTTTATTTTTAGTTACTTATTGATAATGTTTGTAACAGGATTATTTTGTAATAGAAGCTTAATGTTTGAATAATTAGGTCAACATTGCCCATTAATAAATGGGGTGAAATGTATTTTTTAAGTAACGTAATTTTAAATTTTTAACAGTTTTAATTAATTACATTCACAATGAACAATTATATTGTAATTGTAATTTACAATTACTCATTACATTAATATTTAGTTAATAAGGTTCATCTTATTGACAAAAATTTAATATAGATACTACTTGATAAATTATTCGGGACTTACAATTATGTCAATAACTGTACTTTGAAAATGATTTGGTAAGTGCCAGGAAAAGTAATGAATGTCACTATTTGCAGACTGTCGCGGTACCTACTGTTAAGAAATGATTTTATTTCTAATTTTTATCTCCTATTAGTAAAAATTTCAACTAACCATACGTATCAAAAGTCGGTCATATTATTGAATTACCTACCTACATTTTTTTCCAGTTGAAAATTCGTCGCCCTTCAATTTGCACGTCCCTGAAAAGGGAATTGTGAAAATTGAGGGAAATGAGGAAACTGCTCGGACGAAAGCGACTTTTCCAAGAAAAACAAGCCAAACAGTCGGTTTGGGACCTATTATCCGAACAAGAGCTGCACGAGAGACCTGCATGGAGAAAAAATAATGATTGATAACGGCGTATCCATCAAAACTGCGGGATGCTCCATATATCAAATGGCTTTGTTTTTCTTGTTTTTTTTGCGTGTATGACGGGGAACATTTTCACACGGGTCGTTAGCCAGCGATAATTCGAGAGAGCAAAGCAAAAATTATGGAGGGCGAGTGGGTCGTTAACGTTGCTGTAAACGACGATTGTTCCAGAAAGTGCTGATAATAGGTTGGGATAAATTTGTATTATGTGAGTCCACCTTCAGGCTTTAAAGGTCCATGTACTTTCACAAGCTTTAAACGAGATTAATGCTGCACCTTGCCAAGGAGAAGTTTAGTTTTCAGTTATTATTATTGTTATAGATATCACAAAAAAAGTACAAAATTTATTTCTATCGGAAAATTATATTGACACACATCGAGGCAGACATATTGCTCTTTCACATAATTGTTTGGAAGTCTGGAATATTTTCAATTCAGATTCCAAGTTCAGTTGCAACTGGACTACATCGTGGCTCTCTGTGTTTAAATACATTAACATTGTGTGTGTGGAGGTTGTCCACAAGTCACACCCCTTACAACCTGCAATCCTGGATTAAGGAACCCCTCGCAGATGTTAGCACAAAGCTTCTGGAATCTACGGAGGACGGGAATTGATTCAATTTAACAGCCCAACAGGACTGTTCCTTAGGAGTCCCCCCCCCCGAGAATTTTTATGTACCACATTCGATGTCCAACTGTTCTGATTCATACGTCTCTACCTATTAATAGTTCAGTGTACCTATGACGATTAAAATACATTACCTCCGAATTATTTCAGATATAAATCGATTTGTATAAAAATTTGGGATTAAGCTCATCTTACCCTCTACTTCAAAAGTAACCTCATCCTGATGCCCGCTTTTTGTTTAAACTGGAGGAAAAAAACCCGTTATTGCAAAGTAATTATAAAACTAAATTTAATTTATCAACCTTTCAAAATTATGACAATTGTGCAAATTATTGATGTAATATTTTTGCTTCAAATTGTTGAAAAATGTAGAATAATTATTGCTCCGAATCCTGAAACATGATTAATGATGTGGTATAATCTTTTGACCCTTTAAAACGACCCCTAATAAAGATATAAAAAAGATATTTCCCAATAGCAATTAAATGATGCATTTTACATAAATTATAATTTCTTCACCGTTTTAATTGTACGTGCTATGTGTTCATTTGTATTCATTAATACTCCAAATTCACGTGCTCCATAACTCACTTTGAAAAAAATTATAGTAATTTTTGTACTCCAAACTTTTTTGTCAAATTCAGCCATTATAAAACGTTTACACTTCTGGAAGTTCTTAAAAAAAGTAATTGTGAATAGATTGCAAATCATCTCAATTCTTGTGGTAAAGCAGTCGTTTTTATGCCGACTTATTCTCAAAAAAAAAGAGCAATCCATTTTACTTTCAACATGTCATAATTTTTATATTATAAATGTTAACGATTCGCGATTTAAAATAAGTTTTGAAATAAAAACCCTATATGGAAATAAAAAAAGTTATATTTCCGCCTGTATGACACGTCAACTCGCTCGCTACGCTCGAACCGAATATCAATGTGAATGCCGTCCCGCTGCTCCGAGGTCTCTCTCGTGGTTCCCTCGAAGCTGACATCGGCCCTTTTCGGTGCGGGCCTCTCGTCTCGACGTATACAGAGTGATGGTTGTATACGTCATGGTGACTGATGATAACATAAAGTTTTGTAAAAGCCAATTTAAAAGAGCTTTTTAAGTACTACCTACTTTGAAAAATTCCCTATACACATACCCCGAAAATTTTTCCGTTGTCCTTTTTTAACATTGAATGTTTCGACTTCCATTTTCGGCGATACAAGATCACCTTCCACGCGCTTAGATTGGATCGTATTACATCTACAAGAATAACACACAAATACCTATAGTAGTACAACACGTGACATAACGCAATATAAAAACGAATAAAATAAAAATACGCGATGTTCTTACATACATTACATTACATACATACATTACAATATACATACATATATTTACCTAAAATTCCCCCGAAGGGCACTACTTCAAGTCGGTTTAAATCGGCTCGTGGAGTAATCATTAAGTCTAACTGATTCATCTCCATTAAGTAAAGTTGTTTTTATTTACTTCAAGTCGATGATTGGATTCTTATTTCGAAGTATTGACATTGAAATTTGTTGTTGTTATATTACATGAGTAGATTTATCTATTTATCGTTTCGATAAAGTTAGTTGTATTCAAAAACATCTTTCAGAAACCTTTGTCATCTAACAAACAACCAAAAGAAATATTTACTAATAAGAGATAATGTGAATATTCAACACTAAATTTATTTTATAAAGCGGTGATAATGTTGCCATGAATGTTTTGTCTGGCCATATGAGATAGACTTACGATGTTAACCATCGCCATTTTTTATTTTGAATTAAATTGATACTTCTACCATAATTTTTTTCTTTCGTAAGATTGTTTAGAAATTTCCATGCCTGCGTCACTTTCCTTCTCCCTAAACATCGGTCCACCTCCTCGCATTTTTCTTCCCACTTCTCATTTTTTCTCTTGGCCGCTTCCTTCTTCACTTTTCTTTTAAATTTGCTATAAATTTTGCAGTTTTCTCAATCTTTCGTGCTGAGCTGATGGGTGCTCTTCTTGTTCTATATGAACGAAAGTGTGAAATGATCTTTAGAGAGTGGACTGTATGTAGATATCTCTCGTAACTCGTGGGTGGCTGCGGAGATGAATCTTGTCTCCAGGTCCAGGTTGTAAGGCTGAAGACGTTCTTGTCGGCGGAGATCAGGGCGTGACGTGATCTCTTGAAGTTCTAGTTGTTTTGGAGAGAGGGTGTGACGTGCTCTCCGGGGATGAAGTTCTAGTAGTTTGGAGAGAGGGCGTGCCGTGCTCTCCGGTGGACCTGAGGGCGTAACGTGCAGGTCCGGGTGGAAGTTCTAGTAGTTTGGAGAGAGGGCGTAACGTGCTCTCCGGGTTGGAGTTCGTGAGATTATGGTTCGTCGGGTTAAGTGGCGTGAAGAAAGATCACAACACACTGTCGTTTTGAGCATACTAGGGTATACTGGTTTATATTGTACCAAATTTCAGGGCTTTTATACAGATTAATTTTACAGAGGTTAAATGCGATTTTATTTGTTTTCTTTCAATGACCTGGCGTTGCAGAAACTGACCTTGATTGGAGCGCGCTTCTTATCACGTTCCGTAAACGCCTTTGTTATGCTGACTCGGTTAATTATTGTGATTCTGCACTTGACTTGTTGACGTTCGGTCGGCGTTGTTATTCTTCGTGATAAAATAAGACGTGCTTTTTAGTTGAATTAGATATCCCAAAAACCTTGTTACCTAAGCTGCGTCAGTGATTATTATCTGTTTGTAAAACAAAACGTGTTGAAAAGTTCCCAAAATTAGTTCACCATAAATTACAATTTCTTATTATCCGTTCACGAGTAGTTGATAGTTGATAGCAGACCACCTAATTATACATTCAAAAGGGTGTCCGAAGCACTGTTGGGTGGTTCAAAAAAAGTAAAGAAATTCGTAATCGTTTCTTCATATGCAGTGTGTGTTTGTATAATAACTTTCGGTTTGTCCTCCCTGTTGAGTGACAAGCAGGTAGCAAGTACCCTTCTTATACAATAGAAACCGAATGATAGACCAAAGCAAAACGAAAACACTTTTGGGACAGTGTCGCCCGATTGGGTATAAATGAGAATTTCTTCTATAGTGTTTAAGACATAAATTTTATTTAAACGGGTTTAAATTATACCTAACAATTTTTTAATTAGGTTAGGCAAAATTTTCGTCAGGCTTAAAACTGACAGTTTAATAACTGGCATGGTTAAAATTTTACCTAAAAGCAATTTGTCAATACTACTAACTAAAACATAAATTAATGTATACCTACCAAATAAGTGATAATACATAATTAATTAAATAAATTCACAAAAAAGCAATTTGTCGCTACACTACAACTACTGACTAATATACTAATTACATATCAACATCATCATAATCGGAATCCGATGTGTCATCATTTGGTCTAATGATAATGGGTTCTATTTCATCAATAATGTGATCTACTTCCCATAACTTGTCTTCTTCTTCTATAGCGTGCTTAATACATTTTCCCCAATGGTCTGCAGTTACTTTAGATAACGCTTCGTGCAAAAGTCTTCTTACATCCTCTAATTTGAACGTAGTGTTCGATCTCTCTACTTCGCGCTTTACTTGTGCCCATATAAGTTCTATGGGGTTCAGTTGGCAGTGGTATGGAGGTAAACGATGCACAATTATCCTGCGATCTTTGGCCATTTCGTCGATTACGTATTTTTTGTGTTTCTGTTTATTCCCTAATAGCACTTAATATTTCATAAATATTTTATAAATATTCATATCTTTTTTAAATATTTTTAGCAAAATGAAATATTTAGTAAATATTTCCAAAAAAATATTTGTTTCAAATATTTAGGATATCTTAAGTGAACATTTGAAAAATGAAGTAAATTGGGCGCCTTGCCCATATTGACCAATATTATTTATAGTAAAGTTTTTCATTGATTAATTGTTATGATTTACATCGTTTCTTAATAGACTTAACATTTTTAAAAATACTTTTTAAAATGTATTTATTGCAATTATTTAACTAATATTAAACATATATTTTTGGAACACAAATTTTTCTGTTAATTATTTAATTCATAACTGTAATTGGGAATATATATTTTATGTTATAAAAGGTCAATACATAACTGCAGGTTTTAGAAAGGTGCATTATTTTATTTTTTATCAAGTATATTAGTACAATCAGGAATTAATTGCTGAATATGGGAGTTATGGTTTACCTTTGTGATAAATTATTTCGAAATGACTTTATGCATTCATCATAAAATTAAAACATCACATACATTTTACATACAACAGGTACTCTATCACTGCGCAAATAAAAGACCGCATAAATTTCAAATATGCCGCGTAAACGTATGCCTCTGGCGGCGGTCGCGGTCAGTGTTTCGGTTGATTTCGCTTAAAGTCACTAGATATTAAAAGTACCGCAATTGGCGGCCATATTTGTTCCCAATTCAGGCGGCAAATTTAAATCTGGATGTCAAATGAAAAACGTGTTGTATTTTGAATGTATGACGAATACGAATCAGATGATAACTATTTCTTAGGGGGCGGGTGGTAGTTCGAACCCGCTACCTTTTCACACAGCGGGGTTTTAAGACGAGTTCCGACCCATCCTACCTGCTCGCAGTGATTCGAATTATAAGTAGAGTGAAATATTGTACAAGGGGCAAGGGAAAGAGGCAAGGAAACTGATTTTTGGGGATCATAGGGGGATGTTTGATAGAGCGAAAGTATATCTTTCCTATAAAACTTTCGAAAAACCGACGATAGTACCCTTACTTTTCTGGAAATGATCGATATGAATCGCATCTGTGTAGGTCCGAATCCTTGACTACCTGACCGCGGTGAATCCGAACTCGCCTCCTCCTTTCTTAGGTTGAGTGTAGACACTTTACAATCTAATGTTTATACAATTCAATGAAATAAATGAAGGAATGGTCTAGAACAGTGAAGATTTAATTTGTAGAGCCGTCTCATGCAGAAAACTCTATTTTGCTAAATCTGTTTTTTGGTTTATTGCAGTGCTATCGATTAATCAGTTGAAAATAAGTTTTTAAACATTTATTTAATATATCATAAGTAATATATAACAAATTTAAACATGGAATGTTGGAAATGGTGTTTTTATTAATTATCATATTTCTGCACTTTAACCTAGTTATATAAAAGTTTTGTCCAAATGTAAGTCATACAATACCAACTATTTAAAAACATGTTACAATGTTCAACAAATGAAAGTAATTTGATTATTGACTTTTATAACAAATATTCAACAATACAATAAATCATGCAATACAAAATTAACATGTGTAATTCCTTTTACATAAAATTTTAAACATTTTACTAATGATACAAAAGTACCCAAGTTATAAATCACAAAATGATGTTCAATGGAACTCTAACTATTTGAACTCCGATTATCCAAATCCCTTATATTCTAGTTTTATTATGACTTGGCTGTCTGAAAACGGATTAAGACAGCCAAACAGCTTACTTTATTTACCAATTCATAAAGACAACGATGCTCACGGTCAGGGCCGTAACTAGACAAAAATTTACTAAAGGCAGCTCGAATTTTGGCGCCCCCTAATAGTTTTTTTGTTAGCGAGTTTGGCGCTCGGCGCCTTGCGCCCCTAGGCAAGGGCTAGGTATAGGCTAGTCAGCCTATGCCTAGTTACGGCCCTGCTCACGGTGATGGTTTACCACATTCATATTTTTTTAGATTTTCAACTCCACTTAAAACAATAACAGATAATATATGGTTCATAAAATAGCTACCTGCAATTCAATTTTTCTTTTACAATTGAAGTTAAATGTGGCTGACAACCTACAGAGAAAGTTCTAAAGGAATCTAAAGAGAAAAAACGCGTTTTTCCATTTTTTCCCTTCAAATTCTTGCATTTTAAACAATGTCCCCGACCTCTGCGCTTTGGAGGTTAAATCAATCCTTATTCTATGCATTATTCCCTAGGTATTCATGTATAAACATTGCGGTTACCACATACGTTCATCTAAAGCAAATTTCTGACTGATGAGTCTTAGACTATATCTGTTAAAGTTTAACATGTTGCGCACACTTCATACCCTGTTAGGGGTCCCTTCACATTGGGTTTCTTGTCCTGGCCGTTTTCACTTACACCTACAAAACGAACGGTATTATCTGACGAGATTAACAAGAATCTAGACGAGTGTTGGTCCAACCAACACCATTTCGCTGTTTTCGATACTTCTGGACTGGATTCCTTCCCCCAGTTTTTTGGTTTCGGTGTTCTCCAGTAGAGAGGAATCCTAAAAATAAAAATAGAAGTAATGTAAGTTTTACCCTAATTGTCTAATTAATTTTTAATATTCATTGTATACAGTAATGTTAATTCTACACCTCACTGTCATGTATATGTAATGAATCATTATTAATTAGTTAATTATTTGAACATCACATACCTGTCCTTTATTTTGTACTCAATCCCACAAGCATAAATACCAACACATGAGTAGCAACAGCATCTTCCTCAGCTTCACCTATCAAAGAACAAACATACATTTATTAAACTAAAGTGGATAAATAAAAAATAGTACTAAAAAGTAAACTAAATTAAACAATTTGGTCTTGAAAGGCTACCTACTTTTCCTTCTACTAAATGTAATATGTGGAAGATGAGGAAAACGTGAAAGGAAAATAAAAACTAAACCAAACTCACAATTTATAACTGCTACATACCTTTAACTCTAACAGATTGATAACATCTTCCAAAATACCTAGTTTAAATTTCAAGCTTTGAAGGCGATGCTGGAGCGTACGAATACTAGGATAAGGAAGATTCTGATTTCTCATTTACAGATTCTCAGACTCAGATTCTTCATGAACCTCAGATTGTACTTCACATATATTATGTGTAGAAGTCGAAGGTTTCACTTCTACACTTGTGTTGAATTCACACAATGTCCTGTGCAGTAAATCAGGAACAGCATTCCACTTCAATAACTTCTTTCCATCGGCCCTATTCTGCTCGAACTGCATTTCAGAAAAATGTCTAAAAGTTACCAAAGTGAAATATTGCAAATTGCTAATTATTTTATAACGAACTAACCTCGCAAATTCTTGCATTTTCTGCAAGATTTTCATGTAATTCCCTGTTCCCTGTTGTCAACAGCCCTTTTCCATATATCTCTTCTGTTTACATCTAAACAAACAAATATCATGTAATGTTATTAAACAATAATTAAATAATTTTAGCTACAATGTGCTACAACTTACCGCTAGGTAATTTGAATAATCCCACATTACTCTCACGAGCATTGTATTTACACACGCAACACGAAGGCATTTCAGACGTTCTTAATAGTCAAATCACACAAACAAATCACAAATACTATATATTTTACCTATCACCACACTGAACGTAAATAGAAACGGAGAAATATAACCTTAAATTCTAATCGATACGTTTTTCCAACAGCTGTTTATATGAAAATCCGCCATATTTGTTCCCAAACGGGTGGTTCTCTCTCTTACTCATTGGTCCAATGAATTGCGGTACTTTTAATATCTAGTGACTTTAATTTCGCTGGCTTCCGTCCGCTCGATTTTCGTGCGCGTCCCGCGTTGAATTTTACGTTATCGGTTATACTTATACGTTTTACTTTTACGGTTGATGCTGGTTGAGCTGGTTGATGCCGTTTGGTAGGTGTCATCAGGGTGCAACCGTGTTATCGTAAACCTGTGAAATATTTGCTTTGGCGATTTGGCTGTTTGCTGTGGCTGTCGAAACGAGTCTACAAATCTTTCCTTTTTATATAAGATAAATATTTAATTTTTATATAAAATAAATATTTACTTTTAATATAAAATCAATATATCATTTTAATATAAAATAAATATTTAAAACAGATATTTGATGAATATTAAAAAATCTGTCACGCAACTATTTATTAACTATTTTTTAAAAATATTTATTGAATATTTTGTGCTATCTGGGTTTGCTCTAACGATTTGCATAAGTTAATTTTTAACCATCGTACCGTCAAACGTGGTCTTTTTATCATTTAACCAGTTAGTTATGTGGTCCTTTCTCCAAAACGTAGTCGGTCTTTTTTCTAGTAAACGCGAGTGGTAACTGGCGTCATCTATTACTATTATTGAATTTTGTGGTATGACAGTTAACATTTGCACAAAATAGTCTTCAAATGCGTCAGCAGTCATTTCCTCATGATAATCTTTGGTAGATTTAGAAATGAATTTTAATAAACCGTTATTTCAAAAACCATTTTCACCACCGATATGCGTAATTATCAATCTACGACCTTTTCTCACTGGTGGATTCAATCCAGTAGAATAACCTTCCATGAAAGCCTGCCGCGAATCAGTAATATTCTTATCAACACAAATTTTCCAAACAGTGTGCCCGTTATTTAACCACGTTTCATATAAGTAAAAAATAGTTTTTCCCTCGGTTCGAAACCTTTTAATCGCTTTTAAATTTTCCATCCTCCAACAAACAATATAATCTTTATCAAGAAGCAACGCCCTTCTGTCAGATGCTTCCCACGAAAAACCTATTTCTTTTAGACACTTTCATAATGTTGCACGACCAATATGCGACAAATCATCATCTTCCATAATAACATTTCGTATTTTGTCTAAGGTAGGTATTTCTTTATTTAAATAAAAGGAATGAACTTTTCGACGTATGGCAGTTTTATCAAAATCGTCGATTGTTTTTGTCCTGGATGTTTCTGTGGCTCGGCAACCCCTTTATTTTTTCTTTCTTTTAGAAAAAGATAAACTGTTGCTTCCCCAACTCCTGTCATATTCGAACAATTACTCAAGATTTTCCTAACATTTTTGTTTGTAGTTTTGTGGACTAATATATCGTGGACATTCAATACATGGGGTTTTCACGTAGAGGAAAAGCACCTTTACTTACCAGTGCCAGTTTCTTCGGTTTAAAAGTTGTGGTTGGCCTCATAAAACTTAAATTTCACACCGGCACACAACAAAATACGTTAACATGTACTAGAAATATCACAACACAACTAATTTGGTGGCACTGTAGCAGAGGTTTTATACCTATATTATGGCAAAGTGGCTTACCAGCCTAATGGTTTTCTCCGAAGAGAGCTCGGTAATTGTGATTAATATAATATCGGCCCTAAGTAGGTTCCTATTATCTACCTGAAATTATCCGAAGTATCCACCTTTGAAAATAAACTCGTTAAGATGTTGGAATGAGAATGACATTAATTATCAATAGTGATTTTCTAAGAACAATGTAGTACCATATTTAAACGTTTACTACAGCTTTAGATTTTTTTTTATATGAAATGCTGCGCCTATGGCTTATGACTGATAATTGTATGCAGGTAAAAATTCGTGCTATCAACTACTCGTGAACGGATAATAACATAAAATAATGTTGACGTTAGCGTCAACATATATTAATTTTTCTATTTCTTCAATCCAAAATTCGGATTTTTCCTTTGCACGCTACCTGATATCCCAAAGCTTCTTTGGCTGCCTGATGGAAGTATATTTTTATATTCTTCTTCAGAAGTTTCTCTCCGGTGTAACTTGGCAAGTTTTGAAGTTAGTCTTAATTTGCAAAGAAACTACCGATTCTTGTTTCAGATTATCGATGTTATATATAGTTGTAAATGTTGATTCATCCTCATTTTCTCCCTTATTCTGTTTTCTTGTGTTTCTATGGTGTATGGTCATTTTTGCGATCACCATATAATATTCTGATCCACATTCGGTACCACGATATACCCTCACGCCATTGGTCTGGAGCCTTCTGTTTTCTGGTTGAATCAGATAGTCAATTACAGATCGTACCTTTTACTTTGGTTCTTCTCAGGTAAATTTATGTATATCTTTGTGTGATTGAAAATGATCTTCCTTATTCAAATAGGCGTGAAAAAAAAATAACGTCTACAGAAAATCGCTTGAGCTTTATCAACCAAAAATGCAACAATTAGTATGATAATTTAAGTAAATAATTAGTATGATACGTTTAATTAATTTATAAAGTGCATTTCGAAAAGAAATAAAAATAGTCAGAGAATCAATACCTACTACGTACTAATCCAATCGAATAAAACAAAGGACATCCTAATTGAAAAAGCATGTGAAATCTATTGTTCACCCCATCAAGGTGTTGTTGGAAATAATGTAGATTGCAAATTACGCAGAATGTATGAATATCAGATACCATATGCGGAGTAATTAATAAGTAAAAATTGTTTGCATAATAAAAGTGACAGAGCGTGAAATAAAATCAAATGCATATTTCTAATAAGTAAACAATTATTATACCGCATTTAACTCCAAATAAAAAAGTCATTAATAATAATAAGCAATCTATATCGTATCTATATATTTGAGTGGACATTAAAAGTTCATTACATTTGTCTTCTGTGATTTCCGATCGTCCTAATTCTTGGAAATCGTACATTTTTTAAACGATTATCCTAATCGTGTTGTTTTATACTAGTCCATGCCAGAATTACCCATTGACGGCATTGACACACATTATTTCCAAAAAAGCATGACGAATTTTGCATACCTCCTTTGGTAAACTTTTTGACTTGGCATCCACTCATTCTATTGTTTCCTTATGTTATCTAATGACGTTAATTCGCAACAAACTACGACAAGAATTTTTGTGTTGCGTTATTTCCATAGTTCTTTTGTGTTATACTAGTTAAATGTCTTATTGGTATCCTAAATTAGAAGACTCTTTGGGTTTATTAAATGATCCTGGTCGTTTTTCCCATACATTTTCTAGCCTTAATTTAATTCCCGCCCCGCCCATCCAACATTTCTCGTAAACATGTACGAGAACATCAACAGGAAAATTAACTTTCGGGGGCGTTTTCTTTTAGAAATTACCATGGGTTTTAATTTTGTTACGTCAGGGAGGCAAAATTGTAAAGGGATGTTTTTCTTTTTCTTGCTTTCTTTTAATTCCAATCATGTCAAATGTAATAGGAGTTTCATCGATATTACCAGTAGGTATGTGATAGCAAAATAGTTATGTTCTTTTCTCTTGACAATTATTAAGTTTTGGAAAAGGAATATTATATTCCATAAATCTTTAGGAGGGTTTTAAAGATAAATTGATTTTTTCTCAGAGGAATAAATTGTGTCGAATCTATTATGAAGATTGTTTAGCACCCACTTCACATTTCCTTCAGAGATCGGCCATTTGGTAGTTCCCGTTTGTAAAGTATATTTCACAGACCATTAATATAACTGGACCCGCTTGTTTACAAAATAATGTATTGCCAAGATCTTAGCATATTCTAAGCGTTTTTTGCGCTGTTGCATGAATGCAGATGACGAATTCTCGCTTACGATTTGCGTATACATCCAGCCTACTTCGCCTGCGGTTGGTCAGTTGTACGTAAATCTAAAATAATATAGACTTTTGTTATGAGTGGCAACATCGCATCCTAGTCTTTCTTGTGATAGAATTCGTTGGTGTACCCGATTTGTGTGTGTATTTTGATAAAAATAGAAAATATTTAACAATGGTTAATAGGTGCAAGATATGCAACGTTTACAGCGATGCAGGAAAGCCTCGGTATTGTCTTTCAAACAAAGAGATTTATTAATGAAATTTTTTGAGGTTATGTATCATCTCAGTGGCGTTCTATCAGTGTTATTATTTTAGGTTTCCAGTAGATCCAATTACAAGAAATATTTGGATTTCTGTTGTGGGACTTAGCGAAAATGATAACATAACAAAATCGTCCTATATTTGCTCGAAACATTTCAATAAAGATGATTTTGTGTCTAAAATAGGTGCAACCGACAATGCTAGATATTAGAGATGCTGTTTCATTACCGATGCATCAAGTTTTTAAACCTAAAAGTACTACGAGGTAATTAATTTCTACCCTGTAACTGTGTTTAATAGAAATATCAAATTTATGAATTTGTCAAAATCGGAAGCGTGACGTTTTTTTTTTAATTTAAATTTCAATCATTTTAATGTAAATTTCAACAAAAATATCATACTGGTTACTGTGAGAAACAATTATTTCTTAAGATATGAGAAAAAGTAGTAATTTTATTAACCATTATTAACCATTTTATTAAACAATAAACAATTTTGAGGAGTTATATCTCAGAAGCTAATGAGCAAAATAACAACCTGTTAGTTATAAAAAGAAGCGTCTTTCCGTGTACTTTCCGGCTATGTTTTCAGAATTTCATTTAACAAAAAAAAAACGACAGCAACTTTAAACAATGACTGTGGCCGTTCTAATAAATATTTTTTAATTCTGACAAAAGTGCATGAAAGCTTGTTCCCTCTTATATATGCCCAGCCAGTTTTTTTAAAATCGAATAGTGGAAAAAAAAATTAACAATTTTGAAAATTTTCATTATTTTTCGATTTTTCTGAATTGCAAAATTATTGTGCAAAATCTAATAAACCGATGGTAAAGAAATTTACGGGTTTCTTTTATTATAACTTCAAGATTTTGTACCTGTGATATGAAAGTCCTAACTACATTTTAAAGTGCCTAAAATAATAAATTAAAAAAATTCTATTTGGACCGATTTGTTTTGTTTATTACTATTTGGAAAACAGCTAATAAATTTTTGAATTTATAACCTATGCCATTTTATGTAAAAAGCAATTCTGCAACTTTTTCCTCTGTTCAACTTTCTTCTAAATGCAATACTTAAAAAGTTAGAAGCAAAACATTTTGGGAAAAAACGCGTTTTTTAATTTCTTTTTAAATTGTTGGATTTTTAACAATGTTCCCGACCTCTGTGCTTTGAAGGATAAGTCAATCCTTATTCTAGACATTATTCCCGAGGTATTCATGTAAAAACATTGCGGTTACCTCTTATGTCAATCTAAAGCAAATTTCTGACAAATGGGTCTTGGAATATACTTATTGTATGCATTATTACTGTCATGATGATTTTGATAATCTATGTCCTTCTATACTTCATTTGTATTCATATTTCGCACCTTTGTTAGCTAGCATGTAAAGGGCTTCATTGCCCGTTGATCTACATAAATAAATAAATTATTTTCTTAATTTTGTTTCCTTTTTGCCCCTTATTATTGATACGCCTATGGATAGCTATTTTGTACGCTGTCAAAATTCGTCAACGGCGGCCATATTTCCTTCCCCCTTTACACCGTGCCTATCGGCTATGTTGGCATGTAAACAAACATCAGTTTCGACTATCTTGTGCTATGATCCAATTCTAATTTTGTTTACAATTTAGTTTTCCATGTAGAAATATCTACTACGAACAATACAATAACCAAAAATGATCTAAATTAGATTCTACATGCTACAACTGTGATAAAAGTTCAAAACAACAATTTTTCAAATCAATTTACAACCATCTAGTCCACTATGTGAAATAATCCATTTTTCAAAAATCCTCTTTACTCTTATGCATTTGTTAGCTTAACTTGAGTGTCAACACTACAATTTAGTTATTTAATAACTGGAGCATATTTTAAATGATGTTATTGCCAATTTCAACTATAGGAACTATAGTACGATATATAGGAACGATATATATTGACGGTTATAATAAATTGATGTCGAAGAAAATGTACTCTCTTCTGGATATGCAGCCAAAAGGTCTTTAAAAGAAAGTCAACTTACTAATTAGCCTAGCTTGCGGAGGTGTTTCTCCTCATCCTCTTAGGGCAAACTTAAGAAACGAAGTACCAAATTGAATACAAGTACTTAAGAGGGCTCATGACAGGCAAGCGGAGCGGGCTAGTGAAATTAATAACACGACGTTCTCTACACTTCTTCGACTTCCACGTTCCGAATGCAGAGGTGACTTTAGGAATTGAGCCGCGTGAGGGCGACTCCTCGCGGATGAAAAAAAAAAACGCATTTTCTATTTTGCACTTTACATGCTTATTAACGCATTTTTATAACAAACAATCGCATATGTAAGTGCATGATTAATATGCGCAAATGGTTAATTGCATTTCATTGTATAAACTGTTACGATAACTACAGTTTACTCTTGACCAAAAATTAAATTTTCAGTTAACCCAAAGGAGAACAATTTTCCTAGTAGTTCAGTGAAAACCGCATGAAAATTGGTCACTTTTTAAAGGAATTGCGTGCAAAGACGTTTCCGACTGGGACGTGAGCCCTCTTAAGTAGTACAAATACACATGCAGGTATTTAGCTAAATAATAATACTCACCAGTATAAGCAGTAATTAAAGCAGCAGAACACAATGAGTAAACTTTAATAATTAATATGCAGGAAAAAGATTATGACACTTAAAATAAATGAGGTTGACTGTTATCAAATATTATGACGATGTAATATAATATAAATACATATAAATATGTTCACAATGGCAACATAAAGAACAGTTTAAACATAGAATAGTTTACAGTGGAATTTAGATACGTGATTAAATAAGTGTTATACATAGGTTTTCATTTTAAATAATTAAATTTTATATCCATTAAAAAAATTAAGCAATGGATTTAAGATATGTGTAAATATAATTTAATTTGTAATATGAAAAAAACCTAATCGATTTGAAAAGTAAATATATATAAATTTAGAGGTATATTTGCGGATTTCTTTTTACATATTTTAAAAAATATTTACACATTTCCAATAAAGTACGTGCATATTTATGCCCACAGTTTTTCTATATTTTTATGCATATTTCTCGTTCTTCACTCATAATTTTTAAACGAATCGTTATTTCAAAAACTTAAAAAGAGTTTTTAGATAATGTGATAAAGTCTCTGGAAAATGGTTTTTAAAAAAAATTATCTGGCGGTTTAAGAGATAGGAGGTTTAAGGACCCACACAACGCTTAATGCGTTATAACTCGGGTAATATAAGAGGAAAATAAGTTTCCTTTCGCTGAAATACGTTTATTTATCGATATCTTTTAATAATAAATACATTTTTAAATTTTGGGACGGACAGCAGGACAATGTTGCCAATGAACCTTAATAATTACAGCCATTTAATTCCAAAAGTCCTCAGGAGGACTATAACATCATTTTTTCTTCAAAATATGTTATATGATTTATATAATATTGTAGTGCAATTTATGACTTCATAATGCGTTTAATTTAGAGCATACAGAGTCGCATTCAGAACATATTATTTCGTCTCAGTTAAAAATACGGAGTTTGGGGTCTTTCCTAATTTTAAAGTACCTAAATCATTATTTCTCGGCATTTCCATCGAAGGCCCCCCCCTCGTAACTTGTTGAGCGACCTCTCTTTAACATACTTCACTATTCACCACTCACTCACCTATCTCTGCACATTCGCCAACATGTTTGCCAATTTTTTTTATCTCTCCGTCGTCGGCAGTCCATTAGCGACGTGCAACGTTCATATATGTGACTCGAATTTGATGGTGTGATATTTGAAGTGACCGTCGCGCTTCCTTGATTTCTCCCCTTAGAGATACTACGGTCACATTACAGAAGTAAAGTGCCCTCGAGGAGGACTTGAAACGATCTTGCACTTACGCTCCATGCATCGTTACTTCTGCAATGCCGATAGAAGGGTTACTTTCCTTTTGAAAAGTTTCCCTAGGTATAGTTTTCAAGTTCAAGTTGTAATTCAAGGACGAATATTAACTAGTTTATTGAATCAAATGAGGTAATATTATAGGAATATCTAAATAACGTCGGCTTGTCTGCGGTTATTGGCTATCATTAAGTTATATTTTTACTGATGATAAGTGTAGATATAGACTGGTTTAACAGTTGGATATGGGATACAGTGGGAACATAAGAAGACCCTCATGTAGCGGCGGGTCCAAATTGGGCACCAACTGCCTGAACCGAAATGGTTTTAGATAAATTCGGCACCGAATCCCTTTATTAGCGTAAAATGATACAGATAAATTGGGCACCAGCCGCCTACTGTGCGTTACGAGTTGGAATGAGGGCAAATTCGGTAAATTAATACTTACTTAAAATAAAATCTACTTATTTCATTACTTTCGTACTGTCGAATTTGTACCGTCTAAATGTTCAATTAGACCACTTATGCCCCACGGGGCACTCGGTTGATCCTTGCCCTCTTGCCCCCTTTGATAACATTTTGTACCTGTTATTAGGGTCGGTGCCCAATTTGGAAACAGATTAACACCGGTCGGTCGTAAAAATTTGTGAGAGATTAAATAGTGCCCAATTTACCCACGCCCCTCATGTAGTGCTTCATAAATTGTTTAGTGGAAGTGTTATGAAATAAGCAATTTGTACCCCAAAATTGTTGATTTTAAACGTTTTGAGTCTTTCAACAGAAACAAGATAGACAACGCGTACAGTCCGCTGAAATGAAATTTTTAAGAAGGACAAAAGGTCGCATAATAAGAGACCAAATAAGAAATAAAGAAATAAGGACCGAATTTAACATATTCTCAGTGAATGACAGAATACAACAGAACTCATTAAAATGGAGACAAGACATTGTGTAAGAATGAACGATGGTAGGTTAGTTAAACAAGTAGTACACTACAGAGCAAGAGGAAGAAGAGGCGTGGGTAGGCGTGGAAGAAGATGGTAAACATGAAGACGGAACAGGCTGCAAGCCCAATCCTTCAAGTACAGAAGAAGAAGTATGAAAAAGATCCACCCTTAATCGGCAACACCAGAATCCTTCCATAATTCAAAGGAATTCATACCAAAATCTAACGTTAGATTTGATTAGGTTAGATTGTGTAATGGTTAGAATGGAAGGTTTGTACAAACAAAATGAAAAGGTTATCTCGTTTTTAGCTACCGCCACGTCTGATTTAAGCGTTCTGTTCTAAAATGTGAACTTAATTGTTCTGCTTCTCAAAACTGCGTATCTCATTCTCAGCCTCTGGTTCAAGGAATGATTCATCCCTTATAGGGAAAATGAAGTTTGGTGTTTAAAGACTTTTAACTTTCATATGAAGTGAGAGTTCATTTCACTAATATCATATATCAATATTATATATCACTAATATAATCAGACAAGTATTAATTTAATAGGTACTTCAATTTGGATAAGTGCAGCTGCTGGGAAAAAAGTTCTACAATAATACAATAATTTATCTACAATAAAGCAAGACTACAAAGTTATTCCAAAATTTGACAAAACATTTCAGAACCTTTGTTTAATATCTTTATAAAATTACATAGGTTGAACTTAATAACATTTTGTTAATTAAACAAAAGGAAATGAATTTATTATTTTGTGGTAAGTTTGAAGGTCTCGCCCGCGGCCCGAGTAATTCGAAAGTGGAAAATTGCTTTTCTTTTACACAAAACTTATGGGTTTTCCGTTTATGTCTAAATAAACATTTAATTCACATGTCTATGAATTTCTTTCGGGTGGTATAATGCAAGTAGCATTTATTGTGTTAAAATAAATTTCCTATCATTTTCGTGTTTTAGTCTACTATTTTATTGAAATTTCATCCATCGTCGATGAAATGTGTGTGTTTCGCCCGTCAAACTAAAATCGCATAAATTAAAAATCGAAACTAAACATCTCTGTAAATATTTGTTGCGGAGCAGAAATGTGAAGATCGTAAAATTCACACTAAACATATATTTTTCACATTTTTTTCATCGGTTTCTCGGATTCCGGGGTAAACAGTATCCATCAGAGCTCATAAAATTTGATTGGATTCGTATTTTTTTTTGGTCCGCTGTAAAAAAGTGTTATTCAGTTTCGAAAAATTGGCACGAATATAACACGACGGCAAAGGACAGGTTTGTTTATCGCTTTATTCGTCCGTATAAAATAAATAAATGGAATTAAATGAGTCCATTTGTGTGTGCTTCCATATAGTGACAATTCGTTAGAGTGAAACAGACCATGTTATAATTTAGCGTCGGGCGATTTAAAGTACCTATTAGTTAAATGCAGTTTGGTCGGTTATTTACAAATGTTTACGATTAAAGTTGAGCATATTTTAAATACCACGGGGTCATTAATACCCACCTTTTACGTATTAATTACTCTTCAGTCACTTAATTTATAGTGCCATAGGTACTAGCCATACAAAATTCTAAAAAAGTGTAGTTGTGTGTTCAGTAAAAAATCTGCATTAAATGAAATATCTGTATAATTGCTACGAATTGACACATTTCAGGAATTTCAAAAATTGTCCTAAAATTTTAAATATAATGTGTTATAATTAAATATAATGTGTTTCAAATCATTTGCTACATTTTATACAATTTTGTCTTTGACATTTTGAAACAATTTCTTTGGCAGCAATTTTACTTTACTTGAATATACGATACTGCCAAATAGTGTACCGAGCACATATTTCGTATGCTCATTTTGGTACCTATTGTAACGGAAAGTCTCACCACAAAATAAACACAAGTCGGGATAAATCCGTTCGACGAATCGATTTGAGTTCTTGGAATTCGAGATCCTTCGATAGTATTCAGAATCAGCATTCGGTAAGATAAAAGCAAGCCGCCGGACCGAGAGAAGTCAGTCATAAAACTGGGACCGTGTCGACTACCATTGATCTGAGCGGCCGTGTGAGAGAGATAAATAAACAAGCGTCTGATAAATAAATTAGGTACCAAGTGTTAGTTTTTAGTGTTAAATAAATCAGTTAAGTATTTAATAAGTGATGTGTAGTTATTTTGCACCCGGAAAACGTTACAATTTGTAGGTATTTTCATTTTATCAGGTGAAATTACCCGAAGGCGATCAGATAGACTCTTGGGAATATTCATTCCACACACGAGCTCGCTCTGTACGGTAGAGGTCTAGTGCGCAAAACGGTTATTTTCCCTAACCATTCTGACACAATACGAATTGTTTAACCCATAGACATAATACTGTATAGACTACGGATCGGTATAAGGCGCGATGTGCCGAGTGGGAGCGAGAGGCAAATAAATAAGGCGACTTGTCTCTCACTCTAAATGGGCGGAGCTAACAACGCCGTAACCATGACGCTCTAACCTCTACAGCCTCATGACAATCATGTGTCAACATAATCAAGAATTTGTTATCACTTATCTTTGAAAACTATTGAGGAAATACAAGAAATGAAATAAAACTGTAAATATAGCGGGAAAATAGTGGAATTGAGAAGAAAAATTTCGTTTTCTTGGAGTTTAGAACCCGCGACCTCCAAAATAAAAGGACGTGACGTAACTGACAAGGCAAGAGGTTAGATCGTCATGGTTACGGAGTTGTCAACTCCGCTTATTTAGAGTGAGAGACAAGTCGCCTTATTTATTTGCCTCTCGCTCCCACTCGGCACATCACGCCCTATACCGATCCGTAGTCTATATAGTATTATGTCTATGGTTTAACCTAACCTAACCTAACCTTAATTCGGTTACGTTTCACTAGAAAATACGTATAATTCATCTCTTGAACGAAGTGTGAATTGGCCTCTTTAGAGAGTGGACTGTATGTAATCTCTCTCATAGCTCGTGGGTGGCTGCGGAGATGAATCTTGTCTCCAGGTTGTAAGGCTGGAGACTGTTGTAGTAGTTGGAGATCACGGCTTGACGTGATCTCTTGAAGTTCATGGAGTTGAAGTTCTTCTCCGGGGTGGATCTGAGGGCGTATCGTGCAGATCTGAGGTTTTGAAGTTTTTGTAGTTTGGAGAGAGGGCGTATCGTGCTCTCCGGTGTGGACCTGAGGGCGTAACGTGCAGGTCCGGGGTTGAAGATCTTTGAGTTTAGAAGTTGTAGTATCTTGAGGATCTCGTAGAACTCTCAGAGCGTAACGTGAGAGCTAGTAGGTTGGGGTGACGTAAATCAAGACCAACAACACACGTCGTTTTTGAGCATACATGGTATACTAATTTATTGTCCCAAATTTCAGAGCTTTTATACATCTTATTTTACATTGGCTAAATGAGATATTATTTTGTTTTGTTACCTTCCACCAACTGACCTCGAGAAGCGCTTGTTATCACGTTACCTAGACGTCGTGTTATGCTTAGTCAGCTGAGTATGGGGATTTGAACTTGACCGGCTTACGTTCAATCGTAATTGTTTTCTTCTAGTAACGTGAAACGATCGCTAGTGTTATTGATTCGTGTACGATCGTGAAAACAATCCAATAATATTGTTCACACTTATCCTCGCTCTTAATTATGAATTGTTTTTCTGTTTTGTAAAACAACGCGTATTAATTTCAATGATTAAATTATGTAAAAAGTTCCCTAAATTCGGTTACAATAAATTGTAATTTCTTCACTTAAAATTTCCTAAAATAATGTTGACGCTAGCGTCAACATCTCTGTTGGGCACAGAAACAAATTTTACGATTCGATGTTGTTGATCATTATGTTTACATTGTAATAATTATTATTAATATATCAACAACATCAGAGAAATTTGGTTATGCTGACAACCTAGCCCTGGCTGCTCGCAGTAAAACCATAGAAGCTGCTACCAACTCACTAACAGAGGATCTGGCCGTGCTGGACAAGTACTTTGCTGACTGGAGACTCATTCCCAATATGAATAAAACTGAAGTGACCTGCTTCCATCTTAATAATAAACAGGCATATCCATAGCCTGCAGTATATTTTGGTAACAGCCTACTGCGACATAGTCCCTACCCGAAATACCTGGGTATTACACTGTATACAACGCTGTCATATAAAAAGCACTAAACGGCATACGGCATACGGCAGCCAAAATCAACACCAGAAAGAACAATATCAATAAGTTATGTGGCACCATTTAGGGTGCAATCTTACATCGCACTTAGAATTTCAGCGCTCAGTTTGGTCTACTCCGTTGCTGAATACTGCTCTCCAGTTTGGCTAAACAGTTGTCATGTAAAGAAAGTTGACACTGAACTAAATGAGACTATGAGGGTGATTAGTGGTTGTCTAAAAAGCACCCCTGTTCAATGGCTGCCCGTCCTGAGTCATAATGCTCCCTCCCCTCACATTCGCCGACAGGGGAATCTTCTAAGGGAATACCAAAAAATACTGTCAAATCACCTTCTGCCAGTTCATGACGATCTCTTTGATATTGCCACAGAGACTAAAATCTAGCTCCTCCTCGCAGAACAACTCTTAGCAGAACACTTCAATGTACGTGACAAGTGGAGAGAATACTGGGAATATACAATGCCAGCCCAAATGGCCTATACATTTGACGCCACTGCGGGTATGCTGGATATGGAACTGCCTCGCCAGGAATGGAAGACACTTAATAGAATTAGAACCTCTCACGGTGTCTGCCTAGATGCATTAATGGGGATTAACAGATTCCCAGTAATGATTCCCAGACGACAGTAATGATTAACAAAAATTTTGATTAACCCTAGGAATAAACATGGAATATATCGTCGGTCCCATGCCAAAACCACGAATGTGCAAAATTGACCATTCTGACCTAAGTGCACCGGAAGTCTTAAAATGACCAATATTAGCCATGCCAAACTCACGAATGTGTTTGCGCGCCAATTCTCCCAAAGGCGAAGTCGAGTATTCACGAAAAATCGCAGATAAACCCTATTTTTCCCTGTCATTACAAACTTTAAATGTAATTATCTCAAAACTATGGTTTTGCACATTCATAGTTTTGGCATGGGACCGACGATATAACATTGGTCTTACTTTTTAGATTCACGTTAATAAATTCAATGAATAATCACAAACAAGATTTGTCAATTATTCAACTAATATCGGTCGCAGTGTGATATAGAAATGGTTAGGAATGAACGGAAAAAATTGTGTAAGCGATGCACCAGTGCCATTGATAACCAATACAGAATTAGACAGTGCCCTTTTAGGTTAGGTTTCAGTTTGTGATTATTGATTTAATTCCATGGATTTCCCTAAATCTACTTTAAAGTACAGTAATAACCTGTGTAATGTAATACTGATAAATTGATTTTAGATATTAGTTCCACTGAACCGATATTAAAAGAATTAATTAAAAACAGCTTACAATACAGTATTGAGATAAGAAAAGAAAAATATGAACAACGACAAGGACAGAATTAGTATCGACTGTAATGTACAAAATGTAACAACGAGAACCAAAAAATACAGTTAGGTGTCACAAAAAAGAAAATATAATTACATCAAACTACCAAGCTTTTGTATAACAACGTTTTGTAATACCTATATAACCGTGTAAAAGTTAGAGGTAGTTACCTATATATTTGTTTTGCAATATATAGCAAATGTAAAATGGTTTCTTTGTCCTAAGTCATTTGATTCATGGAAAGAGTACTTACCATATAGTTTATCTTCCTTTCGAACACTGATTAAAGATTTTTTTATTCCTTTATTCGTCTATATACAAAGGGAATTAAAACTCTCTACATACATTACAAAAACATTTTATTTAACACTATTTCTTTCGTCCCTTCATTCCGCGTTGTAACGCTCTTTGGTAGTCGGCTGCGGCAAGACTCGCATGAAAGGTTGGTGACTTTGAGAATACGGTTATTGTCTAGTTTTGAAAAACTAATCCTTACTCATAGAGATAAAAGAGAGAGGAGGTAACAAATAGGGAGAGGGGGTAATAAATTTTGTAGACGGAAGCGGCCATATTGAGAAGCCACTTTTCGAACGCGTCCTTGCGATTGTCTTTGTTGAATTGTGCAGTGGCGGATCTATAGGGGAAGCTACAGTTTACCATTGGGAACTAAAGTTTATCAATTAATAATAAGTACATACATATTTTTAATACAATATACCCACTACATAACTGAATCAGCTCTTCCGCTCCTTCCTGGTTTCCTGCTCGTTCTTTGTCTTCCTGGTATACCTGGAGCACATTTCTTTTTTGGTAATTTTTTTTCTATTAACTGATTGATCCCAAAATCGAAATTTTTTTTGTTTGTTTCCGTTTTCCAAAGAATGAACAACAGCGTAAGGTTTTAAAAACTGATGTAGGTAATTTTGTTATGAACTATTAGTATAAATATGCGTTAAATTAATCAAGAAATTTAAAAATAAAACATTCTTTACTTAATTCGTATTGAGCAACCTTCGTATTGTTTCATATCTTAGCATTTTGTGACATTTTATGGAAAATAAAACTGCTTCATACAAATTATTATTTCATAATTTTAGTTAATGTAATGCTACGCCATTGGAGAGAAAGATTTCTTACAGAAAGTCGGCCATATGCCGAAGCCACTTTGGCCTGTGCTTTAGTCTATTTGTTCCAAGCACATTTGTTACCTCCTCTCTCTTTTATCTCTATGTCCTTACTGCATTATTCCCGAAAAAAAGCTAACGTAGAAATGCAAAGTTATACATTATTCATATTCATTTAAATTTCGGCGCCAATATGCTTATAGTTGTCATGGTGGCCTACGTGACGTCACAGCACAGTGAACGCATGTTTTGTAAGTCGTGGAGTCGTGCCGTGTCTGTGTGGCGTGTGTAACTATGGTGCGTAATATAACCTGTAGAAAACATATTTTCGTGATTTCCTCGCTTTAATATTGTTCTACCTTTGTCGGTACCTATGTGTTTTGTTCTCAAAAATCTTTGAAATGAACGTTAAATTTTATAAGTGGTACCTAGTGCCTCAATGTAAAGGTGCGTATTCATTAGAGCATTTTAGTCCAAACGAACCGAACGAACCGAGCGCGGACAAATAAACCAAACAACAAATTTTCCACGAAAAAGCTCGCCGTAAACGAGCCTCCGTACCCACTGAATCAAAAGAAACAATTAAATCTCTTTGAGCAATTCATAGTTACCGACAACTCTCCGAAAACGTTCGGCGTGCTCGGTTCGCCAAAATTATGTTCGGAGACACGTATTCACTTGATCAATTCGGGGGTGCGCGCTCGGTTCGTTCGGTTCGTTCGGGCTAAAATGCTCAAATGAGTACGCGGCTTAAGAATGCATAAATTAAAACATAAAAATTGTTTACATTCCTAGAAATGGAAACAAGCGGAAGGAGTGGCTGAAACTTGCACGTCGAGACATATAAGCGATGAGCCCTGAAAAAGAGAAGTAATATTAGTACTAAATACCTAATAATTAGAGGAGAGCAGGAAAATGTTGTTTAAACCGCAATCAACACAAAACCATGAAACACCAATGTCACCTCAAATATAAGACATAAGAAATTGTTAAATTTCCTAAGTATGGTCGGTTTTCATAGGTAAAATCAAAATCCGCTCACGCGTCATATTTTTCTCATCGCTGTTAACAGGGGAAAGTCAAAAACCACTTGAAGAAGCAGGGTCATAACTACGATATATCTTTTGAAAGAGTATACATACCTACGTATACTCAGGACCTTAAAACGTCGAGAAATGCTGTTTACTTGAATTTGAAAAATCGACCCGATTAAAATACTTCTCATATATGAGTGCCTCATATGAGAAAGTATAAATATATGTATTAATAAAAAAATAAACGATTTTATTGATGAATTTTTCCCTCTGAATTTCTTTTTCTGGGTTTATTAACTGATTTTCCTTTGGGTTGGTTACTATAAAACATTCTGTCATTTTGAATTTGAGTCTGAAAATGCCTTGAACTCAAATACAAAATAGCAGATAAAATACAATGTGTTTCAAAATGATTGTCATCTAGTTGCTGTTGGAATTTCTGTGCATGTAATTTTTTATGTGCCGCGCTCTATTGATTTGAACCTATCTAATTCCGACAACAAGTGTCACTTGTTGTCACACATTGTCAATTTGGAAATCAGTACTCCTGGTAATTAACGGCCCTTTTCAGGGCCAAAACAAATACTACAAATAGACAAATACTCAGAATTCGTTTTCTTTTAACAGAGAAAAACCAGAAGTCAAAAGAGGTTAAGAAGGTTATTTTGAGGTTATGTATAACTAGTAGAAACTCCTATTTTCGCAAAGCGGGTTTTTTAATTTTACATGGGAATTCCACAGCCAACTAGATGACAATCATTTTGAAACACATTGTACAATCGAGTAAATTTCTAAATATTTCGTTACGGGTCTCCTTAGGACTTTCACCATTTTCATCACTTTTAATTGGTCCGCCATTTTATGTTTAATAATTGTTCGTGGAATTTCGGTTGTTATAATGGCAGGTAAAAAGACATTAGTCGTTGGAATTTTCCTGAAAATTTTCCTCGGAAAATCACAGTTGGTAGTGTGAAAACCACATATCAATAGTTTTATAAGCTATTTATAGATATAAACCTCCATGTTTCCAATTGGTCGACAGAAAAATATCGTGGCAATGTTAAAAACTTTGTTGCAGGTTTATACTCTTCATTCACGTCCTTTGGACCACTGGAATCATCCTACCTTTCTTCAGTATAACTATTTTCATTTTATGAAATGACATATAGAAAGTACACGTTGAAACATCCATAATACATTCAGATTTACCACATCTCAAAAACACTGGCCCATGGTCTAAAAGGTGATGCTATTCATCCGTATATGGATTACCCATCAATGTTTCTTCGGGAAAAAAATTGTGAATCATTATCTTGAAGTACACACAAATTGTAAAGATATCTGAATATTTACTTTCAAAGTTGCGGTAGCGGGTAGATACTCGTCTATAATCCCGATAGACGACAGATCTACTTCAGGGACGCGCCCCTGCCCACGCGAGCCTTGATTTATCTCCCAAGACCATACGGGGGAAATCATTGTCCTGTCCCCAGTATCCTCTCGAAATCTATTTTCCCTTCAAACCAGTCCTGGACCCCGTATCAACCCGTATTTGCCAGCGTAATAAGGTATGGCTAAATCCCCGTAAATGAAATGTACACTAAAGAGAAAAGGCCCTCAGTCTCCGGCAACTCGCATCTCCCCAGCCAAGGTAGCGGAAGGACTAGAGAGCGAGCAGAGGGTGCTAAGAATCCCCGGAGAAGACCAGGCTACCACGGAATACGACCATTGCAAATTATCACCTACAATACGAGAACTCTGTCTTCAGACTATAAACTGCAGGAATTAGAAGAAGAAGAATATACTGGGCATCAGCGAACACAAGAGAAAAAAAGAACAACATTTAAAACTCCAATCAGGTCATCTATTGTATTACGTAGGAACAGACAACATAAATTTAGGAAGAGTAGGCTTCCTGATACACAGAAGCCATGTTAAAAATGTCACTCAGATCAAAAGTATAGGCCCCAGAGTAGCATACTTAACTCTCAAAATCAACGAGAGGTATTCATTAAAAATAATACAAGCATACGCTCCCACGTCAAGCCACGATGATCAAGATGTAGAAATATTTTACGATGATATCAACACGGCACTACAACAGTCCCCCTCTCATTACACCGTAATAATGGGAGATTTCAATGCCAAGTTGGGATACAAAGAAGATGACAGCGAAACTTCTATCGGAAACCAAGGGTATGGCCAAAGAAACGAGAAGGGTCAAGTTCTCGTAAATTTCCTCCAACAAAAGAATTTATACGCCATGAACACCTTCTTTGAAAAGACCCCACGATCAAAGTTAGTGAAAAACTCTGCACATAGAAGACCAATAACAACCCATAATGCAGACCAATACAGACAACTCCTCGAATTAAATTTAACAACTTTAAAATATGAACAGCAAGAAGATGTGGATATCGAAGAAATGAATAGCCAAATAATAACGGCCATAAAAAATGCGGAAAACGAGTGTCAAGCAGGTGTGAATCATAAAAGATTAAAATTGAGCGAAAATACTAAACAACTAATGGAAAAAAGAAGAAACCTGGAACACAAACACTTGACAAACGCGGGACAACTAAGAGAACTTAACAAAGAAATATCTAAGGCCATCAGACGAGACGTAAGACAACACAACACAGCAGAAATCTATAAGGCAATAGAAGAGAATAGAGGAATGAAGGTACTGAGGAAACAACTGTCACATGAAAAGAAACAAATAGGTAAGGTTTACGACATATATGGACAACCAACAACTAACAGACAGGAAATTTTAAATATCATAAGAGAGTTCTACGCAAATCTGTATAAAAATGATGAGACCTTGAATAAATATCAAAACATTCCCGAGATAAAAAATGAAGGATCCGATGAAATCCCAGATATCAACATGGACGAACTCAAAAGCAGCCTCAAAGACATGAAAAACAATAAATCGCCCGGAGATGATGCGGTCAGCATCGAACACATCAAAATGGGAGGAAACACACTTTTAAGACTATTGTGTAAATCAGGGATGAGCAACCTTTTTTTGGGTCGGGCCACTTACAATTCTGAAAATTTTGTTCGGGCCGCATATGAGTGTTTTCTCGTTTGACGTTCTATTTATTAGTTGAATAGGAATAGGTTTGCAGGAGCTTGGCAGCACGTTGCATGACGACGGGCCGCATGCGGCCCGCGGGCCGCGGGTTGCTCATGCCTGGTGTAAATTATTTAACGCATGTCTGAGAAATTGTACAACACCCGAGAAATGGAACAGAGCTATTGTTGTTTTGATCCATAAAAAAGGAGATATAGCAAAGATCCAAAACTATCGACCTATCAGTCTACTCTCCCAGTTGTATAAATTGTTCATGAGAATCATAACGAAGAGGCTGACGGCGAAATTAGATTTCTACCAACTACGGGAGCAGGCGGGATTCCGTGCCGGTTACGGCGTTAATGACCACCTCCATACAATCAAGGTCCTCATCGAAAAGTGCGTGGAGTACAACAAACCCTTAGTTCTTGTCTTCGTCGACTACGAAAAGGCCTTTGACACAATCAATCACAGTGCATTGTTCAAAGCTATGGCGGACTGTAGAATTGATCATCGCTACACAGACATCATTAAACATGCATACAAAAACGCAACTGCTTGCATCAGGCTGCACGAGGACACTTCAAGCGTCAAGATAGGACGAGGTGTGCGACAGGGAGATGTTATTTCTCCCAAGTTGTTTACAACCCTGCTTGAATTTATGTTTAAAAGTGCTAACATGGAGAACTTCGGTATCAATATTTACGGCGAAAAACTGAACCATCTAACATTCGCTGACGACATAGTACTGATAACAGATTGTCTGGGAGAAGCACAAATGATGTTACAGGAGCTTAAACAAGCCTCCGAGAAGGTGGGTCTGAGTGTCAACACCAATAAAACTATGTTCATGACTAATCTGGTTGCGAGATGCGAGTACTTATTTAACTCTCAACAACTCAAAAATAGAACAAGTCCACTCATATAAGTATTTGGGCCATGAGATTCGCTTAGGTAGAGAAAACCAAACTTGTGAATTGTCAAGAAGAATTGGACTAACTTGGGCAGCCTTCGGAAAGTTAAGCCATGTCCTAAAATCAGATATCCCCATCTGTCTTAAGAGAAAAGTCTTTAACCAATGTGTCTTGCCTGTGCTGACATATGGCGCCGAGACTTTAACCCTGACAAGACGGACAGTTAATATAATCGGAGTTGCACAGAGAGCTGTGGAAAGAGCAATGCTAGGTCTGTCTCTGAGAGACAGGGTTTCCCATACAAGTCAAAGGGTAAGAACTAAAGTAATCGACGCCATCGAGAAGATTGCTACCCTTAAATGGAACTGGGCTGGACACCTGGCTATGGTCAGTGACGACAGATGGACGCAAAAGGTGACAGAGTGGAGACCGCGAGTCGATGCATTCCGCAGCAGAGGACGATCACCAACCCGATGGTCGGATGATATAAAGCGGATCTATTCCAACTGGATGAACGCAGCTCGGGACAGAAGGGGATGGAAATTACTACGGGAGGCTTATGTCCAGCAATGGACGAGAATAGCCGATTGATGATGATGATGATGACTTTCAAAGTAACGTCATTCGTAAAGTTATGAGAATTTTCTACTATTTTTGAAAGCAATGAAAAATTTTATGATGTACCTAGTTCAAAACTTTGGGTCAAATTTTGGTCTCGCCTTTAATAGTCTCGAAGTCTCGATTTTTTTATCTGCGTTATCATTTTTGTAATACTACCAGAGATATGAAGGACGCTGTAGGTAATATGCCCATAAAACCTGTGGGTGTTTCAAATCTTACGGCGCCGGATACACGCTTATATACAAAATTTCATTAAAATCTCCGTTTTGATGAAATGTGATTACGGATGAATGGACGAATTACTCGAACAGAGAGACATATTTCTAAAAATATTATAAATATATAATATAATATATAATATAATAATATAAATAGTATAAGTATTTTATTTCGAGAAGCAAAACTTCCCTCACCCTGAGAACTATGTCTGTGAAAAGATAGCACAAATGAAACACATTTTATTAACACCTTTTTATGGTGTTATGTCTGGTGATTCTACTTTGAAGATTTGATAATTCTACAAAATACTACCGATTTCGCATATAGTATAAATTTTACATTACTTTCTTATTTGTCCTCATAATTAATATATTTAATAGAATAAATAGTTCCTGGTATCCCGACGAACGTATTTAGTAATAAAATTGATTTTCGATTTTATACCCGTTCTTCATGATCATATTTCTTAAGTACCTGCATTAAAATATGATATCGATATGACTAGTTTCTTTACACTCAACTTTACCACACCTGTATAGGCACTTCAGGAAAATCAGTGAAGATTATCAAAAAAGAACACATTCAATTATTTTAAGGTTTTTCGAGACCGAGACAAGACGAGATCGAGACGAAACGTAACATAACATTTATGGATTTCTCGAGACCGACATCTCTTTGTCATTTCTCGTCCCATGTCGTCTCGAGTTCATCACTACCTTGTTTAGATTGTATCATTTGTCCTTACAAAGAAATGAAGCAATGGCTGTCAAATTGCTCAACATCATTGAACTCCCGAATAACACAACAAATATCCGATAGATACGTCAACCAATCAATATTATTATGCAACTTCTTACGACACGTTAAAATATACTGCAGAGCAGTCAACTTTCGTTGATAGATCGTCCCAAGCACCGGTACGTGAATGATAATTTAAAAACGTCACGACATAACCGAAAAATCATGTGCACGGCAAAGAATTATAAGTTGGGTCGCCTCGTTGCAATTGATTTATTCAAGAGCATCACTGCAACGTACCGTATATATCTTTCGAATATAAAAATGCACCATGCTGCTTTAAAAGTTTCGCGTGTCGATGTCCCGTTTTCAGCTCCGCTTAATATTTCGGAAAGTATGTATACCAAATTTATTGCATCAGACAGAAGATACCATTACTACCAAAAATATGCTTTTACGGTTTTGGTGGATCAAACTGTTCAAGAACAGTTCGTTAAATTTATATTAAACATCATTATTTTAACTGGGTGATTTAGTAATGCATGGAAAGTCTTCCTTTAGAATTAAATTTAAATTATCTATTAAACTGTTTAGTGGATATCTACTTTATAACGCTGCACATGAGAAAATGGGTTAGACGTTACAGCAAGAGGAAAGGTCTGAGAATCTGAAACAATGAATTAGATGGAATAATAAAAAAAAGAAGAACTTACACCCGTAATACCTCAATAATCCTACAACAGAAAATCGCAAAAACGCAGTTAAAATAATAGCAAGATGTTGACGCTTACGTCAACATTCTTTAAGGGAATTTTAGGTGAAGAAATCATAATTTATTGTAACCGAATTTAGGGAACTTTTTACATAATTTAATCATGAAATTAATACGCGTTGTTTTACAAAACAGAAAAATAAGTCATAATTAAGACCGAAGATAGTTATGTAAAATATTATTGAATTGTTTTAACGTTCGCACACGAATCAATAACACTAGCGACCATTTCACGTTACTAGAGGAAAACAATTACGATTAAACGTGAACCGGTCAAGTTCAATTCTCCATACTCAGCTGACTAAGCATAACACGACGTCTAGGTAACTTGATAACAAACGATTCTCGAGAAGGTCAGTCTAGTGCAAGGTAACAAAACAAATAATATTTCATTTAACCAATGTAAAACAAGATGTATATAAGCTCTGAAATTTGGGACAATAAATTAGTATACGATGTATGCTCAAAACGACGTGTGTTGTTGGTCTTGAATTATATCACCCCAACCTACAAGCTCTCACGTTACGACCTGAGAGTTCTACGAGATCTTCAAGATACTACAACTTCTAAACTCCAAAATCTTCAAACACCGGAGAGCACGTTACGCCCTCTCTCCAGACTTCGAGAACTTCAACCCCGGATCTGCACGTTACGCCCTCAGGTCCACACCGGAGAGCACGTTACGCCCTCTCTCCAGACTTCGAGAACTTCAACCCCGGATCTGCACGATACGCCCTCAGATTCAACCCGGAGAAGCACGTCACACCCTCTCTCCACACAACTAGAACTTCAAGAACTTCAAGAGATCACGTCACGCCCTGATCTCCAACTACTACTACAGTCTCCAGCCTTACAACCTGGAGACAAGATTCATCTCCGCAGCCGCCCACGAGCTACGAGAGATATCTATATAGTCCACTCTCTACAAAGACCACTTCACACTTCGTTCGCAAGACAAGCATAAGCAGATCCTTGCGATCACTTCATCCGCAAAATACAGGATGACGTGCACGGAAGACAAATACTAGATTATACAATTATGAAGACTCTTAACCTAACCTGAAAGAGATAATTGTCAAATACACAATTTTGGCAATGAGGGATGAATTGAGCACTGCTAACAGCTAGGGTGCAAAGAAAATTTACAAGAAACAAATATACAATACGAGGACATAACAGGATTAAATGATATTGATATGCAGGAACTGAGACGCTCCGAATAACACAAATAACAAGAGTAAATAACATTAGCAGAACTATGGAAATATGGTGGAACATTACTCCATTTACGACTATAGCACCTCTTCAACGTGTGCTGAAAAGAAAAGACAATCCCCAAAGATTGCAAAAATCCAAAGTCTTATCAGTGTTTAAAAAAGATCTTCTTCTTTTTCGCCACAAGTATTAGGCATATTTTACGCCTTATTTTTGCCCGGGTAGCTCAGTCGGTAGAGCATTGGACTTTTTTTTAAAAAAAGATAACAGACCAAAATGCCAGAAGTAGGGATATAAGCCTTTTCGATTTCGCTTATAAAGTATACCCTAGAATAATAAACAATAGATTTACAAAAGGCAGATTTACAGAAAACACACATTTGCTTTATGGACTTTATGGACTGCTATGGAAAGTAGAGGCTACCCTAGACACTTAATAAATCCAATCAAGAGTTTATATAGAGATACTCGACTGATATTAGAACTAAATGGAAAACTGACAAAAGAAGTAAAAACTTATAAAGGACTTCGTCAGGCATGCGGCATGCGTAAGGTAGTGGCTGTGTGTGGCTTAAGCCTTAAGCCACACAGCCACTGCTGCCCCATTGGCAATATGTATATGGATAACATGATTTTTTTCATTTTTTCCCATCTCCTGGGCAACAATTGGCCATCTTATCAAATCTATGACCTTCCAGATAAATTATTTAAACAGTAATTAAAGGATGAGTTAATAGTAAATAACTCTTTTAATGATACATGTGAGACAACTAATTTTGTTCTCAGCGATCTAGCTTTCTTTCTATCCAACATCTCAACAGATTAGTGGAATGTAAACTGTGTTTACTTACAATTCTCGTGAAAACATATCTTCCAAATTCCTTTCACGGCGATTTCTCTGTGTAAATTCTACGAATAATTTAATCTTGTAAATGACAGCAGAGCGCTAGGCGTCGTCGAATTGGTCTCGTTGTTTTCCATTGAAACGTTGCGGTCTATTCAGAAAATTGCGGGCGAAATAAAATTGGCAAAATCGCGTTGAAAGCGTGTGACATGTCCCCATAATGTCCCCACTTTAAGAATACGTCGGAGGTGGATAATTCGTCGCCTCATTACCAATGCAAATGCCGAATTGATTCAGAAATCTGCGACAATGGCAGCTCGTTCGGAATTAGCTTCGTATAATGGGGAGCAGAGTGGAGGCCGGTATACGTGTCCGCATAAAGTACGTAATATCAAATGATCGTCCCATTATGTAACCCACACTTGCAGCATCGGCTACCGATTAAATAATAATGCGAGCGCGAGTGCACGCCGGGCACTCTTGTCAGATTTAAGGCCGGCTTATTAGGGGACATGTGAATAATTGCCGGTGCCCCGCTCGATCCTCTCTATCCTCATCCTTTCTTCTCCTTCCTTTAATGATGTAACTAGCGACCATGGGGGAATGCGGTTGGTCGGTCGTCTTACGAGAGAGGCTGTTGCCCCCGAAATCGGCGGTGGTAGGTCAGGATTTATGACGGATCGCACCCCTGTCGTGACCGCGCTACCCGATGTTTATCGCACTTTATTAATCCGGATACGGCTAGTTCAACGAAATTGGTTTTGTCCTGCAGACAAACGCGGGGATCATATATAATTCAATATGTTGCACTTTTATAAATTCTAGCAAGTAGAAGTAAGTAAAAAAACCCCATGGCATGCCAGGCTGAAAGGTAGATTTATGGGTAGGATATAGAGTAATATAACAGACACGATGTGTCAAAAAATGTATACGAGGTGTTAAAAAAATACAAACGTCAAAATTTCAAACTTTTTGCATATAACTTTTTTTATGTACATTTCTCAAAGATATGTTATGTGCAAAAGTCGTTCGCCTCTATAAGGACAACAAAAAACCTAAGTAACATTTTTCTCTCAGACGCATAATAAAAATTTTTGGATTTTTTTAAAAAAAAAAAACGTTTTCTGTACATTTCTCGAAAAAATATTTTATACAAAAGTCGTTCGTCTCTATAAGATCAACAAAAAAAACCTGAGTAACATTTTTCTCTCAGATGCGAAATTAAAGTTTTTTGATTTTTTTTGAAAATAACAAGCCGCCATTTTGAAACCGCTCTACCAATTTGGTCCATTAACGAACTCGACCGAGATTTTCGGCCAACTGATTTTTGTACCAAATTTCGTTGTAATTCTTTAAACAATGCGACCTGTAGCCTGCCGACAAATTTCGTTATATCCGATATATTCAGAAACTGAATAGGCAAGGTCAAAAAATGTCCGCGGGAAGTTTCGTAAGGGAATTCCGCAGTACAGTCGAAAAACACCCCTATTTAGGGGCGGTTTTTCAATGTTAGGGGTGTTCCAACCATTGCTGCAAATTCCAACCCCCATTTTCGTAATCATCGCCAATAAAGGACAAGTGGTCTCGTCAAGTCCAGCGTTTCCCGACCTTTTACCGTTATTTTAAATGGACTAAAAAACTGTTCTCGAATAATCGGGAACGTCCAGTTGGAGAAAGAATAAACCGGAAGGTTCTCGAAAAGACATTATTGGGGCTATAAATTACGAGACGGTTCGGTCGCAGACATAGAAGACAAGGCGTTGTGAGTGAAAAGTGTACGATAAGCCGACTAGCGATAAGTGTACAAATAAATTAGCGCGTTAAGTGTTTAACAATAATTAATTAGTTAAGGAATAGACTAAATAAATTAGGTAGTGTTAAGAACTGTAAAAATAAATCGGAATAAACTTTACAATATGTATTATTTAACTTGTAAATTTCAAGTCTTAATAGAAATAAATGAAGAAGTAATGAGTATCTGAACCACAAATTACTGAAGAAATACCTAATAATCGAATATTAAAAGAAACGAAGGCCTCATTTGTGGGTGGTGGTTGCTCAGGTATTTAAATTGTTTATAAGAACAAAAATTGACCATTATATACAACCAGTTTTTACACAATAATTTAAATTAAAAGAACTCATCTATCTCTCTAACATTAAAACATAAGTCTCAGAATATATTTTATCAACATACCCCTCTGAGCACTTTCTGAAGCCACACATTTGCTTAAATATAGAACTACACGCGATAAACATTTAGAATACTTTATAAACTATTGAATCGATCATGCTCAAATTTTTCACATATTGAAATATCCCATAGTGACCCTTGAACAATACACTAAATAACATTTTATATTTCTTGATTTGTTCAATTATTATGAACATTTTAAGTAATTGCATGAATAATTTTTATGCAAGATTCTCGATGAATGAATTGAGCGATTTTAATAAACACCAACTCAAAATCAAGACTCTTCCGATGCTTACAACTTCCTTATTTAACTTTTTCATTTTGGATGAAAGCGGAAATTTGACAAGCGACAAACTGAATTTTCCACTTATAAACTTTGTTTACCTTGGAGGATGCAAAATTAGTTATATTTGTTGACGCAGTTATGTTCGGTTAAACCCTTCCATACATGAGAAACGTATCAAAATTATGGTAAACGTTTGTTTTCACGAACCTGCATCTATTTGTTCCGGTAAATGGACTATAAAACCACATGAATCCGTTTGCATAAGCATGCAAATATTTAGAGCTCCTTAAACTCCAGTAAACGATTTTATTTATGCACCTTGTTTTCTTTTCTCCGTACGCTACAATTTTCAAACCACTCAACGTAATATAAAGGTGTATACTTTAACCACTAGCAATTGGAACACTTAATAAAATCTGAATTTACCGAGGGCATTCGAAAAGAGCCCGTTGTCTTTATCCAAACCATGGGACTTATCTTTTTGCTTATTCAGAAACGCCCTGGTATTTTTAAAAATGCAGGTGTTCAGTTGCCCAAGTGAAATCATATATGTGAATGTATGGATATGTACAGATAAAGAACTAGAGGGTCCATTGGACTGCAAATATTTTTTTACGGCACCGGCACTCCGTTTATATTTTCTTCTTCTTCCAAGGTGCAGGTGTGTACAGTCGATCAGTGAAATCGTGTATGAGGAAGTACGCGACACTCTACGGATACTGGATACGGATCCACTGGACCATAATACAGCGGCCACGTGTGCTTTCCTTGTGATCTCTTCTTCCGCACTTATTACACTCGAGCAGTGGTGTGTGAATGTGTGTGCCATTTGTTTGTGCGATTTGGAAGTGAATTGGTTGTTAGAGTTATTATCCGTAATGATACGCCCATGGAGGACAAGGCGGCATCGCTCTTCACTACTTAAAAAGCCATTAAGTGTTTTTATGGCCGTTCCAACTCGGACTGGACAAAGTATACATATGCGTATATTATTTCCAGTCAGTTGGAATACCTAAAAAGAAGCCCTTGACAGCCACTTGAAAAATATTAATCATTACAGCCACTTTTCAACAAAATTTAATGACAATGAATAAGAATTGGTTTAAACCTTTGTAGTGTAAGTAACAAATAAATGTAAAGTTTGAAAAATGAAACATATCTATCTTTATCGAAATTTGGTAATTTAGATTAACAATTTACAATATTGCAGCCCTACTGAATGTTGGAGATGTACTCTTAGAGAAAACTACAAGCAGTCGTAAGTTTTACGAGTATAGTGGATCTATTCTAATACTCGATACATATATATGTAATTCCTATTGCTTATGTTGGTACCGCTGGTGGAAAATGGTCACTATTTAAAGTGCTTGGTATATCGACATTTTTAATTCTATCCCAATTAAACCTAGAAAGAGAATAGTCAGAAAGGATAAGTAAGTTAGTTAGGTCGGTGGGTACAGCCACACATTCTCTCTTTGTCAAATTTTTCTTAAAATTTAAGGCTTGTTATACAAAAAAATACTCATTCGAATTCTTCCTAAAACTTTCTTGTTTTCCTTTTATTTTATCGCGTCGTCATCCCGAACAACTTTTCCCCCTTAACATCGTGCTGAACTCGGAACAACACTTTGTTTCCGCTAAGTGGAACGTCTACACACTGCCAAGAATATTAATCTTAAAAATTTAATAAAATCCCGTTGAGTTTCGCTAAGAAAAAAAAAGAACAATATTAAAAAACTTACGACATAATAAGTTAAATTTAGAGGTTATTAAAAAGTGACGGAAGCGGGTCTCCTTATGCGAATCTTATTCCGTCGCGAGTTAAATCGCTTCCGTTTGGAAGTTAGTAGGGATTTAGCGGACGGATTTATGTCGAGTAGGTGTCACTTGAGAGGAGGAAATGGGATTTTGCACGTTTATTCAATTAGCATGAAATTAAGTTATCGTTTGTTCTGTATTAAATATGAATTTTTAGCAAGGAGAGATATCCAAATAACTTAGACATAAAAAAGTTCTTTTGGCAAAAGTTATGAAAATTAATGAGGATCCGATTCCAACACTGCACAAAAACGCGAAAAAAAAGTTGAATTATTTTTACGACTACTAAAAAGAAATATATGTTTATTGCCATGAACAAGGGCAGTAATTGGGTTGCATAAACTCGTAATATGAACTGACCGCGAATTGAACGCGTAATAACAAGGGCTACCGCAAAAACTATTAAAATAACAGCATCGGCTCGCGAATAAGTACGACGATTAGATAAACAATTGGGATCAATTTCTTTTGATGAGTGAACAATCAGTCCTAGAGTCCATTCACTTTAAGAAGAACCGTGGCCTTGAGTTTCACGGAGAGATACATTCCGTCGGCTATGGTCGATTTCCATAGTTTCATGTAATCCACCCTCCCACCACTGCTTATACACGAATTACATGAAACTACGGAAATCGAACATAGCCGACGGAATATATCTCTCGGTGAAACTCAATGCCACGGTTCTTCTTAAAGCGAATGGACTCTACTAGATCGTCGCCGTGATGCTGCCCGTTCGACAACTTGCCCAGACGACAGCCCTTCTGCCTTGTAGTGACACCGCCTCCTCCAACATCCTACGTCTCAAGTAAGGTATGCCATTTGTGTGATTTATTCATTTTTGTCTTTTACTTTCTATTTTAATAATTCTAATTCGTCTATATTCTCTCTCTCATGTTAAGGTGTAAGGCGGCTTATGTGCGGTTACTAGAGTGATTTGGCGCTGGGACGGAGTTCGGGAGTTCGGGAAACGGTTTTAAGAGTCGGTTTTACGGTTTTGCTCGGGCGCCAGATTTTTAAGGGTTTTCTCCCTCGGGAATATACCTGGGTAATTTTACGAACTCAGGAGATTACCAGGGTTGTCTGTAGAAATGAAACACACGCTCAAAAATAGAAAATCCTAAAATCAATTTATTTGGCCGTGAAAACAATTCGTACATTTAACACCTGCCGGCGTCAGGTCGTCGGACGGAAATCGGGCAAAAACTTATTTACAATTATTTTTGGTATTTCGAAAAGGAAACATACGGATGCGAGAATATTATTATTACAGTTGGAGAGGAATAAAATTTTATTCTAAATAAATCGGAAAGATTGTTTAAATAAGCGAAAATGCGAAAGCGGAAAATCGTACGAATAATTTTACAATGAAAACGAAATAGCTAAATACGGAGAAGATAAGAAAACGTGCAGTGGCTAATATTCGGTAGTGCGTCTATTACGAGAGAGCGAGAGTGTGAGAGAGAGCAAACGGAGGGCAGCGGAAAATTAATTTTTCCCTACAATGAAGGAAAAATTAATTTGTAGCGGTTCTGAGCGAGACGGTTGTTAGCGGTTCGACGTACACGCTAACACACATAGACGGAATAGCAAAACATTTGCTATTAGCGGTCGGTACTGGACGATTACATAACAGATAACAAATAGTTCAACATATGACGGCGGTAACGTTCACAATTACATTGATCGGCGGTGATACGCACACAATTACATATAACAAAGAGTTCGGCGGATGTAAAGTTAATCGGCGGTGGCGATCACAGTCGACAGACAACGGCGGTACTTTCACAGTTACATATAACAGAGAATTCGGCGGTTTTAACGGCGGTGACAAACACAGATCATGGACGCTTACGTAACGAATAACAAATAGTTACATATAGCGGCGGTCGGCGGTACGTTCACAGTCAGACTCTCACAAATATCGGTCGGTGACGCTCACAATTACATATAAGACAATTACATAGATCGGTCGGTAGGACAGAAACACAACGGATAAATGCTAATAACGGACGGTTGGCTACAGACAGGTAATGGCTCTCACCTTGGATTAACTCAGGCAGAGAACGCCGTAGAGGGCGAGTGGCTCATATTCATTTAGTCCTAATATTGAAATTATGGTGGATTGAGCAGTGCCTTATTGGCCGCCATCTATCCAAGATAGTATTGATTTCGCGTTTAAGTGTATGGTGGGTGGTCTACTCTCAACTCTCTAACAAAGGCTTCATTACATCCCCCCCTTTCCTTCTCAAGAAAAGCAATAATTGTAACGGTGGCATACGGAAATTATTGCTTTTCGTCTCGATAACATCGGCGGATCAGGTGCCGAAACTTTTCGCGGTTTTAAACGGTTGCACGTGTTCCTATTTACAAACAAAAAAAAATTAATTCTTAAACCCGGATGGGTCCCTAAAAATAAAAGTCAAATTTCCGAGTTTATCCCCAGGTAATTAAAAAAAAACGCATTTAAAGATACCCGTAACCTATTTTCACAAGACCCACCCTTTTCTCGCACTCCAAAAAAAGTTTTCCCATGTCATAAATTCTAATTAAATAACAAATTACCCAATAATAAAAAAAAATAAAGAAAATAAAAATTATGGTTTTGCTACTCGGGTGCGGTGTCGACAGCGGCAGTCCCTGGAAAGTTGTCCTACAAGGCCGCATCTGGAGCAGAACACCATACCCGGATTGCGGCAGCTCTCCCGTTGGTGCCCCGAACCTCCACATCTCCAGCATGTGTCGGCGGCGATGGGTATCCGGGCGACAGCGGGCGGCGTCAGAGTTATGTTATTCTCTCTTCCGGTGGCGGACGACGCGACGGTGGTCGGCGCGGCGTTGGTCGTCGCTGTTCCATGCGTTTGATAATCCGACTCCCCTACCCGGAACTCTGCCTCCAGGAGCTCAAGGGCTGCCAGCGCCGGGAACGGGTCGTCGTCCGCGCTGGGCATTAGGTCACCCACGTACGTACTGTTCGGGCCCTGGTATATGCGGCGCAGGAAACCTCTGCGGTAGGCCGTCCGCAGATTTCTTCTCCCCTGGCGGGTAGAGGCCCATTCTCTGGCCTGTTCCTCGGGTGTCTTCGGGGGAGGGGTAGTCTGTACGGCGGCGTCAACCGTCACACTTTGTGACCAGGGAGGCCCTGCCGTGGTCTGCGCGGCGGCGTCGGTAAATTCGGTGTCGGAGTGTGGCCGGGGAAGGGCGGCTTCGGTCTGGGCGACAGCATCGGCCGTTGTTGGTCGAGCGCCTCGGGGTCTCCCCATCCAACTCCTCACGCAGGGCGTCCTCGAGCGCCAGGATGACTTCTGAGTTCAGCTCGTCCATTATCCTAAAAAAGAAGACCATAATTAATTATTCTCGTTGATTCTTAACTTAGTAGCAGTCGGTTGGCGGCGGTTTCATCGATGTCGGCGACCCAGGCGATTTACGAGGTGCTACGCCACTGGGTGCCGGCCTCGTCTTGCCGAGCGAACATCCATCGTAGCGCCGGCCGGCGCGGCGATCTCGGTGATCCAGCTGTGTGCTGTCGGCGGCGGTCTCAGCTAACAATACGATGGTACGCCGCTGGGTCCTGGTTTCGTTGTGTCGGGTGAACGTCCTTTACAGCGCCGGCGTCTCCCGGCTGTTTCAGTCGTAGACGGCGGTATTTCGGGGGCGGAACGGCGTTGTTTTACTCATGTTCTGTCGAAAACGGTTTAAGATCTTTAATGTGGACCTTCTTTATTGTAGATCCACCTTCCGTCTTTAAGTTATACACCACGGGGGACAGGACTTTCACGATGGTGTAGGGCCCGGAGTATCGTGGTGCGAGTTTGGCGGTAAACCCGCGTGCTGCATCGGACAAATTAACCTCGCGCTTCAGAACTTTATCGCCCACGTGACATCGCCAATCCCGGTGTCGCAGATTGTAGTGATGGCTCTGAGTCGTGAAGGCTTTGGCGAGGTTGACGCGGACGAGAGAGAAAACATCCCGTAATCTCTCCAGACGTCCAAGCCTCTCGGCGGCCTCGGTTTCGGTGGGTTCGGTGGGCGGAGAGTCCTCCAGAGTTCGGAACAGTCGGTGTGGGGGTTCAAGTTCTCGGCCAAAATTCAGCATTGCTGGGGTGAAACCGGTGGACTCGTGGCGGGAAGTGTTAATGGCAAAAACCAATTCGTGCAGATGGGCGTCCCATCGGCGATGGTCGTTCTCGCTGAACTGCCCTATCATAACTTTCAGGGTGCGGTTCGTTCTCTCAACGGGATTGGCTTGTGGTGTGTACGGCGGTGTGGTGCGGTGTTGAATACTAAATTCCTTCAGGAGTTCCTGGAACGGCCGGCCGGTGTACTGAGTTCCATTGTCGCTGAGTACGGTCTTAGGACAGCCAAAACGGGTTACCACTTCTTCGTAGAATGCTCTTGTTACGGTCTGACTGGTGGCGTTACGGATCGCTCGTGCCTGGACCCACTTGGTGAACCGGTCCTGGAATACGACGACGTATTGATTGCCCTTTGCGGAGCGAGGTAACGGTCCCATCAGGTCGGTGCAGACAGTTTCCCACGGCTCCCGATTTCTGGATGGTTGCATTAATCCCGGCGGTTTCTGTTGTGGCACCTTATATCTCTGGCATGACTCACAACTCCGAACATACTTGGCGATGTCTCTAAACATTCCCGGCCAGTAATATCGGAGCGCTATTCGGGCGGTCGTTTTGGCGATTCCCATGTGTCCTGCAGTGGGTTGATCGTGATTTTCGGAGATCACTCGGTTTCGGGACTGCTTCGGGACGCATAGTTTCCAGGGGTCTACCAAATCGGGCTCGTTATGATCATGCGCATCCCAGAAGTGTCGGTACAGTTTTCCCTCCTTCTCACAATACTCTGGGTTGCCTTCGGGATTCACACGGACATCCTGCAACTTCCGGTCGTACCATGAGCATGAAGCTTCTTGTTCGACAACTAGGACGGGATCGGGCAACGGAGCTCGAGACAGAGCGTCGGCAACTCGATTCAGACTCCCTTTTCGGTACTGGATGTCAAAGTCAAATTGTTGTAGGTACATTCTCCAACGAATGAGACGGCCAGACGGACTATCCAGTTTATACAGCCACTTCAGGGATTGGTGATCGGTTTTCACTGTGAAGTGGTAGCCTTCCAAATAGGGTCGCATCTTTTCAACGCCCCAAACTACGGCCAGGCATTCCTTTTCGGTGACGGAGTAGGCCCTTTCGGCGTCGTTCAATGTCCTACTAGCATAGGCGATGACTCGTTCTCCTTGTTCGGTGTTCTGGGTTAGCACGCTGCCTAACCCGGCGTCAGATGCGTCGGTCTGAAGTACAAACGGTCGAGTGAAATCGGGGCACATTAGTACGGGTGCTTCGGTCAAACTCTTCTTTAGGCGCCGGAAAGCTTCCTCTTGTTCCGTGGTCCATTTCCACTTTCGGCCTTTCCTCAACAAGTTGTTGAGTGGCTGGGCGGTCTGGGAAAAATTCGGGACGAAACGGCGGTACCAGGAAGCGACCCCTAAGAAGCGACGGAGGTCCCGGACGTTCTGCGGCGTGGGAATCTCGAGAATAGATTTAACTTTGTCAGGATCAGTCGTGATTCCTTCGGGTGTGACCATGTGTCCTAGATACTTCAGGGTACGGCGGCCGAACTGGCATTTGTCAGGGTTCAAACGAAGGTTGGCTTCCCTCAAACGCCGGAAAACTGTTTGAAGATTTTCTAGATGTTCCTTGAAGGTGCTGCCCAACACAATGATGTCATCTAGGTATGCAAAGCAGTGCGGATCCAGTTCAGGTCCTATTATCCGGTCCATTAATCGTTGGAAGGTGGCGGGAGCGGAGTGTAAGCCGAAGGGCATAACCCTGAATTGAAATAGTCCTCTTCCAGGGACAGTAAAAGCGGTGATCGGCTTACTCGCCTCGGTGAGCGGAACCTGCCAGTATCCCTGCCTTAGGTCGATACTGGAAATGTAGCGAGCCCTTCGGAGTTTGTCCAGGATGGCGTTGATGAACGGTAAGGGGTACGCATCCTTCTGGGTGACGGCGTTCACCTTCTGGAAGTCGATGCAGAATCTCGGTTTTCCATCCTTCTTACGAACGATTACGACGGGCGAGCTCCAAGGGCTTTCGGACGGCTCAATGATCCCTTCCTCCAACATATTGTCTATTTCGGTGTTGATGATCGCTTGTATGTGTGGGTTTTGCGGCCGGTGGCGCTGTTTAATTGGAGTCGGATCGAGGAGACGAATCTCATGTTGAATAAGTGGTGTCGCTCCTCGTATTCCTTCGAAAGCTCTTAATTCGGTCTCGAGGAATTGCTGCAGGTGGCGTTCCTCGTCGGTGTTCAGCGCGTGGATTTCTGTATCGGCGGTATCGTCAATCGTCGTACATGAGGATGTTGGCGATAGATGTAGTTTTCGGTTTCCCATGTAGACGTTCCCGGTTCCCAAGTCTAATCGGAAGTGTAGGCGGCCTAGGAGATCCATCCCTAGTATCAAGTCGGAAGGTAGTCTAGGAATGTAACCCCAACGGTGTGTGATGGGGTGGTCTCCTATTCTGACGGTGAGCTCGAAGTTCTGTCGCACATCTACTAGCTCTCCACTGGCGACGCGAGCGTACGAGCGAGGCTCTCGGGTCGTCGTAATTTCTTCGGCGGTGTGTCGGTGAGCAATGCGATCTCCTACATATGATCGTGTCGCTCCCGTGTCTAGTAGGGCGAGATACTGTTCCCCGTCGACGGATACTGTTAAATGAGGGCGGCTGTCGTTACTTTCGGTGACGGCGATCTCGTTCGAGGTTACTGCTGGCGTTCGCTGGGCCTCCCTCGATTGGGTCCAGCGGGTTGCTCGTTTCCCGGACAAGGGCAGTCTCGGGAGAGTGTTCCTTCTTTGCCACAGCGTGAGCAGAAGATTTTCCAGGGACGTCTGCACTCATTCCTGGTGTGTCCTGCCTCCCCGCACCTCCAACATTGTAGGGCTCGACCGTCCCTTTCGGCAGTCCTGGGGCGGGATGAGAAGTTTTCTCTAGGTCCGGGACGCGACGGCGGTGGCGGTCGTTCGGGAAGCGGCGGCGATTCCCTCCTGGGATGGGATGGATTTATTTTTGGCGGATGTGGCAACGGCGCGCTCGTCGAAGGCGTGAAACTGCGTGTCGACGGCTCGACTCTCGGTGCGGGAGACGATCTCGGCTTCGGCGCGGATGCCGCCTCTCTCTTCAACTCTTCCCTCAACAGCTCGAAGTCCCGGGTTGCGTCGCAGAATGATGAGATGTTATCGAAGTCGGTCCGGCGGATTTGTTGTCGGTACGAAGGTCTCAGGTTTCGGTACAGCCACTGAAGTTCTTGTTCGGGAGACATCTGTCCATGCCTGCGTACGAGGGTCTGAAGATCAGTGATGTATTTCGATACTGGCTCGTCTTCCCTCTGGACTCGGCGGCTGATTTCGGCTTCTAGGTCGATCTGGTAGTTGACCGGGTAGTAGAACGTCCTGAAGCTCTTGAGAAAGTCTTCCCACGTCTGGATTCGTAGCCGGTTGTTTCGGTACCACAGGGCGGGGTCTCCTCGTAGTAATTCAGGCATTACGGGCAGAAGTCGATCGAGGTGGATGTTCTGCGAGGTACATATTTCCTGGAGACGTTCGATGAATGTCACCGGATCTGTTCGGCCGTCGAAAACGATTCGCCACTCATTTACCCTGAGTGGTGTAAAACTAGGCGTAGTTTCGGGAGGGATCATATTAGTCACTGCGGGGTTCGGTGGGGGCGGAGTAGTTTCGGTCGCGAAAAAGGGTTGCGGCTTTTCCTGAGGACAGGGAGAACTAGTTCCGTCTCGTAAAAATCGCACTACACGTTTCCTTAATTCGTCTACGGTACCTTCTGTATTTATTCGGAATTTCGCGGCTTCGGCTTGTAGATCGGATTTGTCTAATTTATAAATCCAACCTACACGAGGATCGTTAGTATCGGTATTCGGAATTTCGAGAGATGATTTATTTTCCGCATTTTCTTTATGGGCATTTTGGGTGTTTGTTTCTACAGACAATTACACGAAAGTGAAATTCGAAGTCCCTGCTCGGGCGCCAAATTTGTAAGGCGGCTTATGTGCGGTTACTAGAGTGATTTGGCGCTGGGACGGAGTTCGGGAGTTCGGGAAACGGTTTTAAGAGTCGGTTTTACGGTTTTGCTCGGGCGCCAGATTTTTAAGGGTTTTCTCCCTCGGGAATATACCTGGGTAATTTTACGAACTCAGGAGATTACCAGGGTTGTCTGTAGAAATGAAACACACGCTCAAAAATAGAAAATCCTAAAATCAATTTATTTGGCCGTGAAAACAATTCGTACATTTAACACCTGCCGGCGTCAGGTCGTCGGACGGAAATCGGGCAAAAACTTATTTACAATTATTTTTGGTATTTCGAAAAGGAAACATACGGATGCGAGAATATTATTATTACAGTTGGAGAGGAATAAAATTTTATTCTAAATAAATCGGAAAGATTGTTTAAATAAGCGAAAATGCGAAAGCGGAAAATCGTACGAATAATTTTACAATGAAAACGAAATAGCTAAATACGGAGAAGATAAGAAAACGTGCAGTGGCTAATATTCGGTAGTGCGTCTATTACGAGAGAGCGAGAGTGTGAGAGAGAGCAAACGGAGGGCAGCGGAAAATTAATTTTTCCCTACAATGAAGGAAAAATTAATTTGTAGCGGTTCTGAGCGAGACGGTTGTTAGCGGTTCGACGTACACGCTAACACACATAGACGGAATAGCAAAACATTTGCTATTAGCGGTCGGTACTGGACGATTACATAACAGATAACAAATAGTTCAACATATGACGGCGGTAACGTTCACAATTACATTGATCGGCGGTGATACGCACACAATTACATATAACAAAGAGTTCGGCGGATGTAAAGTTAATCGGCGGTGGCGATCACAGTCGACAGACAACGGCGGTACTTTCACAGTTACATATAACAGAGAATTCGGCGGTTTTAACGGCGGTGACAAACACAGATCATGGACGCTTACGTAACGAATAACAAATAGTTACATATAGCGGCGGTCGGCGGTACGTTCACAGTCAGACTCTCACAAATATCGGTCGGTGACGCTCACAATTACATATAAGACAATTACATAGATCGGTCGGTAGGACAGAAACACAACGGATAAATGCTAATAACGGACGGTTGGCTACAGACAGGTAATGGCTCTCACCTTGGATTAACTCAGGCAGAGAACGCCGTAGAGGGCGAGTGGCTCATATTCATTTAGTCCTAATATTGAAATTATGGTGGATTGAGCAGTGCCTTATTGGCCGCCATCTATCCAAGATAGTATTGATTTCGCGTTTAAGTGTATGGTGGGTGGTCTACTCTCAACTCTCTAACAAAGGCTTCATTACAAAGGGTTACGATAATTATTGGAGTCGTATAAGGCCTCCTGTAAGTTAATGGTCGGTATGATGATTAAGTGTTTATCTACCCCACTAAGTGATCTAATATCCCCAAAAACGCATCCACACTCAGGTTTTAGGTGTGATAGTATGTTTGAAGCTATAAGATACTATCTATGTTTTCCTCCATCAAAACTTCCTAACAGCTCTACAGAAGTTGATGTACATTGGCAGATTTTCTTCTAGAAACTCCATTGAAGTTTTAATCAGATTTTGAGAACAAAAAATTTTAAAACTGATTCTGGGACAAAAGATTGAAAGATAAAAGACCATTACTACTAAAGTTTACACACATAAATGTAAATATTGTTGATTCATTAATTACCGAGAAGGGTAAATGTATAGAGGCTAAATTTTCAGTGGGCGAAATGGTGGTTTGGTGTTTTCCTATTTCGTACACTACCGTTTCGTACACCGGAGGGCTTCTACCAGAAAATGGTCGTACACTGAATATATTAGATAAATTTTAGAGGCCTATTTGGTACACTGACCCACCCTTCTCGGCTTAAGGTACCTACATACCAGAAAGGGGTACTTTACCTGTAAATCCATCGGACAGAAATTAGATAAGTAACAATGAGTCTTAGTTTTATTTGAATTTTATATTGATTGTACATAATTATTATCAAAGAGCAAGAGGGACGTGGCGTTGATACCTGCTGTTCTAAAAAATACGCATTTTGTCACTTTGGACATCAGTTTCAAATATATTCAACTAGTGACCAGTGATACCGCAGTAACCTATTTAGTATTGTTACGTTATGATTTTCACTCGCCTGGTAGCGAGATTTTTGCAAAGCATTTGTAGTCGGATTCGAACGGTCTTGGTAAACAATTTTTTAGGATGTCTCGACTTTTCGACGCCACTTACAATTTCGAAGAGGCTCGCAATGTTTGTTTTGGATAATTAAGTTTCTTGGAATCCCAAAAAGCCGTTGGTACTATCACGCGCTTCGAGAGTGATGTGTTTTGCAAGGAGAGGGCAATTGTAACGCCCCGTTGAGAGATTCCTGGTCAATGATAGGCGGAAAAATCAGTAGGAAGGGGTTTTTGAGATTGGATTTTGGGAAATAAGTGGGAGAGTTAGAGCCCGCGAGAGAGGAAGGGGAGACTTGGTTTCTGGCCTCGGGGGAAGCAAGTTGCTTCCCCCGATGCGCTATTTTGAGTTTAGTTCATGTGAGTTCAAACTCTGATTGGTATTAGGGAATAATAGTGAATTGGTTGTTGTATTGGTCTGGGCAAATTAGTAAAATTAGCATACCGCTCCGTTGACAAACTTTTACTACACGAACCCTACTAATTTGATGGGTAAACTGTAGAAGTAAAATCAGTGCGTGATTAAAAGTGCCTTTCGGAGTGAGTAATTGCTAAGCCAGCCGCCATGCGCGACTGTGTACAGGGCGATCTGCCTTGCGTCCAGCCAGTCGCCAAGAACGCCAACTTACAGGGCGATCTGCCTTGCGTCCAGCTAGCCGCCGAGAGCGCCCACATACAGGGCGATCCGCCCCGTATCCGGACGGATTCCAGCCGCAGGTGACCATCACCGAGCCTTTTTCGAGTGTTGTGATTCACGTTGAGTGACTGGTACTTTCCCCCCCTTAAAGGCCTTTAAGTAGTGAACTTAAATCGATCGATTTCCCCCCATTAATTAGTAACAAACTTTAGTAACTTTGTATTTATACTTCTTTGCGAACTTTTAAGTCTATTAGAATTTGGAGTCTATATGTAGACTACTCAATCTGAGATTTTGGAATAAGATTTGTTCGAATTAATATTTTAAAATTGATTAGTTATTGTTTTGGTTTTTTGGCATATTCAATTAAACAGCTATAATTTGAATTTGATATTTCCTTTCGACCACACCTGAGTAATTCGTTAGTTCGAGCTAGTCGGCCAAGGAACATCTAAGACTCAATACGTAAGTACCAAAATTGCATGCGTTTCAGTATTTAGATATGGATGTTATTCAAGTTGTGGAAACGAAAAGAGGAAATCCAGCCATTTGGCATTCGGGGTACCGTTACACTAAGAAGCGAGTATTCAAGAATACCAAATTCTTGTGGACGTGTAACAACCGGTCGTGTCCTGGGACTGTGACTTCCAGGCCACGCGCATGGGAGGAGCTGCTTCCAATTCCCACAATCTACCGGGAAGAAATCACCCCAATCAAAGATGATGGACTTGACTTCGTCGTTAATGTTCCTGAATTGTTTTCGGTGAAAGGCAGATTCTATAGAGAGAGGCACCGAGCTCTAGAAATAGATGTTCTTCCCAAAGACGAGCAGACATCACTCTGACGGAAGGAACGAAAAAATATTTATTGGCTGACGACGAAGTTGAAGACAGATTATTAGTTGTTAGGGCTAATGGAGCAAGACTTTGTTGCTTTGTTGCTGTCCTTTATTTGACCAGCTCTACACAATTCACGTTGACTTGGGAAGTACTCCGGAGGCAACTCGAGTCGTTCCTATGATCTACGCCCTGCTCCCGAATCGCAGAGAAGCCACATAAAAGAGGTTTTCAACGTCGTTTTAAGTGAAGTGGACAACTTCAGCCCCATAAAGTCCACATCGGCTAAGAACGAGCAGCAATTAACGCAGTAAATTCTGTATTTCCAAAAGCTGAAATCAAGGGTTGCAATTTCCATTATAATCAGGCGCTATGGAGGGAGATTCAGGAATTGCAATTGGTCAGAGAATTCAAGGAGAGCAAAGAAATTCGTGATCATCTCCTTAGATGTGCTGCATTAGCACACTTACTAGAAAATCGGATATCCAACGCTTGACTAGAAAAAATGGAGATTTCACACAAAAATCCTAAAGTAGTCCAATTCAACGACTATTTCGTGGAGCAGTGGCTGGACAATGACTGGATCTGGTTATACAATAGCGAACGACATAGGACGACGAACGCTGTGGAGTGTGGAAGGATGGCATAACAGGTTGAACAGGCGCGTTAGGAAAAGTCATCCAAACATATATGAATTGGTGAAAGTATATCAGAAGGGATTCAGTTCTATGAAATTGTACATGCCGACTCCAAAACGTCCCAAAAAATACAAAGATTTGTACGACCGATTCAAGGCAATATTGGAAAATCTACTAGTTAGTGGTAATATTATTGGAGCATTGAATCGTTTCATTTATGTGGTGAAATTTGCTTAAATTATCTAGGAACGTTTTGTGATGTTGTGTATTTTGACAAAAATTAGGGACGATGACATAATAAAGTTTATTTCTGGTACCTGAAGCTCATTAATGAGGTCGATGTACGAAATAGGAGTGTACGAAATAGACATGAATCGGCGAAATGTTGGAGGCAAAGAGCCATGAATGGCGAAAAGTTCAGGTAAAACATAATAATAAAATCGATGTCCGATAAATTCATCGGACCATTAAACGAGTGAGGACGGTAAATTAAAATTTTGCAGGTGTTATAGCTATAACTGTGTATTTTACGGTAATCATTTCGGTTTTTTTTAGTACTTTGTAAGGGTTGATTATAGGGCCGACATTCACAAAGTAGTGTGGATCGTTTCATTGTATTGATATGTAATCTTTGTCCAGTCAGAGTTGGAACGGCAAAAAAAAACACTTAATGGCTTTTTAAATGGTGAAAAGCCCGGTAGTCCATGGGCGTATCATTACGGATAATAACTCTAACAATGAATTTACCTCCAAATCGCACAAACAAATGGCACACACATTCACACACCACTGCTTTCTCGAGTATAAGTGCCGAAGAAACATCACAAGGAAAGCACACGTGGCCACTGTGTTATGGTCCAGTGGACCATCCAGTATCTGTACAGTCTCGCGTACTTCCTCGTACACGATTTCACTGATCGACTGTACACCTGCACCTTAGCTTAGAAGAAGAAGAAGATACAAACGAAGTGCCGCTGCCGTAAAAATTTTTTGTGGTTTAATGGACCCTCTAGTTCTTTATCTGTACATATCCATACATTCACATATATGATTTCACTTGGACAACTGAACACCTGCATTTTAAAAATACCAGGGCGTTTCTGAATAAGCAAAAAGATAAGTCCCATGGTTTTGTATAGAGACAACGGGCTCTTTTCGAATGTCCTCGGTAAATTCATATTTTATTGAGTGTTCCAATTGCTACTGGTTAGAGTATAACAGCAATATATCCATTCATTAGTAACGTAGTTTCCCAAATTTCAACAAGTTTTGTTATAATCCGACAATCCGGCAGGTAATGGAATGACAAGTTTCCAATGCGAAATGGAAATTTCTTTTGAAATGAAATCATAAAACCTATTATTCTTATGAGTACTTTAACCTGTCGACGTCGGATAGAAGTTTAAATATAAAACTTCATCAAAATCTGTTTTTGAGGAAATTTGAGCATGGGCGAACGGACGAATGGCCCAATCGGACAGAGATAACTTCAAAAATAGGTTCTTCGGGTTTCTAATATGGACCATATGGACCTAATTAGTGCCTCCTAATTTTATTTCGAAGAAGTGAGTTTAGACTAATTAAAAATAAATCGATTATTCTATTACATAATGTAAGCACAACAAAACTTAGTACAATAAGAGAATGTACCAAATAAATATATATTCGTATAATTTATTCAAAACATTAATTATTGATAAATTTGCACAATAGATTAGACTCGTTTTAGAAGTAATTTTTCAAATAATTCTGAAATCATTAACAAAAGATTAATTGGTCGTATGACAGTAGTTATTTAGGGTTTTTACCAGGTTTAAGAATCATAACGATTTCTGAGCAATCTAGTGATTGACCGTAATAATAGCACCGACAATTTGTATTACTGTTGGGATTCTATTGTTTGTTAGTTTTGATAGTGTTTTAATATTACATGATTATAGGTAGGTGCCTTTTTTGGAACGAATATATGTATTTTGTAATTATTAAGGCGATTTTCAGGCATTGTAAATTTGAAATTTAGACAAAATAAATCGCAAAACAGGCATTTTCAGGCAAAAAAAAAACAGAAAATCATACAAAAAAGTAGCAGACGAAAATGTTATTTCCTTAAATTTTTTTATAAATTAAAACAATGTTAAACAATACATTTTTCCAAGTTTTCTTCAGTAAAATTTGTCCTTCGATCACTTAAAATACATTCTGACACATACATACATGGTACTTCCAAAAGCATCTTCAACATCACAGGGTGTTATAGGAGCATATTTAAAACAGGAAATGTCTTTAGGGGACAAAGATATGATGGATTTTTTAAAGCACCGATTAGTTTTTTTTATTAATGTTCCCTTAGGTCCAGGAAATCTCCATTCGACTATTGTCACTATTTTAACATTTTGCGTTAATGGCATATCTGACTTTTCCATGGATTTAATTAAATCAGACAAAAATATTTGCAGCCCTAATTAAGGGAGGTATACCAGGTATAAACCACCCCTAAATTTCTTGAAAAAATGTCACGATTCTGTCATCAATCCTTTACGAATACCGGATTTGAATATCAAGTTTGTGGGTATTTAAAGAATTGTTTTAAAATTATTTTTTGTGTTATACAGTCAGAAAATGGTTAATTTTAGACAAAAACTGCAAAAGAGGCAATTTCAAGCAAAACATAGTTAAACAGGCAATTTCAGGCAAGTACCTTTGAAACAGGTAATCTTAGGCATAATAAACTTTTGATAAAAATTTCCTAGACCCTCAAAACACGTATAAAACTGATTATAACATTAATTACGAATCGCAAACGAAACAGTCAAAATAGGCAAAATCTGGTCTTTAGTGATCACTATTTAACTTCATTAAATGCATACCTACTTTGGGATGGGCAGATATATTTAAAACGGTGACATCAAAGAATATTCTTTTTCTTCAGTTTCCTCTTGAGTTGTTAAATAGTCATATGGTGTAAGTAAATTTGTAGAAAAATCTGCAGAATAATATGGGAAGGTGTTACTCAATTTTATTTAAGGGAATATGTTATCAAAATATTTTTGCCTTTACTTCATTACTTAGTCATCGAAAAAGTTCATCGGCCTTCTCAAAAAAAAAATACAAAGGCCTGCCCCTCGTAAGACATTCGAGTGTTCTTGAGTAGCGAAAAATCCGAAAAAGAATAAGACGAACGATACAAGCGGATATATACAACCACCTGATTCACTTTTGGCCACTGCTGAAGAGTAAATAAATCTCTGAAATCGTTAAACCTCAGATAAAGATGTGTTAAAAGTCAACGACTTGATATTACCTGTTACTCGACTGTATCAGGTATATTTTTAGATAGGTAAATATGATAAAGGCACGAGGGCAAGTGCGTCGGTGTAATACGTACAAACAACGTACAAACGACTATAAAGGGCAATAAAGGCAAAACTGTAATTAAAGCTATTGTGCTAGAATAGCGGTTCCTATTCGGGATCGGATGTAAACGTAGGAAAGAATTACGTCGACCCCCGACCTTTCGCCCATCGCGCACGCATTTTACGTTGCCAGAATAAACAAAAATAAATAACAGAGGAGAACGCCTTAACACATACAAATATAGGGTAGTTTATTTTAACGCCCTAAAGGCAGTAAAGTGGTCCGCTTACGAGTCCTGAGGGACGGGGCCGCATTTCAGGAATTTCCTGGGGCGACATCCCCTTTAATTGAAACCCAGATAAAATTAACACGGCCTAATTTTATTTGGGCAGTCACTGTGGAATACCATAAATGGCCGCTGTGTACACTCATTCGAAAGGCTCTTCTAGATAGAGAAAAATATGCAAAAATGGAAAACTGGAGGGATTCACCAAAATCAACACATCGAAGAGTTGGTATTGCAGTGAACCCAAAAAGTACGTGATGTTAATAAAAAAGTACATCAAGTCAGTGAGCGTCGACATTGATTTTGAATCGATGACGGGTGTTGTTATTACAATCAATGGTCGTATGTAAATTTTCCTGTCATTTTACGAATGTTGTACGTTAATTCAATGAACAACGTTCATGAATCTATGTGTACCGGTTATTAATATAACGAATGCGTATATGCAAGCTTATGTTTGCTATACGTTAAAGCAATAAACTACATATTAGCATAGATCTATGTTTGCCCGACATTAATATGACGGACGACAGATATTATCGTATCTGTACATTAAATCAATAAACAATGATCATGATTCATGACTATCACGACTAAAAAAATTACCATATGTCAGAGTTCGAAATTTCTAAGTGTCTTGTGAATCCCCAATTGACTATTGTATCCCCTGATTTTCGACTTGAAGCTATTACAGGAGGATGGGTTATGTATAAACGAATATTTCCAGATAAAATATTCCAAATATTTTGGATGTAAAAATTGGTTTAAGTTTAAATACTTAAATATTTTTTTCATACGTAAGCAAGGAATCCCCGATTTTCCATTTCATCCTCTGATTTTTTACTTGAAATTATTTCAGGGGGATACCTTAGGTATAAACGAATATTTTCCGATAAAAATTGGTTTAGGTGGCTAAAATGATTTTTGTAAAAAATGGGAGAATGTTCTCGGGGAGCTGAGATGAATATTCAGGAACGTTCTTGATAATCCCCAAATATAAAAACAACTAATTCTTGATATATCAAACTGCCGACGTTTCGTTCACTATTATGAACATAATCATGGCTGTAAAACTATAAATATGTTAAGTATCTTAATATATTAAGTTATAGTATTTAATATATATATATATTATTTATATATATTAAATATCCTAGGAGATAATCCTCGCAACCTAAAAAATTCGTTCGATCTAGTCAACACAATAAACAACTTTGATTTCATACCTTACATGGACCACACATTCATACCATTAGATGTGGTATCCTTATATACAAACACTCCCATCGAAGTTGCATTAGATTATATCTCTTCAAGGTTCGACGAATTGACTACCACTATCAATCTAGACCTATTGTTTGACATCATCAATTTCATCTTGGATTCCTCCGTTTTCTCCTTCAGAGGAAAAATGTATAAACAGATTTTTGGTTGTCCCATGGGAGGTCCTCTATCTCCGATTATTGCCAATCTAGTTTTGGTGGCACTCGAAGAAAAGGTTCTTAAGAGTCTCATCTCATCTCATCTCATTAGCCATTTTCGGTCCATTTTTGAACATAGGCCTCCCTCATACTCTTCCATTCAGCTCGGTTCTGTGCTCTACGATGCCACATCAGTCCTGCGCTTCCTTTTATGTCGTCCGTCCAGCGCATTGGTGGGCGACCTCTTGATCTTTTTCCCAAATAGGGTCTCCACTTTATTACTGTCGATGTCCATCTATCATCTGTATATCTGGCAACGTGGCCCGCATAGTCCCACTTCAGCTCGGCTACTGCTTCCGCAACATCTTTCACCTTCGTTGTGCTTCTGACCCGTTCGTTCTTTACATGATCTTTCAATGATATACCCAACATCTGGCGCTCCATGGCTCTTTGAGTGGTTTTGAGTTTATTCATGGACTGCTTAGTTAATGTCCATGTTTGTGATCCATATGTCAAAACCGGCAAAACACACTGATCGAACACTCGAGAGCGGAGGTATATTGGTATTTTTTTGTTCTTTAGCGTATTACTCAATTCGCTGAACACAGCCCATGCCAATCTTCTTCTTCTATAAATTTCAGCTTTTTGATTGTCTCTGCCTAAAGTTATTTTGTGTCCCAGATATATATAGTCATCTACCACTTCTATTTCGTTATTTTTTACCTTTACTTTGAGATTTGGTCGCTTGGTACACATAACTTTGGTCTTATCTAGATTCATTTTCAATCCAATTCTTGATGATGCATCTTCTAATTCGGAGATCATAGTTTGGAGTTGTTCTGGTGTTTCTGCTATGAGAGTGTTTCTTAAGAGTATAAACCCTAAATTACCATATATTTCAGATACGTGGATGATACTCTGCTCCTAGTACCCAATAATAACATTCATGAAATAATTGAAAAATTCAACAATTTTCATTCAAAGATTCAATTCACATGTGAGCTTCCTAAAAATAACAACGTACCATTTCTGGACGTCTGCATCTCTTTCAGTAACGAATGTTGCATCACAAATTGGTACGGGAAGACTACATCTTCTGGAAGATATCTAAACTTCTTTTCTTTCCAACCCATGAGGTACAAGAGAGCCGCCATTACATTAACTTAGTCGACAGGGCATTTCTACTCTCTCACGAATCTTAAAGAGCACAAAACATTAAATTCATAATATAAACTTTTGTTAAGAACATGTATCCCATACAGTTTATATTACACAATATATATAAAAGAATAGATCAATTAACAAACAGTTTTAATAATAATAATATCAATATCCTAACTTCTCCACAAAACACAACACAAATAATAAAAGATAAACTTTTTATAAGACTCCCGTACCCTAACAACTTAGAAAATTTCACTTTCAAAACCCTGAACGCCCTAAACATATATCCAGCTTGGTATTCATTGTCTTCTTTCAATAATCTCATTTTCTCCAAAATTAAAGACCCAACACCTATAAAAAAACAGAGTTGCGTAGTATATCAGGTCACATGTTCTGATTGTAACCCTCCTAAGGTTACAATCAGAACATTGGAGAAACACAACAATACATAAAAAAGAGATTACAACAACATCAATTGAATATCACTAAGAATAATTCAGCACATTCCGGTTTAGTGGAACATGCCATAGAAAACAATCACAATTTCGATTTTGAAAATGTTTCGATATTAGAGCGTGAATCAATTAGGATTGAAAGATTATTCAAAGAGGCGGTACATATTAAAACATCAGATAATATTGTAAATAAGCAACAATATTTTCAAAACTTTGCTCAAGCATATTACAAATTATTCAAATAAATAAATTGAACATATGAAAACTATTACATTTTCAAAACAAATATTACAGATTTTATCTTTCATCTATTCATTTTTTGACACTAGTTTAGCACTCACAATTTTGAAGGTTTCTATTATTCATAATGGCCTTCTAATAAACTTTTTAAACAATTGATATACAGTTATCAAGTTAATAATATAATAATCAAGTTATCAAATGTCAAACATGTAAAATTTTTATCTTGATGACATGTAAGTGATACTTGTTTAGTTATATAAGAGATACTTAACATATTTATAGTTTTACAGCCATGATTATGTTCATAATAATGAACGAAACGTCGGCAGTTTGATATATCAAGAATTAGTTGGTTTCATATTTGGGGATTATCAAGAACGTTCCTGAATGTATCCCATGCATCAACCCCCAAACGACAGTTAGGGTCTTAAATCATATCGGATATATTCGTTTGGTAATGATTCATTACTAATGAACAATCTCTCCGAGAACGTTTTTTTGCACATTTTTTTAGATAAAAAAACCCCATGGCATGCCAGGCTGAAAGGTAGATTTATGGGTAAGATATACAGTAACATAACACACGATGTGTCAAAAAAAATGCATACGAGGTGTGAAAAAATACAAACGAGAAAATTTTAAAATATTTGCAAATAACTTTTTCTCTGTACATTTTTCAAAGATATGTTTTATACAAAAGTTGTTCGTCTCTATTAGCGCAACAAAAAAGCTAAGTAACATTTTTCTCTCAGACGCGAAATTAAAGTTTTTTTTATTTTTTAATTTTCTTAACAAAAATAACTTTATTTTTGTACGTTTCTCTACAGATTGTTTTATATAAAAGTTGTTCGCCTCTATAAGAACAACAAAACAACTTAGTAACATTTTTCTCTCAGACGCGAAATAAAGGTTTTTCTTATTTTTATTTATTTTTGAAAAAAATAACTTTTTTTCTGTACATTTCTCGAAAAAATGTTTTATACAAAAGTCGTTCGCCTCTATAAGTGTAACAAAAAACTCAAGTAACATATTTCTCTCAGACGCGAAATAAAAGTTTTTTGATTTTTTTTTGAAAATAACAAGCCGCCATTTTGAAACCGCTAGACCGATTTGGCCCATTAACGAACTCGACCGAGATTTTCGGCCAACTGATTTTTGTACCAAATTTCGTTGTGATTCTTTAAAAAATGCGACCTGTAGCCTGCCGACAAATTTCGTTATATCCGATATATATATATATACATATATATATATATATACATATATATATATATACATATATATATAAATTTTTGGGAAATGATTAGGTATGATCTCTAGATACCAAAAAACTGAAAACCGCATTTTTTATCCTATTTTTTCTACTTCGTTAACGAATGCAATACTAGATATAAATCTACCAAAACAGCACCATGTTACCGGACTACAGGATTTGTGGGTGTGGCTATCTTCACACCTGTAATAAATTTGGTTAACTGTGTTAAAATACGTTTTACTTGACCTTTAACTTTACTGTATTTAAATAAAATCTGCACATTATTTACTTATTAGTCAACACGATTGGTGCACTGTGAATAAAACTTAAATTGAATGTATGTACTTTTCACGAAAAAAGTCAGTAACTTGTACTTTAATTGCAATTGATTTATTGATGTTCATGTATTAGTTCGTGGAATTTCATGGCACATGAAAAGAAAATGTCGTGTACAACTACATTACATTATTGTTTAATGTCTATTATAAAAAATTCACGTATAGTTGCAACAGATATTAGATATATGGGTATTCTGTACTTGAATATTATTTTCACTTCAATATACATACGTGTAATAAATTATTTTAGTGTGTGTGTTATAAAATGGAATCTAAATTTTAAATATCTACCTACATTGTAATACCTACATCAAACTATATATCTGTAGTAAACCAAAACCACATTGCAACCAGAGAGATCTTCAGGACCAGATATTATTCCTTCCTATATACTCAAAGGCAGTAGTACTGAACCCTGCAGTGCGAGGGGGGCCAGACCATAGGGGGCCCAAAGGGCCCCATATCGTCTTTTATGTCTCAAGATAATTTAAAGGTGTGACATTACAACTTAACTGCTCACGGAAGAATGTAAATATTTAAACAACGAACTACTTTATCTAGTTTGATAATTTCATTGGATCATCTGATATCGTAGCTATTTGTTGCAGTTGTATTGATCTTACATTTTGTAGCTTATGGAATATGTGAAATCTATAATGTCTTTAAAGAAGTTCTGACATTTTAAAAAAGTTTAGGAGTTTTAAAGAATTTCTGAGATCTTGTTACAATTGTAATAATCGTACATCTTTAAAAGTGTTGCAATTATCTCAAGAAAGACATATATTAAACCATAAGAAAACGCAAAGTCTTCGCCAACCAATTTATTACAAATGAGCGACCGGTTTCGACTTTCTAGAAGTCATCTTCAGGCTCGTAATAAAAAATCATTTTAGGGCTACAGCTGAACATGTGGGACGTCACTGATAAAACCGACATAAACAGTTAAAAAATTAAAAATTCTTCACACTTCAAAAAGGAGCATTTAATGGAAACATGGAAATAGCCCTAATAGGGATAACGTCCTCTTCGTTACGAGGTTGCTACGCCATTGTCCTTACGGATGTGGGATAGGACCAACACTCGAGTGGTCCTTACAAGTGTAAAAAGACTCTGGTCTTTTCTGGTTTGATGCGTTTCTCACTTCCAGGAATCGCTCTTGCGATATGAGTGCAGTCGATACAATCAATAATTTAAAAAATTACTGTGATGGAAGATGCTCCCATATTTTCCATGATTTTTGATATTTGGCAAAACCAACAGATACTCTTTTTAATATTCTACATACCGTAGGTTGACTAAATATTCTCAGGTCTCCATGTAGTAGCTAAGCACAAATCTAAACCTGTAACTTTCTTGAGTAACGCTTAATATATATTAAGCCAGATCATCCACTTCATAAGTCAGCGTTTACTATCGGCTCATATTTTATTGCCAATATTACGCAAACGACGATTTTATTGTTCCACCCATTAGCGAGAAAAGGGGGATATTCTGACTTAAGACTTAAGCCACATCATCCACATCTGTATCTCCGGGACCGCAGGAGATATATACATAAACCTCGCCTCATATTTTATTGCTAATTTATTGCTGACGATAGGGACTAGTAATGCAATCCCAGAGCCACCCCTTTCAACCCGTAAAAAATGTATTTCCATTAAATCGAGCCTGGGCTCTTTACTAATATTTAATCGCTCTACTTTCAAGCAAAGTATGATTTTATTGCTCTACCCCTTAGCGAGAAAAACGGGATAATCTGACTTAAGACGCATCATCCACATCTTTATCTCCGGAACCGCAGGAGATATATACATAAACCAAGCGGCATATTTTACTGCTAATTTATTGCTCACGATAGGGACTGGTAGCGTAATTCCAGAACCACCCCTTCAACCCTGAGCATTAAACTCACATCCGAAATATAAGAAAAATTGTAAAAAAAATATGTTTGTTAAATACAGCCTCTCTTTATTGCTATTTAATTGGTTAACTTTCAGGCAAAGTGTGATTTTATTGCTCCACCCCTTAGCGAGAAAATTTCTCTGAATGTCAATGCTGCTTGAACTTTGTTCAAATGTCGGGAAATATTGTAAATATAGCGAAAATGTGTACTGTTACTAGATTTTAAGTAAAATATGCAATAACCGGTGAGAATGGGCTAAATAAATAAATGAGTATAATTTGGTTCCTAGCGATATCACTAAAGCAAGAAACATGCAAAACGACACTTTGGTATTCTAGCAAACATAGGTTGCTAGTGCTAGATATGTAAAGTTGCACCGTTGCCAAGCCGAGGTAGAGTTTTGTGACCATATTAAAAAAAATACGTGCAAAATTCATTTTACTACTTTTCTGGACACCCACTGACGGTCTCCTATAGTGTATTGGGAATTTGTACCCCTTTTCTGGGATCCCCTGTAGAGCAAGACGAAATCACATTGGAAGCAAAGTAAGAAACCTATTTCTAACGGATTTACAGCCTCGACTAGAGACAGGCAGATACATATTTGATGCCACGTATCACTCACCCATCCAGAATTTATCAAGTTTTATAAACTACCCCTCAGCATCGATCCGAGCAAATTTATAATTCAGCAATTTTGACGTATAGCGCTTACCCCCTCGGACATCAAAACATTTACCCTCTGGGTTAAATGAATCCCACAATCCTGGATAGGCCCGACCGACCCGTCCATATATTTTCAATCGTCCTGCTTGAAATTCCGGGTGCGGAGCTAGTGTTGGAAAAGGTCTTCGCCCGGTTGAGAGTGTGTATATGAAAGATAGAGAGAGGTAGAGAGAAAGAGAAGGCCATTCTCATAAAAGAATGTTCATCGACCCCAACGAAACCGGAGCCAAAGACCGTTGCCCAATAATACATAAAATATGTTATGGATGTGTATGTATGTGAGTGTGTACCTATACTCCTTTATTTTTCGCAATGACAAACGCAACGGCCAGCAGTTATTTCGATTCGGTTTTACGGGATATTCCAATCTCAGATGGAAAATCCATCAGGTCCCGGATTCTATTTTTGTAATGCAGCAAAGCCTCAATAAATTGTTATGTCGATAGAAAATGGCTCGTACTTTGTCAAGACAGGAGTTACTTTGGCAAAACTAACGCCCATCCGTTTAGCATTTAATTTAAGGAAAGTTATACAATAGAAAATAAATAGAAAATTTTGAAAACTTACCCGTTTATCGAATTATTGAGAAAGAAGACAACGAAACGATGGTAAAGGAGGAACCCTTAAGGAGGGGTACTCTTATATTAGCGGGCGACTCCCAATAAGACTCCGTCTTACGGCCACTTCGAGTAACGACTGCGGGCAGTGGTTTTCGCGTCTCAATTTTTTAGAATACTATTTAGATATGTAAAACTGACATTATTCCTTTCTTTGAATCTAATGAAATGCATACTAACAGCTTTTTAGTTTCTCAATGAACGACACCTTTCAGGATGTCGTTGTTCCATCACTCTTAATCTGCAAAGTTTTCAGCGAACTGAATGGATGGTGATTTTAAATTCATTAAACATCCCAAATTTTTAAAGTACTTTAACACAATTGGGTATTTTCTCATTTTTTGAAAATTGGCTAAATGAGAGATTATATGCCTATAAATCTTGGGTTAATATTAAAAAAAAATAAATCAAACACATTCAAGCAAAAAAGTCATTTGAAATTCAAACGGTAGGAATTGGCGCCAAAACTAGCTTTCTGAAGGTTATACCCCTCTGACGTCACATCGCGTGTAAACATTGTTTTAACCTATTTCAGTCCTATTGTAATTTCTTTAACCTGGGGTAATCTGTGCTTTTATTTACGTGGCTACAAACAAAAGCTTGCATAAAAGCAGTTTCAGACAGCCTTTTCAAGTTTTTGAAGGAATACAAGGTAAATAAATGGCTATGTACGGACCTCACAAGTGCTGTTTTGTACCCTGTTGTACAAGCACATCTGTAAGTACACCAAACAAAATATTTGTTCGTGTACCTCGAGATTATGGGCGTAAGAAACTGTGGTTTTCAGCACGAAGACGTGATATGCCCAAATTCAAAAGTGAATTTTTCTGTTGTGAACACGTTCTCCCACGTTCTTTGCCTATGAAGAGAGAACGAAAACGTTTAGTAGCAGAGGCTACTATCAATAGCTGTGTTAATTTTTTATTGTTAGCGACAATAATTATAATCTTAAACGCCAACCAGCATGATATAGATTTGGCTTTGTTCTGAACTGTTCTTATAATTTATTTATAACAATGGTCACATTGTATTTTACTGAATGCATATTGCACACATATACTTACATTGCTGTTTTTACACCTCTGATTTCAGCTGAATTAAAACATTCCTCCTTTTTTATGTAATTCATTACCATAAACATATCCACAGATGCTAAATTGTTCGTGGAAGCGTTGACAAATCCTACGGCGGCCATAACTAACAAACTAACTAATCAAAAACACTATTTTACGACGCGAATAATACAAATTACTAGATTTGGTCGCAATTTAACTCCTACAGTCCAGCGGAAACAACAAGAAAGTCCAAAATACTCGAAAACACAGATTACCTAGGTTAGGAAAAATCTATTTGTGGACTGCAGAACGGACCCGTGTTTACACGCGAAGTGACGTCACGACCAATGAGCGGCCGTTTCGCTGGTCCTTTAATTTATCGCACGTTTACTGCTTTTTATACCCTGAAATACTTGGTACTGGGTCTATTACACGATTTTTTAAGATTATAAAATTTGTCTGGCGGTTCGTCCCTATGAATTTAGATACATTTCGTTTAATTTAAAATATATGGCAAATACCCAATTGCTACAATTTCAAATTTGTCGCTGTAACTTTGAAATTTGCCCAAGCTGAGCTGCGAAGAGCCTCAAGTTTGTTTAGTCTAGTGATAAATGTTACATCCTTAAACGACAACCGGATTTGTAGTCCATCGAATACACAGATCAGATAACCGAAGACATGCACCAAAAACTTAGAAAATTTTCGGTCCATATAATTCTTTTGAAAGAGTGAAAATTGAACAGAAATAGAACAAAGTATATACTTTGTTTTAATCTTAATTTGATTTTTATTGTCCCAGCTCGAGTAAGCTCTTCATTAGAATGAAGAGTACCTACAACTTCGACATAAAAGTAATTGTTAAAATTCAGATGATTTTAAATAGTTAACAGTAGTACCTACATTATTTTCATTGCAAATTTTGTATATTCTGGATATTTCTTTCAAACGAATATTTTTCAGAAATAATTTTAAGATTGAATTTATGAATTCGAATGTAGTTTCTTCTATTTTGAACAACTAAACACAAAAATAGCTGTGTTTAATTGTGAATTAATATGTAGCCGTTTAGTTAACCATCGTGGGCCATCAAAAACGATTCCTGTATTATCTAAAATATAATTACAGTGAGGGCACACCTTGTTTCGCTCTTTCCAATATGAGATACCTAAATAAACCATGACCCATCAGAAATCGGGTCAGGAAATAATCCCAACGTTCTGAACTTATAGTTGTATTAAATGGAAATATTTGATTTCTTGGTCCATTGTGCCTCACGGGAAATTACATTCCATTTTTTGCTATGTTTAAAAAGTCTCTTTCATGATAACATTTGGGTCGATACCTGTAGGTATATCTTCTATATCTTTCCATTGCTAGTATATGCATCGTGGCTGCATTCGCTTGAACAGCTTCTGCAGAAACCGTTCTGTAAGCACAAGATTTATGGATTAGAGATTTTCTTAATATCATAGTTAGGCTATTTTTATATTTGAAAACATTATAAATTAGACATTAAAAGACATAAGAGGTAGAGAGACATAAAAAGACATTATAATTTTACGTTTCTCAGCACGGGACCTCCTACAGGTATTCGGCATCAAGCTAGTTAACGTGCTTAATTTCTTCTCCGTTTTCTTCGCAGTCATTTTTAGATGAGAAGAGACAACGTGAACACCTACATAGGCTACATATTTAAGTTTTACTGGGAACCATTTCCATATCAAGATATAAACTTATTAAAATATCTCTTCCTAGCTTCTTTTAAAATAATTGCTTCTGTTTTTTCAGGAACCAATACTAAATAATGAGTTTGCAAACGGTACCTACGCAATATTTGCAAGAGTACCATTTATAGTCAGTTTGAACTTCAAGGGAAGATTTTCTTTGACTAAGATAATCGAATCATCGGCGAATGATATTAACTTAACATTTTCAGTTACGTTTCAACGAAAAACATTATTATAAAGGATATTCCACAATCTTAGGCCAAAAACAGAACCCTGATATTTACTGTATTTACTTCTACCATTTGTTTACTTAAACCTGTTAGAGATCTATGTAAAAAGTAATCATCTGCAATATGTATGCCTCGTATACGAAAAGCATTTTTACGATGAGCTTCATGAAGAGGGAAGGAATTTTATCAGGATCAACTAAACTTTCTTTAATAAATTTAGGTTCAAATGACGTTCTCTGTTGGTCAGAACCTTTTCTTGTAACAAGTACATCGTAAATGTACGTATTGTATCTTGTAAATAATGTATAATAATACCGCGATCGACAGATTTGATACCGCCACAAATTTTTCCTTTCGGTATTTCATACTATAGTCTGGGGCATTCGCCATAATTTAAAATTTAAATTCATATATCGTATATGTATCTAAACTCCAGTAACACATCTCGTGAGACCTACGTCACATGACCTTGAGCGAATCCAGATGGACTTTTGCGGTACCAAGGGCAAAGAGGAACTGATTCCAGTGGCGGGTAAAATAAGTTTCTTGTAAATAAGAAATTGTTGCAACATTTAACGCCAAAAATAAATTAAGGTAAACTGCAAAATTTCCACACCATCTATGAGGTATTACCATGGCGCGTTGCCATTTTTAAAGGGATGACTCGCCTGCAGCCATACAGCCTAAATAAAATAACTTTTCAACAAAATAACTTAAATAAATAAACAAGTTCTTAACAAAATAACAAATAAATAAATTCTCGACAAAATAAAATAAAAGATAAATTCTCTTGGTATAAAATAAATGAATTGTTTAAAAAACAAATAAACTATATAAAGACATAAATGCATTGCGTCCCCATATGACAAAATAAAATAAGATAAACTCTGAAAAATGGACTCAACCTGATAAAATGTTTCTTAAAATGCTGTTCGTGTACGAAGTCGGGTTTGAAGAAGTTTTTTCGGGAGACCCCGAACTTGACATTTCATCAGAATCGCTATCATTACCAAGAGTAATAACAATCGGTTCTATTACTCTGTCTATTCGTGGGTCTAATTCCCCAAATTTTTCTTCTTCTTTGACAACGTGTTGAATACATTTTATCCATGCATTAGCTGTAACACTTACCGTATTTTCTGAAAGAATCTTTACATCAGCTATTTTAAATGATACGTTTTTACGTGCGACTTCACTTTTTATTGGACCCAAATTAGTTCAATAGGATTTAACTCGCAGTGATACGGTGGTAATCTTAAAACCGTAAACCCTTTTTCCCTAGCGATTTCATCCACGACTAATTTTAAATAATTTTGTTTGTGTTGACGAGCAATTCGAAGCCAGCCAATAATCTCTACGCCAAAAAACAATGTCTTGTATCTGTATCACCGCGCTGTTACGTATTCTCTTGCAGTATTTAAAGTTCATTTCACGCATGGTACGAATTAAAACTCGTCGCGATATCTTAGGCAAAGTATCGTCATTTTGTAGATCGAGATGAATTTTCTTTAACGTCGGAATTTCAAGAAGAAAGAATGGATTTTTCGACGAATAGCACATTTAAGGTAGTCATTTAAAATGATTTTTCGCGGATCCGTTTTTACCACTTTTCTATTTCCGGCCGTTATTTCCCCACGCGAAGGGTGTCCTCCTAAAATCCTAAAAATTGTGGCTTTTGATACTTTTGTAAAATCCACACACATCTCTGTCACGTCGTGAACCGTTAAAGTAGGAAAACGCGCGCACCCCACCAATGGTTTTTAGCCCACACTTCACAGGTGCAGCGACGATGCCATTTTTTCTCGGTATTTACTGGTTCGGTGCGGGAGGAAAAGAATAAGACATAATACTTGGCAACGCCAAGTAAACACGCGAGAGTTTCTGGGATGTTGCCGTTCGTACAAAAAGAACCTATCATAGTTACGCGTACATATAATTTTAAAAGATTTTACATGTTGCATTGAAAATTAGAAAAAAATAAATAAATCTACTGTTGCAATACCTAAATATATTAACTTGTTATTACGTAACACTTATATTTTTGTGGCGTTTTGTCATTGAACATATGTTCCAATATGGTATCTTGTGTGATATATATGGCAACGCGGTATTAATGACGTCGGTCTCACGAGACGTGTTACTGGAGAATAGTCACAATATCAAAATATTTTGTGGGTTTTACGAATTCCGTTTTGCCAAAAGTATTATAATTTGGTGAATTTAGACTCTGTTTGTGCTTTGTAAAACACTAAGATTCGGATTCAGCGGGTCAAAATACATAGGAATATAATATTGTAACGAAGAATTTGAACGAATATGGCGAGCCGAGAGGTAAATAGTTCCTAGAGACGAAGCGTCCTTCCTAAACAAAAACAAACACTTCTAGTATGAACGGTCTCATTCCGGATTTTCCTTTCCTTTTTTCGAACTCTGACGATGGCAGTGAGTCTCAAAGCTATTCTGGACAAAGACATTTTTACAGTATTTAATCTCCTCTAGGGTCCGGAAAAAGGCGATGAAACCATGGAAGCATCGGAGAAAGTACTCCTATTTTCTGGAATTGTCGAGGACCAGACATGGACGTTGTGGTGATGACACCAAGTGCTACAGCCTCAGCTGTGGACTTAGAAGGGGACGTGCAAGACCAGGGATGGAAGTCGACGTAAAGGCAGATTCGCAGCAGAGGTTTATTTATAACCTTGGAGCTATCGTCTGAATCAACATGAATTATTTGTGATTCTTCTAATAACATCTTACATAATCTTATGTTGTTGTTATAAACGTTTGTATTTTTACATGTATCTAAGGTAGTTGATTTACTAATGGTACGTCGGTGGCACGTTTAAAGAAGTTTTTATGTAATACAACAATAATAAAGGAGCAGAAGGTTATGATGTGTAAGCGAGAGAGATAAAAAATGCCTGCTAGCGACAGTGAGACACAAGACGAGCCTAGTGTTACTGTCGAATACGAGCGCAAAAACAAATAAATAATAAAAGAAATTAAACGCTATGTGTTGGGAAGTATTAATTAGCGTTAAATGATGAATGAAGTACGTAATTAGTGCAGAAAAATTATTTGGACCCACGAAAACGTTGCAATATCTAGTATTCTAATTAGTATATCTAATTCAATATTACCTTGTATTTGGTCATAATCATGTCCTACGTAACACATGTACGTCCAATGTACGTCCATTGGACGTCCATGTAGGTCCAGAAGGACGTCCATTGGACGTCCAGATTTGGCCGCTGGACGTCCAGCGGACGTCCAATGGACGGTACGAGTTCACAAATCTGGACGTCCATTGAACGTCCAGAATAGGGCTATTCTACGTCCAGTATAGGTTCGACCGGACGTCCATTGAACGTCCAGAATAGGGCCATTTTACGTCCAGATTAGGTTCGACCGGACGTTTATTGGACGTTTATCGGACGTCCAGAATAGGTCCAATTTACGTCCAGAATTTATTTTTTTCGTTATATCGATTGGTTATTTATTATTATTGGATAAAATTGTTTTTACACATTATTCTAATTTCATAAAAAAATTAAAGTTAACTTAAATCAGACGTAATGTAAAAAAGGTATATTTTACATGCGCAGCTTACAATAATAATTTTAATAAGTACTATACATTTTAAAACATTTGTACGAAGCATATATAATTCATATACAAATACAAAATAGACACAAAAATCATAAAAAATATATACATTCACATGTAAATACAAAATACACACAAAAATCATAAGTCTCCTTTTCTGTAAAACTGGCAAATGGTCCTTTCTTTACGCAGTCTGAAACAAAAATATTGCCAAATTAATTAACTACGTCACTTGTAAGTCTTGTTATAAAACAGCGAACTAACTATAATAAATAAATTTGTCAATCATAGTAAATATCTAATTTAATGCAGTCAATGTAGATCTTTAGTTCAGAAAGTTGGGGGTGGGGAGAAAATTACTATAACTTTTGATCAAATTGAGAATAACTTGGTAACGTTTAAAACTATGGTATATCCGTTTATTCTTTACATGTTCGGGATTGTAGTAAAAAAATAACACAATTTAAAGAAAAAAATTATAACTGTAGCTCAATTAGAAACCGAGAATTATTATTAAATATTCGCTAATTGTTTATATATAAAGATTAAGTGTTAAAATTTCGAGTTTTCTGGTTTTGATCTAAATTGACTCAACTAATTATAGCACTTACCGTGTTGTAGTAGTCACAATCGCAAATCACAATTACAAAGTCACAAACAGGATTTATTATATATGTGTGCATACACTTATATTTATTTGACAACTACTGTTTATATAAAACAAAACGAACTACTATAGCAACTATCCAAAGGTATCTAGTTATTCCCGGCAAACGGCAGTGCTGGCGACTCTAACCGTGGAGAATAACCCTATAAAACTGTTAACATTGAAAGTTTTAGTCATCTGGACATTAATTTTTAAATTCCCATTCGAGGAAGAATTGGAGATTGTCTGTTTTTTATTAAATATAAATTTTTAATGTTAGTGTACAAAAACGTACTAACACAAGTCTGACAAAGTTTAATTTTCTACTGGGGACTTCTTTCAGTAGCCTTATTTAATATATTTTTAAGGTTTTTCTTCTTAGAGCACCTTTTCGACGGTAATTTTTTTAGCTCTTAATTATTCGAAGATTTATATTCTTAGGAAATTTTACTCCTAGTCTACGTCTACTCAATCCGCACATTTATTAACATAAGTAATCGGACGTAAACTGGGCGTTCAATGGACGTCCACTGTGGACCTAAAACAGACGTACATGTAGGGACCTGAACTGGACGTCCATGGGACGTCCGCTGTGGACCTAAACCAGACGTACATGTAGGGACCTAAACTGGACGTCCATGGGACGTCCGCTGTGGACCTAAACCAGACGTACATGTAGGGACCTAAACTGGACGTCCATGGGACGTCCGCTGTGGACCTAAACCAGACGTACATGTAGGGACCTAAACTGGACGTCCATGGGACGTCCGCTGCGGACCTAAACCAGACGTACATGTAGGGACCTAATCTGGACGTCCATTGGACGTCCGCCGCGGACCTAATTTGAACGTGGAGGTCTGGGACGTAAAATGGACCTAAACTGGACGTCTAATGGACGTCCGTTAAGGACCTAATCTGGACCTGGACGTACGGGACGTAAAATGGACCTAAACTGGACGTCCATTGGACGTCCAGTGTTACGTGGGGTAGGCCATTTTGAATTTCTTCAATATCCTTTTCACCTTGACATTTTGTGATAACATTATCTTTTACTTTAAACACCTCTTTATTTGCACTTTTGTTATGTAGATGGTTTGTGGTACATTTCATTTTTTTTTTGGTCTTTCTTGCAGACTTTATATCCCTGGATCGATTTAGGAGTCTTTTCACTTGTGTTTACTTGCATTATTTCTCTGCGTACTTAAGTGTTGATTGTTTGCAATGCAGTTTGAGTGGCTTATTTATTTCACAGAAAACTGCATTTTTGATCGAGTACTGAGTTCAGCTGATGTAAGGTTTCGTTATTGGCTGTGATTTCTAAAAAATTTCTAAATAATTCTCAAAAGTAGAAAATACAACTATCACAACAGCATCCATGGAAACTAATTCGTAATTTAAAGTTTTTTGAAAATAAAAATAGAAAATTAAATTTCATATTTTTTAAGTGAATTCTTGGTCCGATGTTTATATTGAATTTTAAACCATTCCATATTTATATCTATATATGTTATCGTATCCTATTTCCCTTGAAATAATCCGGAAAGATCATCGCCAGTTGCGCAGGACCGCCGAACCTGACTTTAGCTGAAAGCAAAAGCAACAGTCTTACGGAAGAGGCGTAAAAAGGAGACAGTCGACACATAAGCGTTGAAGCGTTAAGGCTTACTTGCTGAATAAAGCAGAATAATATTAAAAGTTGTTTAATTGATTATAGAATCCGGGAGTAAATTAAAAGGCAGTAAAAGCTATAAAAGCTAACATCAGAAGTGGGATTTTTCCCTGAATTGTGACTCGTGTCGTGACAGTGGTTATAAACAAGAATGAACCAGACTATATCTAGATATATACCTATAATATATAAAGAATACAACTACTCATTTAAATATGTATGCATTAAACAGAATTCGAACCCTACATTTTTGGATAGCTAAGCCAACGTCTTTCCACCAGCACCATAAATGCTGATTAGCGTGTGATTAAAGTCAATTTGCGTGATGAATCTCACAGTACATCTCCACATATCATCTGTTATCCCATAATGGTAAACTATGTGTTGTATAAATAGATAAATCCGATCAGTTCGTGCGTCATGGCGTTTTACCATTGGTACTTTTATTATCCATAAATTCCCGTTATTAATTATTGCAACAATATTGTTAATTGTGTTTAGGTCCCACAAACTTTTTAGTTACTTTGATTTCAAGAAAGAAATTTAGATAGCAAATACTACAGAAAATTTCCAACAGTAGTTACCTATTTATCTGAATTTTCATCCATCAAATCAAAGTAATCTTAAAACGGTTACGTACGTTAACATTAAAAATAGTATGAACTAGTTTAATTTTACCAAATATAATGTGTTCAATTGATGGAAACCGCAATACGAGATCTTCTTTTTCAAAATTTAAAAAAAAATTGATTTTTCCAACCAAAAGTTAGAATTCGTTTTAAAATCATTTTCGCTATTGATAATAATATTTTAGATTTGATAAATGAAACTTTCTGAAATTTCCCTTTCAGTGCCAGTAAAAGGGATCTTCACAAACGGCAGAAGTGGAAGTGTTCCATATTCCGCATCCAATTAACGCAGGAAGAATCTGCGAGTGACATAATCAACAAACCCATTGTTGTAAAAGTGGAAACGATTGTAACTAAAAATGCACGATTTCCCTCTAATTTCACCCCATGCGAACTGCCCGTTTCGTCCCAACCTAATCACATTTGAGATCTCGAGAATCCTTTCCGTGACCATGTGTGTACGTGCCAAATTCCAGCAAAAAGCAGTCCTGGCTTCATGTATCAACCAAATTGGGGGGGATTAACCGTAGTGCTAATTGCTCCCCTAACCGGACTTGTCCGCCGCTCTCCCTGAACGACGGGTGGAGGAATTTCGCAACCCTACGTTCCGCAACACTTAAGTTATAAGCGCCAGTATTATGATGATAAGGTGACCTACAAAAGGGGTTTCGCCTCCCATTGTTTTCGCGCTATCGGGGCCGGCGATCGGAGGAGATTTAAGGGAGGAGGATGAAAGGGATTTGTGCGTGTGTATGTTGCGAATTTAAGCGAAAATTCCAGTTCGACACCTTAAAACGTACTCTTATATTGTTACACAATCTGCGTTCCTTACATTGTAACTAATCTCACGACTAAGCACTAACATCTATCTAATTCAATACAATTAGTTTGTCACATTAAAGTTCCAATATTATACACAAGCTAAGTACTTAATTAGACTTAACTATAAATTGTACTGCGAATGCGAGCTTTTGTTTACCATTTAAATGGTCGCAAAGTCAACTTTGCAAGTAACTTACGTAAATATTTAGTGGTGGACAAGAGAAGAGATGAGCCGAGAAATGACATGGTCTCGTGTCGGACTCGAAAAATCGCTAAGAAATGTTTCGCCTCGTTTCGTTTTTGCCTCGAAAAATCTCGAAATAAGTGAATGCGTGCCTTCTCGTCTACATTCACAGATTTTTTTTTAAAGGTGGTACCTATACGGTATGAGACAGTTGAGTGTACAGAAATTAGTAATATCAATTTTATGTTTTTACCAAGGATATTTAATTTTTTGAAAATATTGAACTAAAGAAATTAGATTATGGAGAACTGGGACAAAATCGAAAATCAAATTGATCAATACTACGAACCGTGGTATTGCTGGAATACCACGAACTTTTTATTATTAGGATAGCTTTCTTATCGCGGGTCTCGCTGGATCGCCGAGAGGTATGAATGCCGAAAAAACCAACGATCTTAAACTACGCTGTCGCTGACGCACCGCGCTACAATAGGTCTGTTCCAACAGCGACAGAAACTGGTTTCAAACTGTCAGAGGCACGCGCAGTAGAAATTATTCGTACGAGGGCGGAAAAAGAAATTGTTTTGTTTGTAGTAAAACGTTTCCATTATATTCTAATCTTCATCTTTTAGTCTAGTACCTACAATAAAAAGAATAGGGGGGGGGGGGGTATACATACAATTATTTATATATAGTACATATATAGAGAGTAACGAGTAACGAAAGTTGTATTAGGGAAAGTAGCCTGAGATGGCATACTTCTTTAAAATAATTTTTAAAAAATTTATTTTTCTAGATAAGAAACAACAACTATGTATTCGGATACTTTGATTTATTTTTTATCATGAATATTTACAATAACTGCATTTTTAAACATGCTAAATGTAAAAAAATAAATGAAACGTAAACTCTTACACAAACCATCTCATCCACCCCCTATGGGCGAGATGGCATACCTACTCCTAAAACTAATATGTTTTATTTACAAATATCGCATATTACAATTTTTGCAGTTCTGGGAAGGCCTATGCAGTCTGCGTGGCACCACTTGTGGCACAATTGGCAACGTAGCCACCATTCTTTATGTCGTGACATACTGTATGGTTCAAGGCAATATATGCAAGCTGGATATCTTCTTCCTCTTCTGATTCAGAATACTCGAGCTCTTCTCTTTCACTCTCAGATGACCATGGCATGCGGACTTTTTTCTTGATCGAGCGTCTAGCTGCTTTTCTTAATGCCGTAGCTTTTTTACTTGCCTCTTCTGACTTCAATTGTTCAATGTCCGGGGTAGCATTTAGAACTGCAAATTTTCCTTTTTTTTCGTTTCGATATGATTGTAACAGTTGCCTTTGGCAATGGAGAAATTTTCGATATGCTTAGATTCTTGGACGACGAACATCCAGCTTCTACTTGGGCGGTTATTAAAAGTCTATTTGGATCTTTTAACTCTTTGGACGATGACAGACCAGGTTGTTCTTGAGTGCTTGCTAAAAGTTTATTTGGCTCTTCTGGAAACACTGACTCTTTAGACGATGATGGACCAGGCTGTTCTTGGGCAATCGTTGAAAGTTCATTTGGTTCTTCTGGTACTAACACTGGCTCTGGTAATTGATTGTCAGTTACATCCGCAGGAGCAAACATATGGTCAGGAAAAATATTTTCATTTAAGGGGAATATTCCAGCAGACTCGAATCCACTCTGGCCATTTTTTACAGTAGCAGCTCAAAGATACGCGTCTTTGAAAATGCCTGTAACTTGTTGGTGAGTTATAGTTCTACCAGGGTGACTCTTCAGACAGTTATTCAATTCTTGATTATAAAAAGTAGTTAAAGGTAAAAAAAAAACTAACATCTAGCGGTTGAAGACGGTGGGTGCAGTGTGGGGGAAAACAGAAAATTACAATGCCATTCTGCTTTGCAAACGTTAAAACATCAATATTTTTGCGTTATGACTTATGATTAGGGCGGCGTTAGCCACGCCCATTAGAAAAACATATCGAGCTTTACTTATTACCCTCTAGCAAAGACTATGTATACTATATACATAGTCTTTGCCTCTAGCTTTTTCCAGCAATACGCCATACAGGATCGGTAGTCTATTTGTGGTGTAGATGTTTATATTCCGTGTAATTATTTTTTGAATCCTGGGCAACCGTGTTTGCTTCTTCATTGGCGACACACAATCAATTTTGTTTCATTGGTATAGGAGGTATTTAATATATAGGATATTAATTTACACTTACATTGTGTTACCCTTGCGTTTTTAATAAAATGAAAGCATTGCTCCAAATATTTCAAAAGCAAATTGTAATTAGATTTACCGTTCATTTTACACATATTTCTTAAAATAAAACACAAAACCAAACCATCTAATATAATTCAAAAAATCCAACACCATACTAATTTAACTCAACTACGCATTTTTATAGGCTATCATGTAGTAGTTCGCAATTAGGATGGATCGTCAGTTCGGCCATTTTGTTGATATATCACACTGTGGACAGTGTCTGCCAAGAAATTACTACAAGTTTCTGAAATTATATTTACTCAAAAATTATGCAATATTAGTGCAATTCTAAAAAAAATTTTCTCTCAGAAAATGGCACTAATAACAATATAAACACCCATCATAGAACGTAAGATAAGCGCCAGATACACCAAAAATAATGCCGTTTTGGTTTGAGCCGAAAGACCAAGTGTTATTTATTAGTACTCTGTGATATCCTCAAACGGTCAAAACATGTAAATGTTCTAATATGCGTTTACCTTTACTTACTTACTTCAATTCAAATCTTGAAATACTAAACTAGATTAGTACCAAAGAGCTATCGGTATTAATGAAATCAGTACCTACATTTCACTGTCAGCTGCATATTGTATGATTTTTTTTGTCGCTTTTCAGTTATATGTTTATACTTACCAGTAAAACTAGAGTTTTGTGATGAAAATTTCTGATAGGACGTTAGAGATGTTCTAGCCCTCTCTCGAATGCCGCCGAAGATTCGCAGCCTTACTGGCACCAGATAGTTTGCGATGGCCCCGGAAAGACTGCACGTGAGGATAAATAAGACAGGCCAAATGAGAAATTAGTCTAAATCCATTTTTTTGCAGTTTATAACTGTGACAACACATCTGAATTAGCTAGTCTAGATAAATGAGTGTCATGTGTAAATCAAGTAATTTAGGTTTTGTGCAATTATTAATTGAAACCAGTAGGAGACAATACATTACATATTAACTTTATTCTGAAGCAAATGACACTTTTATTACTGATAATGAAGTTTCGCCCCTTTTAGTTTCTTTAAAATTTAATTATTAATTGGGGAATTGAGATTCCTCATCTGCAGCATTTTGGACTGATAAAAAAGAGATCTGTCAAAACATGCCATCTGTTCTATTCTAATTACGTTTTCATCTCCGAATTTTGAAATAAAACTTAAATTTTATTCAAACTAAAATTTACTAGAAAATATGCTTAACCCAAAGTAACTATACAGTATAGAAAAGAAAGCTTATTAACATGTTTAACCACAAAAATCAAACTAGAAAAATAGCATATGAATAAACATTCTTAGGCCTTACTGTCATCACATTCAAACAGGGAGCAGTTACTGATACATTCACAAAAAATTTATAAATTAATTATTCGATCACACAAGATGCAGTCTTAATGTTGTTAAAATATTTTTTACATATGGATATTTTAAAACTCAAATTCAGAACAGTTCGGAAGCTGCATGTCTGTAAAATCGAAATAACACCTTCAATAATTCATCACAAAAGTTTCAGTGATCATAAGTATGGATGTGTTTAATTCTACTTCAATAGCTTATTAAATTTTGGGGAGTGACGCGACAGATATTAGAAGTGAATTAAATAAATATTGCTAATAACAATTTAGTCAGTTCACCATAAATGTATGTAATACCATATTAATCAGTTCTCCGAAATGCTTGATACATTATATTAATGGTATCAGATTAGAATTTAATAATTCATTTATGTCATGGAAATCAAACAGACAAATGCCGTTCATTATGGGTTTCGAGAATTGAAATCAATACCTGATATCAGTCATGACGAAGGAATGTTCAAAATATTTTAACATTGAAATAATTTTTCATCTTGCATCTACTCATTCACTTAACACATCCGCGTCCTTTTTCACTCTAACGCTCACCTAGCAGATAACTCGAAATTCGACAGTAAGGCCCACATTAAATATTGATGATCAATCGAAAAACACTGGCGGGGAGGTGGCCTCGAGGCTGTCACCATCGTAATACAGCGTCTCCAATTGTATATATCCAGGGATTTCATTGTTCTGTATGTAGCGCAGCGACGCAATGCAAGGATCTTGCAGATCGACTTCGAAATCTAGATCATCATCCTCATCGGAATCATCGCTGTCATCGAAGTCGTATTCATCATCGTTCATCCAGAAGAGGATTTGATGGACTAGGTCTTCGCCTGGAATGTAGGGGAAACTGATTTATCTCGAGACTGTAATTCAAGGGATGCGCGGACTTTCCCTTCATTTCATTTCATTTAAGAGTATTATATTTCCAAAGTAAATATAGGATCTATCAATTCAGTTATCCTATTACTTAATAATTAACAAATGTTATTTTACAATGAGGGAGTGGAATCGTTCCACACTTGATCGGTAAAAACTCTTAAACTGAGTTTGGATAGGAAGTATGTGTTACCTGATAATGTTGGAGGTCTTCGTCTGGGTTTCGGAGGACCTACATCCCGCAGTTCGCCATTTGGCAATGCATGGAGGTAAAGGCAAGTGTTACCAAAGGGACAGTTCCCGCTGCCCTGGCGGAAATATTTACAATTCACTTTCTTCATTCTATCCTTATGTCCTTTGATGAACTTCTCTTTATCTTCCTTATTGTCGATCCAATATTTGGCAGGATAAACAAAATCTATAGAAATATACGAACACGTTATAATCACAACAAATTCATTTTTTAAACAGTATTTACCAGACGCAATCCTGCATTCTGGACATGATTTGGACACCTCGAATTCAAATTCTTTACTTTGCCTCCATTTTCTTATGCACGTGAAACAGAAGACGTGATTGCAGTTCGGTAGAATACCAAAAGTTTGTTCCATTCGATTGACTTTCTGAAGGACGACGTCGAAACATATTCCGCAGGTCTTCTCTTCCGCTTCAGTTTTGAGGGGCTTAGCCTGCGATACAGTTACGATACTGGCGGCTGCCGCTTGAGAGGTACTTGGTTGACAAATGTGATCTTTTCGCGAATTTCTGCCCGAGTGATGCGTACGCCTTTTGGGAGAGACTGGTTTGGCGATCTTTTCATCATCATGGGACTCATCGCTGATGTCAGAGAACTGTAAACAATTGAATTTGTAATCGAGATCAATGAGATAACATTCCCAGAAAAAGGGACTAGCCAGTTGAGGGCTAAATGTTGAATTTGGAATCACGATCATCGAGATCAGACGTTCCCAGAAAAAGGGACTAGCCAGTTAAGATATTTAAAATGTGTTCTCACTGGTATGGTCAAGCAAAAATATTGCTACACAGTGGACGTAAAAATGAAAATTGTTAGTGAAAAACGGTGTGCAAGTTTAGTTTCAATCATTCAGAACTGCTGATTTTGACGTCTTAATTCTTTCATAAAACCGTTTGGAAAGATTATAGGCGGTTCTAACCGGTAGCAGCCCGTCACTTTGAACTCGTTTGAACCTAACAGAACTGCTGTGTTTTTTTTCGTGTGTATTATTACATTGTATGTAAGGCATTTACGATAAACAGAGACTCGCGATATGCAAAGGACATAACTTGCACCGTTCACACTGTTTCTCGGTCGTTCCTTTGATTCTTCTTATGTGATGATGGGACACAGCCAATTGATCGATCCACCCCAGTGCGTATCAACTATGCTAATTTTGACATGGTACCATGGAACAAAGGGCATTTGTATTCCAAATGATATGATAAGGCGATATTAACCAACAAATCATACAAGTCAGAATGCGCCTCAAGAGGGCTAGAAATGGATAACGACATCAATAAGCTAGTGGAAGAACATAATGAGGAGTGGACCACCGAAGGGTTTATGGAGCCATACTCGGAGTCATTACAAGAAATTGTGGAGAAGATTCGGTTAGAACGGGAAGAGAGAACAGCTTTAACAAAGTAAAAACTCTATGAAATCAAGCAGATGCTGAAAGTATGGGAAACTGTTTTAGGATGAACAGCATCACTCTACTAAGGCAAATCCCATGTGGAGTTGCTAGATAGGGGAATACCTCCCAGACATGAACCGTATCAGTGAAATGAAATATCCGAGGCGGACCCAATCAAGCTGAGCCAGAAGTGGCTGTTTTCCAAATGGCGTCTCATATTTGTAAAGATGCATTTACTATTGGGACATGGGATATATGTACGATCCTGGAAAATTAGCGAATATAATACTAAATTAAATGAACTCCAATCCTTGGAATACAAGCAAGCGAAACTTTGTGACCAGGAGCGGGATTTACACAGAAAATATATGAATATACACAGATAACAATAATAAAGACCATAGAAGAGGTGTGGGTATCACCAAAGAAATATGTAGCTGGGAGTGTTACCACAAGAATAACTAACAATCAGAAGACCAACAGAAAGAGAGGTCCGATACGGTCCTCAATGACCCTGAACGCAGGTGCTTTAATATTTGCCGATTAGCGCCGTAAGCACCCGTTCCTCCAAGTTCCTCCAAAGTCCGACCGACAACCTACCTGAATATCAGACCTCTCTTTCTGTTGGTCTTCTGATTGTTAGTTATTCTTGTGGTGTTACTAAATTTGTTCCATTTTTGGAACGAACAATGTTGCTAAAAATTCAAGCAAAACTAATTAATATTAACATAATACAAGCACACACACACACACCCCCAACTTTTGATAAAGACGACGATGAGGTGCACAAATTTTAAATAAAGGAACTACTAAGCGTGATCAAGACACACTAAATTATAAAAATATAACACATATAATGATCAGATTTGAGGAAAATGTGAGGAAATTTTTATTATGATTGGTTTATCGGCCCACTATGTAGTCTAATCTTCTTCTTCTCTTCTTCTTCGCTACAAGTACTAGGCATATTATGCCTGTTACAGTAACCATCGCTGCCTGGCTACGCTTCTTCTTCCTCGAACCTTGTAATGCATTACTCTAAGTGGTAGGCGATCTGCATTCATTCTATCAACATGTTCTTTCCATCTCTTTCTATTTTCCTTAATTCTATCATTGATGTTAAATATACTTAGCTCGTTTCTAATATCTTAATTTCTGAGTCTGTAAATTCTGGAGCATCCTTTTACTCTTCTAAGAATTTTCATCTCTTGTATTTGTATGCGTTGTTCCTTTTTTGTAGTTGTCCATATTTCGCTTCCGTATGTGAGGGTTGGCACAGCAATGGCTTTATAAAATTTCAGTTGTGTATCTTTTCTTGTTTTGTTTTTGATAGTTTTACTTATTGTTCCACATACTCGTGAAAATCTGTTAACCTTCAGTTCTATATCGTTACTACAATTATACGACATATCGCATCCCAGATATCTATAGCTATTAACTTGTTGCAGTATCTGGTTATCAATCACAATCTTTGTCCTTATGGGGGTGTATTCCCGAAAAAGCCATAGTTTTGGTTTTTTCGGCCGAGATTTTCATGTCGTATTTCTTACACACTTGATGTAACGCGTAAATGCCTCTTTGCAAGTCATCTTCCGTTTCATATAGCAATACCAGGTTATCTGCGTAAAGTATTGAATTGACACGTGTATGTTGATCTAGCCAAATTCCCTTTCTGTATTTTGTCCTCCAGAGATTAGATGTCTAATCTCTGGTTTTATAATATTGGGTTACGTATTTAGTGCAAAGATCTGTTCTATACAAGCAGATGAAATCGTTGGTCCGTTGAGGTTGTGTGATAGAAACGTTAGGGGAGATCGCCTGGTACAGTTTTACCAAGAGCAGAACTTTAAAGTAACAACTACCTTGTTTTCATCATCTCCTAAAAGACTATACAATGAAGTCGCACCAGATCAGAAATGATAACATCATTAGGAACAAAATCTATTTCATTCTGATTAACAAAAAGTTTGACACATAACAGCCTGTGCATACCCCAGTGTCGATTCTTCTACTTCTAATTTAGTAAAGCTCTCTCTTGTTACGAAGCAAAAACTAAAACCACAGTTAACTATTGAAAACCTAAAGAATGAACCCTCAAATCAAAGATATCTAGAACTACTTAAAAACAACCATGAATTCGGTAACCAGTGTTAGGAAATCAAAGTCTATTCATAAGAAATGGATGAGAGACAAAGACACAAGAATGTAAACTCTGACCAGTATCAGATTTCATTCCAGAATTAGATCTGAAAAACACGGTGGGTAGAACATGAACAAGAAATAGAGACTACAGAAAACATGACACTGATGGCAGACAAAAAAGTAAAGACTACTGCATTAACGATAATAATGCAGTAATTCTGGAAAAGGTGGTGTGGGAAGACTGAAATTTTCCAAGGCAATGAAAAACAGGATTTCAATTTAACAATAGGAATGAAAATGGACCACCACTAATAAAAGAAGAAATTCATACAGCTCTCAAAAATTAAGAAAACAGTTGGACCAGACGAAGTAAGATCTAGAATTTTGAAATTCACTGAATTGTTGGAAGTCATTTTTAACAAAATAGGTAACGAAGGTACACCTCAGACCGTTAAAATCTACCTCTATCCCAGTACCGTAGAAAAGAAAAGCAAATTCCAGTTGTGATGGACACCGAATAATAAGTCTGATGGGTCATGCACAAGAAATATTACGTAAAGTCTTGCACCATAGAATATGCAGAAAATGTGAAGAAATACAATGTGGATTTACAGGTGAAATATGGAAATGAAAGGCTCCTTCGGTGTCCACGTACTGGTTCAGTATTGTTGCGATGTAAAGAAGGATGTCCTTTCCTTTATTAGTTATGAACAGCCTTCGACAGAGTTTAACACAGAAAACTGATTTGACATAAAAAACGATTGACATAGACAAGACCATTCGCTGTATTTAAACAAAATATTGGCAACAATCTGCACATAAATGTGAAGAAATACAATGTGGATTTACAGGTGAAATATGGAAATGAAAGGCTTCTTCGGTGTCCACGTACTGGTTCAGTATTGTTGCAATGTAAAGAAGGATGTCCTTTCCTTTATTAGTTATGAAAAGCCTTCGACAGAGTTTAACACAGAAAACTGATTTGACATAAAAAACGATTGACATAGACAAGATCATTCGCTGTATTTAAACAAAATATTGGCAACAATCTGCACATAAATGATCTAAAAACACAAGATACAGAAATACGCAGGGGCGATAAGGATTCTAGCTCCGTTTTTGATGAATATGCACCGAGTTTGACGTGCACTTTTAATGAAACATTTGAAGAAAAACTTATAGAATCAAAGTAAATAAATGTATGAATAGTATTAGATATGAGATTGATTCTGTCTTGATAGTGGATAGCATTAAAGATTTTTAGTAATTAAATAGCGCCACTACGAACTATGGACTGAAAACAAATAGTAATAAAACAATTTAAGATAGTAAGTGCAGTTCCAATATGTTATTGACGGAATGGTTTTAGAAGGAGTACCTGCGAAGTTAGTTTTATGAAGACTGTGGACACGATTAGGAGATTAAGTCCAGAATGAAATTGGGCCATAAAAGATTTAAATTTGCTAGCAGACACATAGGACGCTCAAATCAGTATGAAAAAACTGATGGGAAGCGTTCGAGTTGTGGACTTACCGTCGAACATTGAGGGTACCATAGACTGATGAAGAGATCTTGAGAAGAATGGAAAAAGACAGAGAAATTTTCTCAAGAATGAAATACTTCTTAATTTACATTGATACTTATGGAAAAGTATTATTAAAAATTACACTTTTAATATACATGTATTTTATCATTGCACTATCATACTTCTTTACATGACCTATCTCTCCCCTTACACAATGAATAATAGTGTAATCTTAAGTGTAATTTTCAACAGCTGTTGCTTTACACAAATAACTCAAAAATAGAACTACTGCAGCATCATATTAGTCACGTCTTTGTTATGACCTCCAGAAAATTAATGGATATAAACAAAGTTGAAGTTTTTAACCTTTGTTTTATATTTTGATGTCAATAATCAGAAAAATAACGTAGATTCATCAAGAACCCCAAAATTCGTTTCATTAGTATTCAACTTTTGGTTGGCTTCGAGGTTTTTGCGTTCATTATAAAGACGTGCAGTCACTGTTTGGAAAACAAAATGCAATATTTTAAAACCATCTACAAGTACTGAGATTGAAGTTGTGATATTCCCTACAGAATTATTCCATACACTTTAAGGATTTTATATAATAGGTACACAATTTCAACCGTTCACGAAAAATTCATTGAATCTATGAAATATTTTTTAACGACCTCCAAAAAGTCATGGACGAACTATGTTAATTCAAAATAAACAACTTACCGAAACCGAATCTCTTATCATTCGCTCGACCAACACTTCTGGATCCTCGTGCACATTCCTGCAGCGTTGACCAAAACGACACATCCCTCTCAAATTGTACTTGCAAATTATTCGATCTCCTATGGAGATACTCATCTTGACGGTACTAATAAATATGGACAGAAAAAAATGTTGCTACTTTGACTTGTCTTAAGAAAATTTTACAAAAAATCTTTGGTTTAGGAATTTGTGGCAAAACGTTACTGAGTGATAGATTGAATCATTTTTTGTTTTGGACTTTTGACGGTGTTGTCAAACCTGAAACAATACAGACAGAAACTGAAAATATCTCATATACTTTTATAGGTGTGAGGGAAAAAATGAAAAAATCTTTTACTACTGATCCCTTCACAGGGACGAATTATTAAAAATACATAGGTAATAATCTGCACATCTCAAAAACCATTATTAGTAGATTATTAAGCAGATGAGGGTATAAATGGCGCACTGTGTTATAATTTGTAATTGTGTACAGTATTTTCGTTTTAGTTAAAAAAATTTTGGTATTACAATTAACCGGTATTAACGTCTAACGTATTGTATTGGAAAACACGAATTAATTTTTATAAACATCGTTAATGTTTCTAAGAGTGACTACAGGATATGACTAACTAGGTAATGCAAGCAATTTCTTTTATCACCTCCACAGGTGATACTTTTTACACTGTGCTTATAGTGAGTTCCTATGGGAACATAACTTCGCCCCTAGTTGTAAACACAATCTAGAGGGTTATATTTATATACTATCAATATCAGAAGTATCGACCAGATGTCCATTGGTTCTGATAATTCTTCTCAAGTCGGTTCTTCTTCAAATTCAAGATGTCCAAGTCGATGGCTGACAAAAATCCAATTTTAGATTTAAGGACAAATACAAATACACAAAATCAAATACAAATCTTTAAAAATTAGTTTGCCGCGTTTGTATGTTTTCAGGATGAATGGCCTTATTTGGATGGTGCACTTGAGTGGTGAGGCTATCAAATAGGTACGGAAGAATGGTATATTGTCCTTGGAATTTTGGAGAATCAATGTTCGCATCAGTCTCTCTAGTACTGTGTCAATTCATTTTCCATTAATGATTTTGGTGATTAGGTGAAGTTCAAATGGGTAACAGGTACTATTTGATCTATGTAGTATTCACTGTATGGAGCAGAGGGAACCTTTACGATAATTGATTTGTGGATATTTTTCCACAGGAATTTTTCAGGACTAGCTTTCTCCAATGTATAAATACTGTTCCAAGTGCTGGGAAAGGTTCATAAGGTATACAGAAAATAGGGGTCAACCATTGGAAAATTTGGGTATAATTGGTGATAATGGTAAACATCTGATTCGATTAACGGTACTCCTAAAATGAAAATGATTGCGAGGCCCTTTGAATAACTTTCGATTTATGTGATGTGTTCAAAATTTAATACATTTTCTATATTAGATTCTAATTGTAAATTATCAATAGTCAATTCAACTTCTAGATTTCTTTATTTCCTTGGACAAGTTTTACAGGGTAAATTATAGTTACAAAGTGTGTTTAGTTTAGTAAAACTGACAGCTACTGATAACTCATCGAATATATTAAATTGCATATTATAGTGTTGCCTCTATTTGCAATATATGACTTCAAAGTTAATTGATTGTAGGAGGTATTCGTAATTAATTTTGCCTGTTTTCTAATAGAGTGATTAAGAGAGATTGCAGATACAATTTTTGTTTGTTGACCTTTGAACTGTTTTATCTGCTCATCCTACGTTTCGTCCTTGGTCTGATCTAAGTTTCCCATGATACATTTAAATATTGACCCAAATGAATTGATGATTCCCCTTTTTAGTAAGTAAGAGTTTGTAAGTTATTGGTGGTATTGATCATTCGAACCAAGAGATTTCTTTAGGGACTTCGACTGATATTTTATATTATAGAATTCTTCAACCACACGGGACAAATTATAAGTTTGAATAAAGGACCAATGATTAGCAAGAATTTTGGAAATTTTGTAAGGGAGGAGTCGTGGGTAGTGATTCAGGTCATGGAGTTTTACTAATGCTGCTGTCAGGGCAAGGCCGCCTCATCTAGAAGAGATGGCAATATTTTAATATAATACTTGATATGAATTATTTATATAATATGTATTAATAATTAATATGTATTATAAATGTATGTATGTAAATATTATTTTCGAAAATTTTAGCATTTCTATATCTATGAATTCGTTAGATAGCCTTGTTATTTGCGATTTTCTGAAGTTTGATAAACTTATCCTAGAGAGCTGTGGTTCTATTTTTGTGACTAAATATTCGGAATATGGTTGAGAAGGGATCATGATAACCGGTATAAGGTATCAAGGTACTTTATAAGGTATCTTTTGAGAATCCGTTTCTCTGAGTAATGTCAGGTGTTTAATTAGGGCGAAATGAAACCATTCAATTTGGAGAGTCAGATTCAAGATGGTGGGTGTGGTAAAATGTGGGTTAATCTTATCTGTTTTTGAAAATCTTTTTACAGTCATTTCTGAATTCACTGCCGTTATCGGAAACGATTCCTATTGGAATTCCGAAGAATGAGAAGGCATAAATAACATGCTGAAATAGCAGTTCCGAAATAAGGAAAGGTTCGTATGAATTTTTTAGAAGGGTCTATAAGGAGTTTCAGTAAAGGTTGTTTAGGGGGTTTTCAATATTTTCCTGGATAAATTTCACAGTTAACATCTGATTTCATGATTTCCAATAATTTGTTTTAGAAGTTTCATCCACATCCACATGGTTCGATTTTCCTTCATGTGGACTTTTTTACCATAAGTTCATGTTTGTGGAGTTCGACACTATCAATATCATCGGTGTCATAGGAAACGTAAGAATCATGTAACCATTGAAAATGGTTAATCTGACATCGTCTATTCGTTCTATGTCAAAGACGTGTGAAGTGAAACTGTTTTTTTTTCTGGATTTTCAAGGGCAGGATTAGAGATTGTAAGAGCGAATGTCAAAAACTTCTGGCATCTCTGCCTTTCCAAAATTGAAGAAATTTAATGTTCCCCTACCGTGAGATTGACTAACTGGAATTTTTACCTTTTGATACATATAAAGCGGAATGATAACTTCTGTAGGTTGAAATGGAGGCATCTATTTGTTTTCGTAATGCAGTTTAAAGGTCGCACCTGGGGTTTATAGAGTAAGGTCGCTCAAACTGATTTTAGAATGCAGATTTGTTAAAAGGCCAATTCCGAGTAAACCATCGAAATTTGGTGACAAATCTAAAAGACAGAATTTATGTTGTTTGGATTATGAGAAGTGAACATGGAAATTATATGGTAAACATTTCGAAGAAAATACAATTTGGATATTTCTGATAAGCAAGTTCGGGTTTTATTAAACTTTTATCGTTTCAGGTAACTATTACTAATTTGAATTTATTGTAGGGAACCGGAAGATGGGAGAAATTATAATTGTTCAAGAGTACTACGTTTTCTTCTTGGTATTCGAAGCCTAGGAAAATTTTTCGGGATTTATGTCCGAGTTAGGGGTTTGTTCGTCACGATAGGAATAAATTTGTTCGGTAGGTGACCCCTTATAAGGATTTTCTATTCGTCAGGATATGGGTTGAAAAATAATACTTATATGGCATTTTTTCAAAAAAAAAAAAAAAAAGGTTGCACCTACTTACACTCATAGACTTACTACATATAGACTGCAGATCCCCACAAGGATATTGTGCCCGGAGGGAGCGCGAGGCAAGTAAATAAGGCACATTGCTTTCTCACTCTAAATGGGTGGAGCTATTTCTCCATAACCATGGCGCTCTAACCTCTATAGCCTTGTGTCAATAGAATCAAGAATTTGTTATTATTTATCTTCGAAATATTGGGGAAGTATAAGAAATGAAATAAAACTTAAAATATAGCGTGAAAAAAAGTAGAATTGACAAGAAAAAGTTCGTATTCTTGGAGTTTAGAACTCGCGACCTCCAAAATAAAAGTAAGTAACATAACTCACAAGGCTAGAGGTTAGAACGCCATGGTTACGGAGCTGTTAGCTCCGCCCATTTAGAATGAGAAAGCAAGGTGTTTTATTTATTTGCCTCTTGCTCCCTCCGGGCCCAACATGCCTTATGGAGACCCGCAGTCTATACGTGTTAAGTCTATGCTTACACTCAAAATCGTGTTTCTTAAAATGTTTAGAGTAGATTAGATATAGGCTGATTTTGTTAGTTTTATTAAGTTCCAAAATGGAAATCCAAATAATTTTTTAAGGAGGATCTGCTGGAAACCTAAAATAAGAAACCCGATAAAACGTCACTGACAAGTTACATAACCTCTATAAATGCACTCATGATTTGTCATAGTTAGTTGTGAAAGAATAAGCCAAACGCCTTTTTCTTCATTGGTATACAATTTGCACATCATGCACTTGTCTTTTTTGCGTCAAATTCGGGATGAGTCATGCGTATACATATCTTCTTCCTAATTATTTATTAGGGTTTCCACTACTTCATTCAATAGCTTTTGGGATTTAAATATGGGTGAGGTATGATGGTGTTGCCCAGATCGGTTTAAGGCAGTATTTCCGAATGAAACGTCCATGGGTTCCGGTTTGGAAAAATTTCTAGGCATTAGGTATGTGTTTGAAGGAAAAGTCAGTCGATGAAGCGGTTTTTGGAAGAAATAAGGTCTTTGTGGCTCTACTAAGTTAGGTATTTGTTAGATCATCAGTTGAGGATATGATTAAATCGATTAATGTATTGTGGTGGAAATTGTGGTCTTAAAATAGGATTTGAAGGAGTAAATTTAAAGTTCGGAAAAGGTCTTATTCAGGAAAAAGTCTAGGGGGTATAATGGGTTTTAAGGTTGGTAATTGGGAGTACTGACATTGTGTCATGTATTCGCGTTCAAATTGAATATACATTTAAAATACATTAAATATACAGTTAACTTCTTCGACCGGTTGGCTTGTGTTCTAGGGTTGTAGGGTTTTTTATCCATACAACTAATAAAAGAAAATTTCTATCCAGTTTGGTTTTGGAAGCAAAGAAATCAGAGGCTCTGCCTACAAGTTTTCCTTGGATTGTGTCAAATAAGTAAACATTAATAGGGGCCCGAATATTAGAATCATTCAATTAAATTTTCACAGGAACTAATAAATGTATTGATATTGTAAAGCGAAATATAAACATCGGCACGCAGGGCGCATCTTATCTGACCAAAGCGGCGCAGTTCAGAGAGAAGGCCGCTCATTTAATTGGGCCATAAAAACCTTCTGGATTGTTCTGAAAACGTCTTATTAAAGGGAGAATGATCTACTCCTTTTGAGAAGCTTTTTTTTCCTTTTTAGGAAAAAAAGCATATTCAAGAAGGTTCTCGAGACATAATGGAGGACTATAAAAAGCGAACGCTGTGGGACGCAGATGAGATTAGACGTGAAGCCGCGAGTGAAAACAGTGCGATAAACAGACAAGTGAGAATTGTCCAAATAAATTAAACGTTAAGAGTGTTATATAAATTAATTAGATAGGAAATAGTCTAGATAAATTAAGTAGTGTTAAGACAGTGTGTAAAATAAGTTAGAATAAGCGTTACAATATGTTTTGGATTACCATTAAAATCTGAAGTAATATCTGCTTGGTTCTAAAATGAAATGTAAGATATGTTTCAGGCATTCATGGTATCGTTATTCAGTGTTTATATTGAAAGGTAATACAAGAAAACTGTTAGATTAGATAAAACGGGAGAAACAGACAAATAGTCGAATCTAGGGAAATATAAAAAGGAAAAGTGAAATGGATATTCTTACAAGACGATTTGGTACTACCCCTGGTTGGTGAGTCATTGCAGGTTATGGTGATTAGATTAAGGTGATAATTTACAGTGCTGATACTGTGCTTACAATCCGATCCTATGGGAATATAACTTGCAATTTGGTGACATATTAATTATACATTTTAATCGCTATTATTTTCCTGAAGTTAAAAACTTCACGTAAGCTCAAAAAATTATGAATAACACAATGCACTTTATTTAAATATACACATTTCAAACTGAATGAAACAGGTCACAATCGTTTTCAATTTTATTCCCAAATTTAATGCCAGTCAGTTTCCCTTTAAATCGACAATACCTAGGTGTACAAATAGTACTTAATGATATGTAATTCCAGTATATATGTACCTAATTCATTTAAATTTCCACTATTCTTGGAATAAATATGTAAAGTTCGGAAAGTAAAACTGATTAGTCATACATAACGCTTCCTTTATGTATACAGAAGACCAGAATATGCTGAACTTTATTAATATTATTCATTGTGTTGTATGTACCTAATCGTTCACATACCTATTGACAATGCTTTTAACCGTTTAAATTTATACTTTACTCAGAATTTATGTCAGTCACTTAAAGTAATTGATAATAAATTTTGGAACTGGATACGAAAATGTTCTTGATCATGAAACATCTGAACATGAACTAAGGAAACATATGACCAGAGAAGAAAAGGATACAGCACAGCTAAATATCGTCCCAAAAGAGAAATGGATTGAACATTACAAACAATTATGGCATGATCAAAATTTAAATGAGACTGAAGAACGAAGCACTGAGACTGGAAAGAGAAGATTGACTGAGACTGAGAAGACTGAAGACTGGACTGAGAAAACGGAAGTCCATCTAATTGAGATGAGCGAACCACAAAATGCTTTAGAAATGACTGAAACCGAAAATCTCCAGGCCTTGACAGAATAAACTCAGAAAGCTAAGATTACTACGTTTATGTAATAGATGCTGGACGGAATGTACGATCCCCGAAGACTGGAAAACAGCTAAAGTAATCTCCCAGTTCAAAAAAGGAATGACATAACTCAATAACTCAAATAACTCAAGCTAACGTGGCGGCATTAGTCTACAAAATGCAGCATACAAAGTATATAGTAATCAATGAAAGGCTTCGTGCTATCTCAGATACAACTTTACTAGACGAACAGGCGGGATTCCGAAGAGGAACATCACGTATAGACAATGTTTTTATTATAAAACAGATAATAGAAAAGCGCAGTGAATTTAACCTTGAGACTCACCTGGCATTTATCGATTATGAAAAAGCCTTTGATAAGGTTAAAAGAGATATGTTATGGACAATTATGGAGAAAAGAAGCCACCCAAAACACCTTATCAAAATCTCACATAACCTATTACGAGGCACAAAAACAATTATTGATACAGGCAGAGAATTAACAACAGGAATATCCATCAATCAAGCAGTAAGACAAGGATGCAGCCTGTCATCAACATTTTTTAATACATATTTAGATGACCTTATCAGAAAGTTGAAGTCATTATATGCAAATTCAGGAATAAAGATTAATCCTAATTCATATATTAACACAATACCAATTGTAGATGATCAAGTTATAATAGAGGACATTTTGTGGAAGCTATCCCATAGGAACAAAAATTGTTAACAGATACACCTTAGAACAAATATAACGTTTTGAATATTTAGGCTGCGATACAAATTTTAAAGAGGATAAAGATATAAACAATAAAATAAATAAATATCAACAAATATGTGGAACAATAAGAATCCTTTAAGGTAAAACATGGCAAGAAACGCAGCTGAAATTTTACAAAATGATGGCAGTTCCCCCTGTATTATATGGCTCAGAGTGCTGGGCACTGCGGAAAAAAGATGTCAAACAACTATAGAAACATCGGAAATGAAATTCCTCAGATCAGTAAAAGGTTACACAAGAAGTGATTGAATTAGGAACGAAACTACATATAAGAAATGAATCGAAAATAGAATAACACAACAAGTAATTACATACAAATAAAATGGAGCGATCATGTATTAAGAATGCTAGATGAGAGACTTCCAAAATAAGCCTTAGAATTCAAAGCCGAAGGCAGAAGAGTGGGAAGACCGAGGGCCAGATAGTGAAGCTGGAACAGGTAAGAATGCCGAATCCTGGAAAGACAGACAACAAAGATTATGTTTCATATAAAGACAGTTTCCTTAAAAATCACAATCTGAAACCAACAAATGTAAATAAACTGAATTGTAACATTCCACTCAAAAATTTAAATCACAATCACACAGCAACTATATGAACAAGAAATGAACCAATAAGGCTCTAAAAGACTGTTAGAAATGAATTGACAATTTCTTATTTTACCTACTGACAGAGAATTTAAAAAGCAACATAAAAAAATACACAGTGTCTGTGAAGTTATAAAATACTGTTACGAATGACACAATACCTTTTCAATCTTTTAGAAGTTATGGAGTTCTATCCAGGGTATACCCTATCCAGTCTACTTTAACCTGTGTCCTATAATATGAGATGAGGTAAAGATACAAATAATAATAAACCAATTAAATTACAGTAGTAGAATTATTAGTAACAAAATTGACACCTCTTGATAATAATTAATGGAAGCAATATGGGATACAAAGATGATTAAAGAAATTGAAATTATCAGGTCGCACCCTTATGACAAAATTAACTAGTTGATTTATATGGTATTGTTCTTTTCTGTTACAACATACATTACCGATGATTCATAGTATACATAAAAGATACATGTGCCAATGTATTGTACAGAAAGTAATGAAAATGATCTGGACATAATTCATTTCATTTAAAAGAAGCTTCGTTCAACTAGCACCGTAACCACCTACATATTTCGTACCTGTTGCCCATATCAAACAGAAGAAATTCACACATCCAACATTGTTTATCCTTAAGACTGACATCATGTGCTAAAATAACAAACAATTTGCAACCTGAAATCACTCTGTCAGTTAGACACACACGATTCAAGGCTTTTATACAAAATAAGTATAGTAACCCAGGTACCAATCGTAGCTAACCGATTAAGTTTGAAATAACTCCTATCGCAGTCCAAGTAACTGACCACTTTCTATGTTCATAATATTATCGACAATAGCACTACCTCGCAATGACCTAACGGTCAGGAAAACAGGAGTATTAAGTGAGAGTGTTATGAACGATTCCGTTTTGTTTGAATATATTTCCAAATGAATCCGAACCGAATACAATAAGTACTTGTGATGCATTTAGGTCATTACCAAGTGATTAATTTGTGATTACGAAAGGGTTGAAGACGACAAAATCAGTTGTCGTTAATAAACTATTGATGGATTAATAAGTACATTTTAACGAGAATACTTACGATGTTGGATGCCAGTGCCAGTAGGTCACAGAACAATTGGTTCTAAAACTTTAGGCGGCAAAAGAACAACACAAAATTAAGAACAGACCCAAGTCGTTATAGCCTGTGAGCTTAACCTTTTACATGGCACGGCAACATTCTGAAATATTTTCGTGTTTTCACTTTTGTTTACAATTGTGAGGACACCGACTCGACTCGACTCTACTTTTCACAAACGAATAGATTGAGGTTAACTCACCTTAGGACGAAAGAAATCTCGGACAAATGTAATGTCCTTCCTCCAAAGTGGGGATCGCGGACGGGACCACAACCAGAACCTCCGTTTTCCACAGCAAACGTGTCTGTCTTACCCGTTTCCTCCCCTCGAAAGGAAATCGAGGAAAATTCGTTTGTCGATCGACGAACACGTTCGTCTCTCTTTCTCTTTCTCACTCACACTCACTCGACTGACTCGACTCTAGTCTAGTCGTCACTCTCTCTTTCTCTCGACGATATGAACTACGCTACGACTTACGGCTTGCGCGCTAGGAGCAACTGATGGATTTAAACCGAATAAGAACGGCGCGATCTGCTACGTTTTACGCGACGTTGCCAGCTCGAGACGACCTAGCGAGATCAGCGAATTTATTTGTGGACGATGTTTTTACATTTGTATGCAATCTAGTAGCGTGTTCGGATGGTCGCTCTAGAGCACTCTGGGAGCAATCTGAGAGCATAAATTGCGTTCGGGTGGGAATTCCCTCTCAAAAGTTGGCGTTCGATTGGGCGACAGATCAGCTCTTAGTGTTCCGAGATTACTTGACAGCTCCAGGGCAGATGAAATTTCTCGTCCGAACACGCTATAGGAATCTAGTCCAGTAAATGAAGGAAAAAACCTAGGTTAAATTCTGCAAAGGGATGAAACGGGGGGCAATTGTAGGTCTCAACTGGGTTTTTCGAAATACGGAAAGTTGTAGATTCTCCGGGTCCCGAAACATGGTAAAAAATGGTCCTCAAGTTCCAAAAACCCGTTTTCAGCCTATATCTTCGAGAAAATGGCATTTAGAGAATTTTTCTTTACCATACAAAAGGAAGATCAGTTCATTAGCTACAAAAATGGTCCTTATGACTTTTTCCGAAAACTCGACAGTTTTCGAGATAACGGCCCCGAACGAGCCCATTACTTGTTGCACCTGTTCTGAATCAAGGAGAGCAAATTCGAGAAATGGAGACATAAGCGGGCGGACAAATGGTCCAATAACTCGAGTAGAAATGGATATTTTTCGATGATTCAAAATTCACGTGAAAGAGAAAACCCATAGCAATGGTATACTGGGTCTCGGGCATCGTTTTTATTTTTCTTGAATATAGTAAACCAATGGTAAATTTTTTCTTCTTCGATATTTCTCGACTTTTAGAAAATTCATCCATATTTTAATGAATAATAGTAATTTAGTCGGGTATTTCTTGATAATGGGTCTTCAAACCCTATCGAATGAGCCCATAAAGGTTGTTTCATTTTCTTTCTTTTGCATCCCAATAAAAAGTAACTTTGAATATGTTGATTTTTTGACATTTGTGGCATCAATCGGATATTAAAAAATTATAAATCATCGTATCGGTTTGCAATGTACATCAGTGGAATGCTTGAAATGCCCCCTTTCCAATGGTTTCTTCGTTTTTTGTGCCAACTTCAACATTCTTGCCAACCAACTTTCAAAACTCCGGAAATGTCAAAAAATCAACATATTCGAAGTTACTTCTTATTGGAATGCAAAAGAAAGAAAATGAAACAACCTTTATGGGCTCCTTCGATATGTTTTGGAGATCCATTATCAAGAAATACCCGACTAAATTACTATTATTTATTAAAATATGGATGAATTTTCTAAAAGTCGAGAAATATCGAAGAAGAAAAAATTTAGCCTGGGTTTCCAACATTCAAGAAAAATAAAAATGAGGCCCGAGACCCAGGATACCATAGCTATGGGTTTTCTCTTTCACATGAATTTTGAATCATCAAAAAATATTCATTTTTACTCGAGTTATTGGACAATTTGTCCGCCCACTTTTGTCTCCATTTCTCGAAGTTGCTCTCCTGGATTCAGAGCAGGAGCAACAAGTAAAGGGCTGTTATCGGCTGTTTCGGAGCCGTTATCTCGAAAACTGCCGAGTTTTCGAAGTCATAAGAACCATTTTTGTAGCTAATGAACTGATCTTCCTTTTGTATCTAAACAAAAATTTTCTAAATGCCATATTCTCGGAGATATAGGCTGAAAACGGATTTTTGGAACTTGAGGACCATTCTTTACCATGTTCCGGGACCCGGAGAATCTACAACTTTCCGTATTTCGAAAGACCCAGTTGAGACCTACAATTGCCCCCAGTTTCATCCTTTTGCAGAATTTATCCCAGGTTTTGGAGTTTATCGACTTTCATTTACTGGACTAATCGGGGAATTAGCCAGGAGAACAATTATTGCTGACGTCAGATTTGTTTAGGATGTCGAGCCAATTAGACTAGGGAAACGAGGAAAAAAGTACTCTTTGGGGACTCTGTTTCATCCAGGTAACCCAGCAATTCTTCATGTAAAATGGGTTTACGGAAGTAAAACATATACATCGACCAAAATAATTGTGCTATTGTTTAATTATCAACAACTAAAGGTCGAAAAATATGCATTTTTTTGCAGTTTCGTTTCCCTGAAAAAAATCTTAGCCTTCTAGAGACTTGAAAAATCTTCAAAACGACGGTTTACAAAAGTTGATTCAATATTATGTTGCTCAGATAAATGCAAATAAAAGTACAAATATGCATAATTTTGCAAAAATTAACTTTGAACTTTGAAATTGCCTAAATAACAGTTGTATCTTCTAGTACAACGTGATCAAGAATGACTGTTTGAGTTGGCAATGCTGAATTTCATTTTTAAATAGTACCACTGGTAATTTGAATTTGTTATTTAAAATTCAAATTTCTGGTATTCTTTTCAAATTTATTTATTTAAAATGGTTTTCACGTTACAACACAAAATTTTCATTGGAATAGCGGACTTTCGAAGCGGGATTTATAACCCAATTACTGGTTGGTAGTAATCTCTCGAAGCGACATACCAGCAATTTCAGAAGTTGTTTCCGGAGACTTTGGTCACGTTTGCTGTCTTTCTGCAACATTGCATGCGAGTTGTTGAACGTTATTTAAACACAGGGAGCGTAAGCAAACAAAAATCAACTGGTAGACCTTCTCATCTAAACGAGGAAGTTGTCGAGGATATCAGAATTCGAATGTAAAGAAGTCCTCGTAAATCCTTAGGGAAGCTCTCCCTTCAAACAGGTTTGGGCCTTATGCCTGTTCAACCAATTTTCATTCTTACCCATAAGACTTCCACTTTTCCATGTTGTTTTAATTTACGGTTTTACAGGTTTATCATATGGAAGTTGCTCCACTGTGCTTAAAAAGAGATTAAAGTACCACCCTTACAAAATTTCCATCGTCCAGTCATTAACCCCTCCTGATTACCCGCAGAGAGTTTTATTTTGCAATTGGTTCAATGACATATTAAATAATAATGATATCCTTGACAATACCTTCTTTTCTGACGAAGCCTGGTTTCATCTCAATGGCTATGTGAATAAACAAAATTGCAGAATTTGGTCAGGTTAAATTCCTTATGCTATCAGAGAGACACATTTGCACCCAGTTAAAGTTGGTGTTTGGTTGGCAGTCTCAAGGACGCGGGTGTATGGGCCGATATTTTTTAATTTTACCGTCAATTCGGAGAGATATATCCAACACCTTTTGAGGCCTTTTATAAATCAATTAACAGACGAAGAGCGTCAAATTGGATATTTCCAACAAGACTGCAAGGGCACATACGGCTTGTGCTACTATGGGATATTTAGGAGAGAATTTTGGCGGCAGAGTAATTACTCAGGGCATTTGGCCAAGCAGGTCAAGATCTCACTCCATCAGATTTTTCGTTATTTGGGCTCTTGAAGGACAATGTCTTTAGGAACATATTACATACTGAAGAAGAGCTGCGAGAGGCAATAGTTCAAGAAGTGGCAAACATTACCCCCCATATGCTGGTGAATATCTTCCAGAGCCTAAAGAGAAGAGTTAATTGATGTCTGGACCAAAATGCAATGAGAATTATTATTATATACAATAAAATAATGTTAATTAACGATTAATAATTATTATTAATCGTTTATAGCAATATTATGTTTTTTTTGAGTTTACATAAACATCTGAATACCTTTTAAAAAAATAAAGGAAAAAACCTCATAAAAATGTTTAAACAAATTATTGTATTTATTTATAGTGCAATATTCTTTTCTTGGGGGGGGGGGGGTGCACCTAAGTTATGTTTTCCGTTAGTAGTAGAATTCAAAAATACGGAAAATATTTAAATAAAAAATTGAAAAAATGATTAAACAAACTACTGTTTATTTAAAAGGTAATTAATTAACAAGTTGCATATTTGTAATGTACTCGAAGAGGTACCTACAAATTAAAAAAAGAATCATCAAAATCTATTCATAATTTCCAGAGATATCTAATAATTACTTACTTCTTTGATTTGAAGTGAGCTAGCAGATTTCAAGTTTCTCCCACCACTGACTCCGAGCCGTCTTCAGTCGAGCTGCATATTTGAAGCTTTACCAAAGTCGATGTTGAAATTCAATACTTTCCAAATTTTTTAAATAAATAGTCTAACTCTTTATCTCAAAAATGGAATTAGTTTCTTAATTTTTATAAGGTTCTTAATTACTATAAACAAATTAGCTGTGAATTTAAAAAAAATTGCCAACTTTGCCACAAATTGACTTAGGAAAATTTTTTTTAGGTAAAGGTAAAAATGCCAGCTTTTTAAATAGGTAAAATCATTTTACTATAAATAACATTAACAAAGTTTGTGCAGGTTACTTAAACCTATTTGGACAAGGCCAAATAGCCCGGAAGAACGCTGCACATTGGACTCCGGCCGTGAATGCCTACGCTCTTAGATTAACAAAGTTATTCTAATTGCTTATAAGCTAAAGATGACCATGTTTTGTTATGATTTTTAACAATAGTGATAATTAATTAGTTCGATATTAATTAATTTAATTAATTAATTAAATAATTTTGATGAAATAACTCTTCATTTTTCTTTAGGTACCCGTAGAATTATTGTATCATATTTATTTTGCTCATAATGTTAATCCAAAGAAAAGTCCTCATCTGGATTAAACATTTATAATTTTGCAAAAACTATTCTATGACTCCTTTTGAAATTTTTGTCACATATTAAGTACTAGAAGACAACTGATTAGGCAATTTCAAAGTTGTAAGTTAATTTTTGGAATAGTTATTGTTAATTTAATAGTTATTCATATTTTTACATTTCTTTACAATTATCTAAGCAACAAAATATTGAATCGACTTTGTAAACCGTCATTTTAAAGATTTTTCAATTTCCTACAGGATGGTGCCCATGGGCGCCCGCAGGATTTTGTTCCAGGGGGGGCCAAATTTTTATTCATAAAAAATCAGAAATCTGTATCTAATATAGCAAAAATGGAACAATTACCTACAAAAGAAAAAGTGCATGTCTAGATCTTCCTTGATTTCCTCAGCGGTCATATAAAAAATATACGAACAATGCCGAACACCTTTTTTTAAGATTTGGAAAAAACGTCAGTCCACAATTAAACCGAATATACTAACTTTAACACCCATTACGTTTAAATACCTATATAGCCAGCAAATATATACATATATGTATAATATGTACAGTAGGTAGCAATGATTTAACAAACATTGTTTTGTTAATATTTTCTACTCAATTTTTTTAAGATATCGCTCGTTTCATGCCGAATATGGGATTTTTTTTAGATGTAGCCCAAACTTGAAGGAAAATATTCCTTTTGGGCTCCCGAACCTCCTTCTAAATTTTTAGGATTCCAAGTGGAATAAAACTAAGTAATGAACAATTGAAAAGAAATTTTCAGGTTCGGCTCCAAAACCAAAAATTTTCAACCATCCATAACTTGTAAAAATACCCATTTTTATGAAAAAAGTTTCAAACACAAATTGTTTGTAATGCTTTAAACTTTTGGAAACTGCAAAAAAAAAGTTCACCCGACATGGTTCACTGTTGACGAGTCTGGGCGCCATTCGTCGCCAAAAAAAAAACATCAGCTTTCCTGACCAAAAAATCAGGAGCGTAGCTGGATCCGACACAAAACTTTTGAGCCTAAACAGAAGTTCGCGAGACCTAAGGAATGGCCCCAAATTTCAAGGTTTGTGTTGAAAATTCAAATTTCCAGCACAATTGTTGTAGAAAGTTGCTTCAGCGTTGTCTTCAACCGTTGTGTACCTTCAAAAACATCAACAAAAGCTACAATTTGGGTGAGAGTCGCTTTTTGGATGTGTGTCAAGCGAAGTCGTCTTGGCTCCAAATTCAAGTATTTTGGGGAATTTTGAGTTTTTAGCCGCCGGGGACTTGGGAAATTATATTTGGGGACTTATATGAAAATACCGTGCCAACCTTAGTGACATTGATGCCCAGTTAACTTCTAGAAAAAATGTTGCTCATGGTTTGATATTGAATTAGCAAACAGTAGATTTCTGGGGGCTCAATGGAATTTTATTGATATCAAGCGATTTTTGCACGATTTTACCATTTTTTCCCTCGGAGCCCTTAGGTCTTGCTAACTTCTGTAAAGGCTCAAAAGTTTTGTATCGAATCGAGCTACGCTCCTGATTTTTTTTTGGTCAGAAACGCTGATGTTTTTTTTGCGGCCTCACGACTAATGAGGCCTAGACCCGTCAACAGTGAACCTTGTCGGATGAACTTTTTTTTAGCAGTTACCAAAAGTTTAAAGCATTACAAAGAACCTTTATTTGAATCTTTTTTTATAAAAATGGGTATTTTTACAAGTTATGGATGGTTGAAAATTTTTGGTTTTGGAGTCGAACCTGAAAATTTCAATTTTCAATTGTCCATAACTTGAATTTTATTCCACTAGTGCAAATTCTAGGACTATTCCAAATTCGGCATGGAACGAGCGATATATATATTTTTTTAATTATTTATTTTTTGGTATAAAGCATAGGTGGGTAGGTAGGTACTTACCTACTAATATGTAAATGAAAACAATATGTCGTAGATAAAGTTTACTAGAGGTTTGTAGAACCATCTTTAAATAAAGATTGCAGCTTCCTTTTATAATTTGCGATTTTTTTAAAACTTTTTTAGCAAAATCATGATAGCTAGCAATTCTTTCCCTATCACTTCTAATCTCATCGCTAGTACATCTAATCGATCCTGAGTCATCGCTTGGGACATGTAGATCTCAACCCTTTTAATATGACGAAGCGTGGAAAAGATCTCTCAATTGAGCGAGTTGTAGAGGGTAAAGTTAGCAAAATAAAAAACGCCCTTCTAATAGATGGGTAAAAGTTTGTATGCTTCATTACATTTTCTAAAGATATGTTACTGTTTAAGTTTAATTCTGCCAGATACTCTTTCCAGCTCTTAGATTCCTCTTTAAAATTGTCTATATTATACAGTTCTTCGATTCTTCTAATATATGCATATTCCGAATTACAGGAAAGTCCGGAAATATTTTTATGGTAAACAGAATAACATGTACGCATCTATATTTTCTTCAGATAATCTAGTTTCTAAAGATTGAATCAACGAATCCAAATAAGGAATAAAAATACTTATACGATAGTAAGTTTCTGGCGAAGAATTGTCATAATATCTCGTTTGAGCAGTACCTGCACCTAGAAAAAAATAACCTGCACCCGAAATTTTACGTATAAAGATTCTGTTTCTTGGCAAAGGCCGCAAATTTAGTCCGGGTGGACAAACGGGAATATGTAATGATAAATTAGTCTGTCTATGTGGACTACCTGCTACTTATACCTGTAGGGAATATGTATTTTGAGATTATATTTACCTTTCTCTCGAATTAAAAGATGTTTCATTAATTATTAGATTAGATTTAAAATTGACATATTGATTTTCCCAGGGGGGGCCATGGCCCCCCCTGGCACCCCCCTGCGGGCGCCCATGATGGTGCCTGAATTATTTATCAGATATTAATATTTTTTCATTGAAACATAAATGCAAAAATTCACATTTTTCGATGTTTATGTTAATAATTAAACGATAGCACAAAATTTTTGGTCGATAACGTATAGGTTTTACTCCCGTAAACCCATTTTACATAAATAACTGCTTGGTTGCCTGGATGAGTGAAAGTTATGGAAAAATCTGATTTCTCTGAGCTAAATAGGGAATGAAAATAGGGCATATTCCGATAAAATTGTTTGCTTAGGGAATGTTTATACAAACATCGCCAAATATCACGTAGCTACGTCTAATTGCTAGGTAAATGTTAACATTTCATATTTTGAAATTTAATTTGGTAATGATGAAATGATTCTTTTAGTGGACCGAGCCAATTTTAACGATTTTTTTTAGTGAAAGAGGACACCATCAGTATATTGGAAAAATTAATATTAACTTTAAGAAATTTCAAGTTTTTGCAAAATAAGTAAAAACTGAGAAGTTTTGCTAAGATTGGCCACTTTTATCGTTTATTTTGTCAATGTTCCAATAAGTTGTTTTTATGAATTTAGCGATAATAATGAACTTTGCTTTTTAAGTTATATTGCTTTTTAACAAATGAGACAATCGTAAAATAGAGAACTACATCTCATGTCAGTAATGACAAAAAAAACTTAATATGAACTGGGCAAGACAAAGAAAAATGCAAAACACAGTCGAGAAGCACTATGTCTGGATGTGTGATAATCAAGACGATGATGATTAAGATGATGACTGCATAATAGCCAGAAATTATTGCTCCGAAATGAATATCGTAATTAGTAATTATATTAAATGAAACTGAAATGTAATTTACATCGAACGATTTTGAAATACCTTCTAATATTTTTTCCACCTACTGCTGTCGAAGTTGTTTGCGTTGAAGTCGTGCGGTGCAATGATGGAAGGTACTACGTTAAAGAATATAGGAAGAAAATATAGTGATATCTTGAAAATTTTAGATCTATTTAGTTTAAACCGGATTTGTGGCGTAGATATGTTCTACTTATTAACTGGAACTACTTATTTTACGCTGTTATTAACTGTGGGAGTTAATTTATCTATAATATATGAAACCTGGATTTCGGACGAGAAACTCAGAGTCAGCTTGTCGCAGTTTCTCATACTTACTGCAGTAAGTAATTTTGATAGTAAAGTAATAAAAATAAAAGGACAGAACGAAATTTTGACGCCTGTTTAGATCTCGTTAGCTATGAGAAAGTCTTTTTAAAGATAAGTTAACCTTATAATTAATTAACATTATGTTTTATGGTTTGATGGGTCAAATAGTAGTTAAAATATTTGGAGAGCAATGGGTGAAACTTGTTAAAGTACTGGATGAAGTAAGGTGGCCAATATATTTAGCCGGAAAATCGACACAGCGTGATATACTGAAGGTTGCCAAGGAGTACAAGATTGTCGTGATTTTTTTTACTTTTTGTGGATATACGGCATACTTTATATATTTGTTCGAGATTCGTTATGTGTTGAACTATATATTCCTACTAAGACCATATGTGCCTTACTTAATGTTACAAATTTTTTGTGTAATTTATTATATCTCAATTTTTTCTGGAAGCGTTCACTTCATGATAGCGGCGAACGCTTTTGTGTATTTTCAAGGTCACATAAAGACTCAGCTCCTCATGGTTAATCGTTTACTAGAACACATTGAGAAAGATGCAGAAACCATTAATTATGAGTTATATCACCGACAGATTAATCAAAGGTTGAGAAAGTGTATCAAACATCATCAAACCATTTTCAGGTAGGTTAGTTAATTTTAAAATGATTTACACGTTTATTAATTTGGAAGGGATTTGACAATTGTAACACAAATCATTCTACGAATATCAAAAAGGTATATTGATGGAATACAATAACACGGTTACAAGTTAAATGTAGATCGCAGGAGTTGTTCTTACAAAATGGGGAATCAAGGACAGATAAAAAATAATTAAAAATCCTCAAACCTAAAGTAATATATTTATGAAAATTATTACATCACCTTACACTTCCGTTATTGCGTTTGTGGTTTACTAATCTTAATGACTGGATTGTAAATGCGAAACTTTAATTAAGTGACGTTTCAAAATCTAGGATATCTGAAATATTTATATCTTTATTACCTTAAAATCGTTAGTAGATTTTTAAGTTTTAACACTTTGAATCTCACAAACTTAGCCATATTGAATAAGTTATTCAAGACTTAAAATGATCTAAAGAAATACCCCGCGAAATTTGTATATAGATTATGTTAAATCCCTGTATTTTTAGGTTATTTGTATCAGTTCGAAACATCTTTAGTCGTTGTATCTTGTTCCTAGTCCCTTTAGCTTCAGTATCGATAGCGGCAATTTTCTACATTTTCCTTGTGGTAAGAATAACATATTTTATAAAAATTTTATCGTATCATGCGTTCTCAATTTACAGAAACCTACTTCGCTTTCTCCTGGTGCATATGTAATGTGCTCTTTTGGAACCGCAATACTTTTTATACATATTGGACAATCGGTAGTTGATGAAGTGAGATTTAAAATTTTATTAAACCAGCAATTTAACACTTTTGTTCTAATAAAATTTAAATTTGTTTTGACCACTTAAAATGTATTGCCTGCGCAATTTTTTCGCTTTCAGTCTCTTCAGACAGCTTCAGCAGCAGCTCTTACCCACTGGTATAAATGGAATCGTACAAACAAATTACTTTTACTGAATCTACTTATAAATGCACAAAATCCCATGATGATATTTATGGGAAGTTTAGCTGTAAGATATGAATTATTTATTCAGGTACCTACGTAATATTAATATTATTAAAGGAGATAATTCTAATAATCTAATTTTAGATTTTGCAATCATCATATTCATTCTGTTGTGTCCTATATTCTATTCACAATAGATAAGAAACGTGGTTATTAAATTTATTTCACTAAAATGTCAAAAATGTTTTTCACAGCCATTGCTTATTTTAAATGTCTAAGGCATTATTAAAACGTATTGTAGATAGTATTTATTATCTAGGTCTATACTAAAGTGTTGCACAAAATGGCATCGCATAGGTTTTGAACAGTCATAACTCTTTAATTCATATAAAAATCTTTCAATATTAGTTGGTAGACGTATATTTTAATTTAATATAATCCTTTTAGAAACGAGACGAATAGTTTAATATATTTCTTCTGTGTGAGGTACCATAATTTAACTTCGAGCTGTTTTACGCAGTCTTATATTGGATTAATTTTGTAGAGTATAATAAGTTATTTAATGTTCTTGATTGTAGTCGAGCGTTGTGGAATTCGCCACTTCATAAATCATAAGTGCGAACTCTCTTTTATTAAATTATATGTGTTATTATTATTAAACTTTTTAAATTCAAAATTATGGGTTTAGTTGTTGCGAATTTCTGCGCACTGATATATAAAATGAAGTAGTAAATGTAGAGTAATTAAATGAAATACAAAGAGTTTGCTTGAGGCTTATCATTTATCATAAATACTGTATTAGGCTAACCAATAGAGCTAAAAAAAATACATTTTCGCACTAAAATTTAACCGGTTAAAACCTATACTATCTCGTGTTAAAGACAGTTCATAGATGAAAACCCACCTTTTTGCCCTAGCGACATTGGGGTTGGGATTTTTATAAACAAATTAACGTGCAAAAAAATGCATTTTTTTTTAGTTTTTTACGAATATTACGAAAAGTAAAGAAGGGATCGCCATACAACCAATAGGACTTTTGTAGGGAATCACAAAGCCTAGAAAATGGTTTACTGTACAACACGATCTGACCATTTTTCACTGAAAAAATCCGGAAAAACCACCAAAAATTTATCTTTTTTGAAAAATTCATAATTTTGACAAATTTGTGGCTGGAAAAACTATCTTCGGGGTAGTGATAGGTAATAATGTGTAATTTATGTGGGCGGAAGATGGTTTCCGACTGATGCGCAGTTTTGCACAATCGCGTTATAAACAATTTTCGCACCTTCTCTTGCAAAATGTGCGATTTTATGGGAAATCAATTTTTCTTAATTCGGCAAGCGGCATTTTGAATCATAAACCAGAGTCTTTGAAACGTATATCTTGGATTTTCACGTAAGTAGTGGGAAATGTACTGAAAAAGGCTATAAAAGTTGCTCCGACCGGTCGAAATCGCATAAAAGGCTGCCTTTTTCCCCACCACAGCTGCCTGAGACTGTCTAGAAGCGATAATTACTTACTACTTTGATTTGAAGTTACCTATTCATTTTTTGAGCTTTCAGATTTCAAGTTTACCCCGCCACTGACTCCGAGCCGTCTTCAGTCGAGATGCATATCTGAAGCTTCACCAAAGTCGATGTTGAAGTTCAATACTTACTTACCAAATTTTTATAACAAATAGTTTAACTATTTATCTCAAAAATTGAATTAGTTAGGTTTCATAATTAGTATAAACAAATTAGCTGCGAATTTAAAAAAAAATGCCAACTTTTCCCCAAATTGACTTAGGACAAATTTTTGTCTTTAAAAGAAAGGTAAAAATGACAGTTTTTCAACTATGTAAAAATCATTTTACTACAAATACCATTAACTAAGTTATTCTAATTGCTTATAAGTTATAAGCTAAAGATGACCATGTTTTTGTAATGATTTTTAACAATAGTGATAATTAATTCTTTCGATATTCAATTATTAGTTATGATAATAACTTTTCCTCTTTCTTGAGGTACCCGTAGAATTATTGTATCGTATTTATTTTGCTCATAATATTAATGTAAAAAAAAGTCCCTTGGGGCAAATATTTACAATTTTGCAAAAACTATTTGATGAATTTTTTGATATTTTTATCAGGCACAAGCAGTACCCGGCATGCGTTGCAATGCCACGTAAACTTAAAAAAAAAAGATAATTTTCAGACACACGTATTAAATCATTATTGATACGATGAAGCACAATACCTCTTGACTGCAAATTTTCTCCAACAACAATAACCACTTCGTCGATTGTCGGAGAATTAAACCTCCTTGCATGCTTACCAGCAGGCGTTTTGTCAGCTTTAATGACGATATTATGGCTGTCCGATGGCATCCGATCCAATGCCATTTTGAACATTTTGACTAATCGTTATTCTGTTGAAGAAACGTTTGCAGTTCTTGGACAACGTTTCGTTTCAATGATTATGAGCACAACGCCTATCAATTTCAGCATCTTGATTGCCCATAATATAAATTTGCAAAAATTGATGTTCCGCATATGGCGACGACAGCAGCGCTCCCAGTAGGTGATGAATTTGTACTTGTATCAGCAATTGTATATTATCTTTTTAAATTTTTAATAAATAATTTATCAAAAACTACCTTGAAAGTGGGCATGAAATTTTCCTGTAAAATATGCGTTGCACCAAACGACGTAATTTGAAAGCAATTATTATATTTTTGGAGGTTGGCCAACAAATATTTAGAGTCATTTCCCACCCCAGAAACTAATGAGCGTAGTGGATCTGGTAGTGGGAACAATTGTGGCAATTTTACTTTATCACCAGCACAACATAATCGAGTAGATTCACCGCTGTATTTTAACGCTTTACAATATTGACAAATGATTGTCATTTCTCCAATCGTTACGGATTGGTCGGCACAATAATCTATTACTGGGTCGTAGTGGAATGCTACTCGTTCTAGGTTTACAGGAACACTGCGTCTGCGGAATCACTCTATTTCATTGTGTCGTGCTCGCTGCTGTTGTATTTGATGTACCCGAAGTCATTCCATTCTAAGCCTATCTACTTCATCATTGTTCACTGTTGAACGCAATTCTGTCATACCAATACGAACGTTATTATTATCTGTCTCCCGCTGGTCGTCAATGCGATTTGCACGTGAGGTAGCTCGTCGCACATTTGATTGATTTCGACCACCTAAGTCAGGTCGTCTTCTCCTTGGCATTTTAAAATCAATAAAGTGCTCGCTTACTGACAAACTGTGACGAGAGATTTTAATAATCGTTTTGATACATTTATTTTTTTGACAACCAACTGACACTATACTTTCATTTGTTTCATTGGTTGCCTTGGCGATTTGTACCCAAAATTACAAAACGTACCTTTTTTATTATTTATGTTTCTCGCCGCTTAAACCTTCCATGAACTTCCACAAGTATTTCAAGATCAAAATGAGCAAAATCGGTTCAGGCATTCTCGAGCTTTAGCGTGACAAACGAACAGCAATTCATTTATATATATATATATATATATATATGTACTAGCCACTCACCGACCAGCCCATAATCACCACCCTTGGAGCAAGCAAGACAGGGTCCCGCTCCGGTCGCTCCGGTCGGCCGCTCCGGTCAAATCGCAGGAGGCACCCCTCTGGGACCGAGGAATGACATCCGGGCGCAGAGGGCCATAACGTCAGTCGAATCCTCGAACTCACCCCCAGCAGCATCTAAGCATCCTAGGTTGGATCACCTGGTCTCTGGGCAGTGAGTCAAAGAGGACACCTCAGAACTCGTTGCTATGTGGCACCCAAGGGTGGGTCGACGACAACGAGGCGAGAGGGGAGAGCCACTCGACAAGTCTCTATCCGCGATACCTTTAAGTGTAATTATTCGCCCGTATACGCTCTAATTACTAACGTTTGTTTATTTTGGGCTAACCCAGGACTTCACCAAGACCTTCAACCCAACGAGGTCTTACAATGGTAAAAATTTTTTTCACAAATTTTAACTAAGCCGTTTATTTATAATCAATTCTTAAGCAAATAGCTTTAAACAAATTTATCCACAATTATTTAATCCTTAGTTTGAATAAAAAACAACCATACCATAACATATAAGAGAAAACAATTTTTGAACAACAATTTCTGGATTGTGCGTTTTTTGTTGACTTTAAAAATTCGTTGTAAACTAAATAAAGAAATTTTAAATAATTTTATGACATCATCGTATTGAGTACACTCATAAGACTTCAAGAAGCAAAATATTTATGGAGAATTTATTTAAACATCCAGCCTGCTTTCAGTGAAGACGGAAGTACGAAAATAACTAGTTCATTAACAATAGGCTAGCTTTTTGAAAAATGCATTTAAATTTTTTTTCCAACGGGACTTTATTCTTTCAAGTTTATAGAATACACTAAAGTTTGTTCTATAATTTTTAAACTAATACTTAGTACCTTAAAGAAATTATTTTCTATGACGTAGTCGCTTCAGAGGCGGCGAGCGCATGCCGTAACGGTCGCGTGGAGCCTTACTGTCAGCAACAAATTAAAATTATAAATATTAGAGATAGAAATCCGAGAGTCGGTACTGTTTTATCTAAAATGTCCTCTTCTTTAAGGATCTTTTTTGGGAATTCCTCTGTCTCTTATGGTGTATGAGTTGTCATCACAAAATCGAAAGAGCATTTTTTTCAATTTTTGTTAATAACAATTGCAATTTTTCTTAGCAGAAAAAAATCCTCAAAACGACTTTATCAGATTTGCATTCCGCCTCGAATGAGCTATCGCTCATAGTTATCCGAGCCTTCTAACTAATTTTTCGCAGCAAACACACTTCTTTCTTAGACTGGAATGAGGAAAAAGGCGAACTCTAGTTAAAAATTTTTATTATACATTTAATAAATTAAAATTAATTTTCTAAATGTTAAATTATTTAATTATATATACAAATTACATAATATAAAATTGAATTGAAGTATATGAAACGTTATTGGCTTTCCAGGATATCATTAAATGTTTTTCAATATTTTCATGCAAGAGGTTTTGTCTTTTATCTGATAAAACACACAATTTAATTTTTGTCTAGTCGAACCCACTGTTCCATCTGGGAGCACTTTACCGGTGGCATCGTATAAATTTTCTGTTCGTTCGATACCAGAAGCTCACAATGATTTCAAATCATCAAATGGTCACTATTACTCCACAAAACTTTTACCTACTGTCTTTCCTATTAACTCTTAGAAACATAGTAATTATTATAGTTTATGCAGTCACCTTTTTCAATATAGGCGGCGGTCAACTCGTAAGAAACTTTAATTCCCAACCCTAAGATCGGACAACTCGTAAGCGAACGGCAGGTAAATTTTTAAATGGTAGTTTTGGATAAGTCAATTCGTAAAAGGGTTCTCAGAAATAATCAAGGGGATGATGATTGATATGTCACGCAGTAGTTCGAATATTTGTTAAAACTAAGAATATGTTCAGTTCCAACTAGACGGTGACACGGTGATCGCACCGAGATAGTTGTAGATTTTACCCTTGCCCTTACGAATTGACTGATCTAGAGAACCATATTCTTACGAATTGACCGATCTCGGCGAAGGTAAAATGCCGACCGGGATTAATTCTTAAGTGGACCCTCGCCCCTCAATATTCCCTGGAATTCCCAGTTCTAAACGGTAAGTAATTCTAGGTAATAATTATAGGATCAACCGAAATGCCCTTAACGAGCATTAACCGTTTGTTGAAAGGATTAAGATAGGTAATGATTAAGAGATTTCAAACTATGAAATATTGCAGAAAATGGGATATAATTTTATAAGAAGGCATATGGTTTTTGGAAAAGGTACAAATTAAAAAAAAAACACTAAAAAGGCAAAATGGCAGGCAAAAGGCATTTACCTAACTATCCGCTCTTTACTTGAGTTATAAGATACCTCTCGACTTCTCAGCTCTTTACGTTACTGTATCAGGTGGCGCAAGGTTGCCAAGGTTGACATAATTATTTTGAAGCGAAGAGCCGCTCCCCAACGGATTTTTGTGTTCCGTGCTTCAGTCTTCTGAATCTTCCAATCGTATAAAAGCAGTTTACAGAGGCTATAACAAACAGGAACATAAAACATATCAACGAAATAAGACACAAAAACTAGAAAAATCTCCACCAATAATCACGAATAAAGGCGGATGTAACAAATGATCAAGTAGAAGTCATACGACATTCTTGTGTAAGAATTTCAAAATGTTACCATAATGACAACAAAACAATTTATTCATGTTTCCAGTATCAGTGGAATTACCAATAACTCAATTGCCACATATAGTAACCACAACTAAATAAGCACAACTATACCACGTTTGGAAATAATAGGAGTAATGACATTTGGCGATGGATCCCTTTTTTGAAGAAAATGTAGAGCGTTTTGTGTGGAACAAACGCATAAATTCCTGTGCCGCACATACAGATCGTGAACTTATCGCACAAGCCCTCCGGCGTTATCAAATACCGACCTTTCGTATTCTTGAATCATAAAGTTGGCTCGAAACATTTCAATATCATCTTTTGAAATGCATTTTCCAGTCGGTTAACTGAGCTTCACACTCTAATAAAACTAAAGAAAAACTATAATGGTTCAACGTGTGGTCTTAAGCAAGCCACGAAAAGAGTATTGTTGGTGATGGCGGCAACCAGAAATACACCATAAAGTATATTGCTGAAGATTGCCCACAGCGGCAACAATGCACCAATCCTTTCGCCAAGGTTCGTTCCATGAACGTAGATGCTGTAAGTCAATAATAATATTAATAATCAACCAAAAAGGTAACGCGCTGGTCAAGTAACTCATGGTGGCGTGGAAACTTTGAAAAAACATGAATATGTATTATTCTTATTGATTTGTATTTGTGTTTTCTTATTTGTAAAAATGTTTTAGTAATTTCTTAAAAAATTCCTTTAGTCGCGATTCTATTTTTACGCACGCCTATGAAATCCATATAAGTACCCACGAAACAGCAAAATCGGACTGTCAATCACTCCTATTATTTCCAAACGGGGTATAAATAAAGGAAATACGTCATGGAACAAATGTAAAAAATGTTGGAAAGACAATGTCTATCTTTAGAGGCATAAAGTTATTTAAAATTAAGGGTACTTTTATAGAAGCCCATTGAATATTAACGCTTCCTAACAGAGTGAAAATTTAAACTTTAAACCCAAAGTAAGCGCCTAAGAAACATTGTATGGCATTTTTATATTAAGCTTATCGCTTATAGCTTAGAGTTTTGCAAGAAATGTAGCTAAATGTAGATATTCCATCAATGTATATGGGGCATTCCACCCCAACTCAGCAGTCGATCCCACATCACCCTCTCGGATCGGGCTCAAAATTGGTACATCGATTAGTACTATCGAAAGAAGGATAGTCTCAAACTTTCAGCCCCGGGGACCGCTTCTTCTCCCCAGGGGCCCATATTGAAGTTTCGGGCATAATCTCACCACCAGGTGCCCGCGCTCGATTTTTCGTGTACTGACGCGGCATTGTAATTTAAAAAATGGTAAAAATCACACAGCAGATGCCAAATTTCCCGGAGAATACGATAGTGGCATCTGTTTTTCGATATCTTATAACCGGAGCTCAGAAATCGCAAAAAACCCGCTTTTTATTCAAAGTCTTATGCTGCATTCACACGCTTCCGTTCAACGCGACATTTAACGGGCACGAACACGAGCACAAGCGTGTAAATGGGCTGCCCGGCTGCTTGTGCATGCGCTCGCCCTGAACGGGGCGAGTGTCGGTTTTTTGGCAAAGTTCAAAGGATGAATGTGCTTGCGCCCGTGTACCTGTTCAAATGCTATGGATTATGGATCGCTTTAGTTGGCTTTAGTATCTCGTGCGTGCACTTTCTCGACGATTTTACCGAGCGAACGAGTCAGTAAAGATGTCGGACTGGTCAAGCCACCAAATATTATTTTTTTTAGAGTGTTATCAGACAGAACCAATAATATGGGACCCGCATCATTCAAATCATAAAGACAAAAAGAAAATTAACGATGCTTGGGGGGGTTGAGCGCAAAGTTAAATATGCCCATAAAAGAACTGAAAGCAAAAAAGGATATACTTATGGGCACATTTAGACGCCACTTAAAAAAAAAATGGACTCGATACGATCTGGTGCAGGTATGTTTTCATTATTTACCTAAACCACACTTACTTATTTAATTTTAACGGACTTAAAAAAGGAGGTTATTAATTTGACTCGAGTTTTTTCAGGGAGCGACGACATATACGAACCCATTTGGTTTGCGTATCCGTTGATGGAGTCATTTCTGCTGCCGGTATATACCACTAGGAATACATTAAACACAGAAACGGTATGTAAAAAAAAAACTTCATATGACATATTTTTAATTATTACAAATATAAATTAAACTAACATAATGGGTACTAATGTAGAAGTATTACTTAAGAATAGGGTATGCTATGCACGTTATATAATCATATAATTGAAACATACATTATTATTGAGTACTCGTAGCCCTACAAAAATATAAAGAAAATTCTTCCCTGATTTGTGTAGCGTTCAGAGGTGACCTTCGTGGTATGAGTGGAAAATTTCTTATTGCATTATATCCATTTGCATTTCTTCGCCACGATCCAGGCCTTATCAGATTGTCATTACTATCGTATTCATCACACGTTCCTGGAGATATCTTGCTGCAGAATTTTTACTATTTCTGAGAAAGTTATGTAGCAGTACACACGTCATTGTCAATTCTGACACAATATCTGGATCTAAATCAATTGGTCGTCTGAATATTCTAAATACTGCAGTTAAAATCCCGAATGTGTTTTCAACCACAACCCGGGATCTAGACAGACATTGATTAAATCTTCTTTTTGGTGAACCTAAATCATGATTGCCAGGGTATGGTTTCATAACATGTGTACTTAGTGCAAAAGCACCATCGCCTATAAAGACGTATGGCACATCAACATTTGAGCCGGGAAGAGGGCATGGCGTGGGTAAATTTAATTCGTTTCTGCCGATTTTTTGCCATAATAATGAATTATTGAATACGCCACCATCACTTATTCTTCCTTGACTTCCTATGTCAGCAAATATAAACTTATAATTGCTATCTACTAGTGCCATTAGAACAATGCTGAAAGTCTTTTTATAGTTATAAAACTCGGTTCCACTATGAAATGGGTTTTCAATTACTATGTGTTTACCATCTAGTGAACCAACACAATGTGGGAATTTGCTGCTAAACCCTTTTTCTATAGCTAACCAACCTTCCGCTGTTGTGGGCATCTGAAAATTAATTGCATTTCTCAGTATATAATGAAGTAATCATAATACGTTTTTTTAGGAATCATCAACATCACAAGTAAAAGAAACTTTCGGATATGAAACATCACTTACATCACGGGAACCAGACGAAACTTTCGAAGACGTAACAACTGAAGCCGGAGGGGTGGAAACGCCAGTAACTCAAACCGTAAAACCAAGATTGACTTCGGCAAAAAAAAAAACCGTCGTGGCGTTGCACTTGACACATCTGAGCAGCAAATGGCTGCAGCATTTGGTCAATTGACTAATGCTTTAAGTCAACGTCAATCTTACCCTACACCTAAAGAGGATGATGAGTGCGATCTCTACGCCAAGCTTTTGGCTACAAAACTGCGGGAAGTGCCTAAAGACGAACGGAAATTACTAATGTACGAAATAGATGGCATATTCGTTAATAGAATTAGGTGCAGGCTATCAAGACGTGAAACACCATCTCCCCAATATTCACATCCATATTCCAGACCACCGTCAGCATCAACTTCATATTCCACACCACCGTCAGACTTGAATATTCATATCCCAAACCGACCTTCAAGTAGTTTAAGCTCATATTCAGAACCAGTTACAAATATTTATACATCAAACCAACCCGTTCAATTATCAAACCAACCTCCACCTGTGCAATCCACAAACACCTACTCAGTCCAACCTCCAACTAGGCAATCCTACAATTCGCCAGAGACCGAAACGATTGAGGAATCAAACGTAATACAAATTGCATTGTCCAGTTCATTCCAAACGTTCCAATCTAATGAGACAAGTGGACCATGAATATAATAAGTGATAGTGGTTGATTTGACTATACAATTACGGCATTGATGTGTGATTCTGGTCTTCATCTTTAATACCTTTGGTTTTGTATGCATTTATAATTATGATTAGTTACTTGTGTTGCTTTGATGATTATTATTATGTCAATAAAATAACGTAAAAATATACTTTACCTTTACTTCGTCCTTTAGAACGACATTAAGAGCTCTAGAAACTTCTCGTATGATTCCTGATATAGCTGCTTTGGAGACTTTAAACAGAAAATGTAAACTACTGTAGCTATCACCAGATGCTAAATATCTTAGTGTCATTGCAAGGCGAAATTTAGCTGGAATAGCTTTTCTGAAATCTGTGTCTTGCTTAGAAATCATCGGTGCAATTTTACTCAGCAATATTTCAAAATCAGTATAGCTCATCCGACAGAAGTTATCGAACTCTCCAGACGGTTCATGAAGGAGCTCAACAAATTTTTGTTCCATGAAGTCCCTGAAAAAAAAAAGAACTTAATTCAATCGCCTAACTTTATTCAAAAATAAAATTATTACAATATAAAAAATATATAAATAGGTACTATTTATTTAGCAAGCATTTTTCGTCAATACCACTCTGGCATTGAGTCGCGATTGGACAATACGTACCTTGTACGATTTCTGTGAATTTTTATCATCCACCACCTTCTTCTCTGAAGTCTTCTTCTCCTTTCAATTCGTCGTCGATCATTTTCTTTTTTCTTCCAATAAAAATAAGTCAAACCGAAGGTAATAGCCGCCACAATATTGACATCCTCGGCGTCTGCCATGCTTGCACGGACTGGCGTGTCGCAATGCGTGTGAACAGCTTGGTTGTCCGCCGGCCCGTCCCGGGCTGCTTGCCGTGCTGCTTTCCGAGCTGCTTCCCGGGCTGCGTGGCGCGCGTCTAAACGCACTATGATATCTCATGTGGGGCCACTTCAAATTGGCTAAAAATTTACCAGAAGGCTATTCGATTATTGCTCTTTCGAATGTTCATATGCGTGCAGTGATCATTTTATATAAGAAAAAAGTTACATGCATTTTACAGATTTTTCAGAGAAATTTTCGTAATTTTGTGACTTTAACCCTTCTGTTAGGTCGTCCTAGTTAGATGCGAGTTTAAATTTTGTGTCTCGGAAAGCGCCCTCTTTGTTTGTCGACCCTCAAAAACACAAACATTTTCATTTTTGGTGGGTATTAGGGGGAAAATTATCAGTTTAATTCAATTTTTTCGTGAATTTTTCAATGTTGAACAAATTTATATTTATTGCAGACTGATTCCACCAATCATGAAAGAAGAAACAAAATTACATTGAAGAGCAATCATAATCATATTAAATTTTACATTAATACTACCCAACTCTATAATATTATCGATAATTTACATATAATTTTCTTACACATGGAACAGGGTTTTGTCTAATTTATGGAAGCATTTTGATTATTATATTTCTTGAATTTGGTGCCTGTTGGTCCAGTTTTATGGTGAATTCACTTGCTTTCTCGGTAGCTACTATCTGTCACAATATATCAGTGAATAAGGGACGCTGTTCTATGAGTAAGAAAATTATATGTAAATTATCGATAATATTATAGAGCTGGGAAGTATTAACGTAAAATTTAATATGATTATGATCGCGTTTCAATGTAATTTTGTTTTTTCTTTCATGATTGGTGAAATTAGGCTGTAATAAATATAAATTTGTTAAACATCGAAAAATTCACGAAAAAATTGAATCAATCTGATCATTTTTCCCCTGATATCTACCAGAAATGAAAATGTTTGTGTTTTTGAGGGTCGACAAACAAAGAGAGCGCTTTCCGAGACACAAAATTTAAACTCGCATCTAACTAGGACGACCTAACAGAAGGGTTAAAGTCACAAAATTACGAAAATTTCTCTGAAAAATCGGTAAAATGCATGTAACTTTTTTCTTATATAAAATGATCACTGCACGCATATGAACATTCGAAAGAGCAATAATCGAAGAGCCTTCTGGTAAATTTTTAGCCAATTTGAAGTGGCCCCACATGAGATATCAGACTTTGAATAAAAAGCGGGTTTTTTGCGATTTCTGAGCTCCGGTTATAAGATATCGAAAAACAGATGCCGCTATCGTATTCTCCGGGAAATTTGGCATCTGCTGTGTGATTTTTACCATTTTTTAGATTAAAATGCCTCGTCAGTACATGAAAAACCGAGCGCGGACACCTGGTGGTGAGATTATGCCCGAAACTCCAATATGGGCCCCTGGGGACAAGAAGCGGTCCCCGGGCTGAAAGTTTGGGACTATCCTTCTTTCGATAGTACTAATCGATGTACAAATTTTGAGCCCGATCCGAGAGGGTGATGTGGGATCGACTGCTGAGTTGGCGTGGAATGCCCCATATAATAAGGAAAGCGATACATACTGACTAGTTACAATAGAGAAAATTGCAAGGATTCAGGGAGCAGGTCTTGTGATTACTAAAACTTTTTGTAAATTACCACATTTTCGGCAAATTTCTTACTTTATTCTTCAATAGGTCTAAAATCTTTAAATTATTACAACAAATGTATAGTCTTAATTAATAACTTCCTCAGGTAAATTCTCATAAAACCCTATATAGGGTATGAGAAATGAATACAAAATCAGGAAGGGAATATCAATGTTTAAATGCTAGGAAAGAAGACCTAGAGCTGTTAAAAAAAGTATTCGGAAACCATCAAATCGATAAACATAAAAACTAAGGTTAATGACAAAAAACTTCAGTAAGATGATGATGATTACGATGATGAATGCTTAATAGCACAAATTATTGCTCCGAAATGGATATCGCAATTAGTAATTATATTAATAGACACTGAAATGTAAGTTACATTAAAAGATATTGAATTAACTTCGTGTAATACTTTACTGAAATATTTTCCTCCTACGTACGTCGAAGTTGTTTATCGTAGTTTTCGTTATCGTCGCAAGGATGGAAGGTATAGGTACTTTAAGGAATATAGGATGAAAATATAGTGATATCTTGAAAATTTTAGATGTATTTAGTTTTAACCGGATTTGTGCCGTGGATTTGTTCTACTTATTGACTCGAACTACTTATTTTACGCTGTTTTTAACTGTGGGAGTTAATTTATGTATAATAATTTATGAAACTTGGATTTCGGACGAGAAACTCAGAGTCAGTTTGTCGCACTTTTCAATACTTGCTGCAGTAAGTAATTTTGATAATTAAGTAATAAAAGTACAGAAGCAAATTTTAGCTCCTGCTATGAATTTGACGTTTCGTTAGTAATGACAAAGTCCCTTTAAAGATAAGTTACTATTAAAATTATGTTTCAGGGTCTGATGAGTCAAATAGTAGTCAAAATATTTGGAGAACAAGTTGAGAAACTTGTTAATGTAATGGAAGAAGTAAGGTGGCCAATATATTCTGCCGGAAAATCGACACAGCATGATATACTGGAGGTTGCTAAGGAGTACAATATCCTTTTGGGTTTTGGAACGTTTTGGGGACTTACGGCGTACTTCATATATTTATACGAGATTCGTTATGAGTTAAACTATATATTCCTACTAAGACCATATGTGCCTTATTTAATGTTACAAATTTTTTGTGCCATTTATTATATCTCAATTTTGTCTGGAGGCGCTCACTTCGTGATAGTGTCGAACGTTTATGTGTATTTTCTAGGTAACATAAAGAGTCAGCTCCTTATGGTTAATCAATTAGTAGAACAAATTGAGGAAGATGTAGAAACCATTAATTATGATTTATATCACCGACAGATTAATCAACAGTTGAGGAAGTGTATCAAACATCATCAAACCATTTTCAGGTAAATTAGTTGATTTTATCAAGTATTTACACGTTTATTAATTTGGTAATGATTTCAAAAAGTATTAAATGGAATACAATAACACAGTTAGAAGTTAAACGAAGATTGTAGGAGTTTGTGGTATACAATAATGAATCAAAGACTGATAATAAATTGTTAAATATCCCAACGTCAAAGCAATCTGTTTTTAAAAATTACTATATATTAACCCACACCTCCTCTATTGAATTAGATGTTAGCTAATCCAAATGACTGGATTGTGAATCAGAAACTATTTAATTACGTTATGATTCAATCTAGGTGATCTGAAATAGTTATATTTTTATTACTTTCACATCGTTAGTTAAGTTTTACGTTTTGACAGTTTGAATCTCACAAACTATGCCGTATAGACGTTATTCAAGATTTAAAATGATCTGAAGAATTATCTCGCGAAATTTGTATATAGATTATGTTAAATATCTGTATTTTTTAGGTTATTTGTGTCAGTCCGACACATCTTTGGTCGTTGTAATTATTTTTTAACCCCTATAACATCAGTATCACTAGCGGGAATTTTCTACATTTTCCTTGTGGTAAGAATAAAATTTTTGATAATTTTTTGTCATATCATACGTTCTCTATTTACAGTCACCTACTTCACTTTGTCCCGGTGCATATGTTTCCTGCTGTATTGGACACGCAATACTTTTTATACATATTGGACAATCGGTAGTTGATGAAGTAAGATATGAAACGTTAATAAAATAACAATTTAACATTTTTGTTCTTATAAAATTAAAATGTTGTTTGACAACTCCAAATAGATTGCCTGTTTAGTTTTTTTACTTTTAGTCTCTACAGACAGCTTCAACAGCAGCTCTTAGCCACTGGTATAAATGGAATCGTACAAACAGATTACTTTTACTGAATCTACTTGTAAAAGCACAAAATCCTATGGTGATATTATTGGGAAGTTTAGTTGTAACTTATGAATTATTTATTCAGGTATGTAATATGAGTACTTGTAAATGCAAATAATGGTCTTTTATTTCTTTATTTTAGATTACGAAAACAGCATATTCGTTCTGTTGTGTCCTATACTCTATTCAAAATAGATAAGACACCTGGTAATAAATTTATTTCACTAAAATATCAAAAATGCTATTCACTGTTTATACTTATTTTAAAGTTTCAAGGCATTATTAAAACGTATGTTATACAGTATTTATACGTTATGGTTTTAAAAAGGCCTGCACGTGTGTTTTACTCTCCGATCACCCTCCGTAAGAGTTTTTGTTGTGTTGTGGTATTAGTTAGCTGTTCTCCTGTGCAAAAAGTCAATAAGATTGAGCAGAGTAATTGGAAGAAGTCACTAATTGGTGAATTGATCACTGAGCCATTCGTTCTTCTGCTGTTGATTAACTAATTCTTTAATTAAATAACTGTCGATATTTAGAACTGAGAAATAATCGTAGTTGTCTCTATTTCCTATTCCAAACATTAGTTAGTCACTGTTAGTACAGTGCCGTCTTTTATCTCAAGGCAGGGTACTTCGGGCGAACTCCCTTAGTACTCACTGCCCAGTACTCTTGGGGTAATTGCCACTAGTAGGTGACTGTAGTAATAGAGTTTATTGTTGTCTATAAATTGACAGAGAGAATAAGTTGCCCACAGTCGTTTTTATTTCTTTGCTCCAGAAATGCCGTCGTCTCGAGTTCAGTGTCAGTCTCAGGCTCAACCTCACCCTTGCCATCTGGGTAAATTATATACATAGTATTTATAGTATATAAAATTGATCACGATTATTATATTATTATATGAATTACTATAGAATATAGATCAATCATAAGTCAGGATTATTATATTGTGTATACTGCACAATATTAGCTGATAGACGTTTCGGGGGAAGATTGCGTCTCCAGGATGTAGAAATGAATGAACGACATTCACGAACATGTCCGGTACCAACTAAATATAGCCAGTGTTCGTAGCAAAGAGGGGGGAGTGCCCATAGAACTGATTAAAAATGGCCCTTACAAACTATTTCACCTATTGGCTTATATCTAATTTATTCTTTAGAGGGGAAGAGCTACCCCCAGAATGGAAAACTGCATATATCAGCAGTCTATACAAGAACAAAGGCGATAGAAAGGATTGTACGAATTACCGAAGGCTTAGTGTAACAAATTCATTTTGTAGGTTGCACGGAAAGATAATTAAAGCCGAATTGAAGATTGTTGGGAAGATGCTGAAAATCAGAGTGGCTTTCGTACTGGTCGTTCTTGTAAAGACAATGTGCTCTGTCTAAAACAAACAATAGAAAACCGTTTGGAACACAATATGGAGACACATTTGGTATTTATTGACCTACAAAAAGCGTATGATAGTGTCCCATTAGCCAAGTTGTGACACGTGCTAGAAGATAAGAGAATTTCACCGATTTACATTTATGCCGTGAGGTAGTTAGATGAAGATATGACTAGTTCAATAAAGGTTGGACAAAGAGTGACAAAGGGGATAAAGGTGACCAAATGACTTCTCCAAGGCTGCTGCGTTGCATCTACACTCTTTAAATATTATTTGGAGGGGGTTTTAGACACCTGGAAAAAAATGTGAACCTATGGGCATTCCAATTGGAGATCATAAATTATACAGCTTGCATTTTGCGGATGACCAAGTAATACTTGCAGAAGATCAGGATGATATACATTACATGATACGCAAAATAGACGAAGAATACACCAAATGGTGTTTATCAATCAACCCATCAAAAACAGAGTATGTAATGGTGGGAGGTGAAAGAAGAAATTTAAAACTAAGAGACACACAAATCGAAAATACTGACAGTTATAAATATCTCGGTGTAAGCATTACAAATGATGGTCGGAACACAAACAAAATAGCAATTAGAATTAGGACAAGGATATTCAGCAATACGTCAACTAAATGGTATATTCTGGAAAAACCACATCACTCGGAACACAAAAATTAGAATATACAAAAGTATCATAGAAAGTATTGCTACACATAACTCAGAGCTTTGGATAATAAATAAAAAAGACGCCTTCAAAATAAAAGCAATGGAAATGAACTACTGGCGTAGTTGTTGCCAATTAACCAGAAAGGACAGAATAAGGAATGCTGACATCAGAGAGTGTATGGGCATAGACATCGACATCCTGGAAGCTATAGAATGCAAAAGGCTGAAATGGTAAGGTCATGTGGAAAAGATGAATGATCAACGATGGCCAAAGCGAATGCTACACAGTGGGTCTCCACTAACCGCAGGAGAAGGGGTAGACCAAGAACGCTCCTTAGTAGACCAAGAAAATCGTGGAGAGAAGAAGTAAACTGTGCAATGGAAGGTAGAGGTCTACCACCACATAATTGGAAAGACCGCAAGCGTTGGAAGCTAGGATGCAAGAAACGGCGACAGCCGTAACAAACTCATTGTTATATATATATATATATATATATATATATATATATATATAAATGTAACAATATACAATATAATATATATTTTTTTTAAATATCTTGAATGTTTCGATTTCTAGAGAGTGTGTTTTAAAAAATGGTTTAATTCAAGTTGAGGTCTCCATAATCCAAGGAGTACCAATGTTTGTTGGTTGGGATTTGTTGGTTTGGGTCTCCGTAATCCGGCAGACCTAACATTAACAGTTGGTTATATTATAAATTATAAGTTCGCGGTTTTGCGTTGTGTGGTAGGATTTCCCGCGACTTTCGGCGAAACTTTGGGGAGCCGAGTTTCGACTTCTCCTTAGCCTGGGGGACCAGTTCCTCGTCGGAGCAACCTGCAGTTTGGAGGCCCATCTTCGGTGATGTATTAGAGTCTGCGATTTTCGGCGAGGCCGCGGGAGCCAAGTTTTGGGCCTCTCTTTAGCCTGGGGGGCCAGTTCCTCGCCGGATCAGCACGCTAGAGCGTGGACGCCCGCCTTCGTCTGTACTGCGGTGGATCACTTGTTCGTCTTTGGGAGACGGCCACGCGTGTTTGCGCGCGTGAGTGATCAATTACAAACAGATATTTATCATTGAGGCCTCTTATTTATGATAAATTGATCGATTAAACTTTAGTGTAATTAGAATTTTCTTTTATTAATAACAAACGGTTACACATCGTTTCATAGTGTCTCAGATTCGCACCCGAGCGACCTGGTTTTGTAGTTCATCCAAATAAGAAAGCTTTTTATCAGTTATTTAAGTGCCAAAGGGAGATAAAAATTCACAAAAATGTTTTTGACGTTTTTTTGATTCATCTAGTCAAGAGTCAAAAGGGCACTACGAACCAACCCCTTACCAAAGGGGTAGTTTAAATCCCCGGAGTACCGACGTAAAGTGAGGGGGGTTGGAAGGCGGGGGAGGTAGGGAAGGGTGGAGTGTAGAGGAAGTGTGGGGGCTTGTGGGAGGGGGAAAGTGTGGAAGTGACCACTCAGGCTGCCATTTTGTGGTCCTAAAATTCCAGGGGAAAAATCTGGGGGCCCATTGTGAACCCGAAGGAAGAGCCGGGGACCTGGGAGAAGAGTCTAAAGACAGGGTGGGGAAGAACCCTGCGGACTCCGGGAACTGTTTGCTTTTTAATGTGACTCTTATAAACTTATAACATACCTCTCGACTTCACAGCTCCCTATGCCACTGTACGATAGATAGCGCCAGGTTGTCGATGCTGAAAAATTTTGGCGCGAAGAGCTCTTTCCTCCACGGATTTTTGTGTTCCGTACTTCAGACACTGTCAAGAATTTTTTGGCGAGAAGCTGCCAAACTTAGGAGCCAATTCACCTTTTGGAGTGAACAAACCTAGAGTAGCATTCAGGGGCCCCCGGAAGGAGGAGGAGCCCTACAAGGGGATCTTGCTGGAGGGAGCCCTGCCCCGGTCGAACGAAAAACATACCAACGAAATAAGACACAAAAACTAAAACAATCTACACCAATAATTGCGACTATAGGCAGATGTAACAAATGATCAAATAGAAGTCATGCGACACTGTGGTGTAAGAATTTGAAAATATTACCATAACTACAACAAACCAATTTATTCATGCCTCTAGGGTGATTGATTGAAATTAGGAATGGCACTTGCCAAATGTAATTTTCACAAGTACATAAAGGAAATATGTCATGGAAAAAATGTTGAAAATATAGTTTCAAGATCGAAAGACAACATCTCTTCTTAGACACATAATAGTTATTTATTATACAAGCGGATAAAATTAACGTTTAACGAGCGATATGTTTAAACGCGCGCGCGGCGCAGCCGCAAGCGCGTTAATATCGCGAGTTGAACGTTCATTGTATCCGCGAGTGTATTACAACGTTTTATTCAATTTTCTCATATATAAACTGACGTTTAGCGGAGTAAGTCCAATTTTGAAGAGAAAATTTGACAGATGACAACTTCAGTGCCGCAACCTTGACAACGACGAAAACAATTTTAAACATATAAAACGTCATTTTATTCGGCAAAATTAAATAAATAACTATTAATCCGCTGCCTAAATAAACAAAATAAACAATCACTTTATAGGTTCGATTTGACGTCAATAAACGTCAGTTTATATGGCAAAATTGAATAAAGTTTGTAACGTTATTTTTTTGAGAAGAGGCATGAATCGACAACTGCAGCCCGGTGATTAGAAATTATTTAAGATCCTTTGATATGCAACCAACTTAGCTCTTTACTTAGCAACTCCACTTAACTTTATACTCACCCATTTTATGCAATTCACCTCCCCGGGAGCCAGAATAACATGTTGATATAGCTCGTTTGCCCCTAAGACCAACAGGAGTCAGGTAGGGAATGTAAATGTAAATTATAACCTCTAACAGGCCACATGTAATTGAATATCAGGGATAGGGCCGGTGTAACAAGACCGGTGTCGCAAGGGATAGGGTATCATGTTGTCCCTCATTAAGGGTTAAGTCATTAGTTTCGTCTCCCTTCCTTTGTGAACAGATTTTTGGCTCATGAGAGGTTATGTGAGAGAACTAGCTTAAACACGAATAACGTCAGATAAGGCTCCGGGAGAATAGATAGTGATACAAGAACGAACTTATCTTAGCTAAGATTGTGTGGACTATGTAGAGAACAGATAATCTAGTTAATTGATTATTAATTGATAATAATTGAATTCAGAATTGAATTCGGCATCCCCGAAAACCCCCGAGTAACGATTTTTGGTTGATTTTCATGGACGCTGCAATTTCCCCGCAAATCACCCCCCGGGCACCCCCGCAGAGCCACCCCCGAGCGCCCCATGGTAATTTTAATGCCAGAATTGAATTCGGCATCCCCGAAAACCCACTAGTAACGATTTTAGAGCGATTTTTCAGAGTTTTCAGTCGTTCTTATAATGTTGCAAATAATTATCAAATTGCAAAATGCATTTCTTGCACCAGAATGCATTTTCCGAAAAATGGCATAATCAGATGATATAGACTTTTTTCCTGGGAGCTTTCTGAACACAATGCAGAAAACCGCATCTCGATATCTGCTGTCCCTAAAAATTTATTTATTTCGGTCGATTTTGATCTAAATGTCCTGGACTAGATAGACATTTTGATATGTTGTTCGAATTCTAAGGTGAGTCCCCACATGAACGTAGTAACATGCTGTTTCCACCGGACCTCGCGATGCATAGTTTTTTTCCCGACTTTAGGCTAATGAGGCCACGCACTACGCACTACAATTCGCCGGGGGGAGCAAGACCTGCAAGGCCCCGCTCGGCTAGGACGATGTTGTGGTCCAAAGTGGGATGGTAAGCGATGTCATCCTATGTAGGGATATTACTCCTCTCAGTCAGGAGGTGTGCAAGTTAGGTTAGTAATAGCCGGCTAATGTCGACACGGCTGTCTCTCACCTGAGCCCTATGCCCCCATCCTTGCCAAGGCCAGATTAGGGGTTCGGGCTCAGGGCGCTACCCAGCTGCTCATGGTCGATGTCTTGTTGTCGGGATAGGGACGTTTCGCCCCCGCCGTTTCGCCCCCACCGTTTCGCCCCCGCCTTTTTACCCCCGCCGTTTTGCACCAAGCACCGTTTCGCCCCTCACCGTTTCACCCCATGTGAAAATTGTAAAAAACACAATTGTGTAGCTTGCCATTATGCTAGACCCCCACATTACTAAAAATATACACAATAGTTGTACCCAAAAACAAAGTATGTAGGATTTTGTTGGTTTGTTGCTCTAACATTCAACAATTAATTTTGTGAAAAATTTCATGTTTAATAATATTTCTATCCAACATAAATGATAAATACGTAGGTATAAATGAAAGCATCCACAAAAATATTTCCCATTTAAAAAACAAACGGATTAGTTTTGTGCTCGTTTTTTTTTTCAAAAAAGGCGATAATAAACAAGGAACTACGAAAATAATAAATTTAGGATTTGTTGCTAACTTTAAATAGTAAAAATTGAATAGAAATTTTGCTACTTTGCATGTTATACCCAAATATGAATTTGTCCATATAATGAGAATGATTTATTTTCTCATATAGACAAATATTTTAATGCACAAAACTTACTATGAATTTTTAAATTTCACTAAATAGCTATATTTATATATTATTAGTATTTTTAATAAGGTCAACTGTATCCCTTCTTTCTTAGAACCAGGTTTGCAAAGAGATTAGTTAGAGGATAAGGATGATGGCCAATGGTTATTGACATAGGCCACTGACAAATCGGTTTATTTCATAGGAAAAACATGCCTTTTAATGATTATTACGCGTAAATGATAATGAAGAATTTCGTCGAATTTCAGGAGACACAGGTCCTCTTCTAGTCTATTGTTCGTTTCTTCAGGTATATATAAGCTTATAAGATACTTACAAGCTATCAGTATAGTTAAGTACCCGAAAGGTGTGATATCGAAATGAGTTTTGTACTTTCGAAATGTGGTTGTAAAAGTTAGTCAACCAAGAACATTTTATTTATGTGTTTTCAAAAAAAACTAGTGATACTGCGAGGAGAATGCACTGGTAGAGTGTGGACTATTAGAGATACTTCAAATATTGCAAAGATTGTATCCCAACATACCCATGCAGCACAGGCAGCAAGGCCAAAGGCTCTTCAGCTTCTTTCAAAACTTAAAACTAGATCCCAGAACAGCCAGGAGAGTCCGCAACAAATATTGGCAACAGTTTTGGAAAATGCCCACTCAAACATTTCATCTTTGCTCCCTAATAAGGTCTCTCGTCGGAAAGTAATTAAAAGAAAGCGGCAAGAGGGCAATATTCCTCGTACACCAAATTCTGGAGAAAATTTGATTATCCCTCATGTAAGTAAAATGTCTGTATAACAGTTACATAACAAATTAAAATAGTTACCGTACAATTTCTGAAATTTGCACAAAATACCTATTTCAGTTTGTACACATGTAGAATATCCGTGTAGCCACGTAATTTTAAATTGTGTTTTGTAGGAATTTCAACAAATAGAAACGAACGGACATATCGAACAAATTTTACTTTATGACTCCGGACTTCCACAACGAATGTTGATATTTTCAACTCAAGAAAATTTAAATGCACTTGCCAAAAGTGAACACTGGTTTGCTGATGGTTCGTTTAGTACCTCACCTGCTCTTTTTCAACAATTATATACAATACATGTAAGCCAATTTAATAAAGTATTGCCAGTGGTATATGCTCTAATTTCAAACAAAACACAAGCTACATACAGAAAGCTGCTTCAAGAAATTAAAAATCTTCGACCTGGCCTTCAACCGAGACGAATTCTGACCGACTTTGAACAAGCAGCCTTATCAGCATTCCAAGAGGAATTTCCTGGGATACAGCCTGAAGGTTGCTTTTTTCATTTATGTGAGAGTATTTACCGCCGAGTTCAGAGAGAAGGTTTGCAGGTTAGTATCAAGAGTCATATCTGTAAATGATATTTTCTTCCATCTTCTCTAAATTTACTATTTTTTATTAACACGGATTTTCTTTCTTATTAATAGGCGATGTATCATCAAAACCATTTTGCTTTATGGATACGAAAACTAGCGGCCTTGGCATTTGTTCCTGTGGAATTCGTAGGCAACCAATTTGATGCTTTAATCGAAAATGAAAATTTTCCCGTGGAGGCACAGCCTATTGCAGATTATTTTGAAGACCATTACATAGGACGCCGGAATAGGAGACAGCGAAGAGTTCCACGATTTCCGTTGAAATTTTGGAATGTGTACGAAAGAACTCTAAGGGATGGGATGAGCACCGCACCAATAACTGCGTGGAAGGATGGCACAGGGAATTCCAAAGCACATGCGGAAATTTAATTCCGAACATATTTCTATTCATTAATGCCATTAAAAAACAATCACTTATCCGTTTTGAAATAAGTCGATTATTAAAGGGTGAGCGGCCCACTATAAATAAGAAATACCAACGTGTTTCTATAAGAGTTAAAAATATTGTTGAAATGTATGATAACATTGATAACATTGAAATTATTGATTATTTGGGTGGAATTTCTCATAATTTTGAATTTTAAAATTTCTTGTAAGCAATAGTTTAATTCAGCGGTCAATAAAATGTCTAACTATTGTTTTGTTTATTTTCCGGTGCGAAACGGTCTGGGGCGAAACGACCTAGGGGTGAAACGTCCAGGGGCGAAACGGCGGAGACGAACGTACCAGAACCCTTGTTGTCCTGTCGTTTCCCTGGTCCTTGCCAAGATCCTGGTCGGGGGTACCCTGGAGATATATCCTTCCCCGAGCGATGTTCTTTGTTCCTTCTACGTTCCATGCATCTCGCCCCATTCCGGTGCACATTTATCTTGCCGGTAAAGTAGTATACCTGTTTTTTACAGTCTCGGATCCAGTGACCAGTAGAGCCACATTTCTTGCACGCATCTGTATGTATGGTCTCTTCCTCCGTGCACTCGTCCGCCGTGTGTGTAAGACTCCAGGACTTGCTGCATCTGGTCAGATTCGTCCTTGGTCTTACGCGGCACCAAGTTCACCCCACCAGGACTCTCTTCCGAGTTTTCAGCTGGGGGGCCCGATCCAAGTGTATCTTGACAGTCACCGCATGCCAGTGACGCCCAAGGGGCCTCAGCTCTCCAACCTCGACTTCGCAGTCCTTGCCTATGATGGTGTGCATCGCATCGGTGACTTCTCCCCTCGTTGCCGAGGAGTCGAGGTCGTATACGTGGCAAATTTTCGGCCTAGGTATTGGTGTCCTCATCCGAATTCCCAAGTCCGCCTCTGCCACAGCTTTTTCCAGCATCTCCCTATTGGCGTCCGCCTCCAACTCTATGAGGGACTCGGTCCCCGGTAAATTTTATTCACCACCTCAGGGTTCTTGATATTTCCTTTTTGGGTCTTTGCGATCTCGGAGTGTGACCTTCCCTCGGAACTGGCTATCAATGCGGGTCTCTTCTCCCTGTTACGTTTTCCTAGGTCCTTTGGCCTCTTCTTTATCTGTGTGCATCAGAATTTCTGTTCGCCACGTATCACGGGAGAGTACATATTCTAAGCATTTTCTAACGCTGGTCTCGTATTCGATTCCCTCGCAGACTACGTGTAATTTCTCAGAACGTTTAGTCATGCTCCTTAGTCGCACGCATGCCTCAATCAGTTCTACCAGGTTTAGTGGACTTCTCACCAGAATGGAAAAAATGTTTCGGACATGCTCGTAAATATAATCGTCGTCCTTGACCATTTCGGTCTCAAATGTATTCCTTATAATGGTCATTCCCGTGCGACTGACCCTGGCGTTGATCTGGGTCATTTCCAAATCTCCCAATCCGCGCCAGGTCCTTCCCGCTATATCTATAGTTACTGGGTCGAAGAAATCGACCACCTCTTCCGCTATGACTAGGGTATCATCCGTTGTGTGCTTTTCTAATTTCGTTTTCTTATAAGCTTCGGTTGTCCAGATTTTGGAGATAAACTCTTAAGTTTCCTTAGGAGTCCGCAATTTGATAGCGTACGCTTGCACCTCTTCAAACGAGTCTACGCCATCCGGCTCCCCCGTCTGGGTGACCGCATCGCGCAGCGTCCGGCTTCTTGTCCGAGTCTCGGTGCCTAATCTCGCAGGTCCAATACCTGTTGCACCTGAAGTGTCGTTCTTCAGTGCGGCCGCGGCAATTTGGGTGGCGGCGTTACGTTTTCCCACGAAGTCATGTTTGTCTCTAGTTGCGCTATCAGCGGTCCCCGGTTCGGCAACCTTTTACCTGCTAGGGAGCATCTCCCTAAGAACCTCTTCCTCCGTTTGCTTGGTCATTAAGATTTCAGCCCGTTTCAGTATTCGTTGCATATTACGTTGGGCTGAGCATAAAATAAGTTTAGTATGTGCGCGCACTCTAGTTGTCAGGAGGTGTGCAGTGACCACCTTACAGATTTTCGAAGTACTTTCCGCCAAATTCAGTATATCGTCCTACTCCTCTCCGTATTGCGGGAACATTCTCTTCCGCGTCAGCGGGTCCATGTTCCCCCCTGTTATCGGGGACTCTTCCTCAGGGCCCTTCCCTTCATTTGAGCCGGTTCTATAGGTGCAGTAAGTTCTACCAGGGATATGGAATTCCTCAGTACCCTGACTTACACAGTAAACCCGTCCCGGATTCATTTATTTTCTCCTCCTTAGAATATTCAGCGTCCGTCTCGTGTCCTAATTCCGAAGCCTTATCGTCTCGTAATTCATCCTTCGTCTCCTTGCCCCCCCCCCCCCGTATCCGCGGGGCGGCTCCCCCTGGTTGCCCAGGGGGAGGAGGGATTCCCGGATGCGGTCCGGACCCCGTGGGGATCCCATTGGCGGGCTTTTTGGAAGACATCATAAGTACTCTTGTGTTTGCTTTTCAACTCAGATTTCCGTGGCTTGGCAGCCTGTCTGCAAGCTTACCAATCGTCCCAACTACGCCGATTAGAGAAACAAATCCCAGAACGCCGAAAGAGTCGACATAAGTCGAAAACCCAAAACGCCTCCCCGCATCTAATGCCGAGGGCCCTTCCCACAGGGGTTTTCGCCATATCTTCAGGGCCCCCGACGATACGAGGAGGTGAGCCACTCCTTAGCCCCGGAAGCAGGCAATGTGCCGGGCCTGTGGGTTACAGCACCCCACCAACTGTGAGGTCTCGTGGCTTCTAGGGAGGGTCGCGATGCAGACTGGGGATCCACTGTAGGTTGCTATATGAGCCTACCAGGGACACGGTTCGGGACGAAATATCTGTAAGGCGGAGTTATAGTTATAGTAATGAGGCGGTTAGATAAAAGGGGACGCTGCCGAACGGAGAGTAGCCATAAATGGCGGAACATGTTCGACTGCCTGAACTGAGCGGCCGTGCACAGAGTATAAATAAACAACTGTGAGATATAAGTTAATTAATATGTGTTAGTTCTTAATGGATAACAGAGTAGTTAAGACACTTCGTGTAGTGTAAGATACTTGGAACCCGAAAATCGATAAAAATGATTAAATATCAATCATGCGACATTATTGTGTCAGAATTTGAAATGTTACCATAATGACAACAAAATAATTTATTTATGCGTCCAGCATCATTGAAATTATGAATGACAAAATTGCCACATTTAGTTTTCACAAGTAAATAAAGAAAATATATCATGGAATGAATTAAAAAAAAGTTATTTAAAATTAAAGCTATTTTCATCTAAGCGTATTGAATAGTATCGCTTCTTAACAGACTGAAAATTTAACCTTTAGTCCCTAAGTGAGGACCTAAGAAACAATATATGGCATTTTGGTACTAAGCTTATCGCTGAGAGGTTAGAGGTTTGCAAGAAATTTGTCCAAATGTAGATTTTTCATCAGTTTATATAATAAGCAAAGTATTATATACTGACTCGTTATAATAGAGAAACTTGCAAGGATGCAGGCCCTGAAATTAATAGATTTTTGTAAATTACCACACTTTCAGCAAATTTCTAATTTTCTTCTTCAATAGGTCTATAATCTTATAATTATTACAGCAAATGCATAGTATTAATTAATAATCAATAACTTCCACACGTGAATCCTGATAAAACTCTACATAGAGTATGAGAAATGAATAAAAAGATCAGATATGGGCATATCAGTGTTTAAAAAGAAATCTTAGAGCTGTTAACAAAAGTATTCGGAAACCATCAAGTCGATAAAGATATAAACTAAGGGTAATGACAAAATGTGAATTGCGCTAGACTCTGAAAAATGGAAAAGACACATAGACCAGAACGATGTCCTGCATACTTAATAATAACGATGATGATAATTAGGATAATGACTGCTTAATAGCCACAAATTATTGCTCCGAAATGGATATCACAATTAGCAATTATAATTGAAACTGACATGTAATTTATATCAAACGATTTGGAATTACCTTCGAGTTTAATACTTTTCAAAAATATTTTCCACCCATCGATGTCAAAACCGCTTAGTTTTCGTCGTGAGGTGCAACGATGGAAGGTATTTTCAAGAACATGAGAAGAAAATATAACGACATCTTGAATATTTTAGATGTATTTAGTTTAAACCGTAAGTGGGCCCTGGATATGTACTACCCATTGACTCGAACTACTTATTTTACGCTGTTATTAACTGTGGGAGTTAATTTATGTATAATATTTTATGAAACCTGGATATCCGACGAGAGACTCAGTCTCAGCTTGTCGCACTTTTCCATACTTAGTGCAGTAAGTAATTTTGATAGTAAAGTAGTAAAAGAAACAGAATAAAATTTTATCTCCTGTTTCGATTTTGACGTTTCGTTAGTAATGACAAAATCTCTTTAAAGAAAAGTTAATATCAAAATTATGTTTCAGATTCTGACCAGTCAAATAATAGTTAAAATATTTGGAGAACACTGTGTGAAAATTGTTGATGTACTGGATGAAATAAGGTGGCCAATATATTCTGCCGGAAAATCGACACAGCGTGATATACTGAAGGTTGCTAAGGAGTACAATATTATTTTGGGTTTTGGAACGTTTTGGGGACTTACGGCGTACATCATATATATTTACGAGATTCATTATGAGTTAAACTATATATTCCTACTAAGACCGTATGTACCTTATTTAATGTTACAAATTTTTTGTGCCATTTATTATATGTCAATTTTGTCTGGAGGCGCTCACTTCCTGATAGCGGCGAACGGTTATGTGTATTTTCAAGGCCACATAAAAAGTCAGCTCCTCATGGTTAATCAATTACTAGAACAAATTGAGAATGATGTAGAAACCATTAATTATGAGTTATATCACCGACAGATTAATCAACGGTTGAGGAAGTGTATTAAACATCATCAAAACGTTTTCAGGTAAGTTATGTGATTTTAAAAGGTATTTACACGTTTATTAATTTGGAAGGGATTTGCTAATTGCTACAGAAATCTTAATACAAATATCAAAAAGGTATATTAATGGAATACATTAACATGGTTACAAGTGAAACGTAGATGGCGGGAGTTGTTCGTATAAAATGATGAGTCAAGAACTGATAATAAATTGTGAAAAATTACTAACGTGTAAGCAATAGGCTTCTAAAAATGATTATATTACTCCACATCTCCTCTATTAAGTTAGTAAATCCAAATGACTGGATTGTAAATGAGAAACTGTTTATTAAGTCACGTTTTAATCCAGGTAATCTGAAATATTTATATTTTTATTACTTTCCAATCGTTAGTTAATGTTTAACTTTTGACCGTTTGAATCTCACAAACTATTCTTATAGAACACGTTATTCAAGACTTAAATTGATCTGAAGAATTATCCCGCGAAATTTATATATAGAGTATGTTATAAATCTCTGTATTTTTTAGGTTATTTGTATCAGTCCGACAAGTCTTCGGTCGTAGTACCTTTTTCCTAGCACCTATAACTTCAATATCACTAGCGACAATTTTCTACATGTTCCTTGTGGTAAGAATAATATTTTTGATAAAATTTTTGTCATATCATACTTTCTCTATTGACAGTTACCTACTTCACTTGGTCCTGGTGCATATCTAGCGTGCGGCCTTGGATACACAATACTTTTTTTACATATTGGACAATCGGTAGTTGATGAAGTGAGATATGGAACTTTAATAAAATAATAATTTAACCCTTTTTTCTGATAAAATAATAAATTTGATCGACCACTCAAAGTAGATTGCCTGCCCATTTTTTTTTTACTTTTAGTCTCTTCAGACAGCTTCATCAGCAGCTCTTACCCACTGGTATAAATGGAATCGTACAAATAGATTACTCTTATTGAATCTACTTGTAAGAGCACAGAATCCGATGATAATATTAATAGGAAGTTTAGCTGTAACGTATGAACTATTTATTAAAGTACGTAATATGAATACTTGTAAAAGTAGATAATGCTTTTTGATGTCTTTATTTTAGATTCTGAAAACAGCATATTCCTTCTGTTGTGTCCTATATTCTATTCAGAATAGATAAGAAACCTGGTAATTAAATTTATTTCAATATAATATCAAAAATGTTTTTCACCATTTATACTTTGTTTAAACTGTTAAGGCATTATTAAAACGTATTTGAGGTAGTATTTACTATCAAGATCAAAACGATAGTGTTGCGCAAAATGGCATCGCATATTGTTTGTACACTGATAACTCTTCTATTCGTATTAAAATTCTTTCAATATTAGTCGGTAGACGTTTATTATTGATTATTTTAATCCTTTTAGAAACGAGACGAATAGTTTAATATATTGTTTCTGTGTAAGGCACTATAATGTAATTTCGAGCTGTGTTAGGACGCGGGCGCCAATTCGTCAGTTTATGGACCTCAGGTAAAAGGTCTTTCTAAATAAGATGGTACAATTCGTCAGGAGATCCTCCCAATCATAAACCAATTCGTCAAGAAAGATAGGTTGATTCGTCAGGGAAAAATCCACTATAGGGAGGTATTAAAGGATGTTCTTAGGAGCGGCCTCCTGCTTCAAAACTTCCGGAAAGCTACGTGAACGTCATGTGATATGCTCGAAAGTACGTTGGAAACGCGAGGGGGCAAGGATTAAACACGTACTTCGACGTACTTCTAAGAAGTTATTGTGATTTATTTCCAAAACTACAGTAATTTATATCGGCTGACGAATTGTATTATCACAAAGGGTTGCTTTAAATCTGCCCGAATTTTTCGCTGACGAATTGTTGGGTCTAATTTTATGGCTTACTGGGACGGCTGACGAATTGTAATACACCCGTGTTACGCACTCTTATATTGCATATATTTTATAGGGTATAACAGTTATTTACTGTTCTAGATTGTAGTCGAGCGTCAATGGAAGTTGCCACTTCATACTTTATAATCGTGAACTCACATAAATTCAATTATATGTACTATTATTGTTATTAAACTTTTTAAATTCGGAATTATTGATTTAGTTGTTGAGAATTTCTGCGCATAGATATATAAAATGAGATGGTAAATGTACAGTAAGTAAATGAAGTGCAAAGAGTTTGCTAGAGACTTACCTTACCTACTGTATCCGAAACTATTGCGACAAAACAAATATGGCGGTTCGAGAGTTTCTGCTCCTGAAAAATGAATCGCAGAAAGCGCGAGGATAAATATATAGCGAAATAAAATAAATTTTAGGTGTTTGTAACTAATGGAAGCTAAATTAGTTACGAACAATATTATTGAAGTGTAACCTACGAAGACGTTATAATCGGTGCCAGATGTGTGGGAATATTTTGTGAAATAAATTAAGAAAATGAAAAAAGTACGCCACTTAAAGGTAACCGTTTTAAAGTGCAATTTAGAAGATCAAGAAGAAGACTTGGTATTATGGGGCCGAAAATGAATCTTCTAAAATGCTTGGAGTACTACCGAATGAACAATGGAGAGGATCCTGAAACTTTCGGTATGAGTAAGACGGTGAACGTTTCCCGCAAGGAAGACAATCTACACAGTGGCTTAGACGAAGGACACACAGATCTCCACAGCGATGTAGCGTGTTCATTTTCCTGTCGAACTGAGAGCTACAGGCGCTCCGTAAGCTCCGTCTCCGTTGGCTCTCTCTTTTTCCGCCGGCCGTGTATCGATGTGGACGTTCCGAATCCATGTGCTGTTCGACACTAAACTTGCGTTCATCGGCTCCGTTTGAGCAGCTTGTGTAAATGAAAACGCTCAGTTCGTTCCGCAAAGGCGTTATCTTCAGGCTCCGACGTTCATTTTCGACGTTACCGTATCCGCCGTATTCACGTGTGATACATAACCTTCCCTCGTCGAGGTAAGATTCCTTGATTAATGGTTCCTTTTTCTTATATGAGACGATCTCTTTCATCTGGGGTTTTTCTTCCGGGGAGCTACATTCGTAGGTGGAAGGCTACTCATCACAGATACGTTCCTGCCGAAGCCCACTGCTCTCATCGAACTCTGCCGTCCCGTTGGCGTCTACTGTTCTCTCTGGACATTACCGTTCCCGCAATCGTCTCGTTGAGAGCCGCTGCTCTCGCTGGATGTTACCGTTCCCGTTATCACTCCTATCGAAGGACTACGATCCATATCGAGGGTTATCGTTCCCGTCGAACCCAGGATACTTCCAAATACTGTAACCAGGTCGTATTATTTTGCTTTTGTTTTGTGTTTCTTAATTTCACAGAGTTAGGAGTGCCGCTGTGTTTATTTCATGTTATTCATGCTAAATCGTAATTCACCATTTATTAAATTAGGAGTACTGCCGTGTTTTTGACCCATAATAAGTGTAATTCACCGTTCATGTAATATTGCTCCGTTACTCCGAACCGATACATTCTATTAAACCGAACACACAGGCACTATTGTTGTTTTATTGACTGGTCCAGCGCACAACACTACCGTTCCTAGTGGTTATGCTAGGTGGCGCCCAATATTTCTTATTCAGTACCGTTACGATAAGAATTTCTGATTCCGACGCACGACCCTAATGCTCTCCAGACGAACAGCTGCCGTAAGCTATGTGTAGGTAAGTGAACCTTCGCTACAGCGAATTAAGGAACCGTAGACGACAAAATAGAGGATCCTAATAAAAAAGTGGGGAATCTCCAATGGCCAACTCGGCTCGAGCTCGAAATCCTCGGAAAGAAACCCCGGGAGAAAATTGACGGAAAAATCAGAAACTTTGATGATGAAATTGTGAGTCAGTCCCCGTTGTGAGTCACCGAGTGAAACCCTCAATCTATAGCAGGTGTGAGTGTGAATGGAGTTTTGATTAACAACATCAGATATGCTGACGATACAGTAATAATAGCAGATAGTTTGACGGATTTGGAGAGAGTTATGAACAAGATATCAAGTTGTAGTGAAAAGTACGGACTTTCTCTCAATGTCAAAAAACAAAGTTTATGAAAATTTGTAAGAACAATACCATAAATGAAAACTTATTGGTTGGAGGTCAACAAATCGAAAGAGTGAAAAGATACACTTACCTGGGAACACTTATTACAGAAAGTAATGAATATACCGCAGAAATAAAGAGCAGAATCGAAAAAGCTCGTACTAACTTTATAGGAATGAAAAAAGTTCTGTGTAGTAAAGATCTGACATTAGGCCTCAGATTGCGTTTGACAAAATGCTATGTACACAATGTGCTTTATTATGGGGTAGAAGCATGGACGCTAAATGCAGATGCAATGAGACGACTCAACTCTTTCGAAATGTGGACTTATCGAAGAATTTTGAGAATCGCGTGGACGGATCGTATCACAAATATTGAAGTGTTAAGAAGAATCGGTAAAGAAAAAGAAGTTGAACGTACGATCAAAGAGAGAAAGTTGCAATACCTGGGGCACATAATGCGAGGCGAAAAGTACTGCATCTTACGAGTGATAATGCAGGGGAAGATAGAAGGCAGAAGAAGCATAGGAAGAAGACGAATATCATGGCTGAAAAATCTGAGAGAATGGTTTGGATGCAGCTCAAATCATCTTTTTAGAACCGCTGCCTCAAAAGTCAGGATAGCCATGATGGTTGCCGACATCCGCCGCGGATATGGCACTTAAAGAAGAAGAAGGAGGTAACCAGGATCGAGGCAGTCCCTACTACGAGCCATCGAGTGAAGCCGCCAAACTTCGACGGGGATATCCCCTGGGAGAACTACCTCCAGCAGTTCGAGGCAGCGGCGAATGCCAACAACTGGGCGCCAAGGGACAAGGCAGTGGCTCTTGACGGTCGCTCTCCGGGAAAGCGCCCTCGACGTGCTGCAGAAAGTATAATAACAGTAGTAAAAATAAAAAAATCACCAAAACATGCTACAACAAAGAAGAAAACTACTAGAAGGAAACAAACGAAACACAAGAGAATTTGAAGAGCCTAATAAAAATATACGGAAACAGATAAAGGAAGATATTGAAAAAAATCAGGAAGACAACGTAAAAGGCTAAAATCAATAAAAACAACATTAGGAAAAAAGAAAGTTATTGCGATGAAAAACCAATAAGGCCAATTATAAACAGATAGGATCCAATTAACAAAAATCATACAACAATATTGTAACGAAAAGGCTTGCCGTAAAGCAACATCAACAACAAAGTTACATCTTGAGCTGCCCATGTTCGACCAATTAATTATTGTCCGTAGAAACCCAGAACCGCCGGGAATATACTGCAAGAACCGAGGCGTTTCGATGCGATAAGGATTCTTCGAAACAGAGAACCTTCTATTAAACTATCGAGAATCTTCGAGAAACGCTGTGTTAGACATATAAGGGAAACGCCAGGCCCAAGGCAGTTATAAATCGACCAGTGTTCGAGCCTGAGCCCATTGTATGTATGTATGTATGCATGTATACATGTATGCATGTATGCATGTATGTATGTATGTATGTATGTATGTATGTATGTATGTATGCATGTATGCATGTATGTATGTATGTATGTATGTATGTATGTATGTATGTATGTATGTATGTATGTATGTATGTATGTATGTATGTATGTATGTATGTATGTATGTATGTATGTATGTATGTATGTATGTATGTATGTATGTATGTATACATGTATGCATGTATGCATGTATGCATGTATGTATGTATGTATGTATGTATGTATGTATGTATGTATGTATGTATGTATGTATGTATGTATGTATGCATGTATGCATGTATGCATGTATGTATGTATGTATGTATGCACGCATGTATGCATGTATGTATGTATGCATGTATGTATGTATGCATGTATGCATGTATGCATGTATGCATGTATGTATGTATGCATGTATGCATGTATGTATGTATGTATGTATGTATGTATGTATGTATGTATGTATATATATATATATGTATGTATGTATGTATGTATGTATGTATGTATGTATGTATGTATGTATGTATGCATGTATGCATGTATGCATGTATGCATGTACGCATGTATGCATGTATGCATGTACGCATGTATGCATGTATGTATGTATGTATGCATGTATGCATGTATGTATGTATGTATGCATGTATGTACGTATGCATGTATGCATGTATGCATGTATGCATGTATGTATGTATGCATGTATGCATGTATGTATGTATGCATGTATGCATGTATGTATGTATGTATGTATGTATGTATGTATGTATGTATGTATGTATGTATGTATGTATGTATGTATGTATGTATGTATGTATGTATGCATGTATGCATGTATGCATGTATGCATGTATGTATGTATGCATGTATGCATGTATGCATGTATTCATGTAAGTATGTATGCATGGAGCCCGAGTTCGAGGCACACTCGCGACAAGAAATTTTTTTTAATTACAAAGTGCCAAAAGGGCACTAACAAAAATCGAAAAATTCAATTTTGTCTTTCTTACGCCCATCTGGCCGAATGCCAAAAGGGCTCTATTCATCATCAACCCCTAACAAAAGGGGTAGTTTAGGGGTAAGACACCCCTCCACTAAGCTTGACAGGTAGGAGCGTGACACCTGCACACCAGGTTAAGCTTGACAGGTAGGAGCGTGACACCTGCACGCCAGGTAAATGGCACAGGTAGGAGCGTGACACCTGCACGCCAGGTAAATGTCACCACTGGCACAACTGAGCACCCTCACATGGTATTGACACGTTCGCGTGACTCGGCAGAAACACTGCGTATCGCTTATCTCAATTAAAATTCGCCACTAATTAGTGCTTCTTGCAGACTAATTAGTGATTCTTGCAGACTAATTACAAGAAGCGTGACTCAGCAGAAATTACCCCCTCGCCTACGTTCGCGGTGGTCGCTTCGGAGGACCCATGCCATCCTCCATATCCACTCGTGAGGGTCCAAAAGTCAATTTGTCATCAGACCTCGTTAGTTATACTACTTTTATGAAAGTGTTTTTGGCTTGAGCTATACGGATTGTTATTTTACCATCCCAATCTCATATTTCATGCAAGGTGGCTCCTAAATATTTAAACTTTCCACCTCGTTCAATTTGCTGGTTATCAATTGAGATGAGTTCATTATTTCTATTGTGGCGACTTTCTATCATTAAATTAAGCATTGTTATTTAGTCCGTATCTCTTACCAGCTCCATTAATTTTATTAAATATTATTTGTCGATCTTGAATGTTGTCAGTTATAATCGCAAAATCGTCAGCATAACTGTGATTGTTATTAGGTGTTCCAATGATAATTATACCTCTTTCTTCGTTATCAAGGGCTTGTTGGAAAATCCTTTCTATACAGATATTAAATCGGAATGGAGAAAGAATATATCTTCCCCTAACTCCTTTCATGATTTTCATGGCGTCTGTGTATAGCGTGTTGTTAAGTTTGAGTTTAGCTTCTTGGATCTAGTATAGGTTCTGTATGAAGCGAATTTCTTCTTCATCATGGCCAATCTCTCAGTATAGGGAGTAAGAGATCATATCGTACGTTATCAAATACATTTTGCTAGTCCATAAAAATGGATGTAGGATGTAGTCGTCTTTTCTTTGGTCGTAGCATTTTTACATTAATAATTTCATAATAAGGACAGCCTGTCCTGGTATCCAGTCCGTCTTAGAAATAAACAGAGCTCCTCCTGATTGTTCTTCAGATTTTTTATAAATTATTTTATGAATTACTCGTAGTAGTGTTTTTAATACATGACTCATTAAACTGATTGACCAATTACAACTTAGAATTAAGTTTTTCGGTTTAGGTAGGAAAGTGGTTTTCAACCAGATAGTGGGTATAATGCCCGTATTCTAGATTTTGCTGAATAGTTTGCAGTGGAGGATTGAGAGATTCCTTCTGGAGAATCTGTATAGTAATTTGATGGGTTTCGATTATCTTCACATAAATTCTTAATTACATTTTCCCACTTTTGTTTAATTTCTCTGGTGTTTGTTATAATTTTTGATTTGTTTTTAGGGATATGAAAACTGTTGGTGTTTCTAAATCTTTTTCTGTTTCTGTTATTTCTTTTTCATTTTTTAATGGAAAGTAATTAATTCATGTTTGTTGTTGTAGTCCTCTGCTTCTTCAAACTGTTGTGTTAACCATTCATATTTGGCATGTTTAATGTCTTGTTTTATTTTCCGTTGTATTAAATATGTTATCGGTCATCCAAATTTTCTGTTTTCTGTCTTCTCATGTCCAAATAGTTTCTCTGTTACCTCTTGAATGTAATTTTTAATATGTTGCCAGAAGTGCACTAACTTTGTTCTTCTACATTGTTCCTAGAAGAGCGTGTTTCCAATTCTGACATCAATTCTTCTTTTCTTATATAACATAATAACAAAATTTAAAGAAAACTCAATTAGCCAAACATATCCCCGAATTCATTGAATGCTTCCAAACTTACAAGAATTTGTTCACACAAAAACACACACACACACACACACACACACACACACACACACACACACACATACATACACACACACACACACACATACACACACACACACACACACACACACACACACACACACACACACACACACACACACACACACACACACACACACACACACACACACACACACACACACCACACGCACGCACACACATCTAATCTAAACTAATTATGATTGTGGATTACTTCTTGCAAAAACCCAAAACATCCAAACAATATATACTACACTGCTCGATTTTGCTTCTCTAATATCTAATAAATTTTCATTTTTCGCTACATAAAATTCAAATAAAATGATTTTAATGCAAGAAAACTATAGAATGAACTCTTCGCTGTCGTATTTACCTACTACGCAGTTTAGATGGAAATAACCCAATTGAACCCAGAACCCTGCAGACTCTGGGAACAGTTTCCTTCTTAATGGGACTCTCATAACGTACCTCTCGACTTCTCCGCTCCCTACTTCACTGTACAATAGATTTCAGACACTGTCAAGACTTTTTGTGTTCCATGCTTTGCCAAGAAGCTGTCAAATGTTGGAGCAACTCACCTTTGGCGCAAACGACCTTAGAGTAGCATCCAGAGGCCCCCGCAATGGGGAGGAGCCCTGCCACGGCCGCGGCTGCCGGGCTCCACCGCGATCGTACCGGTTTTGCAAAGTGAGGTTATGTCCGGAATTTTGTCACCAATCCCGCCCGGTATATCTACTAACGAACGAATAAGACAAGTTTACAGAGGCTATAACAAACACGAACGTAAAACATACCAATGAAATAAGGCACAAAAACTAGAAAAATCTACACAAATAATTACGAATAAAGGCAAATGAGATGTAACAAATGATCAAATAGAAATCATGCGACATTGTTCTGTAATAATTCGAAAATGTTACCATAACTACAACAAAACAATTTATTCATGCTTCCAGGATGATTGATTAAAATTACGAATGACTCACTTGCCACATGTAATTTTCACAAGTAAATAATGGAAATATGTCTTGGAACAAATGTGAAAAATATAGTTTCAAGTTGGAAAGACAACATATTTCAATAGAGGTATAGTCCAGTAAACGAAGGGGAAAACCTAGCAAAAATTAGTTACCATTTTCATTTGCTATTTAGTGGGTGGTATTTGGCACCACCTTTAAAATGACCCAAAGTTTACATAAAAATATTGTGCGGCAGGGGGGGAAAATGGCCCCCAAAGACACAGAAAATCGGTTTTCTGCGAATATCTCCCAAAATATGGCAGGTGAAGATTTTTTGCTTAGATGTAAATTGAAGATCAGTTAATTCTCTACAAAAATGGTTCTTATGATTTTTTTCGAAAATTTGACCGTTTTCGAGATAAACGGGTCCAAGCGCACCCAGAATATTCACTTGTTTTGTTGTATGCCGGAGAGCACAGTCCGTGCATTTACACATGAGCGGGCGGACAAATTATTCAATAACTTTGTTGAAAATGCGAATTTTGTCATTATTTAAAGTTCCCCTGGAAGGAAAAATCTACCGCTACGATATCCTTTGACTCAAGTCACGTTTTTAATCTTTGGCCGTATCGAAAAAAAGAGCCAAATATTGTTTTTCCGTGCATTTTTAGCCTGCAAGGAAATTGTTCCTATTTTTTTTGTATTATACTAATTTGCTTCAAATTTTCTTGATTATGGGTCCTCGGAAGGTCCTTTGTCATCTGTGAAATTTGGATAATCTAATTTTCTTGCATTTTGATTAAAACTTTGTTGAATCTCAATTTTTTGCTGTTTTTGGAGTGTGGTGAAATTTTGTAAACAACCACCAATAAAAAATTCATACATGATCGGATTGGTCTCTTAGACATATGATTTGAAGGCCGAGAAGATCTACTTTACGGTTGTATAATTAGTTTTTTTCGCAAAATCGTCGATTTTTCAATAAATTCGAAAAACGCGTACTCAAGAAAAAAGTGCACTTTTTCCTTTTATGGCTTGTTTCTCCCTGCTCTTCATTTCTGACATTTTAACACCTTGACTAGTGTAAAGGATGATTTCTCACCTTTCCATTAATGTATATAAAGTCATCTCATTTGTACGTGGGGAGAAACCCGAGTCTTTAAATATAATGCTATAATTTCATTACTGTCATTTTTTCCGTCGTTCGTCGCGTGTGTGCTGTTTTGCGGTACTGGTGTCGTCTGCTACAGTCCATGCGGTCACGGTAACATTTCGTTGTTTAATGTTTGGGTATATTAAATGCGTTGGTTTTCTTTTTTATATTGGTCTTATTTTTATATTCATTATATATATATATATATATAAATAATTAAAAGTATATATATATATATATATATATATATATATATATATATATATATATATATATAAAGTGGCTCGGAAACGAACTGTCACCAGAAAAATGGGGATGGAAACGTATAGGGGAGATACTCATGCCGGTCCAAACCACTAGATCCAACGGTTCCGGAACTCTTAAAGATAATTTTTTGTCAATAAGAAAGAATGTAAGGGAACGTGTTCATGCAAGAAAGCAGGGCCACCATGCTCATCTATTTGTGGTTCATGTGAGTCCCGCCAGTGTTCCAATTATAAAAACAGCCAAGATATAATGTTATCCGAAGAGGTAGAAATAGAGGAAACTCTAGAACCGAGTGAAATAAGAGGAGAAATAGAGGGAGAAGTAGAGCCCGAAGGAGTTGTTGGCGAGGACGATGTTGATGACCGAGAATTATCATTAGACTCATGTGACGGGGACTGGTGATTTACATGTTTATGTCATAACTTTAATATGCTTTTATATAATTTTCTATAATAAATGAAATTTAAAGAAACTTTATAACTCTTTATTCCAAAAGCCTCGATCCGGATGGTAAAAAAAAAAGTTGCAACATTTTGCCGAGAATCTGCAAGAAATTGTTGGTGAGTATTATGAGAAAATATTCTTAACTCTTTGGAGATTATAGTTTTCGTTAGGAAAAACCTCATGTACTTCAGTACTTTGCCACATGTGCAAAACTGATTGAGTTCCGGGTCAATTGGTGGGGTCCATCCTGCTGTGATTAATCTTATGGTCTGCTTTCCTAATAGGTAGGTATAGCTTGAGCCGTTGAGCCCTTATCTCCGAGAAAAACAAGACGCTCGGAAACATGAAAATCCTTAAAAATTATATGGTTTACGGCGTTTTTCATTTATGTCTCCGAGGATTTAGCCAGTGGATAGAATGTGGAGGCGCCATCTACAATTGGTTTTCACAGTCCAAAACATTGAAAATAATGTATTTCTAACACCCCCCATCTCAAATTTAGTAAAAAAACTTGCATATTTTATGAGTCTCAAAATTTTGGATTTTTCAACCCGACTTTTTGCAAAAAATATTAATGTTGCGAAAAAAATCATAAGTACCATTTTTGTAGAGAATTAACTGGTCTTTAATTTTTATTTGAACGAAAAATCTCCAAGTGCCATATTTTGGGAGATATTCGCAGAAAACCGATTTTCTGTGTTTTTTGGGGCCATCCCCCCCCCTGTCGCACAATATTTTTATGTAAACTTTGGGTCATTTTAAAGTGGGTGCTAAATGCCACCCATTAAATGGCAAATAAAAATGGTAACTAATTTTTAATAGGTTCGCCATTTTTTCCCCTTCATTTACTGGGCTAGTATAAAATTATTTAAAATTGAAGCTACTTTCATCTAAGCCAATTGAATATTAACGCTTCCTAAGAGACTGAAAAATTAAATTTTAGGCCTCAGTTAAGGGCCTAAGAAGCATTGTATGACATTTTGGTATTAAACTTTTCATTTTAGAAATTGCAAGTAATGTCGCCACATGTAAATTTTCCATCAATTTATATAATAAGGGAAGTATTACCTACTGACTCGTTACAATGAAATACTAGCAAGGATCCAACCAGAAGGTCCTGAGAGTAATAAAACTCTTTGTAAGTTACCAAACTTTCGGCAAATTTCTTTTCTCTAATAGGTATAAAATCTTTAAATTATCACAACAAATGTGTAGTATTATATAATATTTGAAAATTTCCTCACGTAAATTCTGATAAAACACTTCAGCTCTATGAAGTGAGTATAAGAAGTGAATAAAAAGTTATAAATGGGGATATCAATCTCTAAAAGATTACTATATTCTTTTTCCCAACAAGATATACGCATATTAATGAGATGCCCGTCAAGGTAATAGGCGTACAAGTAACAATATCATTTAGGATAACGGAGTACCAATAATTACGGTATTTTTCGTTGAAATAAGTTTATTTATGAGTAGGGTTAATATTAACGAGAATTATTTCGACTAATATGGGTACGCGGGCAATTGTTACAAGGTACCCCGTTTCTTGGAAAAATACATATAGATTGAAAACGCGAAACGACACTGACATCTCAATATTCGCTCGTCGGATCTCTGACACCACTAAATAGTGTGACCCTTCTGAATTATACAAAAACAAGTAAAAATGCAGGTAGACTGCTTAAGATAATGGCGAATTCTTTTTCCGGTACTTGAAATAACCCTCTATTGACGACGAGCCTATGCTCGTCGATGCGTCTATCTTGTTGGAAAAATGGTATAGGAAAGAAGACTTAGAGCCGTTGAAAGAAGTATTCAGAAACCGATAAAGGTAAGTGAACAAAGATACAAATTAAAGGCAATGACAAAAAACTTATTATGACAAGTCTCTGAATGGAAAACACACTCGAAAAAACTATGTCCTTAATGCTTGATTATTACGATGATGATAACTATGATAATGACTACTTAATAGCCACAGATTATTGCTCCGAAATGGATATCGCAATTAGCAAGTATATTAATTGAAACTGAAATGTGATTGATATCAAACGACTTGGAATTACCTTTCAATCTAATACCTTTCAAAAATATTTTCCACCCATCGGTGTTAAAACTGCTTAGTTTTCGTCGTGAGGTGCAACGATGGAAGGTATTTTAAAGAACATGAGAAGAAAATATAGTGATATCTTGAATATTTTAGATTTATTTAGTTTAAACCGTATTTGGGTCCTGGATATATACTATTTATTGACTCGAACTAATTATTTCACGCTGTTATTAACCGTGGGAGTAACTATATGTATAATAATTTATGAAACCTGGATTTCGGACGAGAAACTCAGAGTCAGCTTGGCGCACTTTTCCATACTTTTTGCAGTAAGTAATTTTGGTAGTAAAGTAGTGAAATAACAGAATCAAATTTTATCTCCTGTTTCGATTTTGACGTTTCGTTAGTAATGACGAAGTCTCTTTAAAGATAAGTTAGTATGAAAATTTTGTTTCAGGGTCTGATGGGTCAAATGGTAGTCAAAATATTTGGAGAGCAATGGGTGAAACTTGTTAAAGTACTGGATGAAGTAAGGTGGCCAATATATGCTGCCGGAAAAACGACACAACGTGATATACTTAAGGTTGCCAAGAAGTACAAAATTCTTGGGATTTTTGGTACATTTTGTGGTTTTACGGCATACTTTCTGTATCTATTCGAGATTCGCTATGTGTTGAATTATATATTCCTATTAAGACCATATGTGCCACATTTAGTGTTACAAATTGTTTGTTTCATTTATTATATCTCTATTATGTCTGGATGCGTTCATTTCATGATAGCGGCGAACGCTTTCGTGTATTTTCAAGGTCACATACAGACTCAGCTTCTCATGATTAATCAGCTACTAGAACAAATTGAGGAAGATGTAGAAACCATTAATTATGAGTTATATCACCGACAGATTAATCACCGGTTAAGGAAGTGTATCAAACATCATCAATGCATTTTCAGGTGAGTTAGCTGATTTAAAAAAGTATTTACACGTTTATTAATTTGGACGGGATTTGCCAATTGCAACAGAAATCATGATACAAACATCAAAAAGATATACACAGTAATTGGATACAATAACACGGATACATGTTAAATGTAGATCGCGGGAGTTGTTGGTATATAATAATTAAGTACTTACTAATTATAAGTTTGTAGCGTTTTGACTGTTAGAAAATCACTAAACAGTAAGCGATGTGACGTAAATAATTTATGTACTACACTAGCACTTATTGTATAATTTATATTTCACATTTATTTATTTATTTTATTTATTTATTTATATTTCATATTTTATATATTTTTCGCGCCAGGCGGCTCCAGTACGATCGTTCGATGTTTTCACTGTTTGTTGCTCTCGGTTCATATTCTCCTGTTTATGTTTATCTTACGGCAAGCCTTCCGTTACAAATTGTTAAAAATCCCTAACTTCATAGCGGTATCCTGTTTTTACTGTTGCTAGGGGCATTCCCTGTTTGCCAAACCTCATTCAGTGAACAAAGAGAGCCAGCCGTTGCCTCACCTCATGGGGCTCGGGGTGTCTTTTCCCTGTTGGTCGTTTGTTTATGCAAAATGCAAATTCTGGCTACTCTTTCTTTTGTCATCCTGTTCACAAGTTCTGTCCATTTTTTTCTTTAATTATTTACTCCATGTTATTACCTCCTGGGTATTACATCCTTCTCTTATAGAGTTGTTTGTTTGCCTATCTCGCAGATTTACATGTAATATTGATCCCATTATGTTCATTTCCATTGCTTTAATTTTTTTTTACACACCTTCACTATTGCGTTAGTGGTTTACTAACCTTAAAGTTTTGATCATAAAAGTGAAACTGTTTAATTAAGTTACATTTTGAAACCTGGGAAATGTGAAATATTTTTATCTTTATTACTTTAAAGTCGTCAGTTGAATTTTATCTTTGGCACATTAAATCTCACAAACTTATCCATATAGAACACGCGTCTCAAGACTAAAAACACTATAAAAGTCTGCGTCGGACCGACGGTGGAAGTGAAACTTCTTTGGCCATATACACACACAAGCGCGCGCGCGCGCTCATCGACAGGATATATAAATGAAATATAAAAGATAATTTTTTTTGCTGCCGCAACCTTGCACCGGTCCGCTCGAGTCTGCAGACAGTCTCGGCTCAGGTGATCTCCCACCTGCTGGCAGTTGTAACATCAAACGATTTCGATTGTCCTGCTCCGGGGAAGTGCTACAGACGCCATAACCACTCGCTTGTAGCTCTGCCGGCAATCCAGCAATAATGCAGGAGACAGCATTTCGCTGGTAACACCGACTCTCCCGCCAACTTCGCCTGGTAGTAGGTGCTCATTGTCTCGCTGGCCAACTTTTCCCATCTCATCATCCCGTGGAAATCTCGTTGCGTAAGGAACGACGTCACCTAACATGGCTCGCCACTTTGCCCATGGTCGATCATAGTTGTCGAGATACTGATGCCAGAGCTTCGAAATCCCTGCTAACCGCGCCTGTAACAAAGTTCTCTTCTCTAAATCTGTCCAGTCGTAGATCGCCCCCAAGTTGATCAATCTTGGAGAGCCATCGCGGTGTCCACACTGCTCTCCGGGCTGCTGGGGTCGACAACTTCCATCATCTTCATCGCCAAAGACGGTCGAAGTCGAGCACTCGCCTGCTCCACTCCGGATTCCTCGCTGCGGCTCGATCCGACAGTTGCTGTCTGCCCCGACACATTCAGAGCAACAATGGTCGCTTGTTGCCTCGCCACTTCCACTATCTATTGCTGGAGTCCTCCCACGACCGCCTTCACGGTGGTTTCCACAGATTCGCGCGTACGCCGCCTCGAGCCCGTTCGTCTTGTGTTCGAGAATTACCACCCATTCGCCGCGGAACCAGTCTCCGTGCGCGGTGGGCTTTGATCTCTCCCGGTGTCTCCATGTTCTCATCTGAGGTGAAGTGAGGCACGACGCGTCCTCATTTTTCTCTATGTCCATGTCACGTAATTAAACAATACAGCTTACCGTTTTTTCGCCGCTCGAAGTTATTGTTTCTCGCCGTTTGAGGTTAGGTCAGGTGTCAGCTGTCCGACAGTCTAGACGCTCTCCGGTGTTGCCACGTTGACCTCTTTGGTAGCACATGTAAACGATTTGGCGATCGGCTCGGTTCGCGAGCGCGATGGAAGAAGTACATTTTACGCGCATTCTGTCAACACGGCTTTGTCCTCGGATTACTTATCACGCGTGCCGCGGTTTTCGACCAACACCCCATCCCAATATATACAACGTCCGCAAAGCAGTTTCACTTCAAAAATGATTTGAAACTTGCGATATTGCATATAAATTATGCTAAATCCCGGTATTTTTTAGGTTATTTGTATCAGTCCGAAACATCTTTGGTCGTTGTATCTTCTTCCTAGTCCCCGTAGCTTCAGTAATGCTAGCGGCGATTTTCTACATTTTCCTTGTGGTAAGAATAACATCTTTTCTAATATTTTTGGCATATTATGCGTTCTCTATTTACAGTCACCTACTTCGCTTTCTCCCGGTGCTTATTTAATGGGCTCTTTTGGAACTATGATAGTTTTTATACATATTGGACAAGCGGTAGTTGATGAAGTAAGATTTGAAACTTTATTAATCTAACGATTCAAAATTTTTGGATCCTTTTTTTCATTTTCAGTCTCTTCAAACAGCTTCAGCAACAGCTCTTACCGACTGGTATAAATGGAATCGTACAAACAGATTACTTTTACTGAATCTACTAGTTAACTCACAAAATCCCATGATGATATTTATGGGGAGCTTAGCTATAAGATATGAATTATTTATTCAGGTACGTAATATGAATACTTGTAAAAGCAGTTAACACTTTTTATTTCTTTATTTTAGATTTTAAAACCAGCATATTCTTTCTGTTGTGTCCTATATTCTATTTATAATAGATAAGAAACGTGGTAAATAAATTTATTTCACTAAACTATTAAAAGTGCTTTTCAACGTTTGTGCTTATTTTAAACATTTTATGGCATTATTCAAACGTGTTGCAGGTAGCATTAAGTATCTAGGTTAAAATGAAATTCTTACACAACATTGAACAATCATAACTCTTGTGTTCCTATTAAAAATCTTTCCATATTAGTTGGTAGACGTTTATTTTTCATTAAATTAATTCTTTTAGAAACGAGACGAATGGTTTAATATATTTTATTTAATTTTGCCATATACACTGACGTTTATTGACGTCAAATCGAACCTATAAAGTCATTGTTTATTTTGTTTATTTAGGCTGCGGATTAAAATGTTTTAATACGCTGTCTATTCAATTTTGCCGTATAAAGTGACGCTTTATATGTTTAAAATTGTTTTCGTCGTTGTCAAGGTTGCAGCACTGAAGTTGTCATCTGTCAAATTTTCTCTTCAAAATTGGACTTACTCCTCTAAACGCCAGTTTATATATAGCAAAATTGAATAAAAAGTTGTAATACACTCGCGGATACAATGAACGTTTAACTTGCGGCCGCGCGCTCGTTCAAACATATCGCTCGTTAAACGTTCATTTTATCCGCTTGTATAATAAATGACTATTTTCTGTGTAAGGCGCTATTATCCAACTTTTGGTTGTGTTACGCAGTCTTATATTGGAAATGTTTTATGGGGTATGTGAATTATTTATTATTATTAATTGTAGTCGAGCGTTAGTCGAAAATATTCTTTTTGTTGTGTCCTATATTCTCTTCATAGTAGATAAGACACGTGGCCTTTAAATATATTTCATTACACTATCAAAAACTATTCTCCACGTTTGTGCTTATAACTGCTAACGCATTATTGGAACGTATTTGAGGTAGTATTTATTATCAAGATAAAAATGATAATGTTGCACAAAATGACATCGCATAGGGTTTGAACAATCATAACTCTTCTATTCATATTAAAAATCTTTTAATAGTAGTAGGTAGACGTTTATTTTCGATTAACTTAATCCTTTTAGGAACGAGACGAATAGTTTAATGTTTTTTTTTGTAAGGCACTATAATCCAACTTTGGGCTGTGTTACGCAGTCTTATGTTGGAAATGTTTTATAGGGTTTATGAATTATTTATTGTTCTTAATTTTAGTCGAGCGTGAGTGGGATTCTTTACTTACTGCTTCATAATTGTAAGCTCCCATGTGTTTAACCATATATATTATTATTGTTAATAAACTTTGTAAATTCCAAAGCATTGGTTTAGTTGTTTAAAATGTCTGCGCATAGATTCTGTGACGCGAAATATAAACATCAGTGTGAAGCGTGCTCTTTCTTATGTGACGAAGTCTGCGCATTTCAAGGGAGACCGATTCGCTAAACGATCCTTCCGCGTAATCGGCTTATCGGAGAATTCAGTAGAGAGCGACCATAAAAACTCTCTCCTCGAATGGTCGCGAACGTCCAATTAGAGAAAGAACAACCCGGAAGCTTCTCGAAAAACATTATTAGAGTATATAAATTACAAGGCAATTCAGTAGCAGGCAGAGTAGACCAGGAGCCGTCGTGAGTGAAAAAGTGCGATAAGCCGACTAGAGATATTTGTATACAAATAAATTAGCGCGTTAAGTGTGTAACATGTATTAATTAGTTAAGGAATAGGCTAAATTAATTAAGTGTTAATAAGTGTAATAAATAGAATGAACGTTACAATACATAAAATGAAATGGTAAATGAAGAGTAAATAAATGAAATGTAAATAGTTTGCTAGATACTGTATCCGAAAGTATCTATCAAACAAATTCGGCAAATCGAAAGGTTCTGCTCTTAAGAAACGAATCGCCTTTCTGCGTAAAGACGCTCTGTGACTCGTCGAGCTCATTCCGGATCCTTCCCTCTAGAAACCAAGCCCAGAGACACTATAAACGGGACGCAAAGAATAAAGAAGAGTCGTATACGGACGTGAATTTGGGACATGTTTTAGAGTTTACCGGGGATTCTAGGCGAGGCTACACCTGATCATTTATTCTCCCAGTTGGTGCACGTTCACTTGTCTTTGTTTTGAAAAGAGTTTTAGCGCTACTCCTCAACCACAAATGTTTCAGGAAATGGTAAGGAATGAATCGGCAACCCATTAATTAACAAATCAGGCGAATTTAGCATGTTTATGCCAGAAGAAGATCAACTGCTGGAGATAGTAAATGACGGCGGAGTTAACTTGGAGATAGCAGCTCTGGGGAGCACTGCACTAAAAAATGACACGGGACGTTACCAAGCCAGCGAAAATTAGAAGAAGCAATAGCTGACTCCTGAAAAGAAGAGATTGAGCGGGACACCTCGTCGTTACCCAAGTATTGTTGTGTTTAACGAGGGAAATTCTGGGAGTGTTAGTGAGGTACAAAATCGATACGGGAAATGCGAGATTTACGCAGAACTTGGTAAGAGAATTCTCCTCAAAAACGTATCTCATTTAATGCGTTAATGTAATCGCAGTAGAAACGATGTTTGACGAGCACCTATCAAATTTGGAGTTAATTTCAAAACGGAGAACCTGACGCTCAAACTGAAGGAGTGTCTCCTACTGCAGACAAGGTTTAGTCTTCGTTGTGAAATGAAATGCTAAAGGATAAAAACAAAAAACAAAAAAGAATGGATTACACTAGATATATTAAATCTTATGGAAGAACGACGAAAACACAGGAACAAAGATTATGATCAGTACACACAAATACATCGTGTAATTCAAAAGAGTCAAAAAGGCAAAGGAATTATGGCTTCAGGAATCCTGCAAAGAAATTTAACAAGACAGCAACCTTACAGCAAGCAAAGACAAGAAAAACTTTCGGATCAGATGAAATATCGGCTCAATTGGTAAAATTGCTCGAAATCGAGAGTATATCGATCCTAACTTGACCAGAACAGCCAAGTCTACCGAAATGGAAAATTACCCAGCGACTGGCAGAGAGCAATGTTCGTCGCCCTAAGCAATAATACCAAAGCCAAGAGATGTAGTGATTTCTGACTGATCAGTTTGATGAGCCACGTTTTACAATTCCTTTTAAAGACTGTTAAACAGAATATATGATAAATGAGTACAAAAAATTGGTAAAGAACAATTCGAATCTCCCAACGCACCGGGCACACGGAAAGCAGGGTTTTCTATGAGTGTGATTACAAAGAGCTGCGAAGCTCGCAAGGATATTAATATGTGCTTTATCGACTTCGAGAAAAACATTTGATCGGGTCAAACACACGGAGCTTTTCCAATTTTTAAAACCGTTTAACGAGGATAAATACGACGTGCGTCTTTTAATAAATCTATACTATCACAAGAATAACTAACATTCAGAAGACCAACAGAAAGAGAAGTCCGATACGGTCCTCAATGTCCCTGCACGCACGTGCTTTGGTATCTGCCGATTTGTGCCGTACACACACGTTCCTCCAAGTTGCTCCAAAGTCCGACCGACAACCTACCAGATTATCGGACTTCTCTTTCTGTCGGTCTTCTGATTGTTAGTTATTCTTGTGATACTATAATCAAACTAACTGCTGCTGTCAAGGTCGATGAAGGAGGTACAAAAGAAATACCAAAAACACGTGGGGTTATAGAGGGGTGCGTCCTGTGACCCATACAACGGTAGACTTGACAATATTCTCTCTATTCGCCGAATATTTTTTATGAAGCCTTATACGGTAGGGCAGAAGGGATAAAATAGACGACGAGATCATAAAAACCATAAGGTATGCCGATGATACCGCCAATATTGCAGAAAATATGGAAGACTTGCGAACAGTGCTGGTTAGAATATATGAGCCTAGTCGTAGATGGGGTATTAATATTCTTTTTCTTCTTTATGTGCCATGTCCGGTCGCCCGAACGCTAGCGATTACTGCAGAGAGCGCGTCTCTATCTTCTGCAACCCTGAACAGGTCAACAGCGTTCCCGATGCCTGTCCATTCCCTGATGTTTCTCAGCCAAGAGATTTGCCTTCGTCCAACACCCCGCTTGCCTTCTATTTCTCCTTTCATAATCAACTGGAGAAGATGATACTTTTCTCCGCGCAGGATTTGGCAAGGTAAGCAATTTTGCGACATTTTACTGTGACCATTATTTGTCTCTCTACCCTGGCTCGTCTCAATACTTCTTCATTGGACAGCAGATCAGTCCACGAAACTCGCAGCATCCTGCGATGAATCCACATTTCAAATGCTTCTAGCCGATTCATTGAGCTAACCTTTAAGATCCAGCATTCCACCCCATACATAAGAACAGACCAAATAAAACACTTCACCATTCGCTGGCGCAATTTAAGGTTCATGTTATCGCCACAAAAAAGTGTTCTCATTCGTTGGAAAGTTGTTCTTGCCATTTCTATCCGACATTTTATCTCAACTTCGGGGTCCAAGGTGTCCGTTAATATACTACCCAGATATTTAAACTGGCTGACACGTTCTATCACCTTCCCCTCAAGATTTAGCTGTTCATTCTCATAGTTATTTTTGCCCCCCACTGATTTTGTTTAATAATTGTTGCAAACCATCCACGGTATCGCTCAAGATCACAGTGTCATCTGCATATCTAATGGTATTTAGCAGCACGCAGTTTATTTTGATTCCGTACTCCGCCTCTTCCAAGGCTTCTTTAAAGATTTTATCGGAGTAAAGATTAAACAACAGCGGTGAAAGAATACAGCCCTGTCGTACACCTCTTTGAATTTTCACACCAGCTGTAGTCAGCCTACCGACTCGAGCTTCAGCTGTTTGTCCCCAATATAGATTTTCGATTATACGGATGTCCTTATCATCCAATTGGATTTCCCTCAACATACTAATCAATTTAGAGTGGCGCACCCTGTCGAAAGCCTTTTTATAGTCTATGAAACAAGCAAAAACATCTTTGCGTTGGTCACGGCACTTCTGGAGAAGGACATTCATTCCGAACAGAGCTTCGCGGGTTCCAAAGGCGTTCCTGAACCCCATTTGAGCATCATCAAGGTCGAATTCGCATTTTTTGCGGATTCTGGCATGGTCGATTCGGGGGAAAGTTTTTAGCAGGTGGCTCATTAAGTTAATTAGTCTGTAGTCACTGCATTTTTTTCGGCGGGGTACTTTAGGAATTGTAATAAAAGTTGACTTGAGCCAGTCCTTTGGGATTATGCCGGTATTATATATCACATTGAACAGACTTGTGATTATGCCTATATTCTTTTTCTCTATAAGTTTCAATACTTCCATGGGTATTTCGTCCGGGCCTGGAGCTTTTTTGTTCCTTCCAATGCGAATGGAGTGCAGTACCTCTTCGTCGAGTATATCCGGTCCCTCTTAGACCAAGAGCTGGGCACGAGATTTCAACATCATCAGTAATATGGAATTTGTAAACAGGAATAAATTCTATTACCATCAGTTATTAAAGTTCCGAGCAGGCGGACAGCTCACTGGTTGCTAAGGGTAGTTATAAGGGGTGAAAGTGATTAATTTTTAGGGGAAGTTTCGGCATCGATAATAAGCTTAAAAATCTATGTAATGATAGTTCTTACCATACATAAACTAAATTCCAAGCGGCGGACACATAAGTAGGGGTGCAAAGGGGGTGGGGGTAAGGGGGTGAAAACGCGAAGAGCTAGAGCCGAAATTTCAACGTCATCGTCATCAATAATATGGAATTCGTACACAGGAATAAACTCTATTACCATCAGTTCTTAAAGTTCCGAGCAGGCGGACAGCTTACTAGTTGCTAAGGGTAGTTATAAGGGGTGAAAGTGATTAATTTTTAGGGGAAGTTTCGGCATCGATAATAAGCTTAAAAATCTATGTAATGATAGTTCTTACCATACCTAAACTAAATTCCAAGCGGCGGACACATAAGTAGGTGCAAAGGGGGTGGCGGACAATAGTAAGGGGGTGAAAACGCGAAGAGCTAGAGCCGAAATTTCAACGTCATCGTCATCAATAATATGGAATTCGTACACAGGAATAAACTCTATTACCATCAGTTATTAAAGTTCCGAGCAGACGGACAGCTTACTGGTTGCTAAGGGTAGTTATAAGGGGTGAAAGTGATTAATTTGTAGGGGAAATTTCGGCATCGATAATAAGCTTAAAATTGTATGTCAAGATAGGTCTTACCATATCTAAACGAAATTCCAAGCGGCGGACACATAAGTAGGTGCAAAGGGGGTGGCGGACAATGGTAAAGAGGGTGAAAACGCGGAGAGCTAGAGCCGAAATTTCAACGTCACCGTCATCAGTAATATATCACCCACTCATGTGTCCGCCGCTTGGAATTTCGTTCATTTATGGTAAGATCTATCATTACATAAATTTTGAAGCATCTGATCGATGCTGAAATTTTCCCGAAAAATTAACAAATTTCACCCCTTATAACTACCCTCCGCAACGAGTAAGCTGTCCGCTTGCTCGGATCTTTAATAACTGATGGTAATAGAGTTTATTCCTGTGTACGAATTCCATATTACTGATGACGGTGACGTTGAAATTTCGGCTCTAGCTCTCCGCGTTTTCACCCCCTTACCATTGTCCGCCACCCCCTTTGCACCTACTTATGTGTCCGCCGCTTGGAATTTCGTTTAGATATGGTAAGACCTATCTTGACATACAATTTTAAGCTTATTATCGATGCCGAAATTTCCCCTACAAATTAATCACTTTCACTCCTTATAACTACCCTTAGCAACCAGTAAGCTGTCCGCCTGCTCGGAACTTTAATAACTGATGGTAATAGAGTTTATTCCTGTGTACGAATTCCATATTATTGATGACGATGACGTTGAAATTTCGGCTCTAGCTCTTCGCGTTTTCACCCCCTTACCCCCACCCCCTTTGCACCTACTTATGTGTCCGCCGCTTGGAATTTAGTTTAGGTATGGTAAGAACTATCATTACATAGATTTTTAAGCTTATTATCGATGCCGAAACTTCCCCTAAAAATTAATCACTTTCACCCCTTATAACTACCCTTAGCAACTAGTAAGCTGTCCGCCTGCTCGGAACTTTAAGAACTGATGGTAATAGAGTTTATTCCTGTGTACGAATTCCATATTATTGATGACGATGACGTTGAAATTTCGGCTCTAGCTCTTCGCGTTTTCACCCCCTTACCCCCACCCCCTTTGCACCCCTACTTATGTGTCCGCCGCTTGGAATTTAGTTTATGTATGGTAAGAACTATCATTACATAGATTTTTAAGCTTATTATCGATGCCGAAACTTCCCCTAAAAATTAATCACTTTCACCCCTTATAACTACCCTTAGCAACCAGTGAGCTGTCCGCCTGCTCGGAACTTTAATAACTGATGGTAATAGAATTTATTCCTGTTTACAAATTCCATATTACTGATGATGTTGAAATCTCGTGCCCAGCTCTTGGTCTATCTAGTGCGTTGTTGTTTTCTTGCAGGGGTGGTCTTTCGTCGCTAAAAAGATTTTCTATGTATTGCACCCATGTATTTTTAATTGTCTCCTCGTCTATAATGGGGTGGTTTAGCGAGTCTAATAAGACCACAGGGTATCGTTTTTTATAGGTTCCCGCTATTTCTTTGATTTTTTTGTGCATTTGAAAAACATCATGCTTGTCCTCCAGTTCCTCCAATTCTCTGCATCTCTCTCTCATCCAACATTCCTTTGCTTTCCTGATTTCTCCCTTTATAACTTTGTCGATTGTTTTATACTTGTCCCTGTTACCTTTCGCCAGCCTCCGTTCTTCCATCAAGCTTAAGATATTGTCGTTCATCCATCTTTTCTTTTTGATTCTGTTACGGGGTCGTAGATTCTCCCGGCATACCGCAGTTAAGGTATTCTTTAATTCTTCCCACAAGGATTGTACTTCCGATTGTTCTATCCGTGTAGCTAGTTCTGTGTTGAGTTGTTGACGTACTTGCTCTCTTACTTGCGGGTTTTCTAGGATTGATGTGTCTATTCGAGAGGTTCTTAGAGTGTTTCTGATTAACTTCAACTTAATTTCTATGTTTGCTACTAGTGGCACGTGGTCGGAGCCAATGTCTGCCCCGGGGTAAGTAGTTACACGTTTTACGCAATTTCTAAAACGTTTATTTATGGTGATGTAATCTATCTGATTTCTTATGGGTTCGTGATCTTCTTTTTCGGCGGGTGATATCCAAGTATAAAGGCGTCGTTTGGGTAGTTTAAACCACGTATTCGTGACCACCATTTCCTTTTCCTGACAGAATTCAAACAGTCTGTCCCCTCTTGCGTTGCTTGAGCCCAGACCGAAGTCGCCAACCAAGTCGGTTCGTCGGCCTTGCCCTATTTTGGCGTTAAAATCACCGATAATTAATGTAACCTCGCCTTTGCCGAGCTTCCTGAGGATTCTGTCAATCAGATCGTACAAAGCTTCGACCTCTTCATCATGTTGTCTCTCTGCTGTGGGGGCATATACTTGTATTACATTGATATTGAACGGTTGGCCTTGCAATTGAAGAAGCATTATCCGGTCCGTGATCGGTGAATAACTGCTGACGTATTTGTTGTAGGCGGCGGAGACAAATATTCCCACGCCGTTCCGATGATGACGGTCTTCAGGTGCACTACCAGAATAATAGAGAGTGCCATGTTCATTTTTGTTCATTCCTGAACCTGGCCAGCGTAGTTGGCTAATTCCCAGTATATGGATGTTAAGTCTTTGGGCTTCTTTAATGGTAGTATCTAGCTTGCCAGCGGCAAAAAGACTCCTGACATTCCAGGTTGCGAGACGTAGATGTGATTTTACTATGTTAAGCCGGGAGATTCTTCGCACCCCTTGCCCACTTAAGGGCTGCCCGGGACTGGGGGCCGTGTTTTTTTGTTTTCTCTCCATAGTAATATCCTGGGAATTTGTACACTGGGGTGGTTTCCCGTTGTCTTCCCCTGTATTGATTCAGCCGCTCCTGACATGGAGTCCGACGCTGTTGGTAACCGCCCACTCTGGGTCAGACGCTACCCTGGTTTGCTGCCGCCCACTCTGGGTCAGACGCCGCATCGTTGTGGACTATCTTAGCTTCACCTCTGTTACTTCGGAACCTTACCGGCAAGGGTAGCCCTACCAGTAGCTACGCAACCGCCGGCATCGCTTCCTGAACAATGAGGTTACTGAGCCCTCTCCCCCGCCAAGCCGATAGTCGCCGAGAGAGGGACTATCGCCCTCGACTATGGGAGGTATTAATATATATGTTACTAATACCGATAACAATCAATGGGCACAATATTGAGTTAGTATCGCATTTCAAAAAATATTTGGGAAACTGGCTAAATAAGGAAATTACATGGGAGGTAGTGGTATAAAAAGAGTGGAGAGTGGAGTGGCACGTAGAGCATTCCAAAAATGGAATATCACGCTCACCAATAGAAATCTTACAATAAAAACGTGGTTGAAAAACCATCGCCTTTACACATGGTACATCCTACTTTACGGATACGAAACGTAGACGCTAAAAATTGACATCACGACTAAAGCAGAGGACTTTGAAATGTGGTGTTACCGGAGAATCCTCAAAATATCTTGGACCACAAATACCAGTACCGAGGAAATTCTTAGACAACTTAATATAGATCGGCTGTATGTGGTACTGAATACTATATTTCCCAACTGATTATTCAAGAGAAAGTCGAGGAAAAAAGATGGATAGGCCGTGAAAGTCTGTCATGTTTAAGAAACATACGAAACTAGACCAGAAAGTTTGCTATCAAATGTAAACAAAAGAGAAGCCATATTGAGAGGCGATAGACACAGAATGCGAAAAGTATTCACGGGAACGGTATTTAAAGTTACGCTAAAGAATATTCACGTGAATTCCATTCGTCTTAACCTCATTCGTTTATCCTTGCCCTAACAAGCGATGCGAATTCACCAAAAGTAGCACGTAACGTAGTATTGTAATGATTTCAAAATATGTATCTTGAAAATTACCGATTTTCCCTACAGGAAAGTATCTCCTATGTCTTTTTTAGCCTTTTCCCAGTGTTGCCTGAAAATTTCTAAAAAAAATTCTTGGTCCCCCAAACTGAAATCTGCCCACTGTTAAACAAGTACCGTCATTTAAATATCTAGGTAGCATTATTAATGAGCACTGTGACCCCAAACAGAAAATAAGATAAAGAATAAAGTAACTGCTAATGTTTTTTTCTAAACATGAAACAATTCTTCCTCAGACCGGAACTTACACTGTGTCTCAGGATACGTATGGTACGGTGTTATATTTTTTCCGTGTTCAAATATCGAAAAGAAAATAGATGCCCTTGAATTGTATTTATACTGTGGGATGTTCCGCATGTCATGGTCCAATGAGTAACAAATAATGAAATCCTCAATATCATGAACAAAGATAAAGAACTACAGCGAACGATTAAAAATAGGAAAACCCTTTACTTAGGTCTCGTGGCCCAAAGAAGATAATTTAATCGTATATCTACTGATATCTTCACAGCAGCAGTTTTCAAGCTAATATTAGCCATATGGATAGCCAATCTCCGCCAGGAGATGGTACGTTAAGAAGAAGAAGATGAATCATTGTTTCCCGATCCAAGTATTTAATATTTGAAAGGATAACTCCTAAAACATCGATTTACACTTTCTTTAACTTTAGATTTGATAACTGCTAGGGGAATATTAAAGGTGAGACTTAAAACTGTTAGTAACATTTTTCTATCAAAATTACATGCATTCGTCATTACCAAGGCCATCGCAAAACTGAGTAAATTTTTAACCTGAAATCACCAGTATACAAATTATTATAGACTAATTGACACCGTTGTATGAAACAAAATAAAAAAGGTAATGCAGTTTAATAACTAACACAGATATTTTACCCATTTGCCATATATACCAAAGAAGCTGACAGACATTACCGACACAGTGTAACGACCAATATTGAAAAAAAATCGTTATATATATTTCAGTAATATGTTACAATTACGTTTTAACTACGAAACTGAAATTACTGATAATATTGATTCTTCCCAAAAATTAGGCAATGATTGAAAGTGATTTGAAATAAATAAATGAAAAAGATAATTACTGCATATTTATATTTGTGTATTAAATACTAATTTCAATATTGTTTTACCAAATGGTTGTAATAAACTATAATAAAAGTATATCGATTATCTACAAGCATTTATCACTCATTAAGCAAATAGTCGGTAATTAGGGTGGGAATAATTAAAATGTATGCAGTCTGTACGCATTAAAACATTTTAATGTGTAATAGCTGCCACAAGAAATAACAAAAAGTTTTGTACAACCTATGACTAAATCTTATATCTGACTTAAATCTATAGTGTAATGTGGATGACAAAAATCATTTCTGTAATTTTATTATAAATTCATTTCGAGACAAGAATGCAAAATTTGTACTTAAGATTTAATAAGAATTTAGATGGAGAAATTAAGATGATACCTTAAAAGATTAATAACTATTAAAACTTTTTTTATTTATTTTATTTAGATTTTTTTAAATTTATTCCAAAATAAAAAAAGTTGAATTGTATGTTTTATAAATGTAAATGTAAGTCATTGTAAAGTAATACATCGAGATGTCATAATCTGAATTAAATAATACTACTTAGATTTGACAGCGATGTCTGTTTTCTCACATCTTGGAGTACCTGATCGTAAATAATACTAATAAAATATAAATAGTGATATAGCTAATACTAAATAAATTAAAAATTATAAAACAACTCATGTCATGATTAATTCAGTCCGTCAGGTGTTTATACGTAAAGTGAAGGGAAACGTACTATACATTCTCTACTTGCAGAACTCCCTGCTTTTCCTTTATTTATTCTAAAAAATTATCATTTCAATTTATGTATCTAAGTGCAGACATGTTTTACGACTAAGCAATAGACGTGTAATAAAAGGTTTTATGATATCAATTATACATATTACTAAACAAATGGGTCATCATCATCATTATCGACCAGCCCTTATCGTCCACTGCTGGACATAGGCCTCCCTCATGGCTTGCCATCCTCGTCTATCTTGACCTGCCGGGATCCAGTTGTTTGCAACTCTTTTCAGGTCATCAGTCCAACGTGGTCTTCCTCTATTTCGCTTGTCTGTGCGTGGCCTCCATTCCAACTTCTTTGTCCACCTATCGTCACTCATTCTGGCAACGTGTCCTGCCCAACTCCATTTTAATGTGGTTATTCGTTCGACGATATCTTTCACACCGGTTTTTCGCCGCAGGTCCTGGTTTGTGACGTGGTCCCTCAAACTCAATCCAAGCAGTGACCTTTCCATTTTGCGTTGTGCTACTGTGAGTAGCACAACTCAACAAATGGGTGTTAACATGTAAATATGTGTTGCTTTGTTTCAATATTAACAAAATGACGAGTTTCACTAACACTTGACTACAATCTTTAATTGATTGAAACCTAACCTAACCTAAACCTCGTCAATCAATGCTATAAAATAGAACCACAACATATATTAACATAGTAGTATGAAGTTAGATCTATGTCTTGCAGAAAAATATATTGATCTGCATCACGTTTAAAAAAAATAACTTATGAGGAACGCCTACCCAATCTGAACGATTGTTAATATGAGCATGAGGCCATGAGGGTAATGATTTTACCACCCTAGCTCTCATTTGGGGGGTTGATACATGGGGAACATTTACAAAAATTCGAAAAAAAAATTTTAAAGCAAGATCTACAACGAAAACTTTTATCGGAAAATATTCGTCTTTACATAAAGTAGACTCCATTTCACATAAGAAGAACCGTGGGCTAGAGTTACGCGGAACGACATATTCCGTCGGCTATGTTCGGTTTCCATAGTTTAATGTAATTCGTGTATAAGCAGTGGCGGGAGGGTGAAGGTTTAGCGTAGGCGCGCTGGCGTGTTTTTCGGCATTGTCCCTTGTCGCCCGGCGTTCGCGTATCTAACGTAACGTAATGGTCGCTTATTTTATTATTATTACAGTTTTGTACGTTGTGCATTGTGTGTTTTGACTAAAGCGAAATGATTTAGATTAAATTATTCTTGTTGTTTACACAACATAGGCAACTAACAATACACGAATTAATATTATACCCTAATACGATTACTACTCGGACCGCTACTGTCCAGATGCCGATCGGGCGACTTCGGGACGGAGATGCGGCTTGCATGGAACTCAAGGCCACGGTTCTTCTTATGTGAAATGGAGTCTATCCCTCTGTAATAGTTTCAAGTTGAAAATCGAGGTGATGCAATAAATTTTCGGAGGTTCATAGGTGACTTACCTTAATTATTCGAATTACTCGAATAGAATTCGAACCCCCGAATGACGAATGACTAGTGCATCCCCTGATTTTCGAACTGATACGGGGGGATAGCGTAGATATGTATAATGGAATATTCTCAGAGAAAAAATTTCCTTGTGAAAATTGGTTTAGAAATTTTGAAAAAATTCCATACGTAAGAGTTCAAAATTTCTAAGTAAGTGTCTTATAAACCCCGATTGACTATTGAATCCCCTGATTTTCGACTTGAAACTGTTACATTGGGATAATTTGTGTATAAACGAATATTTCAAGATAAAAATTTTCGATGTAAAAATTGGTTTAGATACTTAAATAATTTTTTCCATACGAAACAGTAAGAAATTTCGAAGTACATCTGCTATGAGCCCCTGAATGACTATTGCATCCCCTGACTTCCGACTTGGAATTGTTTCAGTGGGATACTATATGCATAAATGGATATTTTTCGATAAAAAGTTTCTGTGTAAAAGTTGGTTGAGGAAGTTGAAATAGTTTTTTTATATTTTTTTTTAAATGTATCCCATATATCAACAAATCATGTCGGATACATTTGTTTAGTAATAAACAATCTCTCCGACAACGTTTTCTGCACAAATTTTGAGATTAAAAAGCAGCAGCTATTTTACCGGGCTAATACAGGATTTGTGGATGTGGCTATTTTCACACCCGTTATATGATGCTATTTTGTATATCAAATTGGTTTCACTTTAAAAATGCCATAAACGTTTAAGGTAAGTACAAACGGTGAAATGCTTTCTTGAGATTTTAGTCAAATTAATTTAGTGTCCACGTTCCTCAACGAACTATAAATTCGGTTTTTTTTTTCGACATTTTTAACGATTATAAATAGAATAAAGAACACAACAGACTGAATATGCTGTTTTGAAAATCTAAAATAAATGAATAATAAAATATTATCTACTTTTACAAGTATTCATATTACGTACCTGAATAAGTAACTCATATGTTACAGTTAAACTTGCCATGAACAGAATCATGGGATTTTGTGCGTTTACAATTAGATTCAGTAAAAGTAATCTGTTTGTACGATTCCATTTATACCAGTGGGCAAGAGCTGCTGATGAAGCAGTCTGAAGGGACTGAAAGTGAAAAAAAATGTGCAGGTCGCTTTGAATGGTCAATCAAAATTATTAAATTTATGAAAATAAAAGACTTAAATATTTAAAACTCACCTCGTCAACTACAGATTGTCCGATATGTATTAGACATACTGATGTTACAAAAGCGCACAATGCATATGCAACTGTATAAAATGAAGGTGACTGTAATTAGAGATCGTATAATGTGATAAATATTTCATCAAAAATGTTATTTCTCACCACAAGAAAAATGTAGAAAATTCCCGCTAGCGATAGTGAAGTTATAGGGACTAGGAGAAAGATACAACGACCACAGATGTTTCGGAATGATATAAATAACCTAAAAAAGTATACAGGGTTACACAGAATCTGTGTCATAAATTTCTATCATATTAAGTCTTAACTAATCTGTTCTATAATGCATAATTTGGGAGATACAAAGTTTCAAAGACGAAAAATAATTAGGAATTTTGAGTCAGTAAAGGAATAACTACTTTTGACTTCTTGTGTTTCTAAACGTTAATTAATAATAGGTTTTGGTATTCATAATCAAGTCATTACATTTAAACAAACTATTAATTAAAAGGCGAAAGTGTGCAGCAATGTAATAGTTTTCACAATTGCAATAATTAGGGGCTACGCATTTTTTACAACTTAATATTTTTATTTATGGGTTAGATTTTATTATGAGCAACTTCTACGATCTACATACATTTAATTTATAACCGTGTTATTGCATCCCTCATTTATGTTTGTAACTTAATTAAACGTTTCTAATATCAACTAACTTGCCTGAAAATGCTTTGATGATGTTTGATACATTTCCTCAACCGGTGATTAATCTGTCGGTGATATAACTCATAATTAATTGTCTCTACATCTTCTTCAATTCGTTCTAGTGAATGATTAACCATGAGGAGTTGAGTCTTTATGTGAGCTTGAAAATAGATGTAACCGTTTGCCATTATCATGAAATGAACGCATCCAGACAAAATAGAGATATAATAAATTACACAAAAAATCTGTAATATGAAATAAGGCACATATGGCCGTAGCAGGAATATATAGTTTAACACATAACGAATCTGGTGTAAATACATAGAGTACGCCGTAAAAGCGCAAAATGTAGTAAAATGCATAAGAATATTGTACACCTTGGCAACCTTAAGTATATCTCGCTGTGTCGTTTCTTCGGCAGCATGCAATGGCCACCTTATTTTATCTAGCACTTTAACAAGGTTCACCCATTGCTCTTCAAATATTTTAACTACCATTTTACTAAATACACCCTGAAACATAATTCAAAATTTGTGTCATCCTTGAATAAATTTGGTAATTACCAGAGACTGAAAAATACGCATAGTAAAATGGTAAAACAAGCAAGCAATATTCGTAAAAGAAAACCCAAAATATAGCTAATATACATTTATTTACCAAAGAAGAAACAACGAAAATCAAATTTGTGTATCAAACCTAACAATACTACTTTTTCATACATTACTATTCTCGTTAACGTGTTTATTTATGATATACTTTTTATTTCATTAATAGCGTTTTGGTGTTTTCAACCTTTTATTGAATTTGCTGCTTGTATGTCTTGAATTATAACTTGGGGAAAATTTCCGAAAAACAATGTTGATTTGCTGAATTTGACATAAAAATTTTTAGTGTGCTCGATGTAACTCAACGAAATTTGCTTTTTTCCCCAAATGTTACAAAAAACGCATCGTCGACAAATTTAAACTCATTTTGGTCTCGAATTCAGTTACTAATAATTAATAAAAGCTTTAGTGCATAATGCTTTGGCATTTTCATACAAAATATTAATTTTAGATTTTTTTTTGCATATCCTAGGAGATCATTTGGAAATGTTATCGTTTCGTAGAAATCGTAATGGTAATAGAGTAACCGTAATGGGAGTAATGGTTTTAAATAGGAAAACCCTGGAACTTGATGCAAATTTTGGCGACAAATCTGAAAAGCGATTATCACTTCAGACTTAAACTTGCTACTTAACTTTTCTAAAAACCCTCGGTAATTAAAAAATATTCATTTTCCAAAAGAAATATCACATAAATCCGGGCCATAATTACCTTATCGAAAAATATTGTAAATATAACGAAAATATGCATCACTTTGTTTTAGATAAAATACACTGCATTAACAGAAGGAAGGATTTGTACTGGAATAAAACGAGTTATTGAACTTTAATCATCATTAATAATCAATATCACATTTCAACGATACGTCCGGTACGTTTACCCAGGTGCAGTGTAAAAGTTATTCAATATTGTATAAACTTACGTTTAGCGTAAATCGGCAAAATGTCCATCGACATCCGTCGTATAAAATATCATTACTATTGTTAATTCCATAATTCGTAAACTAAGCAATAAACAGCGTCAACGATCTTGTATTCGAATATCCATGAATAAAATAAAATCAGTTGCAATCGAACCTCGAAGCGTTTCAGTCCACTTATACCACCCTTAAAAATTACCTGCAACCTCGATCAACACAGATTGTCTCAAAAAAACCCTTTTTATAAAAGATTTATTTGTAGAAATGTGTCGACGTTTCGCCTACAATCTAAGGCATCATCAGGACAACACAGCTAAAATTTACATAAAAATCAAACATAAGAAGGATTTACATATTTTACACTTACTATGTATGTTGTGATTTTATTGAAACGGATAATTATACTAAATTCTTCATCTCTGAGGATGTATCACAGTGATTATTAAATGATCATTTCACATGCTTCATTCAGCTGTAATCACGTTCAAAAATGAAATGCAAGGTCCCGAAAGTACAAACACAATATGGTCCCATCCTTCTCTTTTTTTGTGTAAATTCTTTTGTTTATTGTTGATTTTAAATATGTTTTAATACCAATAATGCCATCTCACTTGAAATAGAAGAGTAAAAGGAAGGTGTATACAGCGCGTACGATATCTGATGAGCTAGAATTCCAAGAACTTGCTAAGCCAATAAACCCCTTCTTATCGGAACTACTGTAACAATATACCGCGACAAAGGCGTGCCTTAAAAATTTCGACATTATTGTCAATGTCGAATGCACGTAAAAGCTAATATGGTAAGTGCTACGACCGCGCCGTCAATGACTTTCTAACGCTGTTGATACTCCAGCGATTGTCGGATACCGACAAAGGTAGCTACACGTTTTCTTGGAATTTTACCTCATCACAGTTTGAACAAATAGTACTATGGTATGTTATTTCATTTTGTGATTAAGTTATTGTTAAAGTTTTGTTTTCATCAATGTTCGGATTGGTTATGTAATAGATTTTTGTATGTATTGATAAGACCTAGGAAATCTGTTTGAGAGTTGCAAGAATTTGGAGTAAGTTTGATAAAGATTGATTCTAAAAATAATCTTTTGAACCAATTGTTCTCTGTCTTAAGGATTTTAGTGTTCTCAAAATCAAATGTATGACCTGTACGAATGGAGTGATCACTTAAACCAGAATGAATATTGTCTTTTTTCTTGATTGCTGACAGGTGTTGTGTAAGGCATTTGTGTATATATTGTTTTGTTTGTCCAACATATTTTAATGGGTGTGGATTTGGGAAACAATCCTTACAAGAGATTTCATAGATAACATTATGGATTAAATTAGAGGGAGTTGAATCTTTTAGTTTAGTAAAAATAGAATCCAATTTTTCTAGATTGAACCAAGCGGGCGTGAGTTGAAAAGGCTCAAGAAGAGTTTGTGTTCTCTTTTCAATTTCAGAACAAAAAGGAAGTTTTATGTATTTGGTAACTGAATTTCTGGAATTGTGAGAAGTATTGGAAGGGTTGTTAATAGAAGGCTGAAATGAGGTGGTGAGAATATGTTTTCTTTTCTTTATTTTTGAGAGAATAAAATGTTCTGGGTACATGTTCTTAATGAGTGTATCTTTAATTAGTTTCAGGTTGTCATTCCAAAAGGTGTGATCTGATAGGAGACAGGCTCTATCAACTAAATTGTATACAACAGATGTTTTATACTTGGTAGGAGCATAGGAAAGAAAATTTAAATACCGGCCTGACCCAGTTGCTTTACGATACCAATTAGTGGAGCATCTCCCATTTGACAAACAAACACTTACATCCAAAAAAGGAATGCTACCATTGCTAGATTTTTCTATTGTAAATTGTATGCTTGGATTGAAAGAATTGAAAAGATTAAAAACCTGATCTATATGATTTACGGGTATTAGAAGGATCGTGTCATCAACATAGCGATAGTAAATAGGAATGGAATGGGGAATATTATTGAAAATTTCTTTTTCTAAAGCAACAAGCACAATGTTAGCTATGACAGGGGATAATGGGCCACCCATCGGGCAACCAAAAATGTGTTTGAAAAATTTATTGTTGTAAGTGAATATGGAAGAATCAAAAATGAACGTAATGATTTCAATTAAACGGTCTAGGGGAATGGTAGTTATGGAACTTGGTCAGGCCGGTATTTAAATTTTCTTTCCTATGCTCCTACCAAGTATAAAACATCTGTTGTATACAATTTAGTTGATAGAGCCTGTCTCCTATCAGATCACACCTTTTGGAATGACAACCTGAAACTAATTAAAGATACACTCATTAAGAACATGTACCCAGAACATTTTATTCTCTCAAAAATAAAGAAAAGAAAACATATTCTCACCACCTCATTACAGCCTTCTATTAACAACCCTTCCAATACTTCTCACAATTCCAGAAATTCAGTTGCCAAATACATAAAACTTCCTTTTTGTTCTGAAATTAAAAAGAGAACACAAACTCTTCTTGAACCTTTTCAACTCACGCCCGCTTGGTTCAATCTAGAAAAATTGGATTCTATTTTTACTAAACTAAAAGATTCAACTCCCTCTAATTTAATCCATAATGTTATCTATGAAATCTCATGTAAGGATTGTTTCCCAAATCCACACCCATTAAAATATGTTGGACAAACAAAACAATATATACACAAACGCCTTACACAACACCTGTCAGCAATCAAGAAAAAAGACAATATTCATTCTGGTTTAAGTGATCACTCCATTCGTACAGGTCATACATTTGATTTTGAGAACACTAAAATCCTTAAGACAGAGAACAATTGGTTCAAAAGATTATTTTTAGAATCAATCTTTATCAAACTTACTCCAAATTCTTGCAACTCTCAAACAGATTTCCTAGGTCTTATCAATACATACAAAAATCTATTACATAACCAATCCGAATATTGATGAAAACAAAACTTTAACAATAACTTAATCACAAAATGAAATAAAATACCATAGTATACACCTTCCTTTCACTCTTCTATTTCACGTGAGATGGCATTATTGGTATTAAAACATATTTAAAATCAACAATAAACAAAAGAATTTACACAAAAAAAAGAGAAGGATGGGACCATATTGTGTTTGTACTTTCGGGACCTTGCATTTCATTTTTGAACGTGATTACAGCTGAATGATAGCATGTGAAATGATCATTTAATAATCACTGTGATACATCCTCAGAGATGAAGAATTTAGTATAATTATCCGTTTTAATAAAATCACAACTTACATAGTAAGTGTAAAATATGTAAATCCTTCTTATGTTTGATTTTTATGTAAATTTTAGCTGTGTTGTCCTGATGATGCCTTAGATTGTAGGCGAAACGTCGACACATTTCTACAAATAAATCTTTTATAAAAAGGGCTTTTTTGAGACAATCCTTCCTTCTGTGTTTGAGCTGCCCTGAGAACATCACTTGGTTTTACACTGCATTAAGTGAGGACGTGCAAATTCATATGACAATATACAAGTACATGTATAATCTAGTCTCTGGTCATTACCAACGAAACAAAATCAATCGACAAAAAACAACAAATACTTTGCTATATAAATTACTTACTCCACTAATCAACAAAAATAATGCCGAGGTGACTCTGAGTGTCTCATCCGAAGTACCGATTTGGTAAATTATAATACTTAAATCAACTCCCACAGCTAAAAAGAATGTGAAATATGAAGTTCGACGTAATAAGTAGTAGATATCCAAGACCCATTTGCGGTTTACACTAAATATATCTAAAATTTTCGAGATACATACAATTTTACTGGCAAACCGTATTTTCTTTGTATATTCTTTAAATTACCTTCCATCGTTGCACCGTAAGCGTATGTCAAAGAAACAAGGCAGCATCGACACTGATAGCTAGAAAATATTTATGTACAGTATTAGGCCGGTAGGTGATTCAAAATCGTTTGGTATAAATTAGAGTTGAGTTCCACTTAGTATAATTACTAATGGCAGTTTTTAGGAAATAATTTGTAGCTATTAAGCATTCATCATCATCATCGTAATTATCACCCATCCAGGACATAATCCTTTTCGAGTGCTTTCCACTTTTGTCCATCTTGCGCAGCTTATAGGTATTAAATTTTGTCGTTATGCACCTTAGTATATATCGCTTTTGACTTGATAGTGACAGAACACTTCTTTACCAGCACTAAGTCATCCTACTAGTAGACTTTTGAACCACGTCCCGTCCTCTGTTCCAGCCAAAGAACAGTTGAAGGCCCATCCGCAGTCTTGTGTTTTTCTCCGGCAAGTCATTCGCTAAATCTTCATTTCGAACTCCGTCGCTTAGACCAGCATCTATCTTCCCACTTCTGGTTTGTGATTCTTTTCTGTTATTGTATACACAGTCTTATCAGGGACTCACGTTGGAAACTCATTACATATTAGTTATTTGTATTAAATTGGTTGTAATTTTTATTCGGCGTTAAACATCCAACATTTAAAGGAATAAATACATTTTCTGAAAGATCAGTGACTAACAAAGAATTTCATTACTCTTAGGACCTTCTGACTGCATCTCTGCAAATGTCTCTGTTTTGTAACGAGTTAGTAGGTAATACTTCTCCTATTATATACGTTAATGAAAAATCTATATGTGAATAGATTCCTTGCACAACTGGTGAAACAGAAAAAGGTGAAAATGTAAAAAGCATAATAACTAATAACGAAATGTCTTACAATGTTCCTTAGGCCTTCACCTGGCGCCCAAAGTTTAAGTTTTCAGTCTGTGATGAAGCTTTAATATTTAATAGGCTTAAACGAAAATATATCGTAAATATTTGGGTGAGCTGCACTTGCGGTCCGGTGGAAATTTTCTAACCTGTCGGACGGAGTTACGGTCCGGACGAAAGAAGGCATATAATCCTTTGCTTGAGATGCTGTCCGGCTATTAGCCCCTCATTTGCTAAGTCATTAAAAGTATTCCTGAACACTTTTTAAAAAACTCAAAATTACGTTTTGATCGGAATTGATCACGTTTAAACACCGCACCCTTCTGCTACTATGCAGTGTTAACAGGAATAATTTCTAACGTACTAAGAAGGGTATGGGTTATTGTTAATATTATTGAAATGTTTATTTCATTTTGCATCCCTTCTTTTCCTTTCTTTTGACGAACAGCTCAGATAGCAGGTAGCATCGAAATCGGTTGGACCGCAAATCCGGTAAGGGATTAATGCACCCCAAAATTTTCAGGTTAGAATTATAAACGTGACCGCAACTGCAGCTTGCCGAAATATTTCGGCGGGTCCAAATTGGGCACCAACTACCTGAACCGAAATGGTCTTAGGTAAATTCGGCACCGAATCCCGGATTAGCGTAAAATGATACAGGTAAATTGGGCACCAGCCGCCTTACGGCTTGTGCATTACGAGTTGGAATGAGGGCAAATTCGGTAAATTAATAAAACATTCAGTTGTCAAAAATCTTTATTACTAACATTGCAAAAATCACGCTATTGCCTATTGAAGTATCCTACAGATTTTACAAAATCTAACCTACTTATTTCATTACTTTCGTACTGTCGAATTTGTACCGTCGAAATGTTCAGTTAGACCACTTATGCCCCACGGGGCATTCGGTTGATCCTTTCCCTCTTGCACTCTTTAATAATATTTTGTGCCTCTTATGAGGGTCGGTGCCCAATTTGGAATCAGATTAACCTCGGTCGGTCGTAAAAATTTGTGAGAGATTAAATAGTTCTCAATTTACACACGCCCAGTTTATTTACAGCAAGCGTTCTTTGTCTCTGTAAATGTTCAAAAGGAATCAGCTGTGATAAAATAATTGAATAATTTCCAGAGAATTGTGTGCATTACTGCTCTTGTGGAACTAAACGAGAACAGGTAATTAATGTGAAAAATGGAAATACAACAAAAAGGTGAAGTGTGTCCTTTTATTATATGTATGAAACATTGTATAGTACTACTGTACTGGAAAGGGCGAATGAATGACACTCAAAAGTTAAAATTACCTCTATAAATTGTAATAATGATAGTAATAATAATAATATTTTTTATATATGAAAAGAAATAAGTAAATTCAATGAAATGTTTAGGAGTACATGTCATTTATATTTGTACCTACACCTGGTAATTGACGATACTAATTATCTCCTCGGAATCGATCAGAATAAGTTTATTTTTGGCAGTGGACCATAGAACTATTGTTTTTGGACACAGAACTCCCCAGATCTTATTTGATTCAGTTCATCATAGTGCCGTAATAGTTTTGTAAATTTTTTGATTTTTAATTACATTTTTGTCATTAGTGGCCTGTAATTAAAGTAACTCCGTTTAGATTTTTTATAGAACTGTAGAACTCATCGAAATGATGCCAGAACTGACCAGAACTCATTCATTTTAAACAAATTGTATGCCACGGGAAGTTGGCATATGAAAATTGGACTATCATTTTTTTATTCTTAATAAGAAGAACTATTTCTAAACTTGTAAAGAATTCTAGGACTATATCAGAACTCTACGAAAAAAAAATTTTGATTTTGTACGTATGCCAACTTCACGGACGAGTGTGAGATCGATTGACATCGTGACGACAGCACTCCTGGAACAAAGAACTAAAAGTTACTTTGAGCAACTCAATCTGTCTGTCAATTTATAGACAACAATAAATTCTCTTGCTTAATACTTGGTGAAGTTATTGGATCGCACAATTAAAGCAAAAATTAAATATAAGTATTAGTATATAGTATTAGTATAATATTAAGTATAATAGATGATCGTTTTTCTCTCTATTTTCGTCTGGCTTGTGCAATGGATATTAGGGGAGGTAACGCGCAAAATACCCACCAGACTCCAAACAAACTAGTACTAAGTCCCGGCGAAGACGGCATCCCGATAGAAATGGTAAAAGAAGGAGGACAAAAAGTCTTGAATTGTTTAGAGGTTATTTTCAACAAGTGTCTGTTCGAGGGAAACATACCTCAGCACCAGAACAATGATAACATCGTCTTAATACACAAGAAGGGTGATACCACAGATCTGAACAATTATCGACCTGCATCCCTCTTATCCAATCTTTATAAAACTGTCACCAAAGTCATCACAAACCACTCCCAAACACACTAACAAACAAATTTGAAGGGTACCAATCGGTAGAGCAGGCATGCTTTAGAAAGGGATACAGTACAAGTGACCATCTACACACCTTAAGGTTCCTGATTCTTCTTCTTGAAGTGCCATACTCTCGAAGAGCGTAGGCGACCTCTCGCACATACCTGTGTTGCGTATCAAACATGTGTACACAGATATGCGGGACCAACGGCTTAACATGCCTTCCGAAGCACTCATTGAGAGATTTTACTAGGTAGAATACTCGCAGTGGTTTGCCATTGCCTTCTGCGAGGTGACGAGCGATTGAAATATACGATGACACACATCGGGATTGAACCCGGGTCTCTTGAGTGTGAGGCTGATACGCTAGCCTCTACACCACACTCGCCACTAGGGTCCTGATAGAAAAGGCAAATGAGTATAACCTCCATCTGGCTTTCGATGACTACGAGAAGGCCTTCGATAATATAGAATGGTGGGCTATCGAAGAAGTATTAGTCAACAACCGAATGGACTCTAAATATAGAATACTAATAAAGAATATCTATCTAAATACCAAAATGATGGATACTAGTAGATACGGAGCTAATAACCAAGCCAATGAACATCAATAGGGCAATAAGACAGAGCGACACAATATCACCAAAACTATTTACCGCTGCATTAAAAGATGTTTTTAAATATTTAGAATGAGAAAACAAGGGAGTCCTTATCGAAGGCAAATACTTCAAACATCTTAGATACGCTGATGACGTAGTGCTAATAACCTCTCCAAACAATATATACCACACTGCTCGATTTTGCTTCTCTAATACCTAACAAATTTTCATTTTTCGCTACATAAATTCAAACAAAATGGTTTTAACACTGTAACGTTCACTTTAGTAATTTTAAATTTATTTGTTTGAATTACTTACAAGAGAACGAACAATTGCCACGGCTAGCTCTGCCTGCAATGAGTTCCCTTTTGTTGATTTTTTAATTCCTGGGTCGTGGGGAGAATTCAATAAATGTTCAAACGAATGATGATGGTTACACTGAGATTTAATTTCATTAAATATTTTACACATACATTTTCAATCACCACATTAAAAGAACAAGAACCGCATTAATAAATTAACTTACGCCTATAAGTAGGCAACCATCAATACACTATACTAATTGACGTCAGTAATGTCTAAGACCTTAACTAAATTTATGAAACAAATGTAAGAGAATCTGAAAATGAAATTTTGTGGCTCAGCCGGGATACGAACCCGGATCTCCCAATATCGCGTCAGGTGTTCTGCCAATTGAACTACCGAGACACCTATCAATTTCATTTTCGATGTTCGTGTTAAACGTATTTCGAGAACATATTTCCATTAACTAAATTTACTTCGTAATTTTTATGTTCGCTTCGCTAACATAACCCTAATGTTACGTTACCTTGAGTTAAGTTCCCATTAAATTCCTACTACAATGGAAATATCTATTCTCTACGGGGAACGCCTACCGAACACCGGTTTTACGGTTAACTGCTGGCAACGTAAACAAGCAAGAAAAAAAATAGTTATACTAACAATCCTTCAGAAGAGAAACAAATCAAATGTACCAATACCTCACACATAAGTGTCACTATACAATGGTCGACCAATAGTAAATAGAACGATACCTGATCAGGGTTTATCGGCTTGTCGAAGAGGGGCACACTCACGCAGGCTCTATAGCCCTCGTGCGTAGAGGTCACCGGAGAAGTACTTTCTCGATGGTGCTCCTGGGCAGGCTAGTCCTGTTGACTGGCCGCGTTCGTTGCCGGTTGCAGCCCCACGCCGGGTCCTGAAGGCGTTGACGCTGAAGTCGGTTGTTGAAGGTTCAATGAACGCCGTGCGAGTACGTTCGTGCGTCACTATTCACGCGCCCACACTTCACTTTACAAATGTACAAGACAACTCTTCAACAGAAGTTCGCAGACTTCTTGTTTATCTAACCTCAAATAAGTTGACCTTCACACAGTACCAGCCTACCAACTATCAAAGTTAACCTCAAATTCCGGCTAACAATGAACGTCTTTAGGCGTTGACTGCTCGGACCCCACTGCCCGTCTCTCTTTCAAAATTCTACCACTTCTCTTCCTACCTACGCGTAGTACGACGTTTTCATTGGACGCGCTTTTCTCCCTCCCTGTTCACGTGCTCTGCCCGTGGTCGCATTTCTTTGGAATGTAATGTTTACTTAAGATCTTCGCCCTTTACCGCGAGGGGGGAAGCAATTACAATTATCTTTACACAGGAATATCTCCAATAATTTCCCATCCCCAACTTTGAATTTAGTGTCTTTAAAAAGGTTTATTCCGGGGCTAACTCATGGTGAAATTCTGGGTTGATCCGTTATCGCGGGGGCGAGTAATTAGCTCCGCATCATTTATTTGCCTACAAAGGACCGATTTTCGGCATCCAGAGCCGTACTGGAAAATGTAACCGTTACAACACATGAAAAATACACAATAAACTCTTCGCCCTCGTATGTACCTACTACTCATTACTCTTAATTTTCCTGCGGCCGACCGATATTAGCCAACTACTAATTTCCTACCGCCCATCGCAGTTTATAAGGAAATTACCCAATCGCTAAGATTAGACTAATTGTTTCTATACCTATTTTGTTATACGACATTCATGATTACATGGCTAGAATCTCGGATTCGCAAACGAGCGCGGCATGGTTTTTACTCCAGTCATCAACGGTAAACACCGTATTACTGTTTAATTTTGGGAAACAAGGTCGATTTCTTTGAAAATTGGGATTTAGGTAGTATTTATAACGTTCTTCAAAGTTGAACTTGTGCCGAAGTGTGCTTTTTCCCTAGGGGTGGAAACCACCCCTTCTAAGAGGTAAGTAATTTTTTAATCAAAATAAGCCGGGAAATCGATAGATTGACCAACTATTCTAAGTAACTTATGTTCTATAGAGTTTTTTTGTAAAGTTGATATTTTTCGAGCTATTCACGATTGAAGCTACACATTTTTCATTGAAAAAACGAATGTTTTTTAACCGTCTTTTGATCAATACCTTGAAAATCTCTCATTTTATCGGAAAAAACAATCAGAACAAAACTGTAGCTAATAAAAAAACAAAGAGATGTTTTTGAATGATCTCTATAAACCTAATAAGGGTTGAGTTATTGCTAGCTCCAGTCATCAATGGTAAAATACCGTATTACTGTGGAATTTTGGGAAACAAGGTCGATTTCTTTGAAAATTGGGATTTTGGTAGTATTTATAACGTTATTCAAAGTTGAACTTGTGCCGAAGTGTGCTTTTTCCCTAGGGGTGGAAACCCCAAGGGGGTAAGAAATTTTTTAATCACAATAAACCTGGAAATCGATAAACTGACAAATTCTAAGTAACTTTGGTTCTATAAAGTTTTTTTGGAAAGTTGATATTTTTCGAGTTATTCACGATAAAAATAAATGTAATGTATCATAGAGCATTTCAAATTATGAAATAGCGAAAAAAAGTTCCCTTGCTTTCCAAGCTAGAAACTTTTTAAAAAATGCATTTTGTAGAGAATTCCAAGCACTTTAGTATCAAATTAGTTAAAAGTTTTTATAATGCGTAGTTTTGAAAAGGGTTGCGTTCAAAGGGCTTGGATGAGGTATTATTAGTACGCGAATGCAAACTTGGAAACGCCATATCTCCTTCCTTTTTATGACACAAAGATAAATAAAATAATCAAAATTATCAGCGAGACAAACCCTGCAATTAACGTTTGAAACAGTTTTCTTATATCTGAAATAGTTTTTGAATTATTTAAGAAAAATGCATTTTTTTCTAAAATTACGAAAATGTAATTTTCCTTTTAAACAATTATTTTTTCTAAAATACGCATTCTAAACCGGTTAAACCACATGAGCCTTATCAATAATACCTAAATAAAGTTAAAGGCAAGTGGGTTACATTTAATTTTTATCAGGGTGGTCATGACGAGGGTGTAATTTTTAAATTAAAAAAAAAAAACAGGAAAGGTGTTATATTATTTTTGTTATAAATCAGTCAATTCTTAAGCATTACACTTATGTCAGTGCTCATTTTAAAGGGTATTTTATGTACTTTAGAAAACGTCGATTGACTTATCTCAATCCACCTCGGCGTACCAGCTTTGCAAAAGTGAGGTTATGTACGTAATTTTGTCACCAAACCCGCCTGGTATATCTACAGAGTGATCAAGAAATACTGTTTAAGTTGGCAACCCTACCTGGAGGAATTTTTTGCCTAAGGGTTTGCAACGCTACACCGGAAATCTCTGCACTCTGCATGACAGCGACAGCTAAATAAACACAAATATTTTAGGTTATGTGAATTTATACGATTGAAAGACCACACCAGAAAAAGCTTCAATATTTAAAGGTACTGCTCGAATTGAGAACCATTATATTCTAAACATAAATTCACGCTCCGTTTTAGGATCTCGAAGACATTAATTAACATCCGAGGAGAAATATTTGCAACTTCCTCAATAATGGCGGCTTCCAGTTCTTCACCTGTATGTAGAACATTACTGACACCTTGTTTTTAAGGTGCCCAAAGAAACAAAAGTCTAGAGGTGTCGGGTCTGGTGACCTACTTGGCCAGATTCCCGTACTTATGATCGATGGCCAGAACTTACCGCAAATATTGCATTGTGGCACTAGCCGTATGTGCTCGAGTCGAATCTTGTTGAAAGTATAGGCATTTTCGAGCTCCTCTACGGTTAATTGGGCAACGAATGGCTGGAGAATGTGCTGAATGTATCGTTCAGAATTAACTGTGAAGTTAAAAAATACAGGACCAATTACTGCCTGCCGCCATACAGCCAGCCAAACACCAACTTTAGTAGGATGTAAAGTTGTTGTTCTAACAGCATGTGGATTTTCACCAGACCAAATTTTGTAGTTTTGGGAATTAACATAGCCATTGAGATGGAACCAGGCTTTATCGGACATAAAGGTTTTAACCAGGATGTCATCATTGTTCATTTCCTGATTAAACCAGTTACAGAACAGGACGCGTTGTGTGTGGACTGTCAGGAGGATTTAGAGATTGGACCATCGAAAATTTGTACGGGTGGTATTTCAATTTGCTCTTCAACACAGTGGAACAATTTCCATATGATAAACCTGTCTATGATAAGTCACGAAACAGAATACGGGAAATTAGGAATAAGTGGAAATTGGTGAACTTTTGATAAGGATCAAACCTGTTTGGAGAGAAAGCTTCCTAACCGATTTGCGAGGACTTTGTTGCAGTCGGGCCCTGACGTCTTGCACCACATTTTCAGTGAGTACGGAGGGTCTACCAGTTGGCTTTCCTTTCTTCACATTGCCTGTATTCAAATATCGTTGAACTACGCGCATGCAGTGTTGTTTAAAAAGGTCGATAGTGAACACAACTTCAGGAAATATTTCTTCAAATTGGTGCAAAGTGGATTCCAAGGAGTATTGCCATCCAGTGCACTCCGAAAATAAGCCATGCCAATAAAAATATCCTGTTCTAATGTAAATAGTACCATTTTTATATTCTTATAATAAAAATTTGGATCGCCGCTCAAGTGTCAATGCTGTCACTGTCAAACATCGAAGTAGTTGTCAAACAACCGGAAGTGGTCCCCGTTCTACCATTTTAAAGTAAAATTTAGGATTGCTAATTTAAACAGTATTTCTTGATCACGTTGTACTAACGAACGAATAAGACAAGTTTACAGAGGCTATAACAAACATGAATGTAAAACATAGCAACGAAAGAAGACACAAAACGTAGAAAAATCTACACCAATAATCACGAATAAAGGCAGATGTAACAAATGATCAAATAGAAATCATGCGACATTGTTGTGTAATAATTCTAAAATGTTACCATAACTACAACAAAACAACTTATTCATGCTTCCAGGGTGATTGATCAAAATTACGAATGACTCACTTGCCACATGTAATTTTCACAATAAATAAAGGAAATATGTCTTGGAACAAATGTGAAAAATATAGTTTCAAGTTGGAAAGACAACATCTTTCTATAGAGGCATAAAGTTGTTTAAAATTAAAGCTACTTTCATCTAAGCCTATTGAATATCAAAGCTTCCTAAGAGACTGAAAAACTAAACTTTAGGCCCCTGTTAATGGCCTAAGAAGCATTGAATGGCATTTTGGTATTAAACTTTTCATTTTAGAAATTGCATGTAATGTCGCCAAATGTAAATTTTCCATCAATTTATATAATAAGGGAAGTATTACCTACTGACTCGTTACAATGAAATACTAGCAAGGATGCAGCCAGAAGGTCCTGAGAGTAATAAAACTCTTTGTAAGTTACCAAACTTTCGGCAAATTTCTTATTTTTTTTTTCTCTAATAGGTATAAAATCTTTAAATTATCACAACAAATGAGTAGTATTAAATAGTAATTGATAACTTCCTCAAGTAAATTCTGATAAAAGACTTCTGCTCAATGAAGTGAGTATAAGAAGTGAATAAAAAGTTATAAATGGGGATATCAATGTCTAAAAGATTACTATACTCTTTTTCCCAACAGGGTAGACGCATATTAATGAGATGACGGTCGAGGTCATAGGCGTGCTAGTAACAGTATCATTTAGGATAACAGAGTTCCAATAACTACGGTATTTCTCGTTGAAATAAGGTTATTTAGGAGTAGGGTTAATTGTAACGAGAATTAATTCGACTAATAGGGATACGTGGACATCTCAATATTCCCTCTTCGGATTTCTAACATCACTTAACAGGGTGGCCCCTTCAAAATTATACAAAAACAGGTAAAAATGCAGGTATACTGCTTACGATAATGGCGATTTTGTTTTCTTCCGGTAAATGAAAAATTGACGACAAGCTCATTAATATGAGTCTATCTTGTTGGGAAAAGGAGTATAGGAAAGAAGACTTAGAGCCGTTAAAAGAAGTATTCAGAAACCGATAAAGGTAAGTCGATAAAGATATAAATTAAAGGCAATGAGAAAAACCTTAATATGAACTGTGCAGGACTCTGAAAAATGGAAAACACACTCGAAAATCTATGTCCTGAATTCTTGATCATTATGATGATGATGATGATTATGATAATGACTGCTTAATGGCCACAAATTATTGATCCGGAATGGATACCACAATTAGTAATTAAACTAATTGAAACTGAAATGTAATTCATATAAAATGATTTGGAATTACCTTCCGGTTTAATACATTCCACAAATATTTTTCACCAATCGGTGTCGAAACAGCTTAGTTTTTGTTGTGAGGTGCAACGATGGAAGGTATTTTAAAGAACATGAGAAGAGAATATACTGATATCTTGAATGTTTTAGATATATTTAGTTTAAACCGTAATTGGGTCCTGGATATATACTGTTTATTGACTCGAACTAATTATTTCACGCTGTTATTAACCGTGGGAGTAACTATATGTATAATCATTTATGAAACCTGGATTTCGGACGAGAAACTCAGAGTCAGCTTGGCGCACTTTTCCATGCTTACTGCAGTAAGTAATTTTGGTAGTAAAGTAGTAACAGAACAGAAACAAATTTTATCTCCTGTTTTGATTTTGACGTTTCGTTAGTAATGACGAAGTTTCTTTAAAGATAAGTTAGTACCAAAATTTTGTTTCAGGGTCTGATGGGTCAAATAGTAGTCAAAATATTTGGAGAGCAATGGGTGACATTTGTTAAAGTACTGGATAAAATAAGGTGGCCAATATATGCTGCCGGAAAAACGACACAGCGTGATATACTTAAGGTTGCCAAGAAGTACAAAATTTTTGGGATTTTTGGTACATTTTGTGGTTTTACGGCATACTTTCTGTCTCTATTCGAGATTCGCTATGTGTTGAATTATATATTCATATTAAGATCATATGTGCCACATTTAGTGTTACAAATTGTTTGTTTCATTTATTATATCTCTATTTTGTCTGGATGCCTTCATTTCATGATAGCGGCGAACGCTTTCGTGTATTTTCAAGGTCACATACAGACTCAATTTCTCATGATTAATCATCTACTATAACATATTGAGGAAGATGTAGAACCCATTAATTATGAGTTATATCACCGACAGATTAATCACCGGTTAAGGAAGTGTATCAAACATCATCAATGCATTTTCAGGTAAGTTAGTTGATTTAAAAAAGTATTTACACGTTTATTAATTTGGGCGGGATTTGCCAATTGTAAGAGAAATCATGATACAAACATCAAAAAGATATACATAGTTATTAGATACAATAACGCGGTTACATGTTAAATGTAGATCGCGGGAGTTGTTGATATATAATGAGGAATTAAGTACTGATAATACGTTTGTAGCGTTTTGACTGTTAGGAAATCACAAATCAGTAAGCGATGTGACCTAAATAGTTTATGTACTACACTAGCTCTTATTGTATTATTTATATTTCACACACAGCCATTTATATGTTTTTAGCGCTAGGCGGCTCCAGTACGATCGTTCGATGTTTTCACTGTTTTGCAACTGACCGCTGCTCTCGGTTCATATTTTCCTGGTTATGTTTATCTTACGGCAAGCCTTTCGTTACAAATTGTTAAAAATCTCTAACTTCATAGCGGTATATTGTTCTTACTGTTGCTAAGGCATTCCCTGTTTGCCAAACCTCATTCAGTGAACGAAGAGAGCCAGCCTTGGGCCCACCTCATGGGACTCGGGGGGTCTGTTCCCTGTTGGTCATCCGTTTATGCAAAATACAAATTCTGGCTAGTCTTTCTTCTGTCATCCTGTTCACATGCTCTTTCCATTTTCTTCTTTAATTATTTACTTCATGTTATCACCTCCTGGGTATTACATCCTTCTCTTATGGAGTTGTTTGTTTACCTATCTCGCAGATTCACATGTAATATTGATCCCATTATGTTTATTTCCATTGCTTTTATTTTTTTTTACACACCTTCACTATTGTGTGAGTGGTTTACTAACCTTAAAGTCTAGATTGTAAATATGAAACTGTTTAATTAAGTTACATTTTGAAACCTGGGATATATGAAATATTTTTATTTTTATTATTTTAAAGTCGTCAGTTGAATTTTATCTTTTGGCACATTAAATCTCGCAAACTTATCCATATAGAACACGCGTCTCAAAACTTAAAATAATTTGTAACTCGCGATTTTGCGTATAGATTATGCTAAATCCCTGTATTTTTTTTAGGTTATTTGTATCAGTCCGATACATCTTTGGTCGTTGTATCTTCTTCCTAGTCCCCACGGCTTCACTAATGCTAGCGGCAACTTTCTACATTTTCCTTGTGGTAAGAATAACATCTTTTCTAACATTTTCGTCATATTATGCGTTCTCTATTTACAGTCACCTACTTCGCTTTCTCCCGGTGCGTATTTAATGGGCTCTTTTGGAACTATGATAGTTTTTATACATATTGGACAAGCGGTAGTTGATGAAGTAAGATTTGAAATTTTATTAATCTGACGATTCAAAATTTTTGGATCCTTTTTTTCATTTTCAGTCTCTTCAAACAGCTTCAGCAGCAGCTCTTACCGACTGGTATAAATGGAATCGTACAAACAGATTACTTTTACTGAATCTACTAGTTAACGCACAAAATCCTATGATGATATTTATGGGGAGCTTAGCTATAAGATATGAATTATTTATTCAGGTACGTAATATGAATACTTGTAAAAGCAGTTAACACTTTTTATTTCTTTATTTTAGATTTTAAAACCAGCATATTCTTTTTGTTGTGTCCTATATTCTCTTCATAGTAGATAAGACACGTGGTCTTTAAATATATTTCATTATACTATCAAAAACGATTCTCCACGTTTGTGCTTATAACTGTTAACGCATTATTGGAACGTATTTGAGGTAGTATTTATTATCAAGATAAAAATGATAGTGTTGCACAAAATGACATCGCATAGGGTTTGAACAATCATAAATCATAACTCTTCTATTCATATTAAAAATATTTTAATATTAGTAGGTAGACGTTTATTTTCGATTAACTTAATCCTTTTAGGAACGAGACGAATAGTTTAATGTTTTTTTTGTGTAAGGCACTATAATCCAACTTTAGGCTGTGTTACGCAGTCTTATGTTGGAAATGTTTTATAGGGTTTATGAATTATTTATTGTTCTTAATTTTAGTCGAGCGTGAGTGGAATTGTTCACTTACTGCTTCATAATTATTGTAAGCTCCCATGTGTTTAACCATATATATTATTATTGTTAATAAACTTTGTAAATTCCAAAGCATTGGTTTAGTTGTTTAAAATGTCTGCGCATAGATTCTGTGACGCGAAATGTAAACATCAGTGTGAAGCGTGCTCTTTCTTATATGACGAAGTCTGCGCAAATCAAAGGAGACCGCTTCGCTAAACGATCCTTCCGCGTAATCGGCTTATCGGAGAATTCAGTAGAGAGCGACCATAAAAACTCTCTCCTCGAATGGTCGCAAACGTCCAATTAGAGAAAGAACAACCCGGAAGCTTCTCGAAAAACATTATTAGAGGATATAAATTACAAGGCAATTCAGTAGCAGGTAGCAGGCAGAGTAGACCAGGAGCCGTCGTGAGTGAAAAAGTGCGATAAGCAGACTAGAGATATTTGTATACAAATAAATTAGCGCGTTAAGTGTGTAACATAAATTAATTAGTTAAGGAATAGGCTAAATTAATTAAGTGTTAAGAAGTGTAAAAATAAATAGAATGAACGTTACAACACATAAAATGAAATGGTAAATGTAGAGTAAATAAATGAAATGTAGTTTGCTAGATACTGTATCCGAAAGTATCTATCAAACAAATTCGGCAAATCGAAAGGTTCTGCTCTTGAGAAACGAATCGCCTTTCTGCGTAAAGACGTTCTATGACTCGTCGAGCTCATTCCGGATCTTTCCCTCTAGAAACCAAGCCCAGAGACACTATAAACGGGACGCGAAGAATAAAGAAGGGTCGTATACGGACGTGAATTTGGGACATGTTTTAGAGTTTAGCGGGGATTCTAGGCGAGGCTACACCTGATCATTCATTCCCCCAGTTGGTGCACAATCACCTGTCTTTGTTTTGAAAAGAGTTTTAGCGCTACTCCTCAACCACAATTGTTTCATGAAATGTTAAGGAATGGATCAGCAACCCATTTATGAACAAATCAGGCGAATTTAGCATATCTGTGCCAGAAGGAGATCAAGGAGATCAACTGCTGGAGAAACATGACGCGGGACGTAACCAAGCCAGCAAAAGTTAGAAGAAGCAATAGCTGACTCCTGAAAAAAGAGATAGAGCGGGATACCTCGTCGTTATCCAAGTATTGTTGTGTTTAACAAGGGAAATTCTGGGAGGGTGAGTTAGTGAGGTACAAAATCGATACGGGAAATGCGAGACTTACGCAGAACTTGGTAAGAGAGTTCTCCTGAAAAACGTCATTTAACGCGTTAATGTAATCGCAGTAGAAACGATGCTTGACGAGCACCTATCAAATTTGGAGTTAATTTGAAAACGAAGATAAAGACGAAGGCGAAGATGACGCTCAACCTGAAGGAGTGTATCCTATTTCAGACAAGGTTTAGTCTTCGTTGTGAAATGAAATGCTAAAAGATAAAAACAAAAAAGAATGGTTACACAAGACATATTAAATCTTATGGAAGAACGACGAAAACACAAGAACAAAGATTATGATCAGTACACACAAATACATCGTGTAATTCGAAAGAGTCGAAAAGGCAAAGGGATTATAGCTTCAGGAATCCTGCAAAGAAAGCGACTGGCAGAGAGCAATGTTCGTCGCCCTAAGCAAGAACAACAAAGCCAACAGATGGAGTGATTTCTAACTGATCAGTTTGATGAGCCACGTTTTAAAATTCCTTTTAAAGACACCGTTGAACAGAATATATGATAAATGAGAACAAAAATTTGCAAAGAACAATTCGGATTCCCCAACGCACTGGGCACATGGAAACACTGTTTTTCATGAGTGTAATTACAAAAGAGCTGCGAAGCTCGCAAGAATATCAATATGTGCTTTATGGACTTCGAGAAAAACATTTGATCGAGACAAACACACGGAGCTTTTCCAATTTTTAAAACCGTTTAACGAGAATAAATGCAACATGCATCTTTTAATAAATCTATACTATAATCAAACTGCTGCTGTCAAGGTCGATGGAGGAGGTACAAGGGAAATACCAATAACACGTGGGATTATAGAGAGTTGCGTCCTGTGACTCACACAACGGTAGATTTAACAATATTCTCTGTATTCAAATATTTTTTATAGAGCCTTATACGGTAGGGAGAAGGGGTAAAATAGGCGACGAGATCATAACAACCATAAGGTATACCGATGATACCGCCAATATTGCAGAAATAATGGAAGACTTGCGAACAGTGCTGGTTGGAATATATGAGTCTAGTCATAGATGGGGTATTAATATATATGTTACCAATTCCGATAACCATCAATGGGCACAATATTGAGTTAGTATCGCATTTCAAATATTTGGGAAACTGGCTAAATAAGGAAATTACATGGGAGGTAGTGGTACAAAAAAGTGGAGTGGCACGTAGAGCATTCAAAAAATGGAATATTAAGCTCACCAATAGAAATCTTACAATAAAAACGTGGTTGAAAAACTTTTGCCTTTACACGTTTTTTTTTACAGGGAAAACTCGTTTATGGAGGACTGATGAGATGGATATTGCCATTTATTGAGATTAAATAATCAATCAGATATGATAGGTGATGATAATATCCACCGCATCAGACACTGTGGGGGTCCGTTCGGTTTCCCAATAAAAAACCCTGTCTTCCGACGTTACTATGTGTCTTTGGCTAGTTCTCGCAGAGAACATAATGTTCAAAGACACATAGTATTAAGTATTTAAAATTTAATATTAAAATATTTCAATTTGCAAAAAGGACACGTCAGGATTTGGTTTGAAAAATGGAGTAGTATTTGTTACATTTTTTAAGAAAAGGAATGTGTAGGGAAAAGAACAATTAGAATTAATGGTAGTATAATAAATATGTTCTTCTATACACAATATTACTATTATGGATAAAAGATAATACCTACTATTTACAATATTATACATAATGTAATAGATTTTTTTTAATTATTTGCATTTTGCATTGAAGGTTCCTCGCTTTCTTTTTGGGACATGATATCGCAAATACAATCATATATAGCATTATAGTTTTTATTTGAAAGTAACATGAGATTAATTATATTATCAACGGTGATCGAGATTTTTAGATATAAATTTAATTCCAAAATCTCTCCTGTCCAGTTCCAACAATTAAAAACCGTATGCTCGGCGTCATCTATTTCCCCGCAATATATATGTTACCGTAAAAACCCGATTTCAGTTAAAACCCGAATTTCCTAGGAAAAACTAGTTTTAAGTATTGCTCATAGTCAATTCTAGATTTAACTAGTTAAAACTAGAATTATCTAATAATTTCAGTAAAAACTAAACATTCTAAGGATATTAAATTCAAAACGGTTTTTACTAGTCAAAACTAGTTTCGACTAAAACAGTAAAAACTGTTACGTGCTGTCGGTCGGAGTCTCTATTCTTTGATTGGCTAAAATAAGTCGTATGATCTGATCTGTGGTCTGATTGTAGGTAGGGTATAATTTAGTTGGTGGTGTAAGCTTATGCGTAATGGACGTTGCGACTTGTTTTCTTTTGGTGAACGCGTTTAAAAATTATTCAGCACGATTTACTTTGTAGTTTCTGGTTAAAATTGTTAGTTTCAACTTTTTGTCTGGTAAGTGATTTTTAAATTGTAATTTTTGAGTAATTTTGTAAAATAAATCATTTCAGCATTATTATAACCAACTCCAGATATACCTTTTTGATTCTAAAAATGACGGATATTGCTGAAAATTTGTCTAGAAATGGAGGTTTATGGAAACAGCAATTTTTGGAACGGATTTTGAAAAAAGAAGAAAACGAAAAGAAAGAAAATCACTACACTGTTATGACAGGAGACGCTTATTATAAACTATTGACTGAAGTGCAGGAAGCTGAATTGGCTGTAAAGAAAACCCCATTACAATATAGAAGATTTAAAAGGTTTAGAGTTGTCGAGGTTAGCGAAACGAAAAAACTGGCATCTAGAAGTGAACCAATTAAATATTATTTACCTGCTGAGGATATTTTTGATATCATTGAAGCAGCACATGTTGCCGTTGGTCATGGAGGGCGAGATAGGTTAAAAGCTGAAACTTCAAGGAAATATGCAAATATAACTATTGATATGATAAATATTTTCATATCCATGTGTGAGGTTTGCCAGCGCAAAAAGAGTAAGAAGAAGAGGGGTCTTGTTTCCAAACCCATAATACATTCAGAAATGAATAGTCGCTGCCAAGTAGACCTCATAGATATGCAGTCACAACAAGATAAAGGTTTTAAGTTTATTATGGTGTACCAAGATCATTTGACAAAATTTGTTTTGTTAAGATCATTGCAAAGCAAAAGGGCTGAAGAAGTTGCTTTGCAATTAACAGATATATTTTTGACTTTTGGTGCTCCGTGTATTTTACACTCAGATAATGGCAGAGAGTTCGTTAATGCAGTGATTAATGAGGTAATGACATACTGGCCCGAAGTAAAGTTGGTTCGTGGAAAACCAAGGCATAGCCAAAGCCAAGGGTCTGTAGAGCGTGCCAACCAGGATATAGAAAAAATGTTAGCTGCCTGGATGCAGGATAATGATACCACACACTGGTCCAAAGGCCTTCCATTTGTACAGTTTATGAAAAATAGAGCCCTGCATTGTGGTATAAAACAGTCGCCATATCGAGCGATGTTTGGTATTGAACCCAGAGTAGGACTTGCGACATCGTCTTTACCACTGGAAGTTGTTCAAAACGTGCATGATGAAGAAGACCTCCAAAACATTTTTTATCAGCAGAATAGTGAATCTCTGTCGGATGTTGAAGAGGACGGTCCTAGTACAGAGTCTTCAATTTTATTAGCTAGACAAGAAGCACATGAAGGTTTAAAAAAACAGGCTAAAAAAATGAAATTAGTTTCCGACGCTCTTCATCCACCCGCGGAAAGGGGTGACAATATAATAATCCCGATACCGGATGTCGACAGGTCAAAAGCAGATCTAAGGAACATCATAGGTGTTGTACTTGAGAAAAACGAAGATGGTTTATACAAAGTTGGCACTAAATATGGGATACTGGAGAAATTGTATTGCAGGTACATTATACATATATTTAATTTTTTAAATCAGGGAGAAATTATTATTACAGTCACCCTAAACTTCTTGAAAAATATTTTTTTTAAAACGTAATAAAATTTTATGTTTTGTAGATATTTTATACTAATTATTTTTTCCAGATCAGAATTTGACATTTCAAAAGAAAAATTCCTAAAATTTGAAGAAGTTCCGGAAGCTAATCTGTCCTTGAGAACCGCTGCTAGACATGCTGCTTTAGGAGAAGGCCAAGGGTTTGCACGTTGCGTCTGCAAGAAGACTTGCAACACTAATAGATGCTTTTGTAAAAAGAAGGGAAAACTCTGCAATTCTAAATGTCATGATAGTCAGCCATGTAGGAACAAGTAGGAAACATGTTCCTAATATCTGGGGCTGACTTAAGGACGTAAAGTACGAGTAAAGTATTATAAATGATTTATGCGAAGTTTGTTAAGTTCTTTTTTGTATTTTTTTACGTTTGTTTTTCTTTCCTGCCTGTTCGATTACCCAACGCACCCATTTATGTAACTCATTTCATGTATTTTTTATAATTTATGTAGTAATAAAAGCATTATTACATGATGTATGTATGTTAGATTATTTTTGGTATAGGTGAACCCATAAGATTTCGTTCAAAATAAAATGTTTATAGGTTACACAGATTTTACCGACAGGTTTAGTAAAAACTAGTTTTAACTACAGACTATTTAGTTAAAACTAGTATTAACTTAAAATATTTGTTAATTCTAGTTCTCACTAGTTAAATCTAGAATTGACTGTGAGCAATAGTTAAAACTAGTTTTTCCTAGGAAATTCGGGTTTTAACTGAAATCGGGTTTTTACGGTAACATATACAGAGATTCGTAGTAGATTTTTGGATTTTGTGGGTAAATGTAGCAAAAGATCCGTGTCATGTTAAAAATTGTGTAAAAAAATAATTTGTTTTTCTAAATTTAGAGTTAAACCAAGGTTCAATTTTAGGTATTAATCTTTTTGTCCATTGTGCTTTAGTTATATTGTACAATGGTACATCCTACTTTACGGATACGAAACGTAGACACTAAAAATTGACATCACGACTAAAGCAGAGGCCTTTGAAATGTGGTGTTACCGGAGAATCCTCGAAATATCTTGGACCACAAATACCAGTACCGAGGAAATTCTTAGACAACTTAATATAGATCGGCTGTATGTGGTACTGAATACTATATCTCCCACCTGATTATTCAAGAGAAAGTCGAGGATAAAAGATGGATAGGCCGTGAAAGTCTGTCATGTTTAAGAAACATACGAAACTAGACCAGAAAGTTTCGTCATTTAAATATCTGGGTAGCATTATTAATGAGCAGTGTGATCCCAAACGAAAAATAAGATAAAGAATAAAGTAACTGCGAATGTTTTTTCTAAAAATGAAACAATTCTTCATCAGACCGGGACTTACACCTGGGTCTCAGGATACGTATGGTAAGATGTTATATTTTCTCCGTGTTGTTTTATGGAAGCGGAAGCTGAACCCTAGATCCAAACATCGAAAAGAAAATAGATGCCCTTGAATTGTATTTATACTGTGGGATGTTTTGCATGTCATGGTCTAATGAGTAACAAATAATGAAATCCTCAATATCGTGAACGAAGATAAAGAACTACAGAGAACGATTAAAAAGAGGAAAACGCTTTACTTATGTCTCGTGGCCCAAAGAAGATAATTTAATCGCACATCTACTGATATCTTCACAGCAGCAGTTTCCAAGATAATATTAGCCATTTGGATTGCCAATCTCCGCCAGGAGGCGGTACGTTAAGAATAAGAAGATGAATCATTGTTTCCCGATCTTAATACTTCATATTTCAAAGGATAACTCCTAAAACGTCGTTTTACACTTTCTGTTAACTTTAGATTTTACAACTGCTAGAGAAACATTAAGGTTGAGGTTTAAAACTGTTAGTAACACTTTTCTATTAAAATTACTTGCATCCGTCATTAATCAGACCATCGCGAAACTGAGTAAATTTTTAACTTGAAATCACCAGTATACAAATTGTTATAGGCAAACTGATACTGTTGTACCAAACAAAACAAACAAGTTAATGCGATTTAATAAGTAACACAGATATTTTCCCCATTTGCCATATATACCAAAGAAGCTGACAGAAATTACCGTCACAGCGTAACGACCAGTATAGAAAAAAAGAATTAGTTTTTTTTCAGTAGTATGTTTAAATTACATTTTAACGATTTTTCCATAAAATTAGGCAATGATTGAAAATGAATAGTATTAAATACTAATTTCAATATTGTTTCACCAAACGATTGTAATAAACCCTAATGAAACTGTATCGAGTATTATCTACAAGCATTTATTACTCGTTAAGCAAATAATCGTTAACAAGGGTGGGATTAAATGAAATGGCTAGAGAATGTCCGCATTAAAACATTTTAATGTAATAGCTGCCACAAGAACTATCAAATAGTTTTATACAAGTAATGACTTAATCTTAAATCTGACTTAAATATATAGTATAATGGGGATGAAAAAGGCATTTTGTTAATTTCATTATAAATTCTTTCGAGAAAAAAATGTAAAATTTGTATTTATGATTTAATCAGAATTTAGTCGGAGAAATTAACATGGTACCTTAAAAGATTAATAAGTCTTAAAATTTTTGACTATATTTTGATTTTTTTGGTTTATTCCAAAATAAAAATTTGGGATTGTAAGGTTTATAAATGTAAATGTAAGAAACTGTAAAGTAATACCAAAGACTATGTATATTAGTAATATACATTGTCTTTGGTAATGCATACAAAGAAATATCATAATTTGAACTACATAATTCATCTTAGATTTGACAGCGATGCCTGTCGTCTTCTCACATCTTCTGGTACCTAATCGTACAATAAGAATATTAAAACAACTCTATATCAATAATAATTCAGTTCGTCAGGTGTTCTTTATGTCTCTTAGTGCAGAAATTCTTTACGACTAAGCAATTGACGGGTAACTAAAAAAGTTATATGATATTAATTATACATATTACTAAAAAAATGGGTGTTTACATATAAATAGGACTATCTTGTTTTATAACAATATTGACGAAATCACGATTTTCGCTAATACTTGACTACAATACAGAACCATAACATATATTAACATAGCATGAAGTTAGATCTATGTCTTATAGAAAATATATATTTATCTGCGTAACGTTTGTAAAAACAAATAATTATGAAATAACGCCTACCAAATCTGAACTATTACTAATATGAGCATGAAGGGAATGATTCTTAGAAAGCCTATACGATGCTATTTTGTATACCAACTTGGTTTTACCATCGTCCATAGATATACTAATAAGTCTGGTAACTCTTTTGATGTGGTTGAAATGTGCCGCGTTTTTTGTGAGCGGTCGTAAAATAATAAAAACCGACAAGTTCGTTGACTGAGGGAGTTGGGACGACGCGACGAGAGGTGGGCCCGCTCGGTGGGCAAGTTTGTAGACCGAGGGGGATGCGACGACAAGAGAATGACAGGGCAAGGGACGCGCGAGGACAGGAGGGGACGATTTTAGTCGCTGGCTAGAGTTACCGGACTTATTAGAATATCTATGGACGATGGTTTTACTTTGTAAAGATGCCATAAATGCTTAAGGTAATCACAAAGGGTGAAAAGCTTTCTTAAGAATTTAGTGAAAGTAATTTAGTTTCAACGATTCTAAACAATCCATAAATACTTTCGTCATTTTTAACGATTATGAATAGAGTAAAGAACACAACAAAACGAATATGCCGTTTTCAAAATCTAAAATAAATGAATAAAAAGTATTATAAGCTTTTACAAGTATTCATATCACGTACCTGAATAAATAATTCATATGTTACAGCTAAACCTCCCATAAATATAATCATGGGATGTTGTGCGTTTACTATTAGATTCAGTAAAAGTAATCTGTTTGTACGATTCCATTTATACCAGTGGGTAAAAAGAGCTGCTGATGAAGCTGTCTGAAGAGACTGAAAGTGAAAAAATTGTACAGGTCACTTTGAATGGTCAATCAAAATTTTAAATTTATGAAAACAAAAGACAATGGTTATTTTAATAAATTTTCAAGACTCACTTCGTCAACTACAGATTGTCCGATATGTATTGCAAAAACTGCGGTTGCCAAAGCGCACAATAAATATGCAACTGTAGAAAGTGAGGGTGACTGCAATTAAAGATCGCATAATGTGATAAATATTTCATCAAAAAAGTTATTTCTCACCACAAGGAAAATGAAGAAAATTCCCGCTAGCGATATTGAAGCTATAGGGACTAGGAAAAAGATACAACGACTAAAGATGTTTCGGACCGATACAAATAACCTATAAAAGAAAACAGGGTTAAACAGAATCTATGTTTTAAATTTCGATCGTATTAAGTCTTAATAGGCTATTGACTATGTCGAAAATAACAGGGATAAAAGGAACTAACGCGTGCAAGGTATTTTATTTTTTCATACGGTCAATTGACCTCTAAAGAAATAAAATCCAAAAGTGCTACTAAATTTATCCATCCGTTTTTGAGAACGGGGCAAATTTGTCCACTTTTCGATTTTTCGGCTATAGCGCAAAAACTGTGCATTTTTCGAAGATATGTGTCGTAGGATTTCCTACGAAAATGATATTCTTTGAAGTCAAAAAAAATGTTTATCTACTTTGCGTCACTAATGATCTCATTATTACATCGAAAGTAGTGTAATAATATTCTTATTATTACACTACTTTTGGTAACTTTTAGTTTTGTTAAGTTGGTACCTGATTGGTACATCAGCCTGTCAGGTAGACGTCAAGGTTAAATTTATTATATTTCAATAAACGTGCATGCTATACGATGTCCAGAGCGTCGATGAATTTTTGCCTTGCTTTTCTCCTGAAAATACGCGAGAAAAAGCTGCGTACTCTTTGTCATAGTGCTGGCTTGGATTGTGCTGGCAACAAGATCTCAATAGCGACTTGAGCAGCTTTGCGTATTTCTGGGGGTGTACAGGTCAATTCTACGGGCACGGGCAACAAATAAGTAGGTTGAATTTTATAGTATCATTCTTATACCAATTAAGTTGTGTTGTGTTAGTAAATAAACTTTTTTTTATAAGATATAACATTTATGGTAATAGTTTGTATACATATTATATTTTATTTAGATACTAATTCCTATTTTAAAATAATAAAAATTATAGTACATATGCATTTAGAAAAAAACTTTGGACAAGAAATGTCATATTGTACTCAAACCTAGGATAGTAACAAATAAACTGTTTTGACGTATATATCGCCATATTTTCATTCCTAATTCAACCCAATACACGGGCTTGCTAAATTCCTTTATCGTCGAAAATACCTGTACAATAAAACCACCTTTTCGGTCATGTCGTCGAAAATGCCCATCAACCCATCGTAAAACACCTGGTCGCGTCGAAACTTCTTCCGCCCGGGTCATCTCGTAAGGATTTATCCCGGTCCGCATTTGACCTTCGCCGAGATCGGTCAGCTCGTAAGGATATGGTTCTCAGATCGGTCAACTCGTAAGAGTTGACGTGAAAAATCCCAAAAGGGGGATTATCGTATTCCTTGCGAGATGGCAAGGAAAACCCTACGGAACCCGACCGTTATTAACAACAAGCAAGTCTTTCCCGCGTTGACTTTTAATAAAATCCATAACTATCTCGGTGCTCGTCACCGTTCAGTTGGAACGTAACAAACCACCCCCTTATATCATATTCTTAGTTTCAACAAATATTCGAACTACTTCGTTGCAATGATCATCCCCTCGATTATTTCTGAGAATCCCCTTACAAGTTGACTCATCCAAAACGACCCTTTAAAAATTTACCTGCCGGTTCGCTTACGAGATGACCGATCTTAGGGTGGGCCATTAAAATTCCTTACGAGCTGACCGCCGCCGAATTCAACATTGTTGTCTTTCGCATACGTAAGTAAGTCTTCTTCTTCTTCTTCATTCCAGGGTTTAGGCATTTTTATCTGCCTGTTCCGGCATCAAACTTCGCCCCATCTTTTCATGGGACGTCCTACACTTCTTTTTCCTATTGGATTACAATTTAATATTTGTTTTGTCAGTCGATGTTCATCCATTCTACTTATATGTTGTTTCCATTTTGTTCTGTTTTCTTTTATTTTCTCATTAATCGAGTAGATATTTAGTTCTTGTCTTACGTCTTCGTTTCTTTGTCTATCAAGTCTTGTAATGCCTTTCACTCTTCTGAGGAATCTCATTTCGCTAGCCTGGATTCTAGAGTTGTCTTTTTGCGTCATTACCCAGCTTTCGCATCCATATAATAGAGTAGGTGTGGCCATTGTCTTATAGAATTTCATCATAGTGTCGCTTCTTGTCTTGTTCTTTAATGTTCTGTGAATTGTTCCACATATATATTTAAATCTGTGAATTTTATGATCTATGTCTCTGTCTTTCTCGAAACTTGTATAACACCCTAGGTAATTAAAATGACTTACTTGCTCTAATGGATGATCGTCTAGTACTATTTTTGTCCTTATGGGGTGATTGCCTTCAATCGCCATAACTTTCGTCTTTTTTGTTGATATTTTCATATTATAATTCTTGCACACTAGATATAGTTTGTAGATGGCTCTTAGTAGATCATTTTCAGAGTTTTGGATTATCAACTGATCATCGGCAAAAAGTATTGTTTTTATTTGCGTATGCTGATTGATTTTTATACCTGTTCGTATTGTTTCATCCCACTCTCTTATGATGCTGTCGATATATACAGTATGTCCCCGGATTGAGTTTACAAGAGGAAAAAAATTTTTATTTTTGATTTTACAAAAAAATGCTAAAGGAATAAAAATTTTTGCTTAATTTCAAATGACCAAATCTGTAATTAGAATTTCAATACTACATACCTATCTGTTTCAAAAAAAAAATTTTCATTTTCTTCATCGCATTACATCTATTATTTTTTGTGGTAGAAGGCTTTGACTTGAAAACGTCAAACACTAATTTATTTGTCAAAAATATCTTCAAACTGTAATTCGGTAATTTTCGGTGAAAATGTTAACGTTGTCACAAAAAATGTATTTAATACAATGTTACGGTACTGGGGGAAAGAGCTACCGTCACACTGCGGAAGAATTTAATGAAAAATTTCCCGGAGTTACTGTTTCCCGAATGGGTATAAAAAAGTTGGTGAAAAAATTTTTGGAAACTGGTTCTGTTCTGAATTTAAAGAAAAAAAAAACTAATACGTGATGAAGATGATGCTTCTAGAGTTTTAATTTTGGATTTGGTGGAAGATGATCCTAAACTTTCATTGCTGAGATGGGTGCTTCAACTGAATATGAGCAAATCCCATATTCAGAGAGTTTTGAAGGAACGTAAATTATACCCCTATTTTTAATCATACGTCAGAACCAGGAGATGATGAAAAGCGTTTTCATTTTTGCATGTGGATGGGAGATAAAATAATGGAGAACCGAAATTTTCACAAGAGCATTGTATCTTCCGATGAAGCAACTTTTTCTAGCAATAATACTGTTGCGTCACAACATGTTCGCTATTGGAGTGATGCTAATGCTCACTTTAGAGTTGTGGTGTGCTGTTTCTTACTATGGAGTAATAGGGCCATATTTTTTGATGCTATTATAAATCAGCACAATTATTTGGAAATGTTGAAGAATTTTTTCTTGGATGGTTTAAGTTATTAAAGTTAATATTAAGTTATTTAAGACGATAAGCAAGTGAATTCCTACGTGCTTATCGGCAGAGGATGTATTTTCAACAGGATGGTTGTCCGGCCCGCTGTTCGCGCATTGTTGCTGCCTGGCTCAATCAAGAATTCGAAAATAATTGAATTAGCAGGAATGGTCGTGTTTTGTGGCCTCCAAGCTCTCACAACTATTTTAGATTTTTATTTGTGGGGACGCTTGAAGCAACTAGTCTAAATGGAAAACTTACCTAACAATGTAGAAGTATTAAAAAATGTATAAGAGATGCTGTTGCGTCCTTGACACTCGAAGAAATTCGCAACAGTTACAGGGAACTGCAGCTTAGAGTCTAATTGTGTGCTGAAAGGGTGGCGAATTTATAAAATAGTTTTAAATAATATTGTTTCTAGCGTAGTTCTTTTTTTACTGTTGTGATTGAAAAAAAAATAATTTTTTTAATTCTAACTAAAGGTTCGACAGTTTAGTAATTCTAATTTCAGATTTGGTCATTTGAAATAAAGCAAAAAACTTTATTCCTTTATCATTTTTTTGTAAAATGAAAGATAAATTTTTTTTTCCTCTTGTAAACTCAATCCGGGGACATACTGTATATTAAAAAGAGTTGGTGATACGCTACAGCCTTGTTTTAGCCCTTGGTTTATTTTTATTGGTTCTGTTTCATGTGTTTGCATTTTAATTGTGATATTTGTATTTCTGTACATACTTTTAATTGCTCTAATCAGATGTTTTGGATACCCTCTTTTTTCCATAATATCAAATAACTTATGTCTATCGACCCGGTCGAAGGCTTTCTCAAAGTCTATAAATGCAATATGCGTTTCTAAATTGAATTCTCTTCGTTTTTCGATTATTTGTTTTATAATGAACACATTGTCGTTAGTAGATCTGCCTTTTCGAAAACCGTGTTGTTCTTCTCTTATGATGGCTTCTGTAATATTTTTTAGTCTATTGTTGATAATTTTGGAGTATATTTTATAAATTGTGTTAAATAGACTGATACCCCTATAGTTTTCGCAATTGTTACGGTCGCCTTTTTTAAACAGTGATATGATTTGTGCTGTTTGCCAGGATTCAGGTATTTTGGATTTTAACCAACACTGATTTATTAGATGTAACAATCTTAAATGTAGTAAGAGACCTCCATATTTTAGCAGTTCCATGTTTATTTGGTCTGATCCTGTTGCTTTTCTATTTTTTAATGTTCTTATTGCCTCCATAAGTTCATCCACTGTTATGTGGTCTATACCGGATAAAGTTTGTTCTTCAAAATCCTCCTCTACATAACTGTTAGGGTTATACCACAAGTTTTCATAGTATTGTATTCATTGTTGTTCATTAATAACTTCTAAGTGGGCGGTATCTTTTTCTGTTTTATTCATTTGTCTTATTACCTTATAAGCAAAAGTTTGTCTCCCATGTAAATCGTTCTCAATTTGGCTAATAAATTTTTCCCATGATTGCTGATGCGTCAACCTTGTAATCCTTTTTGCTTCATTCCGAGCTTCCTTATATATTTCCTTGTTTTCGTCTGTCTTCTTTTGCAAGTACTTGTGATATGCCCGTTTCTTTTCATTTATTGCATTTCTCACTTGTTGATTTCATTGTCGTAATCCTTGTCTGCTTCTTATTTTCTTTTTCTTGCCCAGAGCTTCATTAGCTGCTTTTTCAATACAAGTTCTTAAACTGCACAATTCTTCATTTATATCCTGTTTCGTAGATTGTTGTTCCAAATATTGATTTAGGCGTCTTTGGTATAGATCTCTGATACCTTCATCTTGTAGCAAATACACTTAATAAACTTCTTCTTGTCTTAGGGGTTTTAGATTTTTTGCCTTTTTCCAGCGACTCAATATTCTTATTGTTCCAACTACCAGATAATGGTCAGAATATATGTCACTTCCGCGGTATACTCGAGTATCTTCTACAAGATTTTGTAATTTTTCATTTACTATTATATAGTCTATTATCGATCTCCATCCTCGAGCACTCCATGTGTATTTATGGATATCTTTATGTCTGAAAAACGTGTTCGTGATTTTTAATTTATTCTCAGTAGCGAAGTGTCTGTAACTACGTAAGTAAGTAGTTATTGAATTTGTCCTAGGGCTACTATAATTTTAAATTCAAATACGAGACATCCATGTCAGTGACGCAAGTGTAACCAACTCACGCAAAATTCCCTAGTGTAATACGAAAGCTTGAACAGCCAAAATTTAATGAATTAATGAAGCAAAGTAGATAGAATAGCATATTACACACGTTTAATAAGACGTATTGTCACACTCGTTCTATTAAAGCACTCGCGTGACTCCGTCTTATTTTTTTTGAAGTTTTGACTATAACCTTTTTCTGAGTGAATTTATGTATAGGCGTTGCTTCATAAAATAGAAAAAGCTTATAAAATTATCTTTAAAACGGTGGCGTATAAGACTTTATATGTTTAATATTGACTGAGATATAAACGTTTGAATTGAGCCATTTTTTCCCTATATTTTTACTTTTTCTTTAAAAAGCGTATTATTTCATATTTTTATCCGAAAAAAATGATTAATAATCAATAAATAACTTATGTACGAATAGTTTACTATAAACAGTGATCTTATTTATTTATATTTAGTTTAAAGTTTTTTATATTTAGTTTAAGTCAGTTTGCGTACACGTAGAAATAAATAATTAATTCATCTTTAAAGTGGTAATTTTAAAACTAGTTTTATATCCAATTCCGTTTAAATTTGTTTTAAATACACTGAGTTTATTTATATTTCCCGGAAATCGATCAGATCGCAGAATCTACCTCGTTAGGAAGTTTCCAGAAGCGACACTTTAAATTTTGTATTATGTACTAAATTATATACAGAAACTTGCAAAATAAATGCAATCATTTCGTAAAATAAAAATTATATTTTGCAATAATATAGACCGAAAATTATTATAACTAAAATCTTAATATTAAATTTGTAGTTTATTATTGCAATTGTAAACCTCCAACCATTTAAATTAAATATGTAGAATATGTTCTAGTAGTATAATATCCAATATTATTGATAAATTTATGTTCTTAAAATTATTATTGCATAAAAATCATTTTTTTCAGGTAAAAATATGAAACAATACGCTTTTTAAAGAAAAAGTAAAAAAATAGAGAAAAATGGCTGAATTCAGACGTTTATATCTGTCAATATTCAACATATAAAGTCTTTCAAGCCACCATCTTAAAGACAATTTCACAAGCTTCTTTTTTATGAAGCAATGCCTATACCTAAATTCACTCAGAAAAAAGGTATAGTCAAAACTTAAAAAAATATTGAAATTTTTCCACTTTTTTAACTGTGTTTTTTTAATTTATTTTATATCATTAAAAACATTTTTTTTGACTAGTTCTTTATTAAATATCATAGTCAATAGCCTATAACTAATAATGTGTTCCATAATGCATAATTTGTGAGATCCAAGGTTTCAAAGAAGAAAAATAATTAGGAATTTTGAGTCACTAAAGGAATGACTACTTTAGATTTCTTGTGTTTCTAAAAGTTAACCAATTATAGGTCTTGGCATTTATAATCAAATGATTACATTATAACAAACTATTAATTAAAAGGCAAAAGTGTGCAGCATTGTAATAATTTTTTCTATAGCAATAATTAGTGGCTACACATTTTTTACAACTTATCATTTCTGGGTTCCATTTTATTATGAACCACTCTTACGATCTGCACTTAATTTGTAACCGTGTTATTGCATTCCAATAATACTTCTTTGATGTTTGTAAATTCATTGGTCTTACACTTGGCATATTCCTTCGAAATTAATTCAAGAATAATCAAATATCACTTGTAAATACTCAGTTCTAATATCAATTAATTTACCTCAAAATGGTTTGATGATGTTTGATACACTTCCTCAACCGGAGGTTAATGTGTCGGTGATATAACTCATAATTAATTGTTTCTACATCTTCTTCAATTTGTTGTAGTAAATGATTAACCATGAGGAGTTGAGTCTTTATGTGACCTTGAAAATACATGTAAGAGTTTGCCATTATCATGAAATGAACGCATCCAGACAAAATAGAGCTGTAATAAATGACACAAAAAATCTGTAACATGAAATAAGGCCATATGGTCGTAGTAGGAATATATAGTTTAACACATAACGAATCTCAAATAAATATATACAGTACGCCGTAAGTCCCCAAAACGTTGCAAAACCCAAAATAATATTGTATTCCTTGGCAACCTTAAGTATATCACGCTGTGTTGTTTTTTCGGCAGCATACATTGGCCACCTTATTTCATCCAGGACAGTAACAAGGTTCACCCATTGCTCTCCAAACATTTTAACAATTATTTTACTAAATAGACCATGAAACATAATTCTCAATTATATCACCTCTGTAGAGATTTGGTCATTACCAGAGACTGGAAAATATACACTTTAAGAAATGGTAAAACATGCAAGCAATATTCTTTAAAAAACCCAAAATACGTAGGTAAATGCCGATTTATTTACAAAGAAATAGACAACAAAAATCAAATTCGGTTATCAAATTTATCAATACTAATTTTTCATATTTTTATTTTCCTCACGTTTTTTGTGACCTTTTGCACCACTTAAAATATTTTTCGCAATAGACCATCTGAAAGGCAATGAAAAATGCCAAAAAATCGCGTTTTTCAATTTTATGTCGCGAAAAAAAAAGTGCTAAAAAACACGTTAAAAATATTGAAATAGCCGCCATTTCTCGGTGTTGATCTCAAACATTCTGAAAAAAATCACACATCTGCTCCTTCAAAAGACCGTTTGAATGCCGCAAACCACGTGGAAAAATATTATTTCTAGCCCGAGTTATTTCAAAAATACTGAAAAACAGTTTTTTCGAGATAACGGCTAATAGAGTCGCTATCTATAACTTACTACTTATCTTCTCTAAGAAACCCCCGGTAAGTAAAAAATATTCATTTCCCATAAGAAATATCACATAAATCCACGCAATAATTACCATATCGAAAAATATTGTAAATATAACGAAAATAAGCCTCACTAGATTTTAGGTAAAATACACTACAACCAGTGAGAATGTGAAAATACACAATGCCAATATATAAATGCATATAATCTAGCCTCTGGTCATTACCAACGAAACAAAATCAACCGACCAAAAACAACAAATCCTTTGCTATCAAAATTACTTACTCCACTAATAATCAAAAATAGTGCCGTGTTGACTCTGAGTGTCTCATCCGAAGTCCCGATTTCATAAATTATAATACTTAAATCAACTCCCACAGCTAAAAAGTATGTGAAATATGAAGTTTGATGTAATAACAAGAAGATATCCACGACCCATTTGCGGTTTACACTAAATATATCTAAAATTTTCGAGATAGATACAATTTTACTGGCAAACCGTATTTTCTTTGTATATTCTTTAAATTACCTTCCATCGTTGCACCTTAAGCGTATGTCAAAGAAACAAGGCAGCATCGACACTGATAGCTAGAAAATATTTATGAACAGTATTTGGCCGGTAGGTAATTCAAAATCGTTTGGTATAAATTAGAGTTCAGTTCCACTTAGTATAATTACTAATTGCAGTATCCATTTTTAGGCAATAATTTGTAGTTATTAAGCATCATTAAGTAACATCATAATCATCACCATCATAATTATCACCCATCCAGGACATAATCCTTTTCGAATGTTTTCAACTTTTCTCCGTCTTGCGTAGCATATTTAAATTTTGTCATTTTTCCCCTTAATTTATATGTTTATTGACTTGATAGTCTCCGAACACTTCTTTACTAGAACTAAGACTTCCTATTAGCAGACTTTTGAATCACGTCCCGTCCTCTGATCCAGCCACAGAACAGTCATGTCATTCGCCAAATCCTCATTTGGAACTGTGTCGCTTAAACCAGCATCTATCTTCCCACTTCTTACTTGAGATTCATTTCTATTATTGTATTGTCAGGAACTCAAGTTGAAAACTTATTAAATATTAGTTATTTGTATTATGTTTGTTTTAATTTTTATTCGGCTTTAGACATCCCGATTAAGGAATTAATAAATTTTCCAAAAGATCAGTGACTAACAAAGAGTTTTATTACTCTTAGGACCTGACTGCATCACTGCAAGTATCTCTATTGTAACGAGTTAGTAGGTATTACTTCTCTTATTATATACATTAATGGAGGTCGAAGGTTGGTAAGGGTCTCGAGGGGCATTCAGGTTGCCGAGATTTGGATGTCAATAAAACCTTGAGTAATGCCCACTGATTACAGCTCTGCCAACAAATCCTACTTCCACGTCCTCGCCGTGACCTCCGGGCAATGCATGGCGTACCACTGTACGTGTGCGTTATGTAGCAGACGGAAGAGGGTGAATGGCGAATTCCTGGCGCCATAAAACTAGGACAACTCGGCTAAGGGAGATAACCCTAACAGAAAATCCTGGTCCTCCAGGTTGGGGTTTTGAGCAATGGGCTTGCGACCCATTCTCTGTAAAAATATGAAGTGCAAAAAATCCCAACTCAAAGCCTCGGAAATGGACTGGAAGCTCTGGAAATCGACCTCCGCAACGGAAACGGAATATTGTAATGTAACATACCCGGGTCGGTTCAATAAGTGAAACCGAGCAGGGACGTCATTTTACCTCACCCCTACGTTGTGTTCTTTTATGCGCCCAGACGGAGACAAATTTAGGGAAACTTGAGGGGGAAAATGGTATCAAATAAATAAACACAGAATTTGTAATACACCTACTTTATTTATAACAAAAAAGTCATGCCGTACTCAGCCTGGAACTCAAGAGGGGAAAGAGCACGGCAGAGAAACCCTCTATCTCAATTCCAAAGTAGCTAATTATACTGCACCAAGATTTATAATAGTAATTTAGTCACTGTTCCCGTACTAAAACTGTCGTTTCCCATTCAAAACAGAAGAGGGTGTTGGTTAGTTAGCCGGACGTCGCCGGAAGGTACTGAGGTCCCATGCGGGAGGCTACCCAGCTATTTAGTTGATAATTTGGACCCATATCTCTAGGCAATTTTTATGCGTACTAGGATATTGGTCCAGTCACGGATGGAAAATGTTAGTTGATTCAACAAGGCCCTTCCATACCCTGTAACCAGAGTCATACCTTGCAACCCGAGTCATACTTAAACGACAATCTTAACACGAAAAACCAATAAGAAATCAATTCATCCGTTTACATTTAAATGTAGTTTTTACATCATTAAAACGATTCAAATAAGTATCCACCAGTTGGTGAACATTATACAAATATCCATTGCAAGAGAAATATCAACATATTAAATACAAGTTACATAATTAAACAAAAACATAACGTGATAATTACTAACCTGTTATGACTCACTGCGCCGTACGCACTTAACCAAACCAAAAATCGATAATCGACATTCTCTCTCCCAAAAGTCCCAAACGGCCGTTAGCTCTCGTGGTTTGCTTCTTACTGCCCCCGTCCCACTTCTCACCGTTATTTCACTCGGTTCAACCTTGAATCTTTCCTTTCAAACCCTTACGTAAACATTACATTTTATATAACCGAAATTTTTAAATGTAAAGGGCGTTACAAACGAGAAGGTTTGTTCTTAAAGAAATATAATTTTTAATTTCAATTACCGATAGTCGGTACAGCTCAATATGAACATGGGATGCTGGAATATACAGGGTATAAGTACCAAAGGTTTGTTCCAACAAGCACTTTGCGAACCGTTCCGATTCTAGTAATGAATTTTTTAATGGGCATGTGCCAAAAAAGTATTAGTTCCAGTCGTTCCAGAATCAGTTCTGAAGTTCTGTTGGAACATAGAACGCGTTCTATTATTAAAGAAGAACAATTCCTCTTCCTTACTTGATTCTGAGGCCAAATAGTCGTTTTCATCCAAATCACTATCGCCCATTTCGCGTTTAGCTAGTTTGTTTTTACGATTTTTAAAATATATAACCTCAAACCTCACAGAAACCGTTGAGGGTGGAAGTATCCCTATTCTCGTTCTTGGTCAGAACCATGAACTGATTTCACCGTCCTTGAATCGATTCCGAATTCGTTCGTCGCGTGTTGAAACATATGTAGAACCAGTCCTGGGATCAGTTCAACGTTTGTTGGAACACCAAAACGCTTCTGCGCACGCTCCGCCTGATTCAGAACTAGTTCCGGTACTTGTTGGAACAAACCTTAAATATAATGAAGTTTTTAAAATATTAGAAGATTTTAATCTGGATATTGTGGTTTTAAGTGAAACAAAAAAGAAAGGGAATGGAAATGAAAGGAAGGGCAATTACCTCAATTTTTTTAGTGGAGTGACCAAAGACAAACGTGCAAGAGCAGGAGTAGCCATCGCCATAAATGCTAAACTAGGGAACCTAATAAGAAATTGGGAAGCTATTAATGAAATGCTCATAACTATGGAATTGCAGATATGGGGACAAAAAATTTTAATAATTGGTGCGTACGCTCCAACGGATGATGCAAGTAATGCAGAGAAAGATGACTTTTACGAACATTTGACCGTTCTACTAAACCAAGTAGGAAACATAAAAGAAATAGTCCTCATGGGCGACTTTAACGCTCGGGTTGGTAGAGAAACTACCAATACAATAGTTGGCCTGTTCGGAGAAAACGTCATAAATGATAGCGGTGAAAGACTCGTGGAAATGTGCGATCAGTATGACTTAAAAATTTTGAATGGTCTCTTTGATCACCGAGAAATTCATAAATACACATGGACACAACCCACTAAAGGATTAAGAACGATAATTGATTATATTATTGTTAGACAGAAATCTGAAATAAGAAGGGATGATGTAAGAGTCCATAGGGGAGCCGTATGTGGATCGGATCACCACCTAGTCAAAGGAAAAGCTAACATAACACCTAAATATTATATGCAAAATAAACAACATATTCCGGATCACATTCCCGAATACCCTAATTACAAATTAGGAAGTTTTAGTAACGAATCAACTGTCTTTCTCTATAAACTTCGTTTAGCCGAAAAACTAAGAACCAAACTCACAGGGACAGCAAGTGAGAAATACTATGCATTACAAAAGTGTATTCATGATGCGGCAAATGAAGCTCTGGATCAACAAGAGAAAATAAAAAACAGAATGGATGATGCCTGGTGGAATGAGGAATTAAATCAGCTTACAGAAAGTAAGAAAAATGCCTATCTTAAATGTCTTGCTACAAACGATAAGGACGATAGAAAAATTTACAACAGATACAAATACGAGGTCAAAAAAGAGGTCACAAAAGCAAAAAATAATTTTTGGGTACACAAATGCAATGAGATAGACAGATTGATAGGGAGCTCCCGTTCGAGACAAGCATGGAAAACTCTACGAACACTTAAACATAATACGCAACAGACGAAGATAATAGACCCGATAGGACTACCCAGGTGGAAAGAATATTACCAAAATCTGCTGACTGAAGATCGAACAGAACTCATTGAAGATACAGAAATACATCTATTACACCTACAAGAGAGTCAGGAAACAGAAATAACAGCAGAAGAGATGAAACAACATTTGAGCACCATGAAGAATAACAAGGCACCAGGACCTGGAGGTATACCAGTCGAACTATTAAAAAATGCTCCTGTAATAGCACTAGAAGTACTAGCTGCTATTTTCAATGAACTCCTGTCTGGAGAGGAGATTCCTGACGAATGGAATCTAGCTTACATAAGTCCAATATATAAAAAAGGAAATAAAAAAGACTGCGATAATTACAGGGGCATTAGTATAACCTCGTCGATTGGTAGACTGTATGGTCGTATAATTAAAAATCGTATTGAAAAACACGTGAAAGACTCGGAAGAACAGAGTGGTTTTAGACCTGGTAGATCCTGCATTGATAATGTATTTTGCCTTAAACAACTTGCGGAAAAAACAATCGCTCACGGAAGGAAGCTGCATATAATTTTTATTGATATAAAAAAAGCGTACGACAACGTTCCTGTTTCTAGATTGTGGCAGGTAATGAGAAGTAAGGGCGTACCATACATTTACGAAAACGCAATACGGAAACTATACAAAAATAATAGAAGTAGGGTAAAAACGGGACAACGACTATCAGAAGAGTTTCAAGTTAATGAAGAATTAAGACAGGGGTGTAGCCTTTCACCTACACTGTTTAAGATGTATATCGATACGGCTCTTACTGATTGGAATCGTAAATGCTACAGTATGGGAGTGAAAATGGAAAGTAAGCATATATATAGTCTATTATTTGCAGATGATCACTAATGAGATCACTAATCATCAGAAGATGAAGAAGATGCAAGTTATATATTTAGGAAGTTGGTAGAAACGTATAAAAAGTGGGGGATGGAAATAAATGTAGATAAAACTCAATATATGATAATTGGTGATAAAGGACATGACTTAAAAACTGAAAGTGGATTTATCAAACACACAAACGAATATAAATACTTAGGAGTCACAATAACAAGAGATGGACGGGATGATCAGGATATTCAACATAAAATAAGAAGAGGAAAAACAATAACTAGGCAATTACATTCAGTACTGTGGAATGACACGATTTGTAAGAAAATAAAAAAGCGCATGTATAACTCCTTCATAGAAAGTACAGTAACTTATGGAGCAGAAGTATGGACATTGAATAAAAGGGCAAAAGATCGGCTTCAGGCAACGGAAATGATGTACTGGCGACGATGCTGTAAAACTACAATACTGGATAGGGTCAGAAACGAAACAATCAGGGCAAAAATGAATGTAGAATCAAACATAATGGAATCGATCGAGAAAAAACAACTGCTATGGTAAGGCCATATGAGACGAATAAATTCAAATAGATTACCTAAAAAGATATGGTATTGGAGGCCCCACAAGAAAGAAGAACTAAAGGAAGACCGAGGAAGTCCTGGAACTCAGGAATAAAAGAAGCAATGGAAAAGCGTTTTTTGACGGAAGACGCATACGAGGATAAAGAAACATGGAGACATGGAGACTCTGAAGCATTTTACAAGTTATCGTCCGGGAGGAAATAACTGACCAGATTTTACTCTGGCTCGTGGTCTATAAGAAAGGTCGCCATTTGTCGTGCTGATCTAAAGAATGCCTGCTGCACGAAACTTAATAACTAGTGGTCACCGGGGAAGCTGTGGCAAAGAAATCAACCCAGAACGTCAACATGTTTTTCCCAATCCTTCAATCCCAATCATCAAGGTGTGGAAGAAATGGGAAGAACACACGAGAGATGGACCATAGAAAAGGGAGATATTGTATGGAATCATGCCAATTCCGAACAGACGACGATGGTTCCATAGAATCAAGGATATAATTGGACACATCCTGTCTACATATACCAGACTGCGGGTTAGATACTGTTTAACTGCTGGCTTATGATATGAAAAACATATTAGAGGGGACCTTTATTGTGAGTGTGGTGCGGTTAAGATTGTGTGCAACATGTTCTGTTGGAATGGGCCTGAAACAAGCGAAACGTTCAAATACTCAGTGAAGAGTCCGAGGGGACACGTCAGACCGTTATTGGTGCACGATGTTCTTTTCGGGAATACTGGGGTGAACTGTTGAGATTACCAAACATGGACAAGGACCATGAATTTTGGATGCTGGAATGTACAAGGTATTAGAACTAAAAACCAAGAAGTGTTTAAAACATTAGCGGACTTCAATATCGACATAGCATTCGTAAGCGAAACCAAGAAGAAAGGAAATGGAAATGAATTCCGTGACATTTATATCCATTTCTATAGTGAAGTAGACAAAGATAAAAGGGCAAGAGCAGGAATTTCTATCGCTTTAAACAATAAATTTCAAAGTGATGTTAGAAACTGGTCGACTATAAACGAACGTTTAATCACCATCAACCTAGAACTATTTGGTCACAAATTAATATTAATTGGGGTTTACGCACCAACGGACGATGCAACCGCAGATATAAAAGACAGTTTCTTTGAAAATCTGACAAGTATCCTAGACACTGTGGGAAATAGGAAAGACGTAGTACTTATGGGCGACTTTAATGGACGAATAGGAAAGAAAACAGGAGATAGGATGGTAGGTCAACATGGTGAAGATGTGATTAACGACAATGGTGTGAGGTTAATAGATGTATGTCACCAATACGATCTGAAGATAATGAATGGCTTCTTCGATCACAAAAGAATACATAAATATACCTGGTTTCAACCCACAAAAAGACAAAAGTCTATTATAGACTACATAATTATTAAGCCAACCCCCACTATCAAAGTCCAAGATGTGAAAGTACAACGAGGAGCTTCCTGTGGATCTGACCACTATCTAGTAAAAGCAAAGCTAGTCTTTTCATTTAAACACCAAGTCAACAAAGAAAAATACCTAAATGGACCTTACCAAGTGACCCAGTGGCCCAAATATAACCTAGACAGTCTTTTCGATGAATCGACCAGGTTCCTATATAAAATCAGACTGGCAAACAAAATGAGAATTTCAGAAACTGGTACAATAGAAGAAGAGTACAATTTCATCAAAACATGTATTCACGAAGCTGCGAACGAAGCGTTGGGACAAAAACACAAAGAGGTCAAAAGAAAAAATGATGTTTGGTGGAACGACAGTCTAGAGCACCTGGCAAGTGAAAAGAAAATAGCATACCAGAAATGGCTAGCTACACAAGATCTGGAAGACAGAAAATCCTATATGAGATACAATTATGAAGTTAAAAAAGAAAAAAAGAAAGCCATGAACAAGTTCTGGGAAAGGAAATGTGACGAGATGGACAGACTCATAGGAGGCTCAAAATCTAGACAAGCATGGAAAACGATAAGGCACTCAAAAGCAACACAAGGGAAGTAAAAATTATAAATCCAATTGGAATAGACAATTGGAAGAAGTATTATCAAGCTCTATTAAATGAAGACAGAAATAACAGGAAGTTAGAGACCCAGTGAAATATATGAAAAATAACAAAGCTGCGGGTCCAGGAGGTATGCCCATATAACTTATTAAGAACTCCCCAATCGTTACAGTAGAAGCTATTGCTAGGTTGTTTACAGACTGTCTAAAAGGAGGCGAAGTCCCGGAGGAATGGAAAATCGCATATGTAAGCTCTATACATAAGAAGGGCAGTACGATGAAATGCGAAAACTATAGGGGAATTAGTGTTACCTCTTCTATGTGCAGACTGTATGGACGAATATTAAAATCAAGAATAGAAAAACAGATAAAAGACTCAGAGGAACAGAGTGGTTTCAGGCCCGGAAGATCTTGTGTTGACAAAATATTCTGCCTAAAACAACTGGCTGAAAAGAGCATAGCACACGGACGCGAACTGCATATTATATTTATAGATTTAAAAAAGGCCTATGACAGTGTCCCTGTAAAACAATTATGGCAGGCAATGAAGTACAGCAAGACATAACGACAACAAAACAATTTAATCATGCTTCCAGTATGATAGCTTGAAATTACGAATGACTAACTTGTCACATGTAATTTTTACAAGTAAACAAAAAAAATATGTCATGAAACAAATGTGAAAAATGTACTTAGAAGTTGGAAAGACATTTTTCTTTAGATGCATGTATTCATTTCAAATTAAAACTACTTCTATCTAAGCCTATTGATTATTAACGCTTCCTATGAGACTGCAAAACTATACTTTAGGCCCCTATTAAGGGCCTAAGAAGCATTCTATGGCATTTTGATATTAAAGTTTTCACCATAGATATTGCAAGAAATGTGGCTACTTGCAGATTTTCCATCAATTTGTATAATAAGGGAAGTATTACCTATTGACTCGTTATAACAGAAATACTTGCAAAAATGCAGACATCAAGTACTGAGAGTAATAAAACTTTTTGAAAGTTACCAAACTTTCGGCAAATTTCTTATTTCCTTTTTCAATAGGTATAAAATTTTTAATTGTCTCAACAAATGTGTAGCAATAATTAATAATTGATAACTTCCTCGCGTGATTTCTGATAAAACTCTTCATAGAGTACTTTAAGAAGTGAATAAAAAATTATAAATCGGGATATCAATGTTTACAAGACTACAATGAAAGAAGACATACAGCCGTTAAAAGAAGTATTCGGAAACAACCAAGTCGATATAGGTTCAAATTAAGGATAATGGCAAAAACTATAATATGACATAAAACATAACAAACATAAAAATATGAACTGCGCAAGACTGAAAAATGGAAAATACACCCAACAAAGAGTACCTATGTCCTGAATGCTTGATCATTACGATGATGAAGATGATTATGATAATGACTGCTTAATAGCCACAAATTATTGCCCCGAAATGGATATCACAATTAGTAATTATATTAATTGAAACTGAAATGTGATTGATATCAAACGACTTGGAATTACCTTTCAATCTAATACCTTTCAATAATATTTTCCACCCATCGGTGTTAAAACTGCTTAGTTTTCGTCGTGAGGTGCAACGATGGAAGGTATTTTAAAGAACATGAGAAGAAAATATATTGACATCTTGAATATTTTAGATGTATTTAGTTTAAACCGCAATTGGGTCCTGGATATGTACTACTTATTGACTGGAACTACTTATTTTACGCTGTTATTAACCGTGGGAGTTAATTTGTGTATAATTATTTATGAAACCTGGATGTCGGACGAGAATCTTAGACTCAGCTTGTCGCATTTCGTCATACCTACAGCAGTAAGTAATTTCGACAGTAAAGTAATAAAATGACAAACAAATTTGGTCCCCTGTTTTGATTTTGACGTTTCGTTAGCTAGATATACTCTCTTTAATGATAAGTTAATATTAAAATTATGTTTCAGGGTCTGATGGGTCAAATAACAGTTAAAATATTTGAAGAACAATGGGTGAAACTTGTTAAAGTACTGGATGAAGTAAGGTGGCCAATATATGCTGCCCGAGACACGACACAGCGTAATATACTTAATATAGGGTTGCCAAGGAGTACAAGATTCTTGTGATTTTTTTTTTAAATTTTGTGGATTTACGGCGTCATTTATATATTTATTCGAGATTCGTTATGTGTTGAATTATATATTCCTACTAAGGCCATATGTGCCTTATTTAATGTTACAATTTTTTTGTGTAATTTATTACATCTCAATTTTTTCTGGAAGCGTTCACTTCATGATAGCGGCGAACGCTTTCGTGTATTTTCAAGGTCACATAAGGACTCAGCTCCTCATGGTTAATCGTTTACTAGAACACATTGAGAAAGATGCAGAAACCATTAATTATGAGTTATATCACCGACAGATTAATCACCGGCTGAGAAAGTGTATCAAACATCATCAAACCATTTTCAGGTAAGTTGATTATACAAAATGCAGAATCAAGGACTGATAATAAATTGTTAAATATCCTTTAAATAAAACTTTAAAGTTATATATTTATAAAAAAAATTATATCATCTCGAACCTCCGCTATTGTGTTAGAGGTTTACTAAACCTTATGACTGGATTGTAATTGGGAAACTGTTTAATTAAGTTACGTTTCAAAACCTGGGAAATCTGAAATATTTATATCTTTATTACCATAAATTCGTAAGTTGATTTTCATCTTTTGACACTTTGAATCTCAAAATCTTAGTCATATTGAACACGTTGTTTAAGACTTAAAATGATCTGAAGAATTACCCCTCGAAATTTGTATAGATTATGTTTATTCCCTATATTTTTTAGGTTATTTGTATCAGTGCGAAATATCTTCAGTCGTTGTATCTCCTTCCTAGTCCCTGTAGCTTCAGTATCGCTAGCGGCAATTTTCAACATTTTCCTTGTGGTAAGAATAATATGTTTTATAAAAAATTTATCGTATCAAACGTTCTCTATTTACAGAAACATACTTCGCTTTCTCCCGGTGCATATCTAATGTGCTGTTTTGGAACTACAATACTTTTTATACACATTGGACAATCGGCAGTTGATGAAGTTAGATTTGAAATTTTATTAAACTAACAATTTAAAATTTTTGTTACATTTTTTCACTTTCAGTCTCTTCAGACAGCTTCAGCAGCAGCTCTTACCGACTGGTATAAATGGAATCGAACAAACAGATTACTTTTACTCAATCTACTAGTAAATGCACAAAATCCCATGATGATATTTATGGGGAGCTTAGCTATAAGATATGAATTATTAATTGAGGTACGTAATACGAATACTTGTAACAGCAGATAATACTTTTTATTCCTTTATTTTAGATTTTAAAACCAGCATATTCTTTCTGTTGTGTCCTATACTCTATTTATAACAGATAAGAAACGTGGTAAATAAATTTATTTCACTAAACTATGAAAAGTGCTTTTCAACGTTTGTGTTTATTTTAAAGATTTTATGGCATTATTCAAACGTGTTGCAGGTAGCATTAATTATCTAGGTTAAAATGAAATTCTTACACAACATTGAACAATCATAACTCTTGTGTTCCTATTAAAAATCTTTCCATATCAGTTGGTAGACGTTTATTTTTCATTAAATTAATTCTTTTAGGAACGAGACGAATTGTTTAATATATTTTATTTAATTTTGCCATATAAACTGACGTTTATTGACGTCAAATCGAACCTATAAAGTCATTGTTTATTTTGTTTATTTAGGCTGCGGATTAAAATGTTTTAATACGCTGTCTATTCAATTTTGCCGTATAAAGTGACGCTTTATATGTTTAAAATTGTTTTCGTCGTTGTCAAGGTTGCAGCACTGAAGTTGTCATCTGTCAAATTTTCTCTTCAAAATTGGACTTACTCCTCTAAACGCCAGTTTATATATAGCAAAATTGAATAAAAAGTTGTAATACACTCGCGGATACAATGAACGTTTAACTCGCGGCCGCGCGCTCGTTCAAACATATTGCTCGTTAAACGTTCATTTTATCCGCTTGTATAATAAATGACTATTGTCTGTGTAAGGCGCTATTATCCAACTTTTGGTTGTGTTACGCAGTCTTATATTGGAAATGTTTTATGGGATATGTGAATTATTTATTATTATTAATTGTAGTCGAGCGTTAGTGGAATTCTTCACTTACTGTTTCATAAATGTAAGCTCTCATTCATATAATTATGTGTTAGTATTGTTATTAAACTTTTTAAATTAGAAATTATCGGTTTATTTGTTGAGAATTTCTGCGCATAGATATATAAAATGAGATGGTAAATGTAGAGTAAATAAATAAAATGCAAAGAGTTTGCTACAGGCTTACCATACATACTGAGTATCCAAAAGTATCGCCACAAAACAAATACGGCGGTTCAAAAGGTTGTGACGAGGTTTTCCTCGAGAGGTAGCAGTGTCGTCGGCGGCACGACGTCTCTCTGTCGGAAGGTTACGTCACTTGTTAAATTGGCGCTATTTACGGAGTTTCGGAGTTTTAAAGTCGGTTTTACGGTTTTCGGAAGTCGTTAGGGAAACTAGGCATGCGCGGTGTTTCAAGCGGTGGTCGAGTTGTATTAGGGGAGGACACCCCGAGTCTCACTCCGGGATGCACCAGCCCAAACAGCCAGAATTGACCTTCCCGAGTCTCACCCTGGAAAAAGTCAATTCGACGGCCTGACCTAACGGGAACGGTGGGGGGGGGGGGCGGTCAGATTCCCCAACTCTACGATACCTTGAGCGGTCGGTTTCCCTGGTCTACGGGCGGCTGGTCAGGAACGGCAACGCTGCGGTTGGTCGAATCGGAGCGGAACACCTGCACTATCTCACACCTGCGACTTCTCTCGGAGATCGGCCGGCAGACTTTTGTTAATATTTCGTTTATTTCGCCTATATTAAGAGCACCAGGAGAAGTAAAAATCGGTAATTTGCAGCTCGCAATTAGAGAGACAACTGGTGGGCCTTTGTTTAAACTCGGTCTTGGAATTTTGCAGGTGTCTCATTGGGAGAAAATTGTTGTTTATTTCGGTTCACGGGTTTTCCGCAAATGATAATAGAGGGAGATATGGCTTCTAGCCATCGGAAAAATATGCTTCGTTACAAGGTTCTGCTCCTGAGAATCGAATCGCTCTAGGTCGCTGAGCAAAGTCCTGATCTATCCCTCCTGAAACTAAGCCAAGAGACGTGCTATAAACGGGAAGCGATGAATAATAGAGAAGAGTCGAATACGGCGTGTAGAGGAGAAGCGTGAAGAGAACAGATAGGAAAATTAATTAAAATTTAGGTATAATAATTAGTACAAACTAAATTAGTTACGAACAATATGATTGTAGTGTAATTATTGAACCTACGAAAATGTTACAGAAACTGTGCCAGAACTGTGAGATAAATGTGTGACATAAATTAAGAGAATGAAAAAATTGCGCCTCATACAGGTAGCCGTTTTAAAAGAAACTAAGGAGGAAAGGCCTGGAGGTTTACCTAATGAACAATGGAGGAGATCCCGAAACTTTCGGCTTTGATTAAGAGGGCGAGCGTTTTTTAAGAGAAAAGCGAGGAAAATTTCACAGCAAGCTGGACAAAGGACACACCGATCTCCACAGCGAATTAGGGAACGTTGAACGACAGAATAGAAGATTTCGATGAAAAAGTGGGGAATCTCCAAGGGTCAACTCGGGTCGAGCTCGAAACCCTCGGTTGAACATTGATGGAAAAACCGGAAACCATGATGATGAAATTGGGATCCTGGATTACACACTCCATGCCGAAAAATCTTTTGGGAGATTTTGGGTGCCTGCTAAGATCATTGCATTTTCAGCCCAGGAAATCTGCCTACTGATTCGGAGAAGGTCACCAAAATTGAGACAGTTCCCGTTGTATCACCGAGTGAAGTCGCTAAACTTTAGCGGGCAAATTTCCTTCTTAAAACTAGCTCAGGAGGTTTTCGTGAAGCGCTCTAGACGTATCGTACACGGTCTCAGAGTGGAAGATGAACAATTACGAGGAACCAGCCCAGAGAATGAACACGGTGTACGGGCACGCGCCAGATACTCAAATCCCGGATTAAGAATCGGCGACAGAAGAATGGAGAGAGTCTACAGGAATCAGACGTAGCCAAGTCGGTTGGATTCGCCCACCAGGAAAAGACGGAGTCCACAGTGGAGAGAGACTCTCGCAGTCTCGCACTCCATCGATGGTTTGAGGGACGTAGAGATGTACCGAACGGTAGATATGTCGCGTGCTTTCGTTCGCACGGAGGCATCGAGAAGCTGCGGTCGGGTTTGAAAGTTCCTTGGGAACGATTCCTCCAAAGTAACCGGGAGAAAGAAAGGCAGCTTCGAGCAGGAGGCGGAGGCCCTCAAAGGTATAACGAGACCGGAAGGGAATAAGTCTGCTTTATGCTGCAGGTGTAGAGGATGTTGTCAACTAAAAACGGACTGGAAACGATCAAGGGTGGAGAAGCCAACAACGGCCCGGGTGTCTTCGCAATTAAAACGGATCAGCTCTAAGGTGTAGGTGTAACTCGTCAATGACACTGCCGGCCCTAAGCCCGGATAAAGGAGGAGGGTTCACAAGTGAGGCTAGCAACCTACTTCTGGTAAATACACTTAGTACTTCTAAAACTAACAATGTTTTGATTGGATTGATCAATCTGAAAACGACTCGGCGATAAAAATGGAAAACCATTCAGGATATTGAATATACTATGAATAGGATGCTGGAATATAACAGATTTTAATATCAAAAACCAAGAGATCTTAATAGACATCAAAAGCCACAAATTTGACATATGTGCTCTCTCAGAAACAACAAGGAAAGGCAAAGGTAACAACAAATACGAAGATCCATGAAAATGCATTTAGAGAATAAGTTCAGTTTTATATAGAGAGAAAAATCAACCAGACAAAGATGAAATATTTGGACAGAGTGGTTACCTTCTTGAGACCGATAACTGATAAAGAAATCAGAAATAATGCCAAGGCGGCGGTTCTAATGTTATCAGCAGAGTATGTTTCAGAACAATATAGTTGGAAAAAATATGTAATTGCATTGAAATTGGTAATCCATAGTAAACTCGTAAATATAAGCATTTTAATATAAAACCTTTTAAATTATTACAATATACATATGAAACTTTATTGGTAAAAAACCTCAAATAGAATATTTTGTTGAATATTTAAAAGTATTATTCTTCGTGAGAAGTTCACACGAAAAATTCACACTATTTACAGCAATATATAGGTACGTACAATGGATGAAACATCGAAAATGTGGAAATATTATATTCCCCTAACATATTGCATAAAATATCACTATAAAATATAAAGTATATAATGTCGTTACATTGGTGACGCTGGTGACTTGGTGACATTGGCTGATGAAATTCAAGACCGGCTCATCAACATTAATAAGTACCCAATTACCACCCGCAAGGGGACAGAAGTGGAAACATGCTCGCCAGTGACGTCACTGATTCAACAGGTAATCGGGAGCGCTGACTATCGAGCGGCGAAATTGGAGGAAGCTCTAGTTAATGCCTGCGATTCTCTCTCTGAGTCTGAGTATAAGAGGCTTATTGTCTGACACGAGATATTCTGGGATAACAAGTATGGTTAGACACAAGATCGATACAGGAGGTATAAGATCAATGCGTCAGTCGGCAAGGAGGTTGCCACAAACGAAGCGGGAGGAATCAGAGAAGATCATCCACGACATGGAGGAAGAGGGAGTCATGGAGCCTTCCAGCAGTCCTTGGGCGTTTCCGGTAGTCCTTGTAAAGAAGAAGGATGGAAACACCCGGTTCTGCGTAGATGATCGTCAACTGAACATCGTGACCGAGAAAGACAGCTAGCCACTTCCTCGGATAGACGATACCCTCGATACGCTGGCAAAATCAAACATGTCTCCATGCTGGACCTGAGGAGTGACTACTGGCAGGTATAAATGGACCCTGCATACCAGGAAAAGACGGCTTTCACAGTAGGATCTGAACTGTGGCAAATCACCATAATGCCATTCGGGTTCGGTAATGCGACTGCGATTTTAAAAGGCTCATGGAAAACACACTCAGAGGGCTCTCCAGGAAAGCGTGCCTGGCGTACTTAGATGCCATTATCGTCGTAGAGGGGGCGTTTGACGAACACCTGTCACATTTAAAGGAAGTCTTTACGAGACTGAGAATGGCCAACCTGACGCTCAACCCAAAGAAATGTCATCTGTTACGAACACGAGTACAGTATCTGGTCCACGTGATCAGCAGTAACGGCGTGGAGGTAGACCCTGAAAAAGTGAGGGCAGGTAAAAAATATCTAATGCCGAAGGATAAACATCTGTTGGAAAGTTTCCTGGGGCTTTGCACCTACTACCGTCGTTACGTCCGAATGTTCTCTGACATCGCTAAGCCGCTGGCACGACTAACCGATGAAAAGCGGGCCTTCCTTTAGAATGGAGAATGCGAAGCAGTCTTCGACGCACTGAAAAGGCGCTTGGCGACAGCCCCTGTCCTCGTGTTCTCGACCCAAGAGGGACGATTCATCTCGGATACAGATGAAAGCAATGACGGGATCGGATGTGTCTTGTCCCAACTTCAGGATAGGCAGGAGTGGGTCGTCGGCTATTTCAGTAAGGTCCTGTCGATGCCCAAAGAGAACAACTGTGTTACCAGGAGGAGGTTGTTAGCCGCCATGAAGTCAGTGGAACATTTCTACAAGTACTTGTACGGGAGGAAGTTCCTGTTGAGAACAGACCATGCGGCGATCAGATGGCTCCTGCGATTTAAGAATCCGGAAGGCCAGGTAACTCGGGGGATTGAGCGTCTTCAAGAATACGACTTTGACATCGAACATAGAGCAGTAGCTACTCACCACAATAAGTGTCGCTCTTTTGAGAAGACCGTGTCCAAAAAGGGGATATCCTCACAGCTGTCGTGCAGAGGTAAAGGAGGATTTTACCTGCCGCACGATGGTTACTGATGACTCTGATGAGGAATGGTCACCAGACGGGCTGCGGCGAGCGCAGGAAGGCGACCTGGAACTTCAACACATTTTGAAGTCGAAGGAATAAAGATGTCTGCCGTAATGGCAAGAAGTGGAACTATCTGGTGACACAGGATAGACTGCTCAAGAGGGTGCTTGAATCCGATAATGGCTCGGAAAGACGACGTCAACTTATCGTACCCAAAACCAAGGTGTCTGAAGTGTTATGTTCTCTCCATGATAGAAACTCGGGAGGCCATCTGGAACTGAAGAAGACATTGCAGAAAGTGCGCGAATGTTTCTATTGGGTGGGCTGCTCCGAAGCTGTTCGCAAATGATGTAGGAAGTATACAGTTTGCTCAGCCAGCAATGGACCTCAACGCAAGCCGAAATCCCCGATGAGATAGTACAATGTTTTAAGTCTTTTCGAGAGGATCGCTCTAGACATCACTGGACCTGTAAGGCCATATTCTGAAGACCTAATTAAAAGTCAATTACATCATAAATTTCAATTACTTAAATATTATCGTAATCAGTTGCTATGCGAATAATTATTACTATTGCATTTATACCTCGATATGTTCGAACGCAGACTCAGCAGAATCGTGTAACACATTCAATATGCTTCATCGGTCAACGTACGAATATATCACGTGACTACGAGGTATTAAATATAGGTGTATCGGCGGATTAAACAGAACTCATTTTCAATTCATCGATTCATCCAATACAATACATTCAACATGATGTATCCGTTGCTATCCACTAGTAAGAAATAATAAAGTATATTGAAGATGAACTCCGAGTTTTCATGTTCCTCGAAAGGGAACATTACAGACCATTCCCTGAAACTGATCGCGGCAACAAGTATATCCTGGTGGCGATGGATTACTTTAAGAAGAGGCCTACACAATTCCCGAATCCATGATACTTCATCACATGACATTTCACCACGCGACATCTCACCACGGACATTTCCATATTTATCACTTGGACAACTCATCACATAATATTATAGATAGTATATTATATTATAGTATTATATTATGGTATATTATTCAACGAGTGAGAAAGTTGGCCATTTCCCCACGAGTTATTCGAGTCATTCGCGAGTCAATCGCACATCTACTGATACCTTCACAGCAGCAGTTTCCAAGACAACATTGGCCATTAGGATCGCCAATCTCTGCCAGGAGACGATGTGTTAAGAAGAAGAAGATGAATCATTTTTCCCGATCCTAATACAACGTGATCAAGAATGACTGTTTGAGTTGGCAATACTGAATTTCATTTTTAAATGGTACGACTGGAGTAACATTCGGTTGGTGACACTGACAGCGTCATTGACAGATGCCATTTGCTATTTCAAATTCGAATTTCTGGTATTCTTTTCAAATTTATTTATTTAAAATGGTTTTCACGTTACAACACGATATTTTCATTGGAATGGCGTACTTTAGAAGCGGGATTTATAACCCAATTACTGGTTGGCAGTACTCCCTCGAAGCAACATACCAGCAATTTCAAGAGTTGTTTCCTGAGACTTTGGTCACTTCTGCTGTCTTTCTGCAACATTGCATGCGAGTAGTTGAACGTTATTTAAACACAGGGAGCGTAAGCAAACAAAAATCAACTGGTAGACCTTCTACTCTAAACGAGGAAGTTGTCGAGGATATCAGAACTCGAATGCAAACAAGTCCTCGCAAATCCTTAAGAAAGCTCTCCCTTCAAACAGGTTGGGTCCTGATGCCTCCTATTCAACCAATTTTCATTCTTATCCATAAGACTTCCACTTTTCCATGTTGTTCTAGTTCACGGTTTTACAGGCTTAACATATGGAAGTTGCTCCACTGTGCTTAAAAAGAAATTAAAGTACCACCCTTACAAAATTTCCATCGTCCAGTCATTAACCCCTCCTGATCACCCGCAGAGAGTTTTATTTTGCAATTGGCATATTAAATAATAATGATATCCTTGACAATACCTTCTATTTCGACGAAGCCTGGTTTCATCTCAACGGCTATGTGAATAACCAAATTACAGAATTTGGTCAGGTGAAAATCCTTACGCTATCAGAGAGACACATTTACACCCGGTTAAAGTTTGTGTTTGGATGGCAGTGTCAAGTACGCGGGTGTATGGGCCAATATTTTTTAATTTTACTGTCAATTCGGAGAGATATATCCAACACCTTTTGAGGCCTTTTATAAACCAATTAACAGACAAAGAGCGTCAAATTGGATATTTCTAACAATACTCTGCAAGGGCACATACGGCTCGTGCTACTATGGGATATTTAAGAGAGAATTTTGGCGACAGAGTACGGTATTAGTCGGTGCATTTGGTGAAGCAGGTCACCAGATCTCACTCCATTAGATTTTTCATTATTTGGACTCTTGAAGGACAATGTCTTTAGGAACGTATTGTATACTGAAAAGAGCTGCAATAGGCAATAGTTCAGGAAGTGGCAAACATTACCCCCAATATGCTGGTGAATATCTTCGAGAGCCTAAAAAGAAGAGTTAATTTATGTCTGGACCAAAATGGGGGGCATTTTGAGCATTACCTTTAGCCGGTTTAATTAAATCTTTGTTCTGTATTTAGAGTTGTCTTGTCTTAATAAGTTAACGTCTCTTTTACGCTGCCAGGGCCAATTTGGACGGGACCTACAGTTTAACGTGGGCTCCGAACCACGGTCCTCGAGCACGGTTGTACCCCCTTAAGGCTCTCACCCCAGTTGACCCACTCCGTGCTCTACCGACTCAGGGTGTGTGTATCCTAGTCCCGCCCTCCTACAGGATATCCGATCCTATCCGGCCTGGCTACCGGCGTGAATAGGAACGGGATTTTGGATACATTTTACACACTTCCCGCAACACACACAACACCCATGGATTACGTGGGACTCGAACCCACAACGACGATGACCGCCTGATTCAAAGCTTGCGCCTTAAACCATTCGGCCACCGCTGCCCCTTGTATTTCGAGTTTCATTTTTAAGCGTTAAGAGGCCTCTTCACACATGAAAATCGCATTATTGATGTAACTTTTTTAAAAATGAATAGAAACGGATGCGGTTTTCGGTGAAATATTAAGAAGTTGTCCTAGAATTTCGCTTGCCTATGGATTTTTTTCTCACTTAAAAAAAACCGACCCAAGTACCCTTTAGAAAGGGTTTTAAAAATTTTAGTCGACATAGCGAAAACCTTAGTGATGTAAAACAGGTATATTCCAATTCTCAAAACGAAATACGTAATAATAAGGGAGTATTTCAATTAAGGGAAAGTGCATTCAAAATCATTCGGCAAGTGGAGATCCTTGCGTGGAACGACGGAGTTACGATGCACCGAGCGATATGTTGTGTTTGTCGGAGGCCCATAGTCGGGTAAGAAATCGGTAAATATTAGGCATTATGCGACAAGCGTGTCGCTCGCATATTTTGGAACATAGGACAATGTGAAACATGGTAGGTTTTGCTATACCACAGGATACGTGAAACGGTGTTTCACTACATTTTTATGGTCTCAAAGTATTTCAATATAAAAGAGAATAGTACGGAAAATGTTAAATTAAATGTGTTTTTATTCGCTCCCACCGTCATATATATAAAAATAATGTAGCTAATGTAATGTAGCTAGTAATTGATTTTTATTTTAAACTACACACTAGCGTTTTCAACAGTGCCGATGAATAGAGTGGATGAAATGAAGCTTAAACATTACATAATTTATGGAAATAATAATTTTTATTGCAATGTTTTCCATCAGACATTTTTTTATGGCGCGAAAAATTATTTGTAGGAGCTTATGTCGGCAGAGAAGGGATAGTGTCCTATCCGCCTTCTGATACAATTACGCGCACTAGAAGCAATTAATATGACATTCGGTCATATTTTTTATTTATTAACAACTAAGCACAAAAAATCAAAATTTCCGCTATTATCACCTATTATTGCAAAAGTTTATATCCACTAATAACTTCAAACTAATCAATATTTGAAACATGAAACAACCATTAAAATGGCGTTTTAGAAAATGTGGATAAGATAAATATCTGTTTTGCTTATAAACTTGCAAAATAAAGAAGAAATAATAATTAATAATGATACTTGAAAGAATTCACTCAAAATTGTGTTCAATGCGCCAAAATATGAGTTTCATTGTATTACGTGAACCCTCTAAATTTCAGATCGTTCCATCTAATAGCTTAAATTTTATTCCATCTGTTTATTCTTTATCCAAAAACCATTTTTTTACAATAACGCGAGTCAGACAATAATAAAGATACACCAACTGTACACATATCATAAGAAAGAAAGAGAGCTGAACTATCGATATAAATAATAACACGTAAAAAAATCGTTCTTTATATTGCAAAATTATGGTACAAAAATATTAACATCAATAATTGTCAATATTTAAGAATACCTTTTTCCCTACTGCTCGAAAATAATTATTTTTTCATATTCATATTAATTTTTACACGAATTTTAAAAAATGAAATATTGTTCTAGGTCAATTTGGGACAAAGTTAGTATTTCTTTTAAATTCATAATTAATGTGTTTACAAGATATATAACTAGCGCCATTTTAAAGTCAAAGATTCACAGTTTCACAGATCATCACTTGTCGGAGAATGTGGAGGGGGAACTTAAAAATTTATCACAAAATAAGAGAGCGCCTTCCAACTCGATCAATATTTTATATCTTTGTAATTTTATGTAACACAAGACAACATTCATATATTACATAATTGCATAATTGGTAAAAAAATAATATTGAAACTTCACTATACAAAATATTAATATTTCATTTCAGTTTTTACAATATTTATTTAACAAATACAAAATGTTTCTATACAAACAAAAGTGTCATATACTTAAAAAAATTAGTAACATGCAACTTAAGTTTTAATTATTATATATAAAAAATATTACCCAGGAGATAAGTTTTAAGGTAATATTAAATTTTTAAAATAAAAAAATTATAGGAAATTGAAATAGATTAGGTTACTTTTCGTATACAAGTTAATGACAATACATTTTTTATAAAAAGTAGTTATTGATGGAAGTGGAAATAATCTATTCTTAGGATAACGAAAAAAATCAGAGCAAAATATTGATGCTTTGGAGAAAGAAACTATGTTTGTTTAAACAAATTACACTGTTTATTTATTAAAAAATGATGAACCAATTACTGTATAGTTGTAATGTACTCAAAGAGTACATACCTATCAATTAAAAATTAAATATTAAATTCCGTTAACTCGATCTAAATATGTAGAATTGTGATCGAGTTTGAAGAGGCTTTTCCCTATTTTGATGTCTTCAATTGTTAAGTTGCTCCATCACATTCCACAACTAGTGATGTTTTTTAAAAATGTGATCTTTTGACTGTAAAATGGCGCTTCTAAGATTTCTTAATAGTTACCAACAAATTAAAAAGGAATGCTAACTTTGGCCCAAATTGACCTAGAACAAATTTTCTTTTTTTTTGAAATTGGTTTAAAAATGCCAGCTTTCTGAACATGAAAAAACATTTCTTTTCGACCAATAGGAAAACAGTTACTCTTATAGATTGATAATTAATAATGGTAATATTTTTGTACAATAATTGTGCATTAAAAAAAAGGGGATTGTCTTGGGTTTTGCTATTCATATCGATAGTTCAACTCTCTTTCTTGTGGTATCTGTACAGTCGGTATAACTTTATTATTGTCTAACTTATGTATTTGCAAAAAATGGTCTCTTGGATAAAGAAATGGAATAAAATTTAAACTATTCGATGGATCGATCTGAAATGTAGAGGGTTCACGTAGTATTTTGAGACTCACATTTCCGCGTATTTAACATAGTTTGAAGAGAATTCTGTAAAAATTCATTATTGATTTTTCTTTTTCTTTATTTTGCAACTTTCTAAGCAAAACATATATTTATCAATTTTTATGGAACGCAATTTTAGAGCTTGTTTCAAGTTGCAAATAATGATTACATAGAATTCTTATTGGTTATGGTTATGAAGTTTTGTAGTACCTGGTAGGTGATAACAACGAAAATTTGGATTCATTGCACTCAACAACTAAAAAATATGGCCGAATCTACGCAAAAAAAGTGGTAGAATCTCTTTCTGTCGGTCAATATTGCCCCAAAAAGCCTAAAATCTAAATTATAGAAAAACTTGGAGTTTTAATAAAAAAAAAGTCACTTATTGCTTTTTTTTTGCAAAAAAAATCTTCATCTCAAACCTAAAATCGACCTCTCCGTGCGATTTGATTATAAACATTTAGCAATGCAGTAATACATTATATTCCACACTTTATGCTCACCCTGTATATTTACTATATTATTTAATAAATTAAGTAAACACATTTAGGAGGTGTGTACTACTTACACCTCCCAATGGCTCTGCTGAAATACTCAACCCTCAACTCAATTCAGCAAAAAAAAAAAACAGGAACCGTAAGTACTTTCATTTTCTTTTAATAGGACAAAAGTAATATATTATTTTAAAATATGTGTGCCTTATAATCTAGTCAACATGTATCAGTTTTCACAATAATTTTGTATAGTCACCGAAAATTATAATCAAGGTGTCATTCGATTTATAATGTCATGAATAAAGTTAAAGGAAAGGTCCCAAAAGGGGCGCAAAGAATTTGCAACAGTTATAAAGAATGAAGTGGAAAAAGTGAGGCTTTTGTTTTTTTCCAATATCTCGAAAAATATAAAACATTTTCGACAAGATAATCAAATTTACTGAAAAACAGTTCCGATTCCCGAAAGTGTACCTTCAATAGTTATAATTTTTACAGAGCCCCGGAAATAGAGCCAAAACCCCTATAATTACTGAAGTAAAACCCTAAAATTTTTTTCACTCAGTGAAGTTATTCTAAATAAACTTACAAATAAATAACCGTTGCAAAAATTGCTACTATTTATGAAGTTCTGATTTTTAATAAACATCTGGATATCTGTTAACTTGGTTTTTCTTTAAGTTTAGTGAACTGTCAAACATTTATTTATGAAAATTATTGTTATGTAACATTTAGAAATGTTTTTGAACATGTCGGCAATTCGATGATCTAAATGAAGGGGGGAAGCGGCAGTTTATATTTAAAAATGCATACAGTAACGTCATTATACTACTCTACACTACACCTAATGACGCAACTTACAATATATTTCGTAAAAGAAGTGTATCTTTAAAACTGGAATCGACCTGTTCGAGCTATTTTCTTATATACATTCAATAGTAATGGTGTAATTGTAATACATTGTAGCTGTAGCTAGCGCATTACGTATGCGCTCGACACAGCCTGAAATATATCTAAATACTACCTGAAAATAAGATTCCGTAATTTCGTCTCTCGTCCGGACGCTGCTGTTTAACGAAGGCCTCGACAAGACAGACGTGTCTCGCAGCGCATGAAGAAAAGAAGACAGAATGTAGGGATGGAAGAACTGTACGTCTTGGATTAATCGTCGGATACGTAGCCGCCGGACTTCAAGTGCATGATTGGAGGGGTCTTAATGTTAATTTTTATTCACATAACCTACAATCTTATCGCTGATTGTTCTTCTTCTTCTTTTATTTGGCCTTCGCTGCTATGGCGATCCAGCCACTTAAATAACGCTGATTGTTTTGTCAAATAAATGAAATAAACTTTTCTGGTTGTCAAGGCCTATCAACTTTAAAAAAGTTACCTCATTGAACAGCTTCTGGCGAGGGGGTCGCGCAGGGGAGGCGGAGTTCGTGACGTAGACTGGCGACACAGGTCTGAGTTTTATTACCTGTGTTTAATCTAACTCTGGTTTCATCTATGCTCTGTATTACTCTGACAATTCGGCGTTTGGCTGGCGTTTTCGTTTGTAATTGACAACAGTTTTGAGTTTTTCAAAGTATTTTTTGCATCGCCGGTCACCGTGTGACGTAGATGACGTTGTAGTAGGTCAGGATCGCTTGAGACAACCTATTTAAAGCTTATACGCCTTGTCTGGTTGTAGCATTGCAAACCCTTAGGCAAACAAATCCTCCAGGTAGGATTGCCAACTCAAACAGTCATTCTTGATCACCCTGTATTTAATATTTCAAAGGATAACTCCTAAAACAACGATTTACGCTTTCTGTTAACTTTAGATTTAACAACTGCTAGAGGAATATTAAAGGTGAGACTTAAAACTGTTACTAACAATTTTCTATCAAAATTACATGCATTCGTCATTAATCATTAACAAGGCCATCGCGAAACTGAGTAAATTTTTGACCTGAAATCACCAGTATACATATTATTATAGACTAATTGATACCGTTGTATGACACAAAATAAAAATGTAATACGATTTAATAAGTGGCACAGATATTTTCCCCATTTGCCATATATACCAAACAGCTCACAGACATTATCGACACAGCGTAACGACCAATATAGAAAAAAAATTCGTTTTATATCTCAGTAGTATATTACAATAATTACGTTTTAACTACGAAACGGAAATTACTGAAAATATTGATTTTCCATAAAATTAGGCAATGATTGAAAGTGATTTGAAATCAATAAATGAAAAAGCTAATTACTGCATATTTATATTTGTGTCTTAAATACTAATTTCAATATTGCTTCACCAAATGGTTGTAATAAAATCTAATAAGAGTGTATCGATTATCTACAAGCATTTATTACTCATTAAGCAAATAGTCGGAAATAAGGGTGGGAATAATTAAAATGTATAATCTGTACGCATTAAAACATTTTAATATGTAATAGCTGTCACAAGAACTAACACAAAAGTTTTGTATACTTTAACCACTAGCAATTGGAACACTCAATAAAATCTGAATTTACCGAGGGCATTCGAAAAGAGCCCGTTGTCTCTATACAAAACCATGGGACTTATCTTTTTGCTTATTCAGAAACGCCCTGGTATTTTTAAAATCCAGGTGTTCAGTTGCCCAAGTGAAATCATATATGTGAATGTATAGATATGTACAGATAAAGAACTAGAGGGTCCATTGGACCGCAAATTCTTTTTTACTGCGGCGGCATTTCGTTTGTTTCTTCATCTTCTTCTAAGGTGCAGGTGTACAGTCGATCAGTGAAATCGTGTACGAGGAAGTACGCGAGACTCTACGGATACCGGATGGTCCACTGGACAGCGGCCACGTGTGCTTTCCTTGTGATCTCTTTTTCGGCACTTATACTCCAGAAGCAGTGGTGTGTGAATGTGTGTGCCATTTGTTTGTGCGATTTGGAAGTAAATTCATTGTTAGAGTTATTATCCGTAATGATACGCCTATGGAGAACAAGGCGGCATCGCTATTCACTACTTAAAAAGCCATTAAGTGTTTTTTTTAGTGCTCCAATTGCTACTGGTTAAAGTATACAATCTGACTTAAATCTATAGTGTAATGCGGATGAAAAAATCATTTCTGTAATTTTATTATAAATTCATTTCGAGACAAGAATGCAAAATTTGTACTTATGATTTAATAAGAATTTAGTTGCAGAAATTAAGACATATTATATATTATTATACATGAAAGATTATTAACTATTAAAACTTTTTTATTTAATTTTCTTTTGATATGTTTTTTATTTATTCTAAAATAAAAAAAATGAATTGTAAGGTTTATAAATGCAAATGTAAGTAATTGTAAAGTATTGTAAAGTTGTTGGTCCTGCTCAACACCCGTCAGGACTACCGCGTAGTAACCGCCTACAGCGATCATGAGGACGTTATTCCTATTAGGGCTGTTTCCATTTCTCTTTTGTTTTGTTCGATGTGTGAAGGAAACATTTGAATTTTTAATTTTAACTGTGTTGTCTGTTTATCTGTGACGTCTTACATATCGTTCAGCGTGAGCCCTAAAATGCTTTAATATTACGAGCCTGATGATGACTACTAGATAGTCGAAACCGGTCGCTCTTTGGTTAATAAATTGGTGGTGAAGACTTTGTGTTTTCTTCTGGTTTAATTGTAAAGTAATACATTGAAATGTCATAATCTGAATTACATAATACTACTTAGATTTGACAGCGATGTCTGTTTTCTCACATCTTGTAGGACTTGATCGTAAATAATGCTAATTATAAAACAAATAATGATATAAATAATACTAATTAAAGAAAAAAAAATATAAAAGAACTTATATCATGGTTAATTCAGTCCGTTAGGTGTTTATACGTAAAGTGAATAGAAACGTAGTATACATTCTCTATTTTTGGTAAGTTCCTTGCAGAACTCCCTGCTTTTCATTTATTTATTCTATAAAATTTAAAATCTCAATTTTTGTACCTAAGTGCAGACATGTTTTACGACTAAGCAATAGACATGTAACTAAAAAGGTTTTATATCAAATATACATATTCCTAAACAAATGGGTGGTAACATGTAAATATGTCTTGTTTAGTTACAAAATTAACGAAATGACGATTTCGTCATTTCGTTATATATTATATTTCGATATACAAAATATATATTAAAACTATTTTTTTAGTACTTTGATATATTTTTCGCACCGCAAAACCGCTTCACGATAATATTTATTTATAAAGTCAAAATTTTACAAACGTCCCAAAAGTTGTTACAAAATAGAAAATGGATTGTATATCGATTCTGTATGATAGCTAACGGGCCCAAGAATATATAAAAAAATCAGCGGCAATGAAAATGCCTAATTTCGACCCCAGCAGCGACGCAAACAATGATGAAATTTTTTTTGCTCAAAATAGTTAACAAATATACAGTGCAAAAACTAACAAGCAGATTTGGATCGGGTTTTCGGATTTCATTTTGTAATACTTAAATCTCTATTTATACTCGAATTGTGCAATTTCTTACCTGTTTATTGAACGCCTCAAAATTACCTCGATTTTCATCACTTTTTTCCGCTTTATTGCTATCTAGAAGCGACAATATAACAAACTCGAACTTTAAACTAATTCTCTCTTATAGGAAATTTTATAACGAACAAATTCAGAAGAGACCATTTTTTGTCTAAACTGCATATATACAGAGTTATATTGAATATAGTGATACAAAATGCGATATTTTCGTGCATTTTTGCACTTCTCGATTTTTCTTGCAAATAGCACAACTTTTTAAGCTAGCGCATACTTATAATATGATTATGTACATCATTTTCAACCAATTCTGAGAATATCTAAGTTACGTAAAGACACAGTCACATCTGATAGGGTTTGGGTCTAATTCTCTTGGACTATATGTCAAAGAAACAAAGCGGCATCGACACTGATAGCTAGAAAATATTTATGAACAGTATTAGGCCGGTTGGTAATTCAAAATCGTTTGGTATAAATTAGAGTTGAGTTCCACTTAGCATAATTACCAATTGCAGTATCCATTTTTAGGAAATAATTTGTAGCTATTAAGCACTCATCATCATTCATCGTAATTATCACCCATCCAGGACATAATCCTTCTCGAGTGTTTTCCACTTTTGTCCACCTTGCGCAGCTTATATTAAATTTTGTCGTTATGCATCTTAGTTTATATCGTTATTGACTTGATAGTCACAGAACACTTCTTAACCAGCACTAAGTCTTCCTACAGTAGACTTTTGAATCACGTCCAGTCCTCTGTTCCAGCCATAGAACAGTTAAAGACCCATCCGCAGTGTTGTGAGTTTCTCCGGCAAGTCATTCGCTAAATCTTCATTTCGAACTCCGTTGCTTACACCAGCATTTATCATTTATCTCCTTACTTCTGACTAGCGATTATTTTCTGTTATAGTATGAACAGTTTTATCAGGAACTCACGTTGAAGACTTATTGCATATTAGTTATTTGTATTAAATTTGTTGTAATTTTTATTCGGCTTTAGACTTCCCGATTAAGGAAATAATAAATTTTTCGAAAGATCAGTGACTAACAAAGAGTTTTATTACTCTTAGGACATCCTGATTGCATCTCTACAAGTTTCTGTATTGTAACGAGTTAGTAGGTTATACTTCTCTTTTTTACCTCTTTTTCTCTTTCTCTCGTTTTACCCTCTCATAATTTTTATCTTTTATCTTAAGACGTAAAGGGTAAATATTGTTCAAAATATAGTTACAATACAAATAGTACAAATTTACTTGTCGACAACGCTCCAATGAATCACATAACGGGCACTTTACAATCTGGTTGCGTAAATCTGCAGCAATTAAAACCGTCACTTTACTTTTTTACGTCTTCGGTATTTCACATGGTCCAGTCCGTCATTCACCAATGGCATAACATTGCTCGGCTCTGAAATCGTTAACCTTGACTGAAATATTTGTGTGCCCAGCATTAAAGGTGTGACGGGAGCGTTGCAAAATAAATCGCGATGGCGAAAAAACAAACAGGCATCCGTTCCTCGATATCTATCAGAGATTTCCGCGCCGTTGTTTGTTCTCATCGAAGAAGAATGCAACCGTTACAAATTCTCTTTCAAAACAAAATGTATATATCTTAACTAGTTGACGGGCGAGTTGTTTTTTTTTTTTAGCAGAGAATTTCGGTAAGGAACGACATTTGCTGACAATTTGAATAAAAAGAATTGAGATTGGATAAGAGACAGAAATAAATGTTATGGATCCATTTTTTATTTCCTCATATATTAAAAGTGCTGTAATTAGATTTTTAGAATCTGAGTATTTTGCAGTTCTAAGCGTTTCAAGGTACCATGAGCCCAAAAAACCTGGCTTTAAAAGAGTGTTTATGTGTGTATGTCTGTGGTTGGTTTTTCTTCGAAAGTGAAAGCCAGGAATAGTTCTAACTTTACATTTAGGCTTTGTGCTACACCAGAACCTCACAAGCGCTTTTCGTTAACATCGGCTGGGATAAAAGAGTAGATTTTTGTAGTTTGTAGACTTTTGTGATTTTTCGGCCGTTACAAATTTCGAAAAATTTGCTGCAACAATTTTTAATGGTTATTCCACTGTCGAATATATCTAATAAAGTTTATCAACATTTTTGGCTAAATCTTTTCCAAAGGCCACTTTACCATTACACTTTACCTTTGCTTTACTAGATTTTTAGACTAAATCCACTCCAATATATTTTCTAATCTTTTTGAGTATTTATTCCAGTATCGAATGTGTATAATAAAGTTTAATAACATTTTTGCCTAAATCGTTTTTGACGAACACTTTATTCTTGTAGTTTTTCGGTTTTTCAAAATTTTCTCGAAATTCTTCCAAACATCGAGTTTGTATAATAAAGTTTAATACTACTTCTGTCTAAATCGATCCTAAAGGGTACTCCATTCCTGTCGTTTATTCGAAATTTCTCGAAATACACATGAAGAACTGTTTTGAAACATTGAATATATATCTACTATCGATTATTTATCATGGAATATAAGAAAATAGTCCGATGGTCTATTTGTAAAATATGTGATTGTGTTGTAATTGGACCTAAAATATAATTACCTTGGATATTTTTGTATATTTGGATATTTTACAAGTATATTGACAATTCAGCATATGAGCATTTCTCTGCAATCAATTTTTCATCTTCTTTAATAGTTCTTTAATTTGTCAGTCAATGCCATTCTGAGGAATGCATACTAACCGTTTCAAAACTGTCAGCCCTCCCAAAATAATTGAGTAATGCAAAAATCTGAGAGAATATTAAATCCAGAAAAACATAAGTATATTTTTCCATATACATTCATGCAACATAAGATAATTGTGACTACAGTGTGAAGTACTACTGTACTGGAAAGGGCGAAGGTAGAGACCCAAAAACTAAAATTATCTCTATAAATTTTAACAATGGTAATAATATAATAATAGTAATAATAGTAATAATAATAATTTTTTCCTAAAGAGGGGGGAAATGCGCGTTCGCAACATCAGTGGCCATGCGAGACCTACCGGTGTGTGGGGTTATACCTCACCTGTACGACCCACTAAAATCCTACCTCCTTTATCTAAACCTCGTTGAGATTTCCATCTTGGACCCGCGTTAGCATTACTCAAGATGGCTGTTCTTCGCCTGTTTGGCGTCACTGGTGTGTCACACCGTCCTCCGAGCTTGTGTGACCTCTTGGTTCTTCTGTCTTTACCTTTTGCTAAGTACGTCGACAGCTGCTGATCTAAGACAATACAACGTATATAGCTTAGCTGTTGACCACTGGCTTGAGTGTCTTCAGCCAGCCCTCATCGTTTTTCTGCGTTGTCGTCCCAGTCTGTCGGGGCAGACTAACCGCAAAGAGTGCTGCCATTCTTCACGTGGTTTGGTCATCAACTAGACCATTTCGTTAGCAAAACCGATTCCACGAACTCAGCCACGGCATCCCAGTTTGCTTCTTTCTTCAGCATCACTTCTACTATGTTTTCGGGCGTAAAAACTCCAATCTTCTCTGTCAGAGCCCGTCGTTGCAGGTTCCATTGGCTGCACATGAACAGTGTATGTTCTGCATTGTCTACGGCATGTCCGCAAGCGAGACACGTAGGGCTTCTTACTTTTCCTTGTTTGATCAGGTAGGAACGGAAATATCCGTGTCCAGTCGGCAACTGGGTTAGATAATAGTTTACCTCCCCATGGTGTCTCTCCATCCAGCCTTTTACGTTTGGTATGAGGCGCTTAGTCTATTTGCCTCGGCGTTCCGCGTCGTACCTCTGTTTCCACTGTTCCATGGTCCTAGCCCTTTCTTCTTCTGTAATCTTGGCTTTGCCGATGCCTTCATCGTCTCTTTCAGCGTTGCGTCTTCTTTCGTAGATGGCCTTACGTTCCAGTGCTAGCAGGTCAACTGGGATGGTTCCCGCAATAGCTAGAACTGCCGGTTCTGATATTGAGCGATATGCACTGCATACTCTAATAGCAGCCCTGCGCTGCACCCTGGCTATTCTTTTCCTGTAAATTTCTTTCGTCGTCGTCCCTCCCCATATCTCTGCTCCGTACAGAAGTATGGAATTGGTCACAGACATCAAAATTATCCTCTTGCTGGCCCTTGGTCCACCGATATTCCTCGTCAATCGACTGAGCGCTTGTGTAACCGTCGATGCTTTATCTGCTCCTTTTCTGTTATGTTCACCGAAGCTCATCTTTGAGTCCACGGTGAATCCCAAATATTTGATATCCTCCTTTGTCTCTATAACGTGATCCTCTATTTGCATCTCTTGGATGTTGTCGAAACTTGTCTTGTGCTTCTTAGTCAAGAAAATCAGATCAGTCTTTTCTGCCGCAAGCGCTAGTCCGTGATCGTTGAGCCATCTTCTCAAAATCCGCATGACACTCGTTAGCTTCTCTTTCATCTCCTCTTTGATTATTCCAGTGGCGACGATCGCTATGTCATCGGCGGAACCTATAAGATTGCATCCGTCTGGCAGCTCAAGTCTGAGAATATCGTAGTATGATATGTTCCATAGCTCTGGTCCTAAAATTGACCCTTGTGCAGCTCCCGCGGTTACTTTTTTGGCTCTGATGCGTCTATCGTTTAGGTAGTCCTCAACATTGTACTTCTCTCTAAGCGGGTTCACCATGTTCTTCCATCCAGCCGTATTAAAAGCGTTTTTGACGTCGATTGTAGCAAGCAGAATAACCTCCTTTGAGTGATGGTTCTTATCATGTTCTGTCTGGAACGTTTCTTTCAGCACTGAGACCGTGTCGGTAGTTGATTTGCCCCTTCGGAACCCAAACTGCTTATCAGACAAGCCCCCCCCCCCAAACAGTTATCGCTGCTTGAAGCCTTGGTTTTATTAGCTTTTCCAGCACTTTGCCTGCAGTGTCTAGCATGCACAGAGGCCGATTTCCTGATGCACTGTTGGGGTCTCCTTTCCCTTTGTTTATAAGAACTAGTTTCTGCCTCTTTCATCCTTTTGGGAACGTCCCTGCTTTCAGACATGCGTTATACATGCGCAGTCACACTGAGGGAGCTGTTTCTGCCACTAGCTTGAGGATTTCTGAAGGGATGCCGTCTGGCCCTGGCGCTTTCTGGTTCTTCATCGATCGCACTGCTGTCATCAGTTCTTGTTTAGAGAATGGAGGAATCTCGTCAGTGAGAATATCTATTTCTGGAATTTGTCTTTCCTCGTGATCCGGAAACAGAGCTGTGACTATTCTCTCCATCACCTCGACGTCTCATGGCGGTGGTTTTACATATTTGCCGAGTTTTTTTGGGACAATTTTGTATCCTAGTCCCCACGGGTCGTTATCCACTTCGGCACAAAGTGCTCTACAGCACGATAGCTTGCTCATTCTGATGGCTAGGCTCAGGTGCTTTCTTGCTGCTCGCTCTTCGACTTTACATCTGTCTGTTTCGGCTAGATCATGTCTTCTTCTTGCTCTTTGTGTTCATCTTCGCAGGCGTTGACGTTCTGTTCTCAGTTTCGCAATTTCGTCATTCCTCCAGTAGGCAGGAGATATTCCTTTTTTATCCGCCTTCCTTGGCATTGATGTTGCGCATGTGCGCTCAATGAATTTCATGGTTGCCTCTACCACTTGCCCTTCGTCTTCTGCATTTTCAGTTGTTAGTTCTACCAGGGCTCTTTCTCCTTGATGGATGGTAAGTTGGAATTTTTCCTTGTCCAGCTGTGCCAGATTTCATCTTGGTACGCGCTGTTGTATGCGTTTTTGCTGTGTGTGACCAGTGGAAAACATTATGTATTCGTGGTCGCTGAGGTTGAAACAGCATAAATAATAATAATAATAATAATAATAATAATAATAATAATAATAATAATAATAATAATAATAATAATAATAAAAGTGAATATTAAACAAGAAAGTAAAGTATTTATTTTAAGGAAATTTTTGAGAGAGAAAAAGTGGTATAGGCTATAGGCAGTTGTCTTTTAAAATAGTTTGTGTAGGCCAGATGGCGAGGGTGAGGTGGACTGACACTGAGTCTGAGACCGATTGAGATCGAGACGACGGTACCTACTTCTGGAATAAATAAATAAAAACGACTTTGAGCACATCATTCTTTCTATCAATTTATAGACAACAATAAATTCTCTTACTTAATACTTGATGAAATTATAGGATCGAATAATTACAACAAATATAAAATTAGTGAGTTTAGTAGTTGATCGTTTTTCTCTCTATTTTCATCTGGCTTGTGCAATTGTTATTATGTTATTATGTTATTATAATGTTATTATTATTGTTATTATAAAATACCCAGCAGACCTCAAAAAGCTAGTACTCGGCGTGCAGAGGGTACTAGGGGAGGTAACGCGCAAAGTACCCGACCCAGCTACTAGCAAACAACAATATCATAAACTTCTAGGGTCGAGTGTGCAATAATACTAGGGGAGCGCGTGCAAGGTATCCGTCTATATAATGGTGGCAATTACCCTAAGAAAGTGCAATTTTTATTTTTATTTCATACATGCATCCTCCAATATTTGTTAATCCACCCAAATATTCACCAAAAAAAAAAAATGTTTGTTTTAATCCGCTTAATATTTAACAGAAACACAGCTCAAAATTCGCCAGTTACGTTTATTTATTAATTTAGAAACATATTATTAAATGTAAAGCTTTCCAGATGTGTTGATTATAAAAAAAAACTCATAGTCAAACATTGTGAGAGAAATGAAAATTATCAGCTGCATTAAAAGAGACTAATACGAATTGAGAACAATTGTCCTGAATAATCTAGAAATATTAAGGAAAACATCAACTATACCTGTCGATATACATACAATGAGTGGAAGCGTGTTGATAGCAAAATTAGACCAGTTAAGTCACAAGGCTTTATAGTATTGTTCGGTAACCATTGGGATGCATTGTTTAGTTTTGTTTTTTAAGCAATAAAACTTTCGTTTCCCACTGACTGACCTGAATGTTTACATTTTCATTTGTTACCTTTGGAATCTTGAACTGTAGAGATATTTAATAGGAGCCAAAAGTAGTGTATTAAATTAGTGCTAAATAATTATCCGCCATTCGTTTCATCGTATCAGTACCCACCCACAGAGGCTTTTCTCGACTTCTCCCCTTCGTTTCACTGAGCAAAAAAGAGAGAGAATAAAATATTTCATCGAGTGAGCTTCCACCTCTGCGAGGTAATGAAAATAAGTTAACAAAAAGTCGACAGGCGCACTTCGTAAAGTATTCATTAAATGAATATTCATAGAAAATTTTAGCTCGCCGATTTTCCCGACGCTGAAACTGGAATTAGAGGGTCGCTGCAGCATATTGAAAATGCACACTTTAATTTGGAACTCTCGCAGCTAAAGGATTTTCTATAATTGAATCACAAATATAAAGTGGGTCCGAAACAACAGGTAAGGGAAAGGAAGAACGGCGGGATTAATTAGTCACCGGTGGAGTCGAGGGTTTGATTTATCAGGATCTCTTATGATTTCAAATCTTCAATTAGTTCGCGCAATGATTTTAAAGTCTGGGAATTTAATAGACCTCGGCCAAAGTAGGTACCTAATCGTTGCTTGATACGGATCCCTGAAATAATCCAGTGAGATTAGATGAAAATAGACGAAAATTATACAGACAGCTTTAATGGTTTAATAGTTTAAAGGACATAAATATAAATATGTTTAAATAATAAGATATTGTGACCATAGTCAAAATTGTAAAATATTTTTTTCTCATTCACGATCGAAAAATTGTACTCTTCGATTGGCATTTTAGTGTGAAAAGTGCAATTTTAATGCACTTGTGCTGAAAGTGTAATTTACTTTTTGAACTAGTGCGAAAAATAAAAAAAAAATGGATACCTAACCAAAGGTCAGTTTGAGCGTTTTGTTTTTTCCCGAAACAAACTTTCATTACCTTGGTTACAGTGATTTCTTGCTCCAGTCATCAACGGTAAAATACCGTACAGCGCGTACGATATCTGATGAGCTAGAATTCCAAGAACTTACTAAGCCAATAAACCCCTTCTTATCGGAACTACTGTAACAATATACCGCGACAAAGGCGTGCCTTAAAAATTTCGACATTATTGTCAATGTCGAATGCACGTAAAAGCTAATATGGTAAGTGCTACGACCGCGCCGTCAATGACTTTCAAACGCTGCTGATACTCCCGCGATTGTCGGATACCGACAAAGGTAGCTACACGTTTTCTTGGAATTTTACCTCATCACAGTTTGAACAAATAGTACCTATTACTGTGGAATTTTGGAAAACAAGGTCGATTTCTTCGAAAATTGAGATTTAGGTAGTATTTATAACGTTCTTCAAAGTTGAAATCGTGCCGAAGTGTGTTTTTTCCCTAGGGGTGGAAACCACCTAAGGGGTAAGAAATTTTTTAATCAAAATAAGCTGGGTCTTTAATCAAAATAAACTACTTACCGATTTTGATCAAATTTCATAACTGTCTGTAATTTGTTACAACTTAAAAGATAGAATAGTTTGTATCTCAATTATTGACGTCAATATTTGTTATTTAAAATTAAATGTTTATTATACAATATTTTTGTATCACAATGATATTTGGATGATTTCCATGGGATCTGGTAGGAGGCGCTGCAATCTCGTAGCCGATAGTAGCCGAACATTTTTAAAGAATTTCATTGGCAAGAGAAAAAAAAAGATAAATCACAACGTGCCATCCTCAAATTTTAATGTTGTCAATGTCAAAGAAATAATTTAACTGAACCTGACTGAACCCCAACCTCAGAATTTATAAATGCAATTTTAGTGTTGTTATGACATTAAAATAAATTCCGTACATTGTACAAATTCGTAAGGTGTAATATTAAAGTAAGTATTTTACGTGATTTTCCATGAAATTTAAATTATATATCTACATATTGAATAATAATGAACCTAAACTAAAAGTTTGTTTAGATTCGTGTTTATTTCAGCTTAAAAAATTTACTTGTATTTATTCCTTGACTGAAAAATACAAAATTATTATCTGGGATGAATGCACTATGGCCCAAAAGCATTCACTTGAAACTCTTCAGAGAACGCTGAAAGATCTTAATAATACTTCAAGACTTTTCGTTGGTGCTCTATTACTGCTGTCTGGTAATTTCAGACAGACATTGCCCGTCACTCCACGTGCTATATATGCAGACGAAATTAGCCCATGTTTGAAAGAATCATATCTATGACGAAGTGTCAGTAAGTTATGATTTATTATCAGATTTACAAGCCAATTAAAATAATCTAGTATGGTTACGTGAGTAAGCTATTTTGACCGCAAAAATATAGGTGTCGATGCAATTAATTGTAAAATAAAAGGTATTGCTTGGCAATGAAATATCATTCGAATCTATCAACACTGTTGTAGATCCTGACGAAGTTCTCAACTATCCTCTTGTATTTTTAAATTCACTGAATTTATCTGGAATGCCATCACACAACTTGCTATTGAAGATTGTTTCACCAATTATTTTGCTTCCAAATTTGTATCCAATAAAAGTTTGCAATGGCACGCGATTGGTCATGAAAAGAAACATAGGCAATGTGCTTGAAGCTACTATTTCGAACGATAAGTTTCAAGGTGAAGTTGTTCTTCTACCACGGATTCCAATGATCCCTTCAGACTCACCGATTTCATACAAACGTTAACAATTTCCAATTCGTGTGGCGTCTGCAATGACTATTAATAAGTTTCCAGTACAACCAATGTCAATTTGTGGTTTGGATTTAGAAAATCCATGCTTTTCGCACGGCCAGTTATATGTTGCTTGCTCAAGGGTTGGAAAACCATCAAGTTTGTTCGTTTATACCCCCTCAGTGATTAATTAAGAATATTTATTATTAAATCGCATTACGATAGAAAAAACTATGTTTCAGTCCTGTTAGTATTAAGGTTGGTAGATCCCTGAATCATCTAAGATACGCAGATGATGTACTTTTGATTGCATCCAACTGGGAGAAGCTACAATCAATGATAAACAACCTCCATGAAAAATCACTCCAAAGAGGCTTAAAAATGAACCTCATGAAAACGAAAGTAATGTCAAACTCGGACGAAAAACACTTAATAACAGTTAATGTAACCCAAATAGAACAGGTGAATAAATACGTGGACGTGCACCAAAACAAATTTAGACAGAATCCGTAAGACTCAGAGGGCTATGGAAAGATGTACATTGGGAATATCACACAGAGAATAGAGAACGTAACGACTGGATAAGAAAGCGAACCAACGCTGTTGACGCTATAGAGAGAGCAGCATCACTAAAATGGAAATGGGCAGGCCATAACTAACCTATAAACGACAATCGTTGCAATTCAAAAATAATTCTTCACCGTTTTTTACGTCTTTCAAAATAAGCAATTTGTAAAGATTCAAAAGATATTTCCACTTCTATAGTATTTTAACGTGATTTTGAGGTGTTTTCTGAAAACTGGATCAATTTAACTTCAAAATGCGTTTTCCACTTCAAAAGAGATCGCAGGATAGTTCTAAGAAATGGTGAATACACCTCAACCATAATTGTCGTACGACAATATCCACGCTAAATATTATTAAAATCCTGTATTGCAAAATGTTGGTCAAATATCATCTACAACATTATTCTTTTAAAACTTCTCATTGGCTAATTACTCACCTGACATAAATTGCCGTATTCACGTATTCAGCAAAGAACAAACATGCATAGGGCTTCTTTCAATTATGGAAAATAATTAACAAAAATTGGTTTCTTACTTTCAAGACGGCTGTTATTTCAAAACAACCTTTTTCAATACTTTTTTTAATAGGGAACAAAGCTTGTTTATTCATTCCTTTCGCTTCAGTCTGGTGCTTTCTAAGATTAGGTTCTATCTAACCACGTCGTGTGTCTTACATATTTCTCGTATTTCGCTGTTCCTTTTTCTATCCATCAGGTTGTAGCCGGACACCATTCTTACTGCCTTCATTTTGGACGTTCTTAAGAGTCTTTTTGTGGTGGATATGTCCGCTCAGGTTTCGTCCGCGTATGTTATTATTGGGCGGATCTAAGTTTTGTAGATTCGGGTTTTAGCCTCCCTGGACATGAATTTGTTTTTCCATACAATTTCCTTAAGACCTCCGGAATAGGTATTGATGACTTGTGTTTAACTTTTTTTTATTTGGTTTCTTTCGCTCCTCATGTCTACTCCAAGATGTTTAAATGTCAAGGTTTGTTCTATGATTTTGTTGTGGATGGAGAACAAATGTTAGTATTTTTTTTTCTCTAAACCGACAATTTTTGTTTTATTGAAAATTTTTGGATAGAGTTAACGATGATTATATGTAACTGAATGTGAATGACATCTTTATATATGAAAATTAATCGATGTTAGTAAAAAATTAGGTGAATTTGAAAATTACAATCTTATTTAACAATCTAAATGAGTTTGTTAAGATTTATTTTTTACTCTTATTAATCAAGTCGATTTCACGTCTACTCCATATTCTTAGTACTTCTATGTTGTTACTCTGTTTTAAAATATAAGTAACTTACGTACTATAATAATATAATTTTATTCGTGCATGACTCAAGTATTTAGATTTATTTTTATTTTACGACTGTTTGACATACTCTTCTTGTTGTTGTTCTATCCGATGCTCGTGTTCGGAAGTGAGTGAATGTTATTTTACAACTTTTTCTAACTGCTCCTTTTCTCGTATCAATATTTTGACGAAGGTTTGAAGATTTTTGGAATGTTTGTGTTCGGTTTCATCCCTCCGTTAAGACCGAGGTTGGGAAATTTGATGTTACCCTCCACCATGTGGATATTGGTTGATGTACAACATAACCTCAATTTTATGTAGGTTGCTACAATTTTATTATTCATTATTGGTAATATGTTTTACATTATTTGTTTTCGTGTTTCTAAGTACAAGAATTTAGGTCTGATGACGGCTACGGCCGAAACCGGTCACCTATTTTAATTAAATTTATTTGATGGTGGTGAAGACTTTCTTTTCCTCATATCAACTTCTATGTTGGATGCGGCACAAGCATGAAATCATTTTTAGGTAGCTCCAAGGAGAATTGCAGAGAAGGTTTAAATTTAGTGACCGCAGTGGCCTCTCCACCAGAGTCCTCTTCCAATGCAGCCATTTGGAAGAAGCAAGTTTAAATAGTTTCTCACCTGTCGGTAGAAATGAGGCTGGGCTCCAACCTACTAAAAGATTAACGTCTCTCTTCCATCGAGCACTAATTCGTCAACATAAATCTGTAAATTTTCTGCCAATATCTGTAAATATTTTTCTCCATGACGACTGTCATCAATAAATACGTGACCGTTGATCTTCTTATTTCGTTTTGTTTGGGTGAGATTTGTTTTTTTTTAAGCATCCGTTCAATATTCCTGGTTGATTGGTCACAATCTTCAATGCATCTCATAACAGTAGATATTTACAATTGTACATTTTTATTCTTTACTTTTGTAATAATACGCTTCCAGCGGCTATTACCTTTTTCGAATTTATTCATAAAAACTTCGCAATGGCTATGTTGGTGTACCAGTATATCTGTTATGGAATTATGCAGCTGTCGGCCCTATACTTAAATTACCAGCGCATGTAAAATGATAAGTTCAACCTAACCTAATGTTTCACTTTGTACAATTGTTAAGTTCTTGTTTGTCTTTGGTGTCGTTTATGTTGTTAACCCACTCGATAAATCGGAAATTGCAGGCCTTCCCTCTTACAAATATTCATTACGGTTCACTCTATCTAAATTTTCCAATTAAACAAGAACTATCGTTTGTCAGAAAAAATCTACAAATTATGATTATAATTATAAGGACTATCAATTTAAATCTTTAAAAATCCTACGTCGCCGTCAAAGGTCTCGTTTTGAAATAACAGCCATTCTGAAAGTGAAGAAACATTTTTTATTATTTGTCTTAATCGAAAGGTACGCAATATATTTACTAGTGGCTGTATACGGCTATCTATCTCAGGTATGTAATTAGGTAACGTCATATTTTACAAAAATAGCAAGGTGTTGTTTATTAGTGTAGGATGTAGGCTTAATTGAACTTGTTATTAGAAACAAAAATATTCTTTGCTGGAAAAATGATGACACTTAATGGGAAAGAGTGTGATAAATTTTATTTTTAGTAATAAGAATAATCAATATTACATTCCACACTTAATGACTCTCATTTGATGGCGGTCAGAGCTAAGTCGAAACATATCCCAGTAATTTTAACATAGTGTAACGCGAAATGTAAACAGCAGCGCACAACGTGTTTACTCTTATCGGACATCGGCGGCTACTTCAAAGCGCTCCGTTAAATGGGCAATGAAAAAAACCGTCCCCTACGTTCCCGCAACATCTTATTAAGGAAGGAATGTTTTTTTTTTTTTACTTTCTGGACGTCTCTACATAAACATTATTAGGGAAAAGAAGGATCGAGTTATTTCAGGAACCATCGCGAATACAGTTGAGATATGTATATATAAGCGGGCTTGCGGTCGGAGAGATTAGATTAGACGTGAAGCCGCGAGTAAATAAACAAGACGAAAAACGGACAAGTGAAATAAATTAGTTAAGATTGTGACATAAATTAATTAGATAGGAAATAGTTAAGATAAATTAAGTAGTGTGTAGTGTATAATTAGGACAGTGTAAATAAATTAGAAATAAACGTTATAATAAAAACTTTTTCCGTTTTACGGTGAAGATACTAAGGAGTGAGTCTTAGTAAACTCATTATTCCATTTTTGAGAATGCGGACTGTTACCAAATAATTTTAAACGTCCTATGAACAATTTAGACGAGATATTGAGGGCTAAGTACTTAAAAATATATATGGTTAAAAACCTGTCTTCAACACGAGGCTCCCCCAGTTCAGATTGGCGCTCTTCACTTTAATAGGTACTTTATTATCTTTGAATAGGGCTATCATTATTTGGAAATTTTTTACAGAGATATGTCGCTTCCGTAGCTAATTACCCTCACTATAAATCGACAAATTCTCCTCAATTGTTAAAATACGTATATATAATTAAAAGTCTCACAACGATATTGTTTGCTGAGAATAATAATTCATTTTCCGCACAACGATATCAGATTAAAAACTTCTTGAATAGGCCTAATTCATCGTTTTCGTTAGGGGGGAAGGACCGGGGTCGCGGGAGGAGAGGACCCGCCATTCCGGAGATGAACCTCAACATAACGTTCCCAAATTCCCAAAACAAAAGATGAAAGCCAGACGTTCGTGATTGTTTCCAGTGTTTGCAAACGGAACAAAGCACGAATTCCAGGAAGTTCGCCTTAAAATCTCGAGGAGGTTGTGCGAGTAGTCGGGATAATTTTCGATGAACATCAGATTAAAATCCAACGTGGAATTCATGCATGTTTATGATAATGAATAGAGGAATGTAGGTTTAAGCGTTCTAATTATGAAAAAATGGGCACTAATAATTTGTCATTGATCAAGACTGGATGTATTTTTAGATTTGATATGTACCATGTATCCATTTAAATTGTACTATTGAACATCCATTCCAATCATCAATAATTATAGTAGCGTAGCTAATTTTCATTCAAAGTACTCCTCTAATCGATTAGTATAGCACGAATCGTTTCTCAAAAGTTCACAAATGGAAGCAACAACATCCACAACAACCCCATACATTCATTCGGCATTCAATAATTAAGAAATCTAAATTTCATTCACTTCATATCACTATAATACATATAAGCCAGTTGAAATACATCACTCGGCAAATCTCGCATCCTAGCTTTCAGGTACAGTTGTTTCCCCGATCATCATCATCATCATCATCCAATCATCGTCTGTTCATTGCGTTCTACAAACTTTCCCTCCATGATAGTCATATTTTCCTTCTTGCCATTGGCTACCAATTCAAAATTCTTTGTGGCCATCTATCTTCTGGCATACGCACAAAGTGGCCGTACCACTTTTTTCGTTTTTATTGTTTCTATAAGATTAGTGCCAACTTTTGCTCTGTTACGTATTTCCTCATTTCTTGTGTTATCCATTAGTGTTAGTCCGTAACTTTGTCGCCAGTAGTCCATCTCCATCGCTGTTAATTTTTTCATAATTATATCAGATAGTTTCTTTACTTCTGATTAGGTATGGCCTTACACCTTGCCTCTCCATACCTATTCAAAGTTTCTTTAAACGCTTGATGCACATGTTCTACACTTAGTTAAATAGAGAGCATTAATTTTGTAAACACACCGTATCGATAGTATCGAGATATGAAGTAAACGTAGTTAAAATATACCCAAATCAGCTTTTACTGATTCGTCTCCGTTTTAAAGGAGATGGCGCCGTGGACCTAAAACTTCTTCAAAAACGAGCGGAACGGATTACGAAACGGATACGATCCGAAAAAGAGGAAGAAGAAACGAAAGTCGAAGGGTAAACGGAGCCGTGCATCCCGAGAATCGTTCCCGATGGATTTGTTCGATCCTCTTTGCTTTTCGGCTAATCCGAATGAACTGTGCTTTTATGGAAATTATAGGGCACGAGACCCGGATTGACGGCAGGAAAAAACTGGAGGGATGGGGGCGGTACGGGGTGAACGATGAAATGGGAAATGTAAAGTTGTAAGTGGAAATCACGGTTACTGGAACGTAGAATTAGAAATGAAGATGTGTCCATCGGTCGACTTTCTCACATTTAGTTACAAATATCAGAGAGTAGGACAAATATTATTTAAAAACAATTTTTCAAGTAAATTTAAAAAAAATTGAAAAATGACATGTATATACTGGGTGTTCCATTTTAATGTACCACCCCTAATATCTCTTTAGATATGCAATTTAGCGAAATATGGTTCAGACAAAAGTTCTAGAACTCGAAGGGGGTCACCCAAAACTGACCTTTTTGTTGACCTAGAAATGCATTTTCAAAGTAAAAGCAAGGTCATTTTTTTTAAATAGAAACACATTTTTTGTGTCACATTCGGATTCTCCGATATAAAATACGTATCCTTTGTATGAAACATTTTTTTCGTAAATGCTTTAATTTCTCGCTAGAAGACACTTTTCAGCTTTGACCTTTATTTGACCTTTATGTAACCTTGGCTTGACGATGTCAAGATCAGGTTCAAGCCTGGTGAAGGTCGGGTCAAGCCCCAGTCATAGTCAGACTAAGTCCAATCTACGGGTCAATTCAAGTCTCAATCAGATCAAAACATGTCAAGGTCACGATCAAGTGACAGTTGGACCACGAAAATGGCTGACTACACGCCAGTAGAGATTGTCAATATAGTCAAGATCTTGGAGAATGTAACAATTACAGCGCTGCGCCAAGGTTGTACTCTGAAAGGTATCCAGATGCTCGATGCTCGTCATCATACTAGGAGGACTATTAGACTTGTTGTTGTCTTGCCTTAAGTGGCTGGACGGGAGGGGACTTTGCCTTGGCTGGTTAAGCTGAATCGAGGTCAAAGCTGAAAAGTGTCTTCTAGCGACAAATCAAAGCATTTGCGAAAAAAAAAATTTCATACAGACAATACGTATTTTTTATTGGAGAATCCGAATATGACATAAACATATGTGTGTCTATTAAAAAAAAAAGTTGACCTTGATTTAACTTTGAAAGTGCATTTGGTGGTCAACGAAAAGGTCAATTTTGGATGACCCTTTTCGAGCCCTAGAACTTTTGTCTGAACCATTTTTTCACTAAATTGCATATCTAAAGAGATGTCAGGGGTGGTACATTAAAATGGGACACCATGTATATTATAGCAAGTATAATAAGTACCCTTCAGAAACGTTTTAGCCAAAGTTGTTATTAGACTTTATTATACATATTCGATAGTAGAATAAATACTTAAAATTTAGAAAACAAAACATTGGAGTGGGTTATGAGGAAAAATTTCCAAAACTCGTATACCTAATGGAAAATGTAAAGTGACCTCTGGAAAATATTTAGGCTAAAATGTTTTGAATCCTTTTTATATACATTCGGTAGCAAAATATATACTCAAAGTATACAAAGAAATATTGGAGTGGATTTTGAGGAAATTTCCAAAAAGGAAAAGTCAAGATATAAATTGCCATTTTGAGATTTAGCCAAAATGGTTATTATAGTTCAATATGTGAAATCTCGATAATTCGAATACCCGATAATTCGAATTTTCGATAATTCGAATAGATTTTTCGGTCCCGGCGTGGGTATTATACTTTCAATGTTAAATAAATTCGATAATTCGAATTTCGAAATTTCCATAATTCGAATTTTTCGATAGTTCGAAGTGAATCAACGGTCCCGAAAGGCTATTTATGTTTCGATAAATCGAAGTTTTAGGTGTCTTTAGTTAGCTTAATACTTCTGAGAATAATCACGACGACTTCCAAGAATGATTTGCAAGAACATCTTTAAAATTGGGTTTAAAACGTTAATGCTAATTTACGCAAGCAGGTAAATGTCCCAAATGATTATCCCCCTCGTTATATCCCGAACCGTAGCCGGTAAGTTCATCAGTTAAGGAAATAAAGTCGTTTGGTAAACATACATAATTACAGTAGTTTTGAGGATTAATCCTAGTAACTATATTCCATTCGGAAAATCGAGAGAGTAATAAAATGTCATTATAAATGCAAATCCTCAAAAACTGTAGAACTGGCGAGATATGTATAAACATTGCATTTAGTTATACGTCTCTGTACTGTTCCTAGGAACTATTACATTGAAAAGCACCCGGATCAAATTTCTACCTGCGTTCGGGTCAAGGGATATAATCCGTCTTTATCTTTCTTATGAAGAATTGAATGCTCTTTCTCTATTACTCCAATTCGGTTATTTCGCACTGTTTTCGTTTACTTGAAATCGTCACATCAGAGTCACGCCATGGGGTTTTTTATTTAAAGAAAAAAAGTAATCATAAGCAATATTTGTTTATTTAGAATTTATGGAACCTATATATAAATAATAAATTTATACCGTGACGTCGAAATGAAACTATAATTAATTCACTTTTACTCAAAGAACTGAACTTTTCCTAATATTATACCTAACACTGGCATATGCCATAAGGGATAGAAATATACATCAATCCAAATTAATTACTTACTAAATTAATATATCAAAAGCACAAAGTATACATAACATCACTTTTGTCCAAGCTTATAAGAAACAAAAAAATTTTAAAACGAGGAACGTGGCACAATTTCACAAATTATACAAAAGAAGTAACTAAATGGCTTAAAATAATAATATATTTATTGGAAATAAACGTTTTTTTACAAGAATAACAAATCTTGTTTAAACAGTTCAAAACGGTTTAAATCTTACGTTAATAATAATATAGGTAACTATAAGTATACCTAAATCGATTTTCAGAAATCTCATTTTCTCGTACAAGAATCCGTTCAGGTATACAAAAGGTACACGTTCAAAAGAAAAAGGAGTAATCGTGAGGTTTTGGAAAGACGCAATGTTCAGGAATGTTTTCAAGTTGAAATTAATTAATATTCAGAATCATCTGAAGAACTCTCTTCATTGATATCCTGTGCAGTAATGATTAAGGGTTCCACGGCGTTATCAATCATAAAATCTAACTCCCAAAATTTTTCTTCTTCTTTTATAACATGATTTATGACTTTTTGCCAATTTTCAGAGGTGGTTCTGCGAATGGATTCTTCCAGAAGAATTTTAACATCTTTTAATTTAAATGTTTTATTTTCCCGAGCAACATAGCCTTTTACCTGAGCCCATATTAATTCTATGGGATTGAGTTCGCAGTGATAGGGCGGAAGACGAAGCACAGTTATTTGGCGATTTTGTGCCATTTCATCAACTGCATACCTTTTACGAAAGTTGCAGGTCTTTACAATTGATATCAATTCCGATTTGACCATGTCCTCCTTATACGGAATATTTTTTCTTATCAGCCAATTTAAAATTTCAGCCTTCCGCCAAGAAATTACCGGGGATTTATCGACCTGTCTGGAATGATAGCTCGCATTATCCATGACAATTACGGAACCAGGTGGGATGAGATCGAGCATTTGAACGAAGTACTCCTCGAAAACGTCCGCGTTCATGTCTTCATGATAATCTCCCGTCTTCTTCGATTCAAAAAGAAGTAAGCCGCCATCCACAAAGCCACTAGTACTGCCGATGTGGGTAACAATAAGTCGTTTACCTTTTCCAGCCGGTGCTTTTAGTCCTGTTGATAAACCTTCTAAAAAGGCTTGTCGCGGATTCACCACACTTTTGTCCTGCCACACTTTTCCCACGGTATATCCTTGGTTTACCCAGGTTTTATCCAGATAAAAAATAGCCCTTCCTTCTTGTCGAAATTTTTTAATATCTCTGAGGTAGCTTCTTCGCCAGCAAATAATTTCATCGGATTCCCGAAGAGGAGAAGTTTTAATTCGCTTATCCCAACAAATACCTAGTTCCTTCAGAATCGTCCGACCAAACTTGGTCCTTTTCAATGTCATACAGTCTTCTGGCAGTTCATGTAACATTTTATCCAATGTTGGGATTTCACGTTTGAAAAAAAAGGAATGAAGCGTTCGACGAATGAGTCTCTTGCTATCCTCATCAACAAGCATTTGAGGTCTTCCTGGTGCAGATTTTGGAGCCTTCACCTCTCCACTCCTCTCTTCCCTTTTGACGCGATATATCGTTGATTTTCCATATCCCGTCATTTTGTGACACATTTCAACTAGGTCATCTACGCTGGATTTAGGATGTAGATGTTTCAATCCGTTAAATACATTTAAAACAACCACTTTTTCACGACACGATAACGCCTGCTTATTCGGTAACTTACACGGGGTAAAGTTCATAAGACTTGACATATTTAATTCTTGATAGTAAGACTATTAGAATAAGAATAACCGAAATTCAGGTATTTCCCTTTTATACCTCCTTCAACGGAGGGAGAACTTTCGACCCCATTTCCAGGTAATTCTTAATCCTACAGGTAAATCTCTGGTAACAGTTAACTAAGTAGTTTAGTGGAAGAGTAAAGGTGCCTGAACAAATTATTAAGTGTCCACATTAAAAAAGACCCTTTCCAAAATGGTCTCCGAGTTGACGAATTGTCTAAAAGTATTCAATATTTACAAGTAATATCATTCATTGATATATTTCGTTAACGGCACCGATTAAATTGGTAATTATATGAATTCATTCCTTTTAGGTTCAATCCTTAATCACTATATGTACGATACAACTTCAAGAAATTTTAAAATGGAAACAGTTCCATGGGTGAATTTAATTTATATTTAAAAATCAGGGAAATAAGGATGGTACGCCCTTTGTTACAACCCTAACCTCCGATTTTGAGTTATTTATTACTCTCTCCCTATTTCGAATGGAGTATAGTAACGAATACGTCAATATTCTAATTAGCTGAAAAGATACTGAGTAGATTATGTATGTACATATGTTACTTATTATAAAAGGGAGGTACTCTTCGCAAAGAAATTATTCCCAGTCTAGTATTCGGTACGTTCACTACAGAAAAAATTCGGTACATAAAACAATTCTTTCAAAATGGAGCAATAAATAAATTAATATGAACTTACTAAAGTTGTTAACTTATCAGTCTATCCCAAAAAAATACATACATACATACGTATGTGATATTCGATTCGATAATTCGAATTTTCGATAATTCGAATTTATTATCGGGTCCCTTGACACTTCGAATTATCGAGATTTCACTGATACGTGATCACTTTCACTTATATGATACGTTCCTCGCCGAATGTGGATTTTTTTTTTAGATGTGGCCCAAGATGAAAGAAAATGGTCCTTTTGGGCCCCCGAAAGTCCCCATAAATTTTTAGGGCACCAAGTGGCATATAACTCAAGTTATGGACAATTGAAAATTGAAATTTTCAGGTTCGGTTCCAAAACCAAAAATTTTCAACCGTCCATAACTTGTAAAAATACTAATTTTTACGAAAAAAGGTTCAAACAAAGGTTGTTTGAAATGCTTTAAATTTTGGAAATTGCTAAAAGAAAGTTGATCCGACGTGGTTCACTGTTGACGGGTCTGGGCCTCATTAGTCGTCAGGCCGCAAAAAAGCGACATCAGCGTTTCTGACAAAAAAAATCAGGAGCGTGATTTTGCGTCCATTTTCATATTTTGTTTTGCGTTGGAGATATCGAAAAAAATATTACAAAAAGTTGTTCCAAATATTATTCTAACGCCATATGCCAGGTTTCGTGACAAAATTGCATCGTTAATTTGTCATTATTCTATACAGATTTATTGTTTATTTTTTTAACTTAATATTAGGTGTGCTTTGGAAACTAAAATCAAGACACTAGTGTTAAATGTGAGTCAGATTAAACTTTAAGTATATTGCGTCAAATTCAAGTCAGCGATCTCGGAATTAAAATGCCATTGACGCTAAGAATTAAACAATATTGCACTCGGGGTGCCGGTAGAAGTGAGAACTTTTATTATACTGAGAAAAATACGAAATTTTCCTGAATCTCAAAATACATTTAAAATTTATTACAGTTATGTGACTGCTTAGTTTTATATTGTTTCTTATATTTTTATATTCTTATTGAATTTATTTAAAATAATCATAATATACTCAATATAATCAATAATTTTTTAAAATTATGAATATTTTAATCACACACAGATATTTTTCTTTTAATTATTATAACAAGAAAGGTTGTTAAAACGGAAAAGGTGAGTAAACCAATACGCAATTCATTTTTATTATCTGAGTATTACAATATATGATATTTATTTATTAATTTATATTCTATGCACAATTAAAATTTTATAGATCATTAGCATTACTATCAGCATTATCTATTTTCATTATTAACATCATATTGTATCGCGAAATGTAAACAACCGGCATAAGCGTACTCCTTAACTCCTTAACGCTCCGCGTTATCCAAGGCGGCCCACCACAAAGGGAGGCCGCTCCGCTAATTGGGTCATAAAAAACAGTCCCAGAATAATCGCGAATATTCATTTAAAGAAAGAATGATTTATTACTTTCCGGTCGTTTTTAGAACAAACAAATTAGGGACAAGAAAAATAATGGTTCTCGAGACATAATGGAGGACTATAAAAAGCGAACGCTGCGGACGCTAAGGTTAAGTGTGTTATATAAATTAATTAGTTAAGTAATAGTCTAGATAACTTAAGTGTGAAAATAAATTAGAATAACCGTTACAATATTTTGAATATGATTCAATTGGTTTATGGTAACTAAAATAAGAAATGAATATATTTGAATAAAACTTATCTAAGTATCTTGTAAATACGGCATCTACTGTTGTCCCATATCTTTTTGTACCGAAACTTCTCTCATTAGACATATTTAAATTTAAGTATTTCTAAGGAACTCAAGACTCTGATAAAAGAACCAGAGGTTGATGATAAAGATGTTAGGTTAATAGCGATTTTATATTGGCAACAATCAGCGAATATACTTATAGTAGATCGTGTATATGATGAATTAAAAATTAAAGTGGCGTTAGGCAGGAATGCATCCTTTCTCCCCTGATATTCAATTTATACGCAGAACCCATATGTATTGAAACCTTGGGAGATAGCAACGACGGCGTATTAATGAATGAGAAAGTTATAAATACCATTCGATATGCGGACGATAGTTTGATTATCACAAGCTCTCAAATACAACTACAGAACCTTATAAACGGAATAGCACACTACTATAACAAATATGGTATAACAGTAAACAGTAGAAAAACTAAATCCATGATAATAAAGAAAAGTGGTAGCATTGAAAATAACGGAATCTGTTTTAAAGGCACTCAAATCGAACGCGTCAAAAGACTTAATTACCTAGGGAGTATCATTAATGAGAAATGGCAGCCAAGTATCGGAATTAAAAGCCGAATAGCCAAAGCATGAGTAGCATTGATAAAAATGAAGCAAGTTCTCTGCACACACGACCTAAACATCGATTTAAGGATTAGAAAGCTTAAATGCTATATCTTTCCTGTACTCCTAAATGGGGTCGAGGCCTGGACAACAACGGAAACCCCATTGAAAAAAATAGAGACCTTTGAGATGTGGGCATATAGAAGAATACTTAAAATTAGCATAACAAATGAGGAAGTACTGCGACGACTTAATGAATCCACAGAACTGACGAACACCATCAAACGCTCAAAACTGGAATACTTTGGACACATCATGAGACCCTGAAAGAAGTTTTGAATTCGTTTATTTGACATAATTGCTTAGAAGTTTATAAAATAAATATATAGTAATAAAAAAACTCCTAGCATTTCTAGCACTCCTAGCAGACACAGTGGATAACCTTCAAAGGCTACTACATAATGTCAACATAACAGCAAAACAATATATCATGGCCGTAGCAACTAAAAAACCAAATGTATGGTTATATTGTCGCGATACAGCCCCCATTGGCGCAATTAGGCCATCGTCAAGCTAAATCAACATGGAGGTGACCTAAAACACAAGAGCAATACATCACTCTCCGACGGGTACGACATCACATTCGTAAACATCCCGCGCGTATTTATACGGATCGATCAGATCGATCAGAAAATCAGTCTTCCAACACCCCGTCACGCTGCCCGTCCGAGAATCCGTCCTGCTCGACATGTCGCTGATTGGAGGATCCTCGCGCCTACCGCCCTTCGTCACACCACAGTAAGCAACCACCTCTTCCACTTTTATATTCTCTTTCACCCTCTAATTATCATTTTTGCCCTTTGTCAATGCTCTCTCCTTTATAGCATTTAATGTTCGAATAAATATTGTCCGTGTTGCCACGTCTTTTTTTCAGTCTCTACCTGACTACACCCCCAACCCGAGCACTCCCTTTGGACCCTAGGTCCTCAGGCGTGTGACAATATCCAAAGAACCAGTAAAATACAAATTAGAAATCGAAGCCGCAAGCAATCTCAAGCCGCAAAAACGAGCACAAGTATCAGGATTTTTACGGAACATAGCAAGGAAAAATAAATATAAGAATGTAGACAGCAAAGCGCTGAACAGCGCTGAAGGTCTACAGATCATGCTGGATCGTATCCACGAGGTGGGGGAAGAAATGGGTATCAAAATTAACGTCAATAAAACCAAATTTCTAATCTGCAGCCGTAACCCACACCCGGGTGCTAGACTCCAATTAAACAGTATTCCAATTGAAAGGGTTCACAAATTCTTGTATTTGGGGACCATTATAACGGACCAACTAGACCCAGACATAGAAATTAAACGCAGAATAGCAATGACGAAAACAACTTATAAAGCAATGAGAACATTTCTATGTAATGACCACCTTAACTTAGAATTAAGACAAAGAATGGCTAAGTGTTATGTTTGGTCGGTTCTGTTGTATGGAGTGGAGGCATGGACCCTGAAATTGTCAACAATGAATCGCATAGAAGCACTAGAAATGTGGATACATAGACGAATGCTTAGAATACCTTGGACAGCACGCATAACCAACGAAGAAGTACTAAGGAGAATCAATAAAGATAGGGAATTAAATAAGGACTGTCAAACATAGGAAAATGTCTTATCTGGGTCATGTGTTAAGAGGAAGTCGCTATAGGATCCTAAATCTGATTATGTGTGGAAAAATTGAAGGTAGAAGAGGTGTCGGAAGAAAGCAAGTTTCCTGGCTAAAAAATATTAGAGATTGGACCGGTATCCGAAATGCAGGACAACTCCTACACATGGCAGAAGACCGTGAAGCCTTCACTATGATGATCGCCAACGTCGGATGATACTGACAGGGCACATGAAGAAGAAGAAGAAGACAGCAAAGTCAAAATATATAAGACAATGATAAGACCAGTAATGACATATGGTCATATGGAGACTCGAGCCGAAGCAAGTAGGACAAAACAACTACTGCGTACAGTTGAAATGAACACTGTAAGAGCAACAGCAGGAAAGACCAAGCTCGACATAGTAAGAAATTGAGATATACGACAAAAATGTAACGTAACCGACATCATGAAATTCATAAGACAAAGAAGAAGATTTTGGAATGAACACGTGTGAAGAGCCGATGATATGAGACTAACAAAAATAGCAAGAGACTATAGACCTCCAGGAAAAAGAAGAGCAGCAATATCACAAAAAGATGGACCCAAAGTTGGCTCTCTTCGAAAAAGGACTTGACAAAAGTTTGAATCGTGAAGAAGAACAGGGCATGGCGCTACAAGAAAAGAAAAAGAATAAGAAGAAGAAATAAGAGATCTAAAATATTGTGGAGCTAAAATGTACTTTAATTATAAAGTAATTTAGGGGGAGGGGGTGGTACGCGGGGTGATTTTATACAAGATAGCTTTCATAGGAATTTCGTTTGATGCGTGTGTCACATTACGAGAAACAACAAAATTAGGGATAACAGCCGCCTAATCTTTCTTGAAAGTCATTTAAAATGAGGAAATATATTTATTCCTAAATTCATTACCAGCGTTTAAATTAATTGTTCTGAATACAGATGCAATGATTTAATAATACACATTTTGAATAAGGCCGCAAGAAATAATGTTTATTTCGCAAAAAACGATATCCTCTTTAACAGAGGATTCTTTAAAGTTATCTTTCCAATCGTTTTCTTCGGGTATTTGGCATTTGCGACTATCCTTTTCGTATCGCTCAAATATTTACGAGTGAAAATCGTACATATCAGCGAAATAAATTACCCAGAGATCGGTGTATTTTATTGAAAAAGTATCTATCGACAGCATGTAATGCCTCCAAGTTTTTATATTAGGTCGGTAAGCTTCGAATCCCCGGGGTGGCATCAGCGAGCATTCAGTGGATGATGGAACCGGAACGAGAAAGGGAAGAGATATAAAGAGAATTAAAAATCCCCATCCCCTTCCATCAATATAAGTTAAAGATCACAACATTTCGCCAAACTTCGAATGCAACGTACACGTCCCTCTTTCCCCTTTTTCTTTTCCTTGTCGAAAACGATAATTCGAAAACAAGAGCCGCGCCCTCAGAGATTTCGAGGCAGATTACGAGAGGCGGACGTGGGGAAGGAGAGAACGAGAGAAAAAGAAAGAGAGAAAAGGAAAAAAAATTACACGACTCGAAGAAAAATAACATTAGTATTCAGACGGAACGGGGTTGGGATGTAATTGTTTTCGTAGCTGAAGACTGGGGAATTCTCCATAATTTATTATGTTTTGTGGGCTATGTGGCGAGTGATTTAGGAATAGGTTTCGGGATGCCTTCAATTAGGAATCGGTCGGATTTACGTCCGAGGAAAGGAGCCGCGGGTTAATCCGGCCGTGTTTCACGCAACTCCCAATAGCCGATTATGATCTCCGGGGCCAAGATCTCCCCCTCTATTCCGGCCATTCAAATTAGGAACCATATAAGAAAATTGTAGGGTACTCGAATGCTGGGAATTCGCAGGACGTTCCGACCTAATTCCCGGATAATCTCGCCGATAATATCAAGCAATTCACGACGCGATGCTAAAAGATAATCCCACGAAACCACCGGTTTTAAATAACGATCTCGTTATTCTTCACGTTACGTAGAGGCGGAATTTCGGAAATGGAAAATTTGACTAATATACTAAAATATTATATCAAAATCTCATAAAATTAAAAATAAATAATAAACAAAAAAAAATAACATGACTCCTCAATCACAACAATTAAAAGTAAAATATGGTTCTTCTGTCATAACTTTATTAATCTTTGTACTGAATAATTTCTTGTTTTTTTAACCAAGGCTAGTCTTGTCTCGTCTCGTCTCGTACGTTTTAATCGTAGTAGAACTATAATGAATTTCAAAAATATTTCTTTGCACGTGGTACAACAGTCTCAAAAACGAAAAAGTTCTAATTTTTTAACCATTTCTAGCTTCTCTGAAGCGAAAGCTATTATGTTAGCTTTGCCGGAGAGAACTAAATCTGAAAAAATACGACACGCAACACGGCATGCCAACAGAAATGAATTGTAATTCCGGCCGGTTCGGGAACGTGCCTCTTCTCCGTTTATTTGAGAACAGAGAAGAGATAAGGTGTTACCGGATTGACGGGTATGTCTCTGGTGCAGCCGAAAAAGGAAAGAAAACGAAGAGGGTAAGTAACATAATGATCCGAGTAGGTTATGAGAGCGTGTAGAATGCAAGTAACATTCACATTTTTTGTTAATAAATCCAATTTTTATTTATCAGTTATTTTCACATTCGAAGGACGGCTAACTTGTTACATCATACTAATCTAGTTTATAAAATCAACTGTCATAACTGGGAGAAAGCTTAGGTAGGCATGACGGGCCACCCATTAATCACAAAGCCACCCAAAGCCAGCCAAAAGATCTGATAAAAAAACCTTAATGGCATTTTTGCTAATATTTTATATTTGGAAAGAGAATTCCTTAATAAATATCCAAAACTTGGCACCCGGGGGTATTTAGGGTCTTCTTTTGTTGGCTCCTTTGATGACAAAAGATTACTTTCGTAAATCATGATTTTAAATGTTTCATTTAATGACCTTTCATTACCGTGCCTTTGGTCCCTGTCTGTTATAAATCCACATATGCTATATTTATTACCGATTGCTAGCAAGAAATCACTAAATGTCATGTTTGTAGCGATATGATATAACCTCGTCTACTCTACGTGGTTTATATATTATTGCAACTAAATATCTTTATAATATTGTCGCGATGCGGCCACAATTAGCGAAAATAGGTCGCCGTCTAAGCTTAATCAGCACCGAGGCGACCTTAAACCGAAGGACGATACGCGATTCTCGGACAGGTCGACGTCACGTTCATAAACATCCCGCACATATTTATACGGATCGATCACAACGATCGGGAAGTCGTTCAGTCATCAAGTACCACGTCACGCTGCCCGTCTGAGAGTCCGTCCTTCGGCATGCCGCTAATTGGAGGAGCCCCGCGCCTGCTGCCCTTCGTCACTTTAAAGTAAGCAACCACCTCCCTTTAACCATTCCTCACTTTTCTACTTTTGATCACTCGCCTTAATTTTGTCTCACGATGTTCTCTCCCCTATATTTGATGCTCAAATAAATATTGTCTGTGTTACCATGTCTTCTTTTTAGTTTCTACCGAGCTGCACCCCCAACCAGAGCACTTCCTTCGGGCTCTAGGCCCTCAGGCGTGTGACAATATATGTATGTAGTTCCAGGTTCATCAAATAGTAAAATATTACGAAGGCTTCCTATATAAACAGAGTTTTCTTCCGTACACTACTTGGCGGTGAATCTACTAAGTTGTAATAACACTTTATATCTATATATAGCCAATATATGCCTTATCACAATTATTTGCATTCGACTAACGACCACGTTAGTTTTATCTAAGCCGTTTGTATGGTCCTTAACTTTGCTAAACAAATTATTCATATTTTTTAATGATCTAGTGGCTATTACAATGTCACGTTCTTGTTTCAGTACATTAATGATCTTAGGGGTTACATCCCTTATAAAAGTTAGTGAACTGTACTTTTTTGGTTCAATGTGAAAAGAATTATTTGGGTCACCGTTATTACCTGAGTTTCTTCTCCCAAAAGGAGTGGATTATTAGGTCTATGTACGCCTGGATTGGAAAAGTTGAGCTTCATTAACATTTGTGAGGGATAACACTTGTCCAAAAAAAGTTTGTATAACTTTTACGTGTCGAGGAACGCTGTACTTTTCCTTTTTCTTTATATGGTTTTTATAATATAAATTATATAAATTTATATGGTGTACATATTCTTTGAGGAATTATATTTTGAATGACAGTTTTCTTAGAACTGCCTCTAAGAGGTCGTTCATTACGTATTGAGCAGTTAATGAGCTGACATTAAATCCCATAGAAGTTCCTAATATTTGTTTGTAAAATACGTTTTCGTATTGGAAACATGTGGGCGTGAACACGAAATTAATTAAATTTATGATATTTTCTTTTGAAAGCTTACAATGAGCACTGATATTTACCAGTGTTTTCTAGTACTCCTTATTACCATTTTTGATGGAATTTAACTAAATAACGAAACTACATCCAAGCTTATCAACTTATGGTTGGATGGAAGTTGGAAATTATTGAAAAGTGCTGAGAGCTGAAAAGAATCAGCAATAAAATACCGTTGTTCGTATTGTACGCTTCCGACAGTATGTTTGTAAGAAATTTTGAAGTCTTATTATTTGGGACGTCTGTGGATGAACTGATTGGTCCTAAAGCTAGTTTCGGTTTGTGTTTTTTTGGCAGACCATAAAATCTGGGGCATCTAACCATAAATGGTTAGAGACATAATTATGGCATATATTTGGTTTTTCATCTTTAGGTCCACAACTAGTTTATTTAGTTATTTTATTAGGCTGCAGCCCCGATATATTCAACAATTATAAATATATACTCTATATATATATATATATATATATATATGTATGTGTGTATGTATGTAAGTATGTATGTATATAAAAGAAGTATATGTAAACCCCAATACTTCTTATTTTAGAGTTACTGTAGATGATTAATATAATCGAAAAGTTTCACGAGAAAAATGAGTTTTCTTTCTCCGCCCCCAAGGCTGCAGCCCCGATCTAATCAAAAATTTAATGTGAATCTAATCAGCATAGTCTACCTTCTTTGCTTTTCTTATGTATATATACTTCAAAAATAAGTTTTGTAACGCGAGAAGTAAACACGTCTCACACTGCTGTTTACTACTCGCGACTAATTACGTTACCCCAGCTACAAACAATAATGAAAGTGAACCTTTGACTGTTAACAACACTTTCAGAAAACAAATAAACTCCGCAACCCCTAACAATCACATGTATTCCAAACTAAATTAACCTTCAGAATCACAAAATGGGTAGCAAGAAATAACCGGACTTACCTAAATCAAAAACGAAAATTATTGTAAGTGAAAATAATAATCTGACACTTAATGGAAAACCAGTTACAGGTATACCCAAGACGGTGGCTTTTCATGTCTTCAGATTAGATCCCACCAATAATAGCAACCACTTAAAATAATTACTAATACCTACTTCATTTTTTCGAAGTTACGTCGAAACATTCAGAGTTACATCAGTTAAACCAATCTCGTCGCTTAAAAGGTGTATAGGACCCTTCCAAAGGGCTAAAAGGTGCTCAATTTCAACATTTTTCAAAAATTGAATGAAGAATGCAGAAGAAGGCTGTACTTTTCATAGTTTTATTCTTTTATTATCGGATTTTGAAGAATACGTTGTTCACCTGTGGCACAGTGGATAATTATAGCCACCTGACACAAATTACCATGTCCAAGATATACAGTGACCCACGGGTGGGTGTAAGCTACACTACTATTTATATACAGGATGTCCCAAAACGATATACACAACTGAGGTCTGCTTTTTTGTTCTCACTAGCAACCTTCCGCTTTTATTACAATTGGATTTGCTTTTAAAATGTCGATATATCGAATATGGCTTTCTTATCTGCCATATTTTTTGACGTATGTTAATTTATTTCTTAAATTAGTGTAATACTGTATTAAGTCTCAGCGTATCGTTTGAATTCGTCATTTCAATCATTGATCATTTGATACTCCTTCGCCTATTACGATATCTTGGTAATTACGAATTTACGAACAACAAAACTCGTTTTTTTTTAATAGAAATCAGATCACAAACATTAGTGGACAGCTTTTTTGAATAATTTCCTTCGATACCTCTAGCGCGAAGCAAGATATCGAGAATTGATTCTGTTTGTAAATTCGCAGTAGGCAGAGTTTGAAGTTTATATTTCACTTGATTATCTTGGAAAATGTGACATTGTAACATTGCTAAGTACTACTGCGAGAATTCAAAATTCTAATCCTTCAAATAGCAGAAATATCGGAGTATCTTCATCTTAAATGCGACACACGGTATAAGGAATATGATGGACTATGGCGCCTTAAGGCCGGTCCAGACACACCGTTTTGCACAACCTTTTGTCTGCGCAGCAAAACGTTGCAGTTAAAACGTTGAGTGTGGAGAGGAAAACTGCGCAGTTTTGATACAGACGCGAAGACGGTACAGTTTTATCGAAAACTGAGCTCGAGAGCATAGATATCCTGGAACTGCGCGGACAAGACGGCCCGTGTAGACGGTACCTCCGTCTTTCGATTCATTTTCTTCCTCTGTTGTAATTTTTAGTAGTACCTAATAGAAAAAAAATATTGTGACACTCAAAAATTTTTTATAACAAATTGTTAACGTAATAAACAATGAAATTATCAATTAAAAAAAATTTCTCACATTCTATTAAGAGCCATTTATAATGATTTTCAAAAACAAAATTATTCCATAACTAATAATTATTTAAACAATGAAAACATTAAAAAATCGATTATAAACTATAACACAATTTTTTAGGAAAATTTTTTTTATTTTAAAAATCTTCATTAATCATAAACAATAGAATGGTAAAAAAATAATTTTCAAAAATATTAAACTAAGCCGTTTATTTATAAACGATTCTAAAACAAATAGCGGTAAATGAAAATTTTCCACAATTATTTCATGCCTAATTTGAATATAAAAACAACATATAGTATAAGAGAAAAAAAAATTTTAACAACAATTTCTGGATTTTGTGTTTTTTGTTGATTTTAAAAATTCGTTGTAAACTAAATAAAAATTTTTTAAATAATTTTATGACGTCATCTTATTGAGTACACTCATAGAAAGTACTCCAAGTAGCAAAATATTTATGGAGAATTTATTTAAACATTTAGCCTGCTTTCAATGAAGACGGAAGTACGAAAATAACTAGTTCATTAACAATAGGCCAGCTTTTGGAAAAATGCATTTAAATTTTTTTTTCCAACGCGACTTTATTCTTTTAATTGTAAAGAATACACTAAAGTTTGTTTTAAATTTTTATACTAATACTTAGTACCTTAGAAAAAATTATTTTCTATGACTTAGTCGCTTCAGAGGCGGCGAGCGCATGCCGTAACGGTCGTGCGGAGCCTTCCATTCAGCACAAAATTAAAATTATAAATATTAGAGATAGAACTCCGGTAGTCGGCACTTTGTTATAGCAAATTTCCTCCTCTTTAAGGATCTTTTTTGAGAATTCGTCTATCTCTCATGGTTTTTGAGTTGTCATCAAAAAAATGAAAGAGCTTTTTTATTTTTCGTTTTTTGTTAATAACAATTGCAATTTTTCTTAGCAAAAAAAAAATCTTCAAAATGACTTTCTCATATTTGCATTCCGCGTCGAATGAGCTATCGCTAATATTTTTCCGAGCCTTCTAACTATTTTTCGCAGCAAACACACATCTTAACTAGACTAAATATGAGAAAAGTGCTGCCTTTTTAAAAGCCACTTCCGCGACCACTTTGAACGCCGATCCGTTCTGAGACGTTCCAATCTCTTATTTTTCTTAACAAGACAGCATTGCAAAACTGACCAGAGCAGTACCTCCTCCATGACGATGTCACTAAAACTGTGCGAAATAGACAAATATGTCTGCACCGTGTGGACGCTCTAAAAATTGCAACCTTTTCATTCCGTCTTAAGACTGCGCAGGCAAAAGGTTGTGCAAAACGTTGTGTCTGGACCGGCCTTTAGGCGCAAGAAACGGTAACCACTGACACGTGCTCCTGTTAGCTTCGCCAAGCAAGTTATCGCTGGAGGAAACTTGGCAAATATATCAAGAAATGGGTCACGATCAAGTTCGTATATAAACATTTTTAGTGCCTAAACTTCCGGACTATACCTACAAATAATTTTTTCAAGAATATCACCGTTTAGAAACACACATTTTATATTTGTCCTTTGTCCACCGATTTAGTTTAAATAATCCAGGAATATAATATTAAAATGGTTAAACGCTTTCCTCTGTTGTTACTCCATTGTTATTTGATTAAGAGTTAACGTAAGACTAAAGGCTACCTATATAGGGATGAGACCCTACATAAATAAAATTATATATGAATGCTAATCATAACGAACCGTCTTGTCCCCTTTAGCTCCCACAATACCCGAAAGAGCGAACAGGGGCGACGAAATTAACGGAAAGATTTTTCGTTTTGTCATAAATTGTTCTTTCAAATATTTACCTTTACTCGTCTCTCTTTCTCTTCCTCTCTCCTTCTCTTTTCCTATACGGGTGGATTGACGTTCCCGGGGTATGGAAACCTATCTTTCCCTTGGCAAAAACGACAAATATTGATACAAGGATTTTGCCTGAAATTTAATATAGTAAGGTGAAAATGTCTACAGGAGTTTTTACTCTGCTTTGTCCCACACGTTTACTATAAATAATGTTTTTTCGTCGACTGATCCAAAGGAGGCGTGTTGCGAACGATAAATAAACAAAAAATTCAGGAGACGGATGGGGGATAAGTGAATAAATTGAAAAAAATGGCGATACTGGGTTGTAGAGGTCAAATTAGGAACGTCAATCTTGATCTCGTGTAAGCGTAATCCGATTTTATCTAATCCGATCAAATGGATTTTCGGATTTTAACTTTAATATTTTAAAAGCGGCTAGGTACTTTGGAAAAATAAATTTATCGTTTTAGATTAAATACTTGTTTGATACTCGCTTCGATAATGCACTAGAGTCCCATTAGTGAAACCTATAGAAATATAAAAAATGCAATGCTTTATTGGTCGGCAAGTACAGCACGGCGTTTATATTAAAGAGCATTATTAAAATGTTGGCGCGGCAAAGTCAGAAAAACCTGAAGGAACCTACATAGGTTAACAAAATTTTGTAGATATCTGGAGAGTTCTTAAACGCACTCGTGAAGCTTGAAAAAAATGTAAAGTGCCCTAGACAATTCCTATGGAGTTGAAATAACTTGAAAAAATATTGAATAATTTTTCCTGGGGAAACGTAGTGTTGACGCTAGCGTCAACATTATTTAAGGGAATTTTAGGTGAAGAAATCATAATTTATTGTAGACGAATTTAGGGAACTTTTTACGTAATTTAATCATTAAAATTAACACGCGTTGTTTTACAAACGGAAAACAAGTCATGATTAAGAGCGAGGATAGTTGTGAAAAATATTATTGAATTGTTTTAACGTTCTAACACGAATCAATAACATTAGCGATCGTTTCACGTTACAAGGAAGAAAACAACTGCGACCGAATGTGAGCCGGTAAAGTTCAAATCCCAATACTCAGCTGACTAAGCATAACACTGCGTCAAGGTAACGTGATAACGAGCGCTTCTCGAGAAGGTCAGTTTGGTGAAAGGTAACGAAACAAATAATATCCAATTTAGCTAATGTAAAATAAGATGTATAAAAGCTCTGAAATTTGGGACAATAGATTAGTATACTTTGTAAGCTCAAAACGACGTGTGTTGTTGGTCTTGATTTAAAGTCACCCTTCATCTTAAAACCGACTAAGAGACTGCAGTCGGCAGACCTAACCTCACCCTACACAACTACTCTCACGTTACGCCCTGAGAATTCTACGAGATTTTCAAGCTACGAGAACTTCAAACTTCGAGATCCTCAACCCCAGATCTGCACGTTACGCCCTCAGGCCAACCCCGGAGAAGTACGTCACGCCCTCTCTCCAGAACTTCGGGAACTTCAACTCAGGCCCTGCAAGAGGCGCCTTCAGGTCCACTCCGGAGATTTACGACAAGCCGTGATCTCCAACTACTACAACAGTCTCCAGCCTTACAACCTGGAGACAAGATTCATCTCCGCAGCCACCCACGAGCTACGAGAGAGATTACATACAGTCCATTCTCAACAGAGACCATTTCACACTTCGTTCACGTAGAGAATCGTGGAAAAATCTAGAGATGTTTGCAGAGGAGCCTAGGGAATCTTGAAGACGCCTGAAAAGCCCTGTGAATCATTGTAGAAGCTTAAAATATTCTGAAGAGCCGAGAAGAAACTTGAGCGAATAAGAGATTAATGGCGAATAGTCAGAAGGATTCGGGGAAGCTCTAAAGGTTGCTGACAAACCTAGAGGTAGCTGTATAAACCTAGGGTGAGAAAAACGGTTTTTTAACCGGTCTGCCTACCGTTTCGAAACTAGGCCTTCACGATATCGTGACAAACTCTCGGTCTCGGTATCGGTATCGCACGAGACCGAGACCGATATCGAGACGAGACGATACTAAATTTTGAAAACTCTCTGTCTCGTTATAGTTTATTTTTCCATAGATTATCCAAATTTATTCATATATTATTTTTGCCGGTGGTCTATGTTTCATTTATAATTTATAATCAATTATAATTTCAGGTAGGCAGATCAAAACTACCTCCTTTAAGTCCTTAGTTAGATTTTACCTGTTATCGGAAACATTTTGTGTGGATTCTATGAAAAGAATAAGGAATCCTATTAAGAAATGTCTAATGAACAAGATAACGATGAATACGATTTAAGCTGTGTATAGCAGCCTGTACAACAGTTGTGTACAACAGGTGTTAAATTGGTTATCAGGTATATTTAAAAATGGTTTCGGGAAGAGCAGTAACACAGTATAGGATTAGGCAGTAAGTAATAAGCACTAAATTGGGGAAAAACTAGCTCTCTAAAGCTTTTTGGAAATTCATTTAGGAAAGAGTGTCACATTGAAAGCAGTTCTTTCCTTATTATTTGTTCCCATTTCGAATTTTGTGATACTTGGTTAAGTTTTAATCAAAATGGAGCGTTATCTTTGTGACACCAGTGTCGTTAGAGAGGAACAAGTTTTATTTTTTACCTTACCTCATATAAAATTAAATGAATACTTACAAACTTTTCGTCCATAAGCAGCATCGTCTATAATAGGTTAAAATTTTCACCTGCAAGTTTTTTTTTGATTAAATTTTTTGACAAATCTCATACGTAAATAATTTTAATTAGCCTGTACCTGTAAAAAGAGGTTTTAAAAAATATATTCTATAGACTTAAATAATTTACCTATTATAAATTGTTAATTAAAATACTACGTAGGTGAGATCAAATCTTCTTAACAAAAACACAAATGGACATTTTCTTATGATGAGAGTAATTCGAGACCGACACGAGCCCGAGACCGAGACGCTAGTAATCCTTTGTCTCGTCTCGGCGATACCGAGACGAGAGTGGAAAAATTTAGTTTCAACGAGACCGAGACCAAAGACAAATACGGTGAGAGCATCCCCTAACCGTTTCAAGGAAAGCTCTCTTAAAGGTATGGTGTTACACATCTGGCAACACCGTGGATTTAACCGCACCATCTATCGGTGTCCGCTGCGACTGTTATCTCTGAATCTCTCGAGGGAAGCTCGCTTTGGTGGGCGAGCTTCTTTTTAGGGTCTGCATTTTACATCATTGTGCCGACAGTCTATAACCGTATTATCTTTGCCGAGACGATACCACCTGCAGGTTTCGGTATCGTCTCGGTATCGTGATGTCCTATTCGAAACGGTGCAAACCACTTCGAACCATTGCGAACCGGTCTACGAACTACTTCTAACCGCTCCAGAGCTTCAGAAACGCTTTTGGTGCTTCGAAAATTTCCAGAAACAGACCTGTTACCGAAAGGAAAGTTTATACCATCAAATTGTCTGATCGAATATAACTAATAGATCAAGTATGAGTTTCATTATTGAAACCAATTAAAATTTTCGTTAATTAATATTATATTTATATAATATTCATGGTTAATTATTAGCGAGGTTGACTGTGTGTTCATTCCCAAAACATGAAACTTGATTATATACAATTATTTCCAAAACTTTGAGTTGTGAAACTTTTAGTGTAACTCAGATGTTGGCAAAAATTGCTAGATTGGATTATTGAAGTTTTCTTTCGGACGTTAGTGATTTTAAAAAATTCTGAATTTTGGTATTTAAACTCAAATATTAGTAAATCTCACTAGAATTTTAAATGAAGAACCCTTGGGGAGTATAACGAGTCAAAACTCTCTTAGTGAACGAGTTTTGAAGTTCGAGGTGTTCAATTAATAACCTGGTAGTAATTGGATAAAGTTGGTATTTGCAATGATTTAACAAATTCATAAAAAATATTCAGTTTAGTATATTGTAAAACTTTAACTGTTGTTTATTAAAGTGATTAAAGACGTTTAATGGTTTTTGGCACAATTTATAAAGAAGTTTTAAGCTGTGACGCTTTATGTAAAAATAAAAAAAACAAAACATTGTGTCAAATAACATAACTGAACGGGTTTTGTTGCATATTGCAACGATTTTTACATTGAAAAATTCATAATTTTTGTATTGAAACTAAGATGTTGGTAAAAATTACTAGAATTTTTTAATTAGGTGTCCCTTGGAAGTTTAGTGAGTGTCAACTCATTTAGTGAAGTAGTTTTGAAGTTGTCGATATTTTTTAATAGGTTGACATAGTTGTCGAATTAAGAGGCAATTTAAAATGTCATTATATTTCTTTAAAACAAATTACAGCAGCTATGACCTATGACGGGTATATGACTGTTTAACAATGTAATTCGAACATTTGATAGAAATTTTGATGTGAGTTTCTCATTTTTAGATCAACTTTACAGTTAGGGTCTCCTCTGGAATAAATGTTCGACACAACGATCAAAAATAAAATCGTCCCTAATTTTTATCCCCTTGGATAGCGAAATTGGAATTTTTTAATTTTTTCTTGTCACTTGCGGTCATAAGATAGAAGCGCGCAGAGTTCAAAATTTGTAACTATATACTAGAAAAGTACTTCAGAGTACAACAGACAAAAATACTTTTCATCCCTCGGAAAGGAAAATTTGGGGTTTTCAAATTATTTGGGACCTATTAGGGACGCAGTCTGTAAGTATACAAAGTTTCAGGTTTCCAAGTAATCCGGAAGCCACTTAAGATTTCTGAAAGTACGAACAGATCTGTATTTCCAATATTTCTAGGTTTTATTTTTGGACAACATGTAAAGAAAAATTTAACATTGATTCCGCCACATTGCGTTTGCCGCTTTACAAAGTAATAAAAAAGAGTATCTCATGGATATGAATAAATCTTGTTACATATCTATTAGTTACGTAATAATTACTGTGTTATAAGATATTATTTTGCAGACCTACAGAGTTTACCAGGAGACGTGACATTTATAAATATTGCTCAAATGAAAAAATCCATGTTCGCCCTGTTTGAATCGTTGGACCAAAAATTTGGAAAAAAGATTTCCTATTTTTGAAAGTTTGGCTCTGATCAAATGGTGCCGTTTAGCTCAGGGCGGTCTAGAAGTATATAAGAAAGTTGAAATAATATCACAATTTTTGAAAAAGTTGTTCCGTTTAGAGGTCATATCGGCGGTTGACAGAACCATCACCATAGATAAGTGACCATATAGTTTAAACTTAAAAGTGAAGAATAAATTGTACTTAGAAGGACGGTTATTTCTAATAGTAGTATTAAGTACTACTAATTAATTTAGGATAGTAAGGCTATGCGTAATATTACATTAAGTCTTATTTGGAAACAAAACGCTTGAAATTAACACTAAATTAACTATTTTTTGTAAAAAACGGATGTATATTCCAATAAAAGAGTTTGATAGTGAACGGTATCATTTAGAAAAGAACATGTTTAATACTTCGCATTGGATTTGAAAATTCTAAATGCAATATCAGAATTAGAATACATATAAAAAAGATGTACTTATACCAAAATACAGAAACGATTTCTTACTTATTAATTGTACCTGAAAATAATTTACTTCAAAACTAATGCAAAATAGTCTTTCTAAACTGCACAAAGTTACACAATCAGCTGACAAATACATGCATACGTTTGATAAGAAAGAAACGTTTTTACAAAAAAAAAAAATGTATTCTGTAAATTTAACGCAGAAATGACGATCCCTAATTGTAAAGAACGAAAATTCAGGACAATCTGAAAAACTTGAGCATGCTGATTCTTAAAAGTATACTCATTCAACATTTTTGTTAAGTGTGCTATATTAATTCGTATAAAATGGAGCAATCACCTTTATTATCTGTTTATTAAAAATAATAAACGAGTCCTTTGGATGTTTAAAGATAACTGTTTCACTACCGAATTCCTGAGTAAAGGTCTATATATAACAGAAAATTTTCAAGTGCGCAATTTACTTGTCAGGATTATAATTTCAAACCAATCGGGAGTCCAAGGATGAGGCGTCACGACGCTAACACACAACTCCCGCGGTAACTCACGAAATTCACATTCGCATAAGCGGAGATCGACACGTCCCACCTCGTCCGAAGAGTATGCTAAACTGGCGGTAATTAAGGTTCCGAGTGAGAGATAAATCTCGTAACGTAATTGTGCTGATAAGCGACGATGGTTTATTTGTAACCGATACGATTTATTTGTTTCCGAAATGTCCGAAGTAGTTGAATATGAAATAGTAATTTGTTGATTTGTTCTATATTGAATAATTTATTTACTTAAGTCGTGTCAGTGCGAAAACAATACGAAAAAAAGGATTTTGAATTTCAATTCAAGCGTCAATACACTTCATTAAATATTTCTACGGTACACTATTATGCACAGTATGTCAAATTTATTCAAAAAATATTATTATTATTATATTAAAACATTGTCCAAAAAATTAGAACGTATTTAACTGCTGTGAAGTTAGCCATAGATTTGTCAGCCACGAGTTACGTATTGCACAATCACACGTGACTTTTAAAAGCTTTTATTCTGCACTATCTAATTACAACAATGTTAACTATTATGACGATACCTGTACTCGAAGGTTGTGTACGGACTGACTACTGCGTTGTCTCTAGGATTTATGATGCTGACTTGAGGGTTTCTATCTTCTTGGCAGTATCATAGTTAAAGGGTGACTTTACTCGCGCATTGTTAAACATACACTCTGAAAATGTGAACGGAAATGGAAAACTTTCATTTTAGCAAAAAGGGTAAATTGTCTCCCTAGAATTAAGATGGAAAACGCTTCGTTATACTTCTCCTTATAATTCACACTGTGTCCCAATATCAGATCAGCCTTCGAAAGGGTTGTTTTTGGAGGGATTGGACATTACCTCAACGATATTTTAACAGTTAAAGATAGTTTGTCTCTTTTCAATCATCACTCATATATGCTTGCTATATTTGCCCATAAACTGTAGAATGTTTCCCAATGTCAGATTAGCCACGGGGGTAGAGGGCTGTGTTTTTGAAGGGGTTCCTTATTTCCTATATACAGGGTTATTCACTCTATACGGCACGGAATATTGTGGCCAAAATACGTGACTTTCAAAAAGTTTCAGTTGGAATAGATGGGGGTCTATTACAGTTACTTTTTAAAAATTATTTGCATAATATACATGATGTCCCAAAAGTGTGTAAAGTATCAAAGTTGTGGTTTTTAAATGGAACCCCCCGTATATTATTGCATTTTTGGATTTTCCGATTAAAATTAGTGCCTATTTTGATAAGGTTTGTAACACCTATAAACTTTATGGTTTTTAAAATAATTTGACTTTTATTAAAACTTGACCTAATTTTCATTTTTTAAATACTTATGGAGTATTCAAGTTATGCAAGCAAAATTTACAGTGAACTATGACCATAGTTCACATTTTATATTCCAATTATAATAAGCTTACCATTTCATACAAGGTGTTCAAATATTAAATTTAAGGGGAGTAAGACATTCAAGTGGCTATAGCTTGCTTAATTTAAATGGAACATCTTATTTTTAAACTTACCAGGAATTGTAGTTTTTAATTGCCTATCGAATGGTATTAGGGTGTCCTATAGCTAAACCTTCCCGTTTTTAAGGAATACGCCAAATTAACAATTTTTGCACAACTGAAAAAAGAAATGTAGAAGAATGCTGAATGGGGTTAGCACTAAACGATACATCAGTGTTTACACTTCAGTTTGCAGACAATCGTATGCAAACTGTTGATTGACGTCTGTCAATCAACCTAATCAGGTTACCATTGCCCAAGACAAAGATGATATTGAATACATGACTCGAAAGACCAGATATATGTGTGTGGGGAATAGCGTAGAGTAGAGGATTTAGAGATTTCCGATAACGGTAAAATCAAGAAAGCAAGAAAGCAAGAAATAACTTGGAGTAGAACTAAACTACTAAGAAAAAGATTCATTGGAAATGAAAGAACATTCAAGACAGAGATGACAAGCTATAAAGAGATTAAATGGAATTTAGTAGCTCAACAAAATTTCGAGAGAAAAAAATTAAATATATATAACGTTATTATAAAGAGCATAGCATTGTACGGAGCTAAAACTTGGAAACTAACAGAAGCTGATAAAAATAGATTAAGAGCACTCGAAATGGATGTCCTTAGAAGATCATGTGGAATCTCCAGGAAACAACCAATAACAAACGAGAGCGTGTTACAGTAGCCAATATCAAACAAACAATTATAGAAGATATGTATTACGAAAAAACAACTAATATGGTACGGCCACTTACAACGAATGCCAGTAGAAAGACTTCCAAACATCGTTTTAAAATGGGTGTCCACTGGACGAAGGAAAAGAGGAAGATCTAGGAAGACGTGGAGAGGAGGAATAAGAAAGGCCATGAGCGAGAGAAACCTCACAGACGCAGATTGCTAAAATTTTCTATAATAGACGAAGAGTCTAGGAGTCGGACAGCGAAGACAAACACTATAAACCGATATGTATAAAACCAGTATTAGTCGTGGTTGACTAAGTTCAATATTTAAATCGATAAATTAGTAGGATTTACAGCCAAATATGTAGGGCAGGTTAAGAAAAGATACTACTCTTTTAACTTCGGATGCTTTCGGAATAGTTTTATTCCTTCATCTTCATATCAAACAGATATGGGTTTTTTCAACAACATCAAACCTTAAGGACCTATATGGACCTTACTCGATGAGGCTCGTCAAGAATTGGGCAAACCTAAACATAAAATTGGCATCTTTACGCAACAGGAGGTTTTTCCTGCTGAAGTGCAGACAATTGGGACTTACACCGAGGCACATAACGGACGAAACTTCGAGGATGACTTACACAATAGATTTGACAGACGGGAGAAATGGACAACTTCTTAAGGACTTACAAAAAACGTTCAGTATTAAAAATCCTTAATTTAAAGATTATAATAACATACAGAAACATCCAAAGTATTGAAGAACGTCTAAGATACATTGACTCAGAAGTCTTAAGTTTCATTCCGGTAGAACTTTTCAATACGTTTAAGAACCAACAACATATCTATATATATATAAAAATGGATGTTTGTGTGTATGTTCCGCATAGACTCCTATACCAATCGTCCGATTGCAACGAAACTTTGGTGAGTTGTAGGGCGTATGTCCGTGAAGGTTCCTGAAATGGTTCCGCGTCGAAAAAAGAGCCAGGGGGGCAGAAACGGCCAAAAAATATAAAATGCATGACAGTTAATATGTCATCTTTATTTGACAGACAAGTGACTGACAGATGGCGCCATCTCGCGGCGAAAAGGTATCTTTTAAATATGGAACAATTTGACAGCGCTTTGAGGATCGAATTGCTCAAAATCATTCTGTTAAAAGTAGAAATATTTTTGAACGTGTGTGTGTTAGTGGTGTTATTTGTGAACTTTGGACATTGGACAATAGAAAACACGCGCATTTATTTTATACTTTCGCTGTGAATTATGCCTCCAAAAAGGAAATCGATTGGCAGATCCATATGTTAAGCAAATAAATAAAAGGCTTTACGAGCTTCAGAAAATAACGGGCAAAGGGAATATAGATTAGAAACCCTCAGATTAAGAAATGCTCAAGCCCGTTTATCTGAAACAGACGAGCAAAGGGAAGATAGACTAGAAACTCTCAGATTAAGAAATGCTCAAGCCTCTTTATCTGAAACAGACGAGCAAAGAGAAGCAAGATTGGAAATCGAAGGAGTACGCATTGCTCGATCAAGACAAATAACGCACGCTGATTGAAATCATTTTCATGGAGTGTGGAAAAAGGGATGAGACAGGGTCGCCCCCGAGCGAAGCCGAGTACCTACATCGGTTATAAAAAATAACTATAAAAAAATATTTTTTCCCTTTTCATAACATTCTACAACATAATCACAGCAATGTCAGCAATGTAATGCATGGTATTGAAATAAATTTTTTGTTTTCTCTGTAAATCTATATTCGCTAGATTAACTATTTTTATTTAATTGCTCATTTATTTCCTATCAAACTGAGCCACAGCGAAGCGTGGCCGGGTCACGGCTAGTATATTATAATAGGTCGTTCTACGAAATTAAACACCTCAACTTAAAGAAGTTAGACACACTCAAACAACATCAAAATATTAATATCAATATAAAACCGAACTGGCTAAATCTCTTACTACCTTGGATGTTCCTGATAATGTTACAAAGTTGTTACCGTTAGGACCTAAGTTTTGCCTTGCACCCACTTTGAGAGATATTTCTGTTACACATCTATTAGCCGATGTGGAACTCGCTCTCTGTCATATTAGAAACGAAGAGGTAAACCATATTATAGCCGCTCAAATTTGTAACTCCATCACCAATTTTCTCTATAAACACAATGTCTGTTATAATGAATTCAACATTTCGTACAATTAAACGATTTCTTGCTTGAAAAACAATCCTGATATCATGATCACTAAGTCTGACAAAGGTAACCTAACAGTCATTATCTACAAAAAGCAATACCAAGAATTTTCGAGCAACTTACTATTAGATCAGACATATTATAAAAAGTTACAAAGAACCCCACTATTTCTATATAACAGAAAGCGAATAAACTGGTTCTAAAACTTACCTAAGCTTTACCTAACTTCTACGCATTACCTAAAGTCCATAAAGCTACACTATCTGTGAGACCGATTATCTTTTCCCTAGAAGCCCCTAACATTAATTTAACTTATTTTAATTCATCACAGATATTCTCACCAAAGCATATGACTTTAGTAACCCTTATTTTGTAACTAAGTGGTTGGAACGCAGGGAGAAGAAACAATTAATAATAATGGAGAAAGATTGATAAGTCTATGTGAGGAACGTGAGTTGAAAATAATGAACACATTTTTTGCCCACAAGGACATACATAAATATACTTGGTATCAATATACACGAGGATTAAAATCTATAATAGACTATATCATAATTAAACAAAAATCAGGCCTAAAAGTGAACGATGTGAGAGTTCACAGAGGCGCCGATTGCGGTTCAGACCACTCACTAGTGGTAGCGAAAATCTACATTCCTTTTATTGGAACGACAGCAAGAAATGAAAAAACAGATATGAAGACCTGTGATTATAGGGTAGAATACAATTTAGATAGCCTACAGCACGATAGTACAAGAAAACTTTTCTCGTGGAGATTAGAACAAAAACTAGTAATTGTAGAGAGATCTACTGAAGAAGAATACCAACACATAAAAAATTGCATTAAGGAAGCAGCTGAAGAGGCCCTAGGAAAGAAAGGGAAAAAATCGAACAAACCATTCTGGTGGGATTCTGATCTAGAAGAAAAAATCGAAAGAAAGAAAGAAATATACCAGCAACTCCTTCAAACGAAAAGCAACGTGATTAATGAAGAATATAAGAAAGTAAATAAAGAAGTCAAACGAGAAGTAATCAAGAAAAAGAATCTGTCATGGGAGAAAAAATGTCAGCAAATTGAGAATTATTTGGGAGGTACAAAATGTACGGAAGCCTGGAAGACAATAAAAAGCATCAAATGTAACAATAAAATACAACTACACTTAAACAATATTCCAGAGGCTCAGTGGTTAAAACATTTCAAAGACCTATTAACTGAAACGAGAGACAAATTCAATATACGAGATGAACCTACAGAGGCCACAGAGCACATAACACTGAATGCAGAAGAAGTGAAAAAGGCCATAAAAGATACGAAACTGAAAAGGTCACCAGGTCCAGGAGGAATAAGCCCAGAGCTAATTCGATACGGTCCTCCGAAACTGGCAGAAATGCTTAGAACTTTATTCGAGAGATGTTTGAATGGAGAGGAAGTACCAAGGGAGTGGCGAACTTCATATATTTCACCAGTCTTCAAAAAAGGCTCAAGATCAGATCCGAAGAACTACAGAGGGATTGCCGTCATCCCTACTATTGGGAGAATATATTCCAGAATATTAAAAACCTTAGTTGAGGAGAGTATCAAAGAGAAGCAACCAGAAGAACAGGCAGGCTTTCGGGCAGGACGGTCAACGGTAGATAATATTTTCACTGTCAAAATTGCAGCAGAAAAAAGAGTACAACGTAACAGAGAGACACATATAGCCTTCATTGATTTGGAGAAAGCTTATGATAGTGTCCCAGTCTCACAATTATGGAAAGCAATGGGGGGATTTCAATATCAGCAAAAGTTTAATAAAGACCACTAAAATGTACTATGAACAGAACACAGCCATGATCAAACTAGGGAATAGATTAACCAGTTCATTTGAGACAACAAAAGGCCTGAGGCAGGGATGTTGCCTATCTCCCACCCTTTTCAAAATTTACTTAGACAGATCTTTAGTAAAGTGGACAAAGAAATGCAAAAATATGGGACTGAGGGTGGGAGATGACAAATTGTTCACGTTATACTTCGCAGACGATCAAGTCGTCTTAGCGGAGGACGAGGAAGACCTTTCATATATGGTTAGAAAACTCAAAGAAGAGTATGAAGCAGCCGGGTTAACTATGAATTTGGCGAAGTGTGAATATCTTGCTGTCGGCAAAGAAGAGGTTGAGAATTTAATTTTGGGGGGTGAGAGTTTGAGAGGAGTGGAAAAAAGTAAATATCTGGGAGTGATTCTGAATAAATATGGAAACAGTAAAGATGAGATAGGAGAAAGAATAAATAAAGGACGATCTGTTACTCGAGCATTAAACTCTTTGTGTTGGGACAAAAACATAACAAAAAAAACTAAAAAACATATTTATGAAAGTATGGTTCAAAGTGTCACTTTATATGGCTCAGAGGTATGGTGTATCCAGTGCAAACAAGAAAAAACTAATGGCCACAGAGATGGATTTCCTTAGAAGAAGCTGCAGACGGTCAAGATTGGAAAGAGTCAGAAACGAAGTTATACGGGCAGAAATGAATATGAGTAGACCAATATCGGAAGAAATAGAGAGGCGACAATTGACATGGTTCGGACACGTCAAGAGGATGGCTGATGATAGATGGCCTAGAAGGGTGCTGGAGTGGTTACCACCCGAGAGAAGAAAGAGGGGACGACCTCGGAGAAGCTGGCGAGATGATGTTGAAGACGCCATGACTACGAGAAATTTAGAGGAAAATCTATGTTATGAGAGGGAAAAATGGAAGTTGGGGACGGAGAGACGGCGACAGCTGTAGCAATCCGAATATATATATATATATATATATATATATATATATATATATATATATATATTTTGTAACTAGCTCATTTGAATTCGCTGAAATGATGAACAAATTTCCAACTACCAGACTACCACGTAATAATTAGCTTGGATGTGGTATCATTGTTCACTAACATTCCACTTGAATTAGTCTTCCAATGTATTGAGAAACGATGGGACAGAATTACAACTAATTGTAATATCTGTAAAGACAACTTGCTTGAATTGTTGAAATTCATTTTTAACACCACATATTTTTCCTTTAATTATGAAATTTTCCAACAAATTTTTGTGTCCCCAATGGGTTCAAAAATCAGTCCAATATTAGCTCAATATGTGATGGATGATTTGTTAGAAGAGTGTATTCCAAAACTATCTTTCACGTTACCTTTCTTGAAAAAAAAAGTAAATGATATCATTTGCTCTGTTCCTTCCGGAAAGGAAGACGAGAGTTTGGACATTTTTAACAATTTCAACCCGCATATACAATTCATTGTAGAAAACGAAGTTGTTCGTAGCGTTCCATTCCTTGACACCAAGTTGATCAGGACTGATCAAAACGTAATAAAACTATATAATAAAATAAATAAAACATTAAACCGTCTAGCTCCAGAAGGTACGTGAACTATCACTCGAATCACAGTGAAAAAATGAAAATTAACTTAATAAAAGGGTTGAAAAATCGAGTTATTAAAATCAGCCACCCTTCCTTGAAGGAACAGAATTTGAACAAGCTTTACAACCTACTACTTGACAATTCATGTCCACGTTTTTTACTAAAAGGAATCCTATACTCAACTTGTAACACATCCAGCAATCACAACAACGTAACACTTTTCCAGAACGAACCCCTAGCCCAAAATTTAAAATATAGCTCACTCCCATACATTACAGATTTAACACCAAAAATCAATAAAATACTAATAGCCCACGATTTTTCACGACATGAATCATAACCGGATGGGAGTGATCAAATGTTGTAGGCTCTAATTAGTTGATCATGCCTATATAGTTTTAAACATTCAAAAAGTGTGCATTAACAAATGGGAGGGGTACAAAGTTAGCAAAAACAAGTTTTTTAATTCTACAAGCCAAAGTTTGCATTTTGGCGAGAAAAGTTTCAAATATAAGTTGTAGATAATTTAAAAACCTACAATTTGTGGTGCAGTACGATTAATTTTGTTAAATATTTATTTCAAAAATGCCAAAAAACCACAGAAAATGGTCATTTTTGCATATTGATTATTTACTGCAAAAATAATATGATTTAGTAGTTTGTGGCTGATGAAGGAATAAAACCATTCCGAAAGCTTCCGAAGTTAAAAGAGTACTATCTTTTCTTAACCTACCCTACACATTTGGCTGTTCATCCCGTTATTTTATCGATTGGTAGTACTTATATATGAAATTACCGAAAAATGTCGACGATACTCGACGAAGATTTATAAAAAAATGGATAAGATTCAAAGCGAAATTCTCATTGAATGATCTACGATTTCATCAAACAAAAACGTCGACGATGAGAGCATCGTTCAAACCCCAAAAATTTCCACTTAAACAAAGCGCAACCGATGAACATCAAATTTAAGTGTGGCGCTTTGAATAATCTTGACTGTGGCGAAAGGGAGAAAATGGGTTAGAACAGATTACGTCCAAGGGTGTGATGGCATCTGCAGCGGTTTCTAAAAGTATTTTATTAAAACGTATCTTTGAAACCGTTCGTGGGAAGCAGTCCCGATATCAAAATTATTGCTTGGGATGTTCTCAAATGTGTGAAAGCTGCATACAGACATTGGCGTACAATCTCCATTTACAAGACATGCAGAGGCTGATAATGATATTGATAATGATAGTACATCTATCGAAAAATAAAAATTAAGTATTTTTACACACAAATGATTATTTGTAACTATTATATTATAACACATATTTCTTAACATTGGTCTTGATGTCAGCTATATTCGTCTTTAAATTAGAACGTCGTACAAACGTATAGGCAACCCTCCATCTCTATTTGTTAATAATGAAAATTTAACCCCTTTTTTAAAGGTATATATAACAGGCCAAAACTTTTTTGATTATTTTTCTTTATAACATTAAAAATAAATGAGGCACTCTGGGAATGACCGGGAGGGGAAGCATAGCTATATATAAAAATATATATGTACGTCATGTACAGAAACGATTGGCAGCTAGCGCGGAGCTATCGCGCCGCTCTAGCCACTCTCAGATTCAGCTCACAATCGCCAACCCTAGAGCAGGCAACCGACAATACGAACAATTGTAACACGAGTTGCCACCAAACAGTTAGCGCGACTCCGAAATAACTCACGTTTATCTACTTTGCGTTACTAATGATATTATGTATTACATTGAAAGTAGTGTAATGATATTCAAATTATTACACTACTTTTGGTAACTTTTAGTTTTCTTAAATTGGTAGATCACCCTGTCACGTAGACGTGCGTATACGTCAAGGTTAAATTATTAGTATTTCAATAAACATAACTTTTCAAATTTCATCTCGCTCACGTAAGTAAGTAGTTATTGAATTTGTCCTAGGGCTACTAGATTTTCAAATTCAAATACGAAACGTCAATATCAGTGACGTCAGTGTAACCAACTCACGAAAAATTCCCTAGTGTAATATGAAAATTTGAACAGTCAAAATTTAATGAATTAATAAAGCAAAGTAGATAAAATAATATATTACACTCGTTTAATGAGACGTATACACTCGTTCTATTAAAGCACGACGAGAGAAGCGAGTCGTGCTTTAATACTCTCGTGTAACAATACTCCGTCTTATTAAACTAGTATAATGTAATGTACTATTTATTCTTCTTTATATTTTTATCCAAGCCAAATCAAACAAACCTAACCTTCCGGACCGTAGTCGTAGGCCCAGAAACGTTTCCGTGAAGGATTTTCTCGTTCCCTGTAGATCTTAATCCAAGACGTCTACTATCTGTTTACGTTTAAGCAAGAGCAAATTTTATAATGAAATATCATGATTGATAGACGAAATAAAGTAATTGCCACACTCAGGTAGCTTCTTTTTTAGACGCTGATTCTGTTGATATAATTTTTGTTATTGTACGGTTAAAGCATTTTGTGTCCAAAACGATTGATTGCTAGCGTTACCATGGAGCAGGCAACCAATACAAAAAAAAAAACAATTGTAACACGGTTGCTACTAAACATTTAGCACGGCGCGATAATTGGCCGTTGCGATCGTGATGGTTTTTCGGCGTTTACACCTCTAACCGATTCAGCGCTTAAAGCGAAACCCGCCATAAGAAAGCTATGCTTCCAATATGTCTTCAAAAGAGCTTGATTTTGGTAAAAATTTCTGGACTGTCAACACTTCACATTTAGACTTAAATAGTCATATCGCAATATCTAATCAACCCATCGGGTTATATAAATTTCCATTCGATTAAATATTACAATTGTAAAAACGGCTATTATTGAATTGTCGTCCCAAATTTTTCAATAAAAATTAGAAGGAATTAATGTATCACAACTCGAATTAAAGCCTTTTTTATTATCTTTAGTATCATATAACATCGATACTGCTCTTACTGATTGGAATCGTAAATGCTACAGTATGGGAGTGAAAATTGAAAGTGAGCATATATATAGTCTATTATTTGCAGATGATCAGGTGATAATATCAGAAGATGAAGAAGATGCAAGTTATATGTTTAGGAAGTTGGTAGAAACGTATAAAATGTGGGGGATGGAAATTAATGTAGATAAAACTCAATATATGATAATTGGTGATAAAGGACATGACTTTGAAACTGAAAGTGGATTAATCAAACACACAAACGAATATAAATACTGAGGAGTCACAATAACAAGAGATGGACGGGATGATCAGGATATTCAACATAAAATAAGAAAAGGAAAAACAATAACTAGGCAATTACATTCAGTACTGTGGAATGACACGATTTGTAAAAAAACAAACAAGCGTATGTATAACTCCTTCGTCGAAAGTACAGTAACTTATGGAGCAGAAGTATGGACGTTGAATAAAAGGGCAAAAGATCGGCTTCAGGCAACGGAAATGATGTACTGGCGACGATGCTGTAAAACTACAATAGTGGATAGAGTCAGAAACGAAACAATCAGGGCAAAAATGAATGTATAATCAAACATAATGGAATCGATCGATAAAAAACAACTGCTATGGTAAGGCCATATGAGACGTATGAATTTAAATGGATTACCTAAAAAGATATGGTATTGGAGGCCACAAGAAAGAAGAACTAAAGGAAGACCGAGGAAGTCCTGGAACTCAGGAATAAAAGAGGCAATGGAAAAGCGTTTTTTGACGGAAGACGCATACGAGGATAAAGAAACATGGAGAGTGGGATGCGGAAGACGGCCACGGCTGTAAAACACCGCTGTATATATATCATATAACATGCTACTACCATATTTACCTTGGACTGCAGAAATAAAAAAAAATGAGGAAAATTCATGTTTACTACTTAAAAGCCTCTTAAAATACATAATAAGCAAAATATTGGACATATAATTATGTGGAGCTAACTACTGTCCTCGCATTTTATAACCCAGTGTAGGTAAAAAAAATTACTAATTAAAACTCAAAATTGTCGTTTCTTTACACGCAGTTTGGGCTATAGAGGAGAACCAACTATTTCCAGAAAAACGATTTTGCATTCTTTTCAATACAGAAAACAAAAAACTCGATATTTCAATATTTGTTTTTCAAAATTCTTCGTGTATAAAATTTTTAAATTTTTGGAAATATGTAGACAATTCGTTAATAAATTAAAAGTAAAGAACGAAGACGTTACTGTGACATAACTGTTTGAAAGGATTTTCTGGTAGTTTCGGATAGTACTGTACTCACCTCATTCTTCATTCGGTGTATATAGTAAAATTTATACCAAACGTTCAATGAACAATCGTCAAGATTTGATATCGACAATTATAGGTCTGTGCATTACCAAAGACTCTTGCCATCCTCCTCAATGCCTCTTTATATTTTGTGATATATTTTTTGGGAACTATAAAAATTGTCAATAATGCATCGATATTTTGAACCTGAATTTTCTGGAAAACGGCCGCTATTATCCAAATAAACAAAAGTACAAGAATCAAGATCAAAGCTTAACACTAATAAATTTAGTGAAAATTCCTAAATACGTACAAAAATGTTAGGGTAGTTTCTACCGTCCAGAACCCTAATGGAAAACATTTAAGTTTATGGTTTTAATCAGTTCACTAAATTTTACAATTTGCCAGAAATTTTTTTGCAATAGAAATTAGTTCTGTAAGTAATAAAAAATACAATAATTTGTATAAAAATTTAACGCCCTCTACCTCAAGATCTGTGCGTTTTGGAGAACACCTGTCACTAATAATTTTCTGCGTATTTTTTATTAGACCTCGCCTACTTGACGTTTGTGACACATTTTTTAACACCCTGTATATATATCGAACTCGCTTATTACATCAACTGAAAAACTACTAGGTATATAGGTAGTTGGACTCGATTTAAACTCCGAATTTACTTCGACGGAACTAAATTATAAAGTTTATAGATAATATAAAATATATAAAGTATAAAATATAAGTAATAAGCAACAGGTTAAAGGGATGCGAACAAATGCTTTCCATTTCACCTTAATATGTTCCCAGCAAATGCAATTGTAGTTTGTTGCTGTAGAACATTAGGTACTGAGGAAGTGTATCTTTTAAAAGTTCCCCTACATTTGGTTCGGAAACGACAAATCTTATTGCATGTGATGACTGGTCCCTTTCAATACTAACCACCAACGGCACTAACTATTGCTCCTCGCTCCTCTGAAAGGAGCCGTAACATTCCCCAAAATGCGCTTCCCCTTCCACGTTGTTACCGAAACTCGGAGGAAACAAGAAATAAAATAAAATTTTACGTCCGCACCGTTATCTAACAGCGTGGTTCTAAATATTCAGCGTTCTCGTGTCGGATTTATTTCTCAAAAAAAGAGGAAAAAATATCCACGAGAGCTTACTGTTCTTCGCTCGACACTTCACCCAGTTTATTCGTTCCCGAAGACAGTTAAGCACAAAATGCTGGAGGTAATGCTTCCTGATTTTAATGCGGACCTGCCCTCACATATTTACATAGAAATAAGCTATCGAGTGGCGTACGTGAAGCGATTACAGAAATGGCGTTATTTTTTATTGCGTCAGTGTTCCACGATATCGTGTGGGAAAACATGTTTCGGAATTCGTCGGCATATTGACACAGATCGTTCGGTCCCATGACACCTCGAAGAAAGACGTTGTGGTTAACAATGCCGCCTAACATTGACATTAAAATAGATCCAATTCCATGGGATAATTCAATAGTATTCTTCACTGAATTCAGAAGATCGTTCAAATAACTAGAATCTTTCAATAAAAAAGTAAAAGAATAAAATTTAGATTGTCTATATAGTTACATTTGCGAGATTATAACCTAATCCATAATTTATTGCTAACTCGTTACGCTAAAATATATTGTATTCGTACTTAAAGAAACGGCTACTACAGTTAAACGATTACCCAAGGGTTAGCACAGCATAATTTATCTGCAGTATCTCCGCATTTAGCTCTCATAATTTATGTTCCTCATAATCACATTAATACAGAACAACTAGTCTAAAGGATAATTACAATTTTGAAATACTATCTGCCAGTCATTTGTCCTTCTATCACGTAAGTGGTCAATTGTTGAATAAAATTGGGTTACTTTTCCTCAAATCTGGAAATTTTCTCCCATAAAACCTCTTCCTAAGATTGTCAGTCCTCAAAGCCATTCTGACTCAATAAGGATTCTCCCAAGTTTTTGTCAAAAAATCTGCAACCCGTGCTACTTTTTTAAATGCTATCATTGGCTAATTACTTATATGAGATAGATACAGGTACACACCGAAAAGCATATTCTTACAGTCAAAAGAAAAGAAAAACAATAAAAATTAAATTGGTTTTAATTTTCAAGATGGCCATAATACCTGACTAATAGTGTCGCGACCCGCGTTAAGCGCAAGGTCGAACACTGAGGGGTAGCTAGAGGTAGAGTAGCATGAAAGAAATAAACCTAAGTAAAAAGGGTATATTGAACATAACTGAATACATTAGCGGCGCGACCAGCGGCCAACACGACACCAGTTGCAAACGACACACAAAACAACAAAAAAAAAAGAAATCAAAAAAAGTAAGTAAAAAAAAAGGGTAAACATGGGGCAACGTAGCAAAACTTAAAAAACACAAAAAAACTAATGTTAAAAGGGGACTAATAATAATAAAAAAGAGGGACCTAAATAAAAACTGTATATAAACATAGCGACTTACCCTAAGAGGTTCATCTTGGCCGTGGCTCGGGGGACGTGTCTCGGAGACCGACCAAGGGGGCGATTTGCGAAACTAAAGGACTGAACTCAACTGAACCAAAGAAGCGAAATGAACCAAATGAACCCTGTTTTGTCGGTCTCCAGCCAATTTATAATTTTTTCCTGATGACCAATCAGCTTTTTGTCGTTATTGACCTAACGTGGAAAGTTCGTCGATTCCCGGACGCTTTGGCGGATGTTCGATATTGAATATGAGACGTTGCATCCGCGCGCGATAGCTCGCGGAAATCGCGGGTCGAATTAGTGAAGAGTATTATCCGGGAATCGCTGAATCTATAAGTTACTGCAAAGTAGGTAAATTACTCGCTTTGCAGAATAAAGAAAGGAAAAAAAGAAAACCCGCGAGTTGACATGATGTAAGAATAAAAGTTGAATTATCAGCGAAATTTTGATTAATAAATTGATTGATAGATAAGCTGATTGATCATTTCTTGACACATCCCTCTCACCACGGAAAGCTGGACCCCAGCTTTAATGAGGGCCACCTCTGTTATCGATAAATAAAAACCAAAAAAAAAGGGAAAGAACAAAGTACGTAAAAATTAGAACTAGGTATACAAAGTATTACTTATGCTATGAACATATTATAATATCGCGCACTCCGCACTCCGCAGTTTATTAGTCCGGCACTGTAAACTGTAAAGTGTTCGTCTTACCACCTGTCTCTCCACGCTATTATCACGAAATGGGTGTCTATTTCACTTGTTCCTCGCTGGTTTTCATACTCCCGTCGGAGGAATGGGCTGAATTGGCGATGAATTGAACAGCGATGGGGATCGGCGCCTTCGTGTGTTCAGCGTGGACCACGTTTGTCGTTTGTCGTCGATTCAAACTGGGCAAAAACAACGACCACAACACCATCAACTTCAATTCCCACAATGTGTAGTTGACACGTGCGTTCTAACCTCCAACATGGCACCGATCCCCATCGCTGTTCGAAGCTCGACAGGCATATCACTCGTGCAGGGCCCGCCAAGTTTCAATGAACTGGACGACTTCCCAGCTGTGTCCAGCAAATCATGTAAGAGCATCCTGTTCAGTCCCGAGGGATCTTACTTCGCCTTTCTAAACGGACAGACCCTGGGCATTTTCAAAACGGAAGGATGGAAGAACGTCGCGATGATCGATACGAAAGCGAACAGCCTCGCTTTCTCTCCGAAAGGTACGTTCCTGTCCACCTGGGAACCATTCACGGTCAGCAAGGAGAACCCGCAGGGCGCTCCGAACCTGAATATTTACAAGTGTGAGACGGGGGAGCTGGCCAAGAGTTTCGTGCACAAGAAACAGGCGAACTGGGAGCCGCAGTGGAGCGCCGACGAGAAGTTATTCTGCAGGATGGTGAATAACGATGTGGTGTTTTGCGAGGACCTAAACTTCGAGAGGATCGTCACCAGAATTAACTCGTATAAGGTGGCGTCTTATAAAATATCTCCCAACATCGGAACATATTTTATACTTTGTCACACACCTGGGAGCCCAGGGCAACCTTCGTTTGGACGATTATTCAAGTACCCGAACTTCGATGGTCAGAGCGCTCTGGCGAACAAGAGTTTCTTTCAAGCAGACAAAGTGGATTTCTATTGGAACAACAAGGGAAACAATGCTTTACTATTGACATCTACTGAAGTCGATAAAACTGGAGGGTCCTATTACGGGAAGCAGGGATTGCACTTTATTGGTTTAAATGGACAGACCGCTAAGATAACTTTAGGCAAGGAAGGCCCCATTTACAGCGTGGAATGGTCCCCGAAGAACCACGAGTTCTGCATAATCTATGGTTATATGCCTGCCAGGGCAACGATATTTAACCTGAAGTGCGAACCTGTGTTCGAGTTGGGCGCAGGTGCCAGGAACTCGCTGTATTACAATCCGCAAGGGAATATCCTACTGGTCGGCGGTTTCGGGAATCTGAGGGGACAGGTCGAAGTGTGGGACGTTGTCAATAGAAAAAAGATCGGAAGTTGCGAAGCTTCGGATTCGACGCTCCTGCTGTGGGCACCGGACGGGGAGCACTTCCTATCCGCTACTACGACTCCGAGGTTGAGGATCGGTAACGGGTTTAAGATCTGGCATTACTCGGGGGCGTTGCTGTACGAGAAACCGGTGCAGGAGCTGTATGATGTAACCTGGAAGAAATATCCGAAGGGCTCATTCCCCGATCCGGTCATAAGCGAGAAGAAAATCGATGGGATCGAACCTAGTCAACCGAAAGCCTCCGCTCAGGCGTACAGGCCTCCGTCAGCGAAATGAACCAAATGAACCCTGTTTTGTCGGTCTCCAGCCAATTTATAATTTTTTCCTGATGACCAATCAGCTTTTTGTCGTTATTGACCTAACGTGGAAAGTTCGTCGATTCCCGGACGCTTTGGCGGATGTTCGATATTGAATATGAGACGTTGCATCCGCGCGCGATAGCTCGCGGAAATCGCGGGTCGAATTAGTGAAGAGTATTATCCGGGAATCGCTGAATCTATAAGTTACTGCAAAGTAGGTAAATTACTCGCTTTGCAGAATAAAGAAAGGAAAAAAAGAAAACCCGCGAGTTGACATGATGTAAGAATAAAAGTTGAATTATCAGCGAAATTTTGATTAATAAATTGATTGATAGATAAGCTGATTGATCATTTCTTGACAATAGCTAAAACTTTTATTTGAAATATTTTTTTTATAATCCATCTAAAATGCACTTTAATAATGTTGCCATGAATATTTGGTCCGGCTATATGTGAAAGTCTTACGATGTTACGCATCGCCACTTTTTTAAAGGCAACATGGCATTTTAATGATTTAAATCGACGTTTTTATTAATCACAAACATAACTGCTACTATATTTTTTTCTCATAACCGATAGTTTTTATTTTATTGGGTAATTTTGATAGAGCAAACTATAATCAGGTGAATTTCAATGTACCCGCCATCTTGAAATATGGAAAATGTTTGAGATCAATAAAAGTTTAGAGGGTGTTTGAAAATATCAGTCTTATTAAGAAACACCAAATAAATGTAACAAAGTAGTATTCATGTCACTAGATGCTTAAACTGGTGTCATTCTTGAGAAATAGAACTTCGAACACTGTCGACTAAATGACTATACCAAAATCCGTTTTTCTTTACGAGTGACTCATCGTCACACCAAGTTGCGAGTGGCACACGCAAAACTCATAAAGTCACTTACCTAGTTAGCGCGATTTGCCGCTTTAGCAAATTTCCAACGTAAAGAGAGAGACAGAGAAAAGCGTAGTTGCCAAAATTTAAAATCCCGCTGTATAAAACATTGGTCGAAACCCGTAAAATGGCAATATCGAGAAACTTGTTTACACAGTGAACACGTGGTCGGGGCACAGTGTCGGTGCCCGGCGAAATACGCGCTAGTCAGTACACGTGTGATTCGTTTTTATTTTTCATTAGGCAATATTTCTTCCAGTCATCTGATTTCTGTAGTAGCGCTATAATTATTTCAATATTATAGTTGCAAACTAACATTGTTTCATTCCATTAAATGATATAACTTCGATTATTTATATTTCGAAGACAAAATGAAACATACACGTCCCTGTTTCTCCTTTCCCCTCACTTCTTCATCCCGCGGAGGACTAATTGATTCCAGGTATTTACTCCGAATTGAATCGACACCCGGGTATAGTTACATTCGCTGACATTTCATTTTTATTAATATTGTAACGCGAAATGTAAACAGCAGCGCGAAATGTGTTTACTCTTATCGGACGGCGGCTTTCCTCAAAGGAACGCCGCTACGCTTAATTGAGTCCCGGTAACATCTTATTAAGGAAGAATGATTTATTACCTTCTGGACGTTTCTACATAAAAAAGAAGGTTCGAGTTATTTCAGGAACTATCGCGAATACAATTGAGGTGTATATAAGCGGGCTTGCGGTCGGAGAGGAGATTAGACGTGAAGCCGCGAGTGAATAAACAAGCCGAAAAACGGACAAGCGAGAGTGTATAAATAAATTATTGATTAAGAGTGCGATATAAATTAATTAGTTAGGAAATAGTTAAGATAAATTAAGTAGTGTGTAGTGTAAAATTAGGACAGTGTAAATAAATTATAAATAAACGTTACAATAGTATCATGATTATTATTAATTACGTGGGTTTCACGTTTAACAGTTTCTTAGTACTATTAACTAGTACTAAGCAATAGTAGTACAAATACTAGTACTAGTATTATTTAACTGGAGCACAAGCATAAATTTTACTTCTTTGTCTTTCCAATTATAAAAAATATCGAGAAGTTGTAAATTCCTTTCAAACAACCTTTTCAATCCAACCACTTGGGAGAAGCAAGTTTAAATCGTTTCTTATCTGTCGACTGAGACGAGGCGGAGCACCATCCTGCTGGAACAAAAACGTCTCTCTTCGATAGAATTTTAATTTGTCAACATAAGCCCCTAAATGTTCTCTCAATACCTGCAAATATTTTTCTCCATTATGGTTGCCATCAATTAATGATGAACCTCTTATTGTGAATGCTGAACATTTACTTTTGGATTCATGTTCTGCGATCTTCTGTCCAATGGAGATTGATCTCAGACCACCAACGATGATTTTGTCTGTTGACCACACCATTTAAATAAAATGATGCTTCGTCCGAAAAGAAAAATATTTTTCTGAAAATTTGGTTGTGATTTTCATTTTTCAAAGAGCCAATTGCAAAAATTATGGGCCCTAATTGGATCACTCTATTTAACCTCGTGAACAATTATCACTCTCTATGAATGAAATTTATTTCTTTTTAAAATCCTTCTTTGCTATTCCGTATGATCATTCCACTTCTTGTATAATATTCGTGACACTCTTCAATAACCTTGATAAGAACGTCCCATTTTAATTACTTATTTCTATTCCTTACACTTTGTTGTGGTAGTACTTTTCAATACCAAATTTTAAAAGGGTGATTTTTCCTCCTGGGTGGTTCCTCCTGGTTCCTCCTCCTTATAATAAACCACCCAGGATATATTATAATAATATAATTATCTATATATATAAAAATGGATGTTTGTGTGTATGTTCCGCATAGGCTCCTATACCATTCGTCCGATTGCAACGAAATTTTGGTGAGTTGTAGGGCGCATGTCCTTGAAGGTTCCTGAAATGGTTCCGCGTCGAAAAAGGAGCCAGGGGGCCGAAACGGCTTAAAAATATATACATGACAGGCAATATGTCACCTTTATTTGACAGACGAGTGACTGACAGATGGCGCCATCTCGCGGCGAAAAAGTATCTTTTAAATGTCGAACAGTTTGTCAGCGCTTTGAGCATCGAATTTCTCAAAATCATTCTGTTAAAAGTAGAAATATTTCTGAACGTGTGTGAGTGTTAGTGGTGTTATTTGTGAACTTTGGACATTGGACAACAGAAAACAAGCGCATTTATTTTATACTTTCGCTGTGAATTATGCCTCCAAAAGAAAAGCGATTGGCAGATCCATATGTAAAGCAAAAAAATAAAAGACTACGAGCTTCGGAAAATGACGGGCAAAGGGAAGATAGACTAAGGGCCAAATTCAGAAACGCCACTCACCCTACACCTACACTCAATTTTTAAGTAAAATCTTCACTACACTCAATTTGGAATTCATAGACTTTCCTCAATTGAAATGTCCCTTAAATTGAGTATTAGATTGAGTGAGATTTGAGTGGTTCAAATTCACCACTTAAAATAATTCCACACCATACTTTTACGAGTTTTGACTTTCGTGCAGATGGTCATTAGCGTCGTTAGTGACAGTTTTTTGTGCATTTCTGTTTATGTTAGATGGTGTTAGCAATATGGATATCATGGCTAATGAGTTCAACGAATTTGTAGAGTTCATAAAATATATTGGGGATGAAAGATATTTACCAGTTCCTACCTATGATAAAATTGTAGGTAGCACCCTAAGATGTAAATGCGTACCGAGGGAAAAGTATGATTTGTATAATAAGGCAATTAATTGTTTCAGAAATTATATCAGAGATTACAACAATCCCGTTCAGCACTTAACCAACTTGGAGATCTTACAGAGGTATAGATTTGGTGGAGACACTATTCGACATATTATTTTTCCAGTGGTATATAGCAGGCATAGAGGTGGAGACTCTTTTAATTGGAACTTTTTTCCTTGCACACATACTTTTTTGGAATGCTCTTTGCTCATTGTTTCAACGTAAGCGATTTTGCAAAACGTGATTCCAAATTAGTTGACGCCTGACATGCGCCTGACAGTTGCTGCCACAAAACACATGATATATGCACAGAACACCAAATTGAACTAACACAGTCAGCAGCGAACACGACGACTTGCGATATTGCCAAACATCCTTCCCTCAAATCATTCTTAAATTGAGATGTATTTGAGTAACTTGATTTACACGTTTATGAATTCCAAAATTGAGGAGAAGGCATACTCACCCTCATTTTGAGATACAATTGAGTGTAGGTAGAAATGAGTGTGAGTGGCGTTTCTGAATTTGCTCCTAAGAAACCCTTAGTTTAAGAAATGCTCAAGCCCGCTTATTTGAAAAAGACGACTAAAGGGAAAATAGACTAGAAACCCTAAGATTAAGAAATGCTCAAGCCCGTTTATCTGAAACAGAGGAGCAAAAGGAAGATAGATTAGAAATCCCCAAGCCCCCTTATCTGAAACAGACGAGCAAAGAGGAGCAATATTGGAAATCGAAGGAGTACGAATTGCTCGAGCCCGTTCGTCTGAAACGGACGAGCAAAGGGAAGCAAGATTGGAAATAGCCCAAGTACGTATTGCTCGATCAAGACGAATAACGCACGCTGATTGAAACCATTTTCATGGAGTGTGTAAAAAACAATGAGACAGGGTCGTCCCCGGCGAAGCCGAGTACCTACATCGGTTATAAAAAATAGTTGCAAAGCAATGTTTTTTCCCTTTTCATAACATTCTACAACATAATCACAGAAATGCAATGCATGGTATTGAAATAAATTATGTGTTTTCTCGGTAAATCTATATTCGCTAGATTACCTATTTTTATTTAATTATTCATTTATTTTATATCAAACTGAGCCACAGCGAAGCGTGGCCGGGTCACGGCTAGTATATTATAATAATAATATTATATAAAACATAATTATATATTTTATCTACTTTGCGTTACTAATGATCTCATTATTACATCGAACACTACACTACTTACGACTTTATCCAAATGTCATTGGACTACGCGGCATCTAGTATACTAACTCGAGAATATAAATTACTCTACATTTACTTATTGTTAAAAGTGCAGGTAATTTTTAAGTTTGATTCTTTACGTCTAATCGTTATGGTTGACTGTAGGCTAAGCTTTGATACATATGTATACATTTTATATAAAAAAAGAAAATGATTTGTAGCGTTGAAAGTTTTGTACCAAAAGAGTATCATCTTGTTTACCTCTGCCTTATAAGTTTTACTGGTTACAATATTCAAAAAATTCAAAACGCGGGCTCACGTTTTGTTTGTGGCTAGTTATATTTGATCTGTTTACTGATAAAATGATAGGCATAAGTGGCTTAAAATAGAAAGTACGATAACTCATGCACTATATTTACGGAATAAAATTATTTTCAGAAGAACTTAGTTGATTGTCGATGTTTCACTTTCATTGTAGTTCACTTCTATAATGCCATTCTAGATAATTTCAAATCATTCTCCCTGGATCGTTTTCTGAACAATGTTCATGATTGGTTGTTTACAAACCTAATGAATGTAGGTACTGTAACGTTTATTTCTAATTTATTTACACTATCCTAATTACACACTACACACTACTTAATTTATCTTAGACTATTACAGAACTAATTTATATAACACACTTAACTACTTCCTAACTAATTAATTTATATCACTTTTAAATGTAATTTATACGCTTTTCACGCTGTATATATATATATATATATATATATATATATATACGCTGTAATTTGTACGCTCTCGCTTTTCACCTTGTTTACTATGTCGCGCTTCACGTCTAATCTCTTCTCTCCGACCGCAAGCCCGCTTATATACATTTCTCAATTGTATTCTCGATAATTCCACAAAGAACGCGATCCATCTCGATAATAATGTTTACCTAGGAAACGTCCAGAACGTAATAAATCATTCTTTCCTTAAATATAAATCCGGGAGAATTCATGGAACTGTCTTTTCTATAGGATTCAATTAAGCGTAGCGGTTTTCTTTTGAGGTAAGCCGCCGATGTCCGATAAGAGTAAACACGTCTCGCGCTGCTGTTTACATTTCGCGTTACAGTACACTTAACGTAACCATCACTGATGCCACATTGAAGTTTGTTGATCTTGTTTTATTTTAATATGTAATAGGGTTAAGTTGATTAGCTTAAGCTTGATTTCGCCCTAATTTAGAATAGTTTTGTATATAACATACCAAAATAAATATCTTTATTACTGTTATAAATATTACTACTAGTTCTGGTATGAAACTTATCATTATTATATATTTTATTGCTAATTAATTGGTGTCGAATACGTTGAGAGATTAACCGAGGGACATAATAGTTTAGCTAGTTCATAAATAAGGGATGATGGGGACAGTTTTGGAACTGCGCTTGTATACCATTCGACAGTAATTAATTAGCAATAAAATATTCAACAAAGATCATTTCATCTGATACCTATGTTTGTTTCAAAGCTACTACAGCTTTAACTGCCGTGGCCATTGTTTTTCCAGAATGGTCGCAGCATTAAATTTGAGTAATAAATTAGCAGTAAATTATGTTATGATAAAGCCGTTACTTCACAGTTTATTGTTTTATGTGTTTTTAATAAGTACTTAAAGTTAAATAGCTCTTGTAATTTTATAGGTATTAATCTAGGTTCTGTTGAAACACCATTAATGATAAACATTATCAGAAGACTTCCAATTGTGCTCACTTATTTGTGTTCTAGTACATTGAATCAATACTGAAGTAATAGATTTTTGCACTCCAAAATAATAAGTCAAAATAAAAGTATTATACACTTTAAAAAGTGACGGCTCAGAAATGTGTTCAATTAAAAATTTTCGGTATATATCGAATACCTTTTAAGGAATAAGATATTAAAACAAACTCCTGCAGCGAAAGAGGTGCCTAAAATATTAGAACTGTTTATCATCAACTAATGTTAAGCACATTATAAAAATATTACAAGAACCTTCAAGAATTTGAATGTTCAAAATAATTAATCATCACATTCTACATAATATTAGTGTTTCAGGGAAAAGCTCGTAGTACAGTTGGCAGATGTCTGGCATGAGCAGTTGCCTTGATCTACTCTAATTAATAACTATAATAAAGGTTTTCATTCCGACAAGATATTTTTTACCAGAAAAAGAAATTAATAACGATTTAATTGCAAAAATTGCCGTTGCATCAGTTATCAACTATATCAACTATAGCACGGAGTATTTATCTAGATGAGCGGTCAAACCATCTCCTCAGGTTCTTCAGGTATGAATTCCGGCGTCTTCCTACTGATCTTCTACCCTGTACTTTGCTTTCTATTATGAGTCGAAGTAGCTCATATTTTTCACCCTTCAGCACATGACCCAAGTATTGAATTTTTCTTTCTTTGATGGTGTTTAGCAGCTACTTTTGTTTTTTCATACGTTGGAGTACTTCGCCTTTAGTGATCCTTTGAACCAATGAAATTCGTAGCATTTTTCTGTATATGTATATTTCAAAAGCCTCTATCCTTTTTTCTGTTTGTGTGTCCATTGTCCAGCTTTCACACTCGTAGAGTAAGACAGGGAATACGTAACATCTAACCATTCGAATTCTGAGCTCTATACTAAGATCTGATCTGGTAAAATATGTTTTCATGCTCATGCGTGTTTTCCTCGCTTGTTCAATCCTTGAATATATTTCTCTTTTCGGGTTACACTGACTGTTGATATTAGCTCCTAAATATTTTATCGAGGTTATCTGTTCTACTGTTTGTCCCTTGACATGTAGATGTACATTTATTGGCGTTTTCGAAAAGACCAGGAATATAGTTTTGGCGACATTGAGATATAAGCCGAACATTTCACTATGACGAACTACGGCATTTATTATATTTTGTAGTTCTTGTGCGTTGTTTGCTATTAGTACGGAATCTTCGGCGTACCTTATGTTATTTATTGTAGTTCCGTTGATCATGATTCCACCCTGGCCTCATTTAATGCTTCTCTGAATATGGCCTCAGAATACAAATTAAACAGGAGAGGCGACAAGACGTATTGTAACCCTACCGTACTCCCCGTCTAATCCACATATCTTCCGATGTTGTTTGTTCTATTTCAACTGTTGCCGTTTGGTGCCAATAGAGTTCTGAGATGACGTGTAGGTCTTGTTCGTCGACCCCGGTTGTTCTTAGGATCTCTATCATCTTTTGATGGTTAACGCAATCGAACGCTTTTCTGTAGTCTATGAAACATGCATAAAGATCTACATTCATGTCTCTGCATTGCTGTGTCAGTACATTTGAGTCAGTACAGTGAGAAAAGAGCTTCTCGCGTTCCCAGTCCGTTTCGGAATCCGAACTGAGTGTTATCCATCTGGTATTCGCACTTCTTGTATATTCGTGTGTGGATGATTCCGAGAAAAATTTTAAGGACATGAGACATCAAGTCTATTATCCTATAATCATCGTATTTTGAGGAATTCAGTTTTTTGGGCAATGTTACGAATGTTTTCTTTAGCCAGTCTGGTGGTATTTTACCGGAGTTATATATTGTATTAATAATGATGTTATCAAGTCTAGGCTTTTGCTTTTTCTTTTACTTGAAAGCAGGAATTTGTCGCCAATATAAAAGCGGTATTTTTTGCTTCAGCGTATTAGGGAACCGCTAGGTAGCGTATTAATCTATGACGTCAGGACTCGTAAGATCTAAAAGAATGTAGAGCGCTTAAGCGCTGTAATAATGTTTTGTATTCTGTGCGTTGTATAGACTTACCACGTATAGACTGAGGATCACATAAAGGACGTTGAAAACCCGAAGGAGCCAGAGGTTAATAAATAAGGCACGTTGCCTTCTCATCCTAAATGGGCGGAGCTAACAACCCCGTAACCATGACGCTCACAACCTTATGACAGCATATTGAAGAATCAAGAATTTGTTATCACTTACTTCGAAAATTGTATTGGGAAAATGTAAACAATGAAATAAGAGGGCAACGAAGGCGGAAAAAATTAGAAAAAAGAAGTGAGAAAAAGTTCGTTTTCGTGGAGTTTCGACCACAAAAATTAAGTGATGTAACCCAGAAGGCTATAGAGGTTAGAGCGTCATGGTTACGGAGTTGTTAGCTCCGCCCATTTAGAATGAGAAAGCAACGTGACTAATTTATGGGGATTCGTAGTCTATACATGGTAAGTCTATAGAAGCATCAGAATTTAACTTATTTGTTGTGTTTTTGTTCGGTTAAATAATTTTTTTGTATACCTAGGAAGGAGAATTTACCAGTCTCCTCAGTTGATAATACCACTTTTTTACAAGTAGATGGCTGTTAGATTCATTCATTCATTTAGCCACTCGCCTCCACTGCTGAACATAGACATCCCTCATCACCCTCCACTCTCCTCTATCTTGAGCCCTCGACATCCAGTTGCAAGCTACTCTCTTTAGATTACTTTATATTATATTTAGATTACATTTAGTTACTCTCTCTAAATCGTCGGTCCTTCTAGTTGGTGGACATCCACGACTTCTCTTAGTTGTTCTGGGCCTCCATTCTAATATTCCTTTTTTTCACCTTCCATCCGCTGTTCTTGCTACGTGGCCTGCCCAGTTCCACTTTAAGGTAGTGATCTTATCTATAATATCATGGACTCCTGATCTACGACGTATTTCTTCGTTTAATATATGATCTCGAAGGCTTATTAGGCTTATTAAGGAGATTCCACGTCCCTAAGCCAGGTTTCTTCCCAAACAAAAATTTTATCCCCATCCCCATCCACCTACCAACCCGCACTGGCCAGCGTGGTAGAGAAATTGGCTAAAATCCCCTAATGGCTGTTGGATATCCCAGTGAAAAATATTGCTAGTTTACTGTTATTATGTGTTCAAGAAAAGCATGCCCGCATGGATTGATTTTTGAAGAGTGGCTACAGCAATATATAGAATATGACTTCTTTAAAACATTTCATCCTCGCTCCACGGACTTTAATAAACACCTGTGAAACTTAACCGAACGTTCACAACTGTTTTTACACAGTTGACACCATTGACTAGAGTCATTATCTGAGAATACATATGTTAGGCCACTAGTTATCAACAAGCAGCGTATTCTTTGATGTCGGCCTTATTTCCTAAAAAAATACAAGCGCTGCATAGCGCGTTCAAAACACTGAAGTAAAAAAATACTTAACACATTTGTCAGATATAAACTTTCTTGTGGGGTTCATGTTTCCAACGTATTGCCGGAAGGGACACTCAGTTTCCATTAAGTGTTTTCAGTTTTGCTAGCCCTTTTAAATTTTCAAATTTTTGCCAAATGTTTCATTTTGCTGTAAACAACTGTAAAACTTGTGTTGCAGTTGATAACCTAATTTTCCACCATATGGAAAATATCCTCCTACAGTCAATTTCTTGACGACCCGATTGCCAGGGTAATCCCGGATTTCTGTCCGGTTTTCGTTCTCTTCCCGAATCCGGCGCTATTTACGGAGCGGGGTTTAAGATGTAAAAAGTCAAACAATAATCCGGGCAACCTCTTTTTTTCTCTCGAAGCAAATTTCTGTTTGTTTTCGAGAAGCTTCGGGGATCCGGATCACGATCGATATCACCTCGGCCGTAGAAGAACTCGAATCGCAATATCCTTCCGTGGAAATAATATTTACAAAAATACGAAAGGAAAATCATCCGGGACCTCCTCCTTCAAGAAGTTCCCAGGCAAACAATCTCCAGAGATCGCCCCACTCGTGAATTTTCATTATGAATTTCCTGGTGCGACGCGATAACAAAGACCATTTGATGATTTTCCGTCTTGATTATTAATTAAAAAAGTTGGACCAGGAAACGAAAAATAAATGTCGCAGATGCCAGAGCGAGAAAGCGATAGGGCGGGGGTGGGGGAGAGGAATCCAGCGGCCGAGTGAGAGAAAAGTAAATGGATTCAATTGTGTTTGAGGAAATGGAAATTTGCAGGAATTAATGCTGGTACCTGGAGTTCGGAATTACTTGCTTAATATTGAATTGGGTAAACGGTTTTGTAAACAAACCAAGAAATTCGCTGAAGTGTAAAATTTTTAAATGGAAAAGTCGTACAACTTTTGACCTTATGAGTAATATACCTGCTTTTAGTTTCAGATTTATAAGAAGAAAACTCGCCATTAGTCAACTGTTGGTAAAGCAAAATTGAAAGGATAGTTCTAGATTGCTTACTGGCCAATGAGACCTTCATAATTACTTCCAAAGCTACTAACTAGATGCACTTTCACGGTCATATTCAGCTCAAGCCTATTATTGTACAAGAGGCTGTAATTATTCTCGCTTGAGTAATTCAGAAATCCAAGACAAGCTACAATCAATTTATAACAAATATGACACTAACAAAACTGTCAGCAAGTGGAACGAAGTAATTTTCTCCCATTTTCTTAAAAATTCGCTACCCCGCAAAATACAGGTAATTCTATATAATTACAGGTATCTGCACAATTAATTAACGTTCATTTAACTGTTATGGTGAGCTACACATGTTGGTATTCTTACCGTTCAATATTCAGTTTAAGTATATCCTCCGGTTTAAAAAGGGCCTTTAAATGCCGGAATTTACCACACTGCACCATAGAACTGGACCCTAGTTCACCAGCCTTTTTTTAGACGACTTTCTTCAGAGTTGTTTGGAGAGCATTTTCAGACAGTTTGGAGACCACGGCACTACTTTCTAGATGGCTGCAACTTCAGTTCTGCTACTCCAGCGCGATCAGTACGATTGTAATTTCGGCTCAATGGTAACTTCAGCTCCACTACACTCCTCAACTCCAAATTCTGTGTTTTAGGAATACGTCTCGTGGAATCGTCCATTGACCAATCCCTGACCCATTTCTTCGTTCAGAACTGTTAGAACGGGTGATCAAGTGACTGGTTTCATATGCCTAAACAAACCTTCGCCATGGATCTGGCGTAGAATATTCTCTCGTTTTGATCCCTTCATACAAAGTAATCTCCGGAAGATACGGAATTCCTGAATTTTTGATAACTCCCAAACTACACCACGTGTGGGAATATAGATATCCCCGGTTAGTCTAATTAAGCCCTACATTATATCAAAACATTAGCTGGATCAAGCCGTACTAACGCAGCTATTACTGCAGTCCGAAAAGGACTACACACTACAGGCGCCTCTTTACAATCTCTAAAGAAACGTTCGTTCTCCCTGCTAAAAGTTGCCAGAGATAGGCTTAAACATTCCAATTTTGACTTTAATTGTTTTTGTTTTACCGAAAATTTAATCATAACAAACATTCAAAGCACCTTCCTTTAGAAGATAGAAATTTTCATTAAAAGAAACTATTCCATTTTATTTCTTCTCACAATTAAGACGATAAATACTACAAAATGCCCACAGTGCTGTTTCCTCTGTTCTACTCTAAAGTATAACTTAAATATGAGATAGCTATAAATAAATTTACATTTCATTTACTTATTTTAGTGTATTGTAATGCGAGAAGTAAACAAAGCGACACATGTTTACTCCTTCAAAAGAATAACTACGACGCGTACAAAACAGCTGCATGAACATTTCCTGCGTAGGCGTTCTAGAATATACTAGAACGTTCTTTATCGGTGTTGGGAGTGTATATATAAGGGGGCTTGTGATCGAGGGAGTTAGTTAGAAGTAGAGAAGCAGAAGTGAACGCGACATACGCTCCGAATGCGGAGCAGTACAAATAAATTATGTAGTGTCTAGTCTAGTGTACAAGTAGTTTAGTGTGTTAAATAAATTAGTGTTCAATTAATGTAAATAAATTATAAAATAAACGTTACATTGGTGTCAGAAGAGCGGATCATGAAGAAGTTACGCGAATTAAAAGTGGCCGAGTTAAAAAAAGAACTCGAGGAACGGGAATTGGAAGCAGGAGGGAGGAAGACCGAACTCCAGGATCGACTCTCGGCATTTTTGAAAGAAAACGGCCAGGACCCGGAAGTTTTCGAGTTCGAAGACGACGACATCACGAAGCAAATCGCCGCCCAGAGGGAAGAAATCGCTGCCCAGAGGGAAGAAATCGCCGATCAGAGGGAAGACATCACTGCTCAAATCGCTGCCCAGAGGGAAGACATCACTGCTCAAATCGCTGCCCAGAGGGAAGAAATCGCCGCCCAGAGGGAAGATATTTCTGCTCAAATTGCCGCCCAGAGGGAAGATATTTCTGCTCAAATCGCCGCCCAGAGGGAAGAGATAACCGACCAGATGGAGGCCCAGCGTAAGGAGATTGAAGAGAAGATCAAGCAGTTGGAAGAACGACTAGAACAAGTCAGTAGCGGCGAGGGGAAAGAAGACGAAATTAAACAGAAGACGAAGCAGTTGGAAGAACGACTAAGGCGAGTCAGTAGCGACGAGACGAAGGAAGAAATAAAGGCGGTCGTTCACCAGAACTCGATATGCACCAATCGAGTGACGCCCCCAACGTTCGACGGAAAAATTCCGTGGGCCAGTTACAAGAAGCAGTTTGAGGCGGCAGCGGAGGCTAATGCTTGGTCCCCTCACGAGAAAGCTGTTTCCCTAACGGTAGCCTTACGTGGAGAGGCGTTGGAAGTTCTCCAGACGCTATCCACCGAAGAAGCCGGGAATTACAATGAGCTGCTGAGGCGACTGGAAATGCGGTTCGGCCAAACACATCTGGAGCAAGTCCATCAATCCCAGATGTCCAATCGCCGTCAGAGATCGAACGAGACCCTGCAGGAGTTCGAAGCGGACGTAGTCAGACTAGTGAGGTTGGCGTATCCCACGGCGCCGGAACAGATGATGGAGTGCCTCGCAGTGCAGACGTTCGTGAGCGGGCTGCGGGACCAGGAACTGCAGATGGCCCTGAGGCTAGCTCGACCGAAAACAGTAATGAACGCGCTCGCCATCGCACTAGAACATGAGGCAGCAATGGAAGCCTCCCGCATTCACGGTTGTGCTCGAGCTGTTACCGAGGAGGTAGGCACAGAAAAACTCGTGGAGAAGGCCGTCCAGCAGATCATGGAGTTGCTGTCAGCACAGAAGACGCGGCCCAAAACAGCGGTGCCGGCAAAGGCCCCGGAAAAACTAATGCGGGTCGATAAAAGGGAGGGGACGTCGACCCGTGGCAGTAGGAACCCCCGGGCCAGTATAGCCTTGTTTTCCCACTAATTGGGGAGCGCGTACGTCGATGGCACTATCGACGGGAGATCCCACGCCATGCTTGTGGACACGGGAGCTACGAAGACGATCGTACGCTCGGAAGTTGTGAGGGACCGTAGGAAGATTAGGCCAAGTAGGTGGCAATTAAGAACTGCCACTGGGGAAAAGGCAGTAATACACGGTGAAGCGACGGTTAGCATGACGTTGGGACGAGTAAAGTTTGACCATCCTGTTCTCATAGCCGAAATTGAGGAAGACGTCATACTGGGAATGGACGTCATGAGGAATCATGGATTCCAGTTGGATTTCGGACACCGAGTGTTGAGGATCGGTCAAGAAGAATTACTGCTACACAATCGTGACAACTTTGTGTTAGACGTAATAATGGCAGAAGATGTGATTCTCCCGGAACGAAGCGAAACGATCACCTCTACCTGTCTGAGGGGTGTTGTGGAAGAGGGAATTCCAGCCGTGATCGAACCAGAAAACGATGACAATCGACTGGCTCGGGGGGTACTGGTAGGAAAAGCGCTCGTTACTCTCTCAAGTGAAGTGCCTGTGCGGCTACTCAACATCAATCAGTACCCGGTCACCATCAAGAAGGGTACGAAGCTGGGCACATGTATAGCCGCATCTGGATGCGGCATATCGGATATATCATAGCGGATATCGGCACTGCCGATAAGGAAAAGACGGCATTGTCCTTCGGTAACGGCCTGTGGCATTTTACAGTCATGCCATTCGGACTTTGTAATGCCCCAGCGACGTTTGAGAGGCTGATGGAGAGCGTGCTAATGGGTCTGACGTGGAAAACGTGCCTAGTCTATTTGGACGATGTCATCGTGATGGGCAGGACCTTCGAAGGACATCTGAAAAACTTAAAGGACGTCTTCCAGAGACTGCAAGGTGCGGGACTGAAACTGAACCCTAAGAAATGTCAGCTCTTCAGAAAGAAGGCCTCATACTTAGGGCACGTAGTGAGCAGAGAGGGCGTCGCCGTTGATCTGGACAAGACAAGTACGGTGAAGGAGTGGCCAATACCGGTAGATAAACACCAGTTGAGGAGTTTTCTGGGCCTCTGCACGTACTACCGACGATATGTCCGGATGTTCTCCGACGTCGCTAAGCCGTTGACAAGGCTCACGGAAGAAGGACGAAACTTCTGTTGGGATGAGGAATGCCAGTCTGCCTTCGACGAGCTGAAGAGGAAGTTGACCAGTGCCCCAGTGCTGAGTTTTCCTCTGCCAGAAGGACAGTTCATCCTGGACACCGACGCGAGCAATGTGGGAATTGGAAGTGTTCTGTCGCAGCGCCAGGAGGGACAAGAACGTGTCCTTGGATACTTCAGCAAGGTACTCTCCAAACCAGAAAAGAATTACTGCGTCACCCGGCGTGAATTATTGGCCATCGTCAAGTCCATCGAGCACTTCCATAAATATTTGTGTGGAAGGAGGTTTTTGATTCGGACCGATCATGCTGCTCTTAAATGGCTCCTCCAGTTTAAGAATCCCGAAGGACAGATCGCTCGCTGGATCGAGAGGCTCCAGGAGTATGACTTTGTCATAGAACATCGGCCAGGACAGAGTCATGGAAACGCAGACGCACTCTCGAGAAGACCATGCCCTGATGAGTGTCCTCATTTTCATAGAGCTGAGGAAAAGTCCGAGAAAGTCTATCGAACGACCGTGGTCGCCGAGGAATGGACACCATCCTCGTTACGACAAGAGCAAGGAAAAGACCCGGTTCTCAAAGAAATCCTGGTTTGGAAAGAGGGAGGAGAGCGTCCTGAGTGGCAAAAGGTATCACCTGGCTCGCCAAAACTCAAGAGCTATTGGGCACAGTGGGACTCGTTAGTGGTTGAGGATGGACTACTAAAACGCGTACTGGAGAGCCAAGACGGGACGGAGGAAAGACGGCAGTTGGTAATTCCCTCCAGTAAAATCCCGGAGGTCTTGCGGCACCTTCACGACGAGTCGTCTGGTGGACATTTAGGGATCAAGAAAACCCTGCAGAAAGTACGAGAGCGATTCTACTGGATCAATTGTTCAGACGACGTGAAGGACTGGTGCAAGAAATGTACTACATGTTTCGCAAGTAATGGGCCACAAAGACGACCGAAAGCTCCCATGAAACAATATAACGTCGGGAGCCCCTTCGAAAGGATCGCTATTGATATAGCAGGACCCTTCCCTGAGACCGAAAAGGGGAATAAATACATCCTGGTCGTAATGGACTATTTTACGAAGTGGGTAGAAGCGTACGCTCTCCCTAATCAGGAGGCAGAGACAGTGGCCGATGTGCTCGTGAAGGAGCTGATCTGCCGGTTTGGAGTACCCATGGAATTACACTCGGATCAAGGAAGAAACTTTGAGAGTGGCCTATTCCGGAGGATCTGTGAGAAGTTTGGGGTGCGAAAAACAAGAACCACGGCCCTTCACCCTCAGTCTGACGGCATGGTAGAACGGATGAATCGCACCCTCAACCGCTATCTGGCGAAAATGGTCTTGTCACATCAACGAGACTGGGACGAACACGTGCCGTTCTTCCTGATGGCCTACCGCTCGGCCGTTCATGAGTCGACAGGACAAACTCCAGCCAAAGTCCTGTTCGGGCGAGAACTTAAACTGCCCTGTGATCTAATCTTTGGCGCTAGACCGGACGAGGATGTTTCGGGGGAAGATTACGTCTCCCGGATGCGGCAAAGGATGAACGAGATTCACGATCAAGTCCGATACCAACTAAATATCGCCAGTGATCGCATCAAAGAGCGTTACGACATCAACGCTAAAGAGGGTGGCTACCAAATGGGAGATCGAGTTTGGCTGTACAACCCACAGAAGAAACGTGGTTTGTCCCCTAAGTTACAGACCAATTGGGAAGGTCCCTATGTTGTGAAGAAACGAATCAATGACGTGGTCTACCGGGTAAGCAAACTACCAAATGGCAAGCCGAGAGTGGTGCACTTCAATCGGTTGGCACCCTATGAGGGATCGCACGATGAGGCGGAGGTTCCCCGAGTAAGAAACACATTGGCGCAGGAGAACGAACTTTCGTTCGAAGAATTTATGAGCGCCTACGGGGGTACCGGAAAAGCACGGTATGGGGTAACCTGTGAAAAACAACAGGATTTGTTCAGCGTACCTGAAGAATACTCGTTGGCCCATTGTGTGTCCGCCGACCTGGTAATGTCACGAGGTATCGCCACGGTTTTCAAGAAGAAGTACGGGCGCTTGGAACAACTCAGAGCGCAACTCCCGGGAATTGGCAAGGTTCTGGAACTACGTGACAACGTAAGACACATCTTTTATCTGGTTACGAAGGAGATCGGGTCCCTTAAACCATGTTATCACAATGTATGGCGAACCTTGCATAGGCTACGAGACCGACTGCTGGAGCTCGACATCAGGAAGCTAGCTGTCCCCAAGTTAGGTGCTGGACGAGATCAGCTGGACTGGAGGGTTGTCCATAATATGCTGGAAGTAGTGTTGAAGAATACCGGAGTGGAAGTTTTAGTCTGCTGTTTTGGGCCTGCACCATGTAGACTCGGGAAGACGGTCCCCTGTTATTTTGACGCCACGTCTTGCTGTAAGCGGGGGGCTAACTGCAGGTTCCTGCATGGGCCTACCAGGGATACGTTCCGAGACGAAACGTCTCTAAGGCGGGGGCAGTGTAATGCGAGAAATAAACAAAGCGACACATGTTTACTCCTTCAAAAGAATAACTACGACGCGTACAAAACAGCTGCATGAACATTTCCTGCGTAGGCGTTCTAGAATATACTAGAACGTTCTTTATCGGTGTTGGGAGTGTATATATAAGGGGGCTTGTGATCGAGGGAGTTAGTTAGAAGTAGAGAAGCAGAAGTGAACGCGACATACGCTCCGAATGCGGAGCAGTACAAATAAATTATGTAGTGTCTAGTCTAGTGTACAAGTAGTTTAGTGTGTTAAATAAATTAGTGTTCAATTAATGTAAATAAATTATAAAATAAACGTTACAGTATTAATGTATTGCTTTCGCAGCTATTGATATTTTCTATATCTGTAAAATAAGCAGTTGTATCAAACATTGTAGTAGTTGCCCCTAACTGACCAATCATTATCACGTTCGCATCAGTGTCCTGTAGTCCTACGAATTAAAAATGCTACTTAGATTTTCACAACTATTCCCACAGAAGCCAGATTGTTGTTTTGTAAAAAAATACAACTTTTAAATGAGCCGCAATTATCAGTCTTTAATTAAGTTTTGAAGTCCATTGGAATTTTTTTATGAGATAATGGATCAAAATTCCATCTATTCAACTTAAAAGCATTATTTGAATTCGGTTATTATAACAAATAAATAAGTTACGTCCTATTTGGAATAATTTTTTTCAATATATTTCAAATATCAGGCTCGAATCTGTTACGTCAAGGGCTCGTTGTAGTATTTAAGTAAAGCAAAGTAAATTAAAGTCACTTATTTATATTTCCATATTTATTTATATTTTAATTTAAATTAAAAATATAATCAAAACACTCTTTGATTATGTGGCTAATTGTCACACAAATGGACGTCATATCGGGAAAATAATGGTTCTTTTCTTGGCTTAACGCCAAGGGACTCTACTAATTGTAATACTAAAATTGTTGAACAGTTTCATGATGGAATTGATGCACAATAGATAAGTCTTTTAATAAAGCACTTCATCTAAAAATCGTTCATCCACTTTTCAATACTATAAACACTTGTCAGTATATTTTAATACAAATTAAATCGATTTTTGAGTCTCTCATATTTTGAGTAGTTCAACTCAATATTGAGCGTTTAGGTTCGATTAACAAGGTTTTCAAATTTGAGTATTCTAAATAGATCTTAGAATTCGGTTTTAAATTTAAATCGGTTTTCGAGTATTGTCGGTTCAGATTTTGAGTGATTTCGTATCCTTACGATTGGCAACAATTGGCAAAAATTATTTGACAGTGCATATATACAGAACAATTTATAATTTTTTTTATAAATTTTACCATATAAACTGACGTTTATTGACGTCAAATCGAACCTATAAAGTCATTGTTTATTTTGTTTATTTAAACAGCGGATTAATAGTCATTTATTTAATTTTGCCGTATAAAGTGACGTTTTATATGTTTAAAATTGTTTTCGTCGTTGTCAAGGTTGCGGCACTGAAGTTGTCATCTTGTCAAATTTTCTCTTCAAAATTGGACTTACTCCGCTAAACGTCAGTTTATATGTGGCAAAATTGAATAAAACGTTGTAATACACTTGCGGATACAATGAACGTTTAACTCGCGATATTAACGCGCTTGCGGCTGTGCCGCGCGCAAGTTTAAACATATCGCTCGTTAAACGTTCATTTTATCCGCTTGTATAATAAATAACTAATCTTGTACAGCACGTTAGGTCCTTAAAATTATTATATTCACAAATTTTTTAACAGTACAATTTTAAAATACTTACATTTTTTAAACGAGAAATTGTATTATCTGGTATTTGTAGCCTAAATATATTGTTATATGTTATATCAAATAATTAATATAAGTTATAAGACGGTAAACAGTACAGAAAATTTGAAGACCCGAAATTCCGGAGTAAAATTATAAGAAACTTCCTTGACAATTTGTCTAACAGCATGGAATATTTAAATGAATTTATATATCGACTATGTTTTCAAAATTGCCTTAATTGTCAAAAATGTCTTCTTTTGAAACATTTTTGGGCTTATGTTTTTCGAATTTTTTAAAAATATTCTGTCCGCTTTCCATAATATATTTTAGCAGTTCTGAACCGATTCCGAACTGATTCTATTCAACGGGACGTATAAATTTAATCACGAGGGTTAATCTATGGAAATGCTAACGAACCTAAAATATTGTAGAAATGATTTCAGAATGTGACATAAATATATCAATAAAATGTTTCCGACTTACAAAAAATAATATGGTGTGAAATTTTGTTGGAACTTTAGTTCCTTTTGCCAGGGATTGGGGAGCGAGGGTGGTCGCGCCGCAAAAAATCTGACCGTTAAATAAAAAGCGTTACCGGAAAGCGTTACCTCGGCAGCGTTCGTAGCGGCTCGGAGGCGTTCGTAGTGGCTCCGTGGGGGGGGGGGAGAGTGGGGGAGAGTGGAGGGGTGAGGGAGAGAGTGGAGGGATGAGGTAGAGAGTGGAGGGGGGAGGGAGAGAGGGAGGGAGGGAGGTAGGGAGAGAGAGAGAAAGAGAGAGAGAGAGAGCGAGAGAGAGAGAGAGAGACCGACCACGCGCTTGACGCACCGAGGAACGATATTCCATTGCCTTACTTATAGAATAGAACCAATGCTGTGTATTATATGCAATGCCCGTCTTACTGTGGCTGTCGCGCAGCAAAAAATCTGACCGTTAAATGGAATGCGTTACCGAGCCGAGCCACTACGAACGCTGCCGAGCCGCTCGCTATATCTCTCTCTCTCTCTCTCTCTCTCTCTCTCTCTCTCTCTCTCTCTCTCTCTCTCTCTCTCTCTCTCTCGTTGAGTCGTTCGCTGTCTTGTTTCAATGATCGAATGCACTGACTAGATCTGAATACTTAATATGTAGTTCGTACCAATCAACTTAATGATAAAATTTTTATAATTAATACTATTATATCGGGTGTTTTTTTTTTAAATTTCACCTCATAGTAGGCGGTGGATAGTGTTTGTGAATTAGGCATTTCAACGACCTGTCAAAAGTAAATCCAATATGGCAGTTGGGGGCAAACAACTTGGTTATGTCATCTGTGACTATTGATCGAAAAGTGTTCCATTTTATGATTTTGAGAGTGAGTTAAGTTGTTTTTATATTTTTAAAGTGTACAGTACTGTTTTATCGAGCAAAGATGCTCTTGTATGCTTTCATTTGTGCTTTGCTGTAATAACTATGGATTAAAACTAAATATGAAACGATATCAATGTTGGCATGCATGTTGGTGACAGGTGACAGGCGGAACTCCGTGAATAGAATAGTCCAAATCTTCAACTTTCAATGTAAATGGATCTACATTATTGATTAACTTCAGCTTCTTTAGATAACTGCAATATATATATATATATATATATATATATATATATATAGAAATGCAAACACAAAACTTTAGTAAGTATCTTCGAGCTTACCGTTCGCCAACATGGCGATTTTCCAACAATAATGTCTTTAAATATTCACTCTGCATCTTAAAAAGTATATAAGCACTAATAAAACCGATAAAATTTTCTAAAAATCACATTTTCACCAACAAACAACACAACCCTGAACACTCTCTTATGGCGCTGTCAAACTGTCAAACTTTGTTTGCCCCCAGCCGCCATATTGGACATCACGTGGTTTGGAATGCCTAATGCGCCTCAACGATTATAGACTAACCAGGATTGCTCACTTACATTTGACCAATGTTGGACAGTTTTGTGACGTCACCACTCACCACCGGTGCTGAAGTGCTTTTACGTGTTGATCTGTGGATAACGTGATGTGGATATCGTACGTAAATATGGATTACGGAAAGTACGTACGTAAACCGTACAGTTTACAATGATAAACCTTACTGTTTACTACAATAAAACGAATAAATCTCTATCTTCTGTCCAGCACCGGTGGTGACGTCACAGAGTTATTGTCAGGCAGATTCGGCGAACTGAGCAATCCTGGGTAGTCTATAATCGTTGAATGCGCCTTGCTGAAGAATGTCAGAATTGACATAACCTCACTTTTTTAATAAAAATTGAAACGGCTCCAATCGGTTAATAGTGTCTTGAAAAAGACAGCTCACTCATCTACGCCTAATTAATAGAGCCACGCTGTCTTTTTCAAGACACTAGTAACCGATTCAAGCAGTTTATATTTTTATTAAAAAAGTGAGGTTATGTCAATTTTTTGACATTTTTTAGTAAGGCGCATTCACAAACACTATCCACAGCCTACTATGAGGTGAAATTAAAAAAAAAAACACCCGATATGTTTCTGTTAAATGAAGATTCATCCAGAGTAAAATAAATTTTTATATTTATATGTGTGTATATATTTATTGATTCAACACATTGGGAACGATATTCCATTGCCTTACTTATGCTGTGTATTATATGCCCGTCTTATTGTCGCTGTTTCACGTTAAACATTACAGATTTATTAAGAGATAATTTAAAAAAATGGTTATTAATTAAAAGGAACTAAAGTTCCTAACCCGTGTCCCGCGACACGTTTCATGATTTTTTAATTAAGTTAGTTGTAACCTTAATAAAATTGTCGCCATCGAACTTACAGGAATCCAGAACGAGGACACGCACCTTCATCAAAACGTGAATTATGAAAACATAACCTCGTAAAGGAATCTCCTGGCGTGGCACGTATGTTTAATTAAACCATGCAGCACACCGCGAAATGATAAAAAGATATATACTACAGATGAAAATCAATCAATTAATCTTACGGTCTTTGCTTGCTTAATGTTGTTGTCTTGTAGTTTAATCATTATTTATCGTGGGTTCCTTCTCTCCCCTGAATGGGTCCCCACTATTCCCTATTTTTCAAAAAATATTGTTAAGTTTGTTTAAATTTTTTTCCTCCATTTGAGTTACCACCCACCAACCAGATCAGGCCTTTGGGACCTAGGCCCTTAGGACTTAGAAATATTTCAATAATTATCAGGAGATTTTCAAAATATCTTTATATTTTCATTATTATAGCTTTTCCTACCTTCCAAACACCTTCCAAAAGTTTTCAAGGGTAATATATTTTTTAGATGGAATTGTACAAAAAGTCTATTTTCCAGTATGGTAATCCTGATCAATTATAAAAAAATGTCATTTGCAGCTATCACATTGGCAACTGCATCACAAGCAAAAATTGAGCTTTCGAAAATCGCAGCTGTCCTAATAATTAATCTAGGCTAATTAGAATAACATTAAAGGGTTCAAGAAAAGCACAATTTTTGATAGTGCCTCTTACGATTGAAAAAATTTCCTCTATAGCTGCTTGATTTAAAAAAAGGGGAATTTTCCTATTTGTAATAAAGACCATTAGCTTTACCCCTCAAAACAAGTGTCATTGAAATATGGCTGTTTACCCTTGGAAACAGCTTCATTGAAAGTCGTCAGACAAATTAATTAAAACATTCTTAAAAGCGGCACTCTCTCAACAACAGGCTTTTCTTATATAAACTTTCTCAAAATTGAGAACAATGGTACGTCGGGGGCATAGAATTCAATTGAAAAGTTCTCCTCGGTGACACCGCGAACTTCCCAAATTAGAAGTAACTAATTAGTTATCGAGGAGAAATGGAAACTTTCGTAACTGAAAGGAAACAATCCCAGCAAACAATTTATCAATTAATTATGACATTATTTTTAAAAATGTACACGAACTCACCAAGAAAGAATAATTGGAAAATATTATTCTTATCATGTTTTCAGATCCTTTCACACTGCTGAAAAATCGACTAGTCATTAAAAATTCAAATTTGACATTACCATCAACAAATAAGGCAAAAAAATACCAAGTACGTGTTCACACTGAAGATTTTACCAAAGAAATGAGAACCCTCCGTCAGTTCTGTTACGCCCTGAAATATCCAATAATTTGTCTTCTGGGGAGAAAGGAAGCCGAGCTTTTTTCGGTCGAGAGGACATTTCGTCGAAACTCGTGTGCGGATTATCACCGGACTGTATTCTCATATTTTGAGAATTTACCATCTCGGCTGACGTCAAATCATATTTTATCCACTCGAGGAAATGACAATGTATCGTATATCGGATATATGTAGCTTTTAGAAATGGACAGTGCTACTTCTACCCTTTGTATTTTTATATACAACTAAACCAATGGAATGCAGAATGAAGTTGCATGTACCGTATATATGTAGGTAATAAATTGAGGGAACGAATGACAAACAGCAGAAATTTTTGAATCAATGTTAAAAGCGTATGCCAAAAGCGATCTTATTTGTTATTATATGCGTTATGGGTAGCAAAACTATATGACTTATATATTTTAAGTAGGCCTAAGACTATTGCAAATCGCGTTTTTTTCTAGTGTGAACACCGTAAATGTTTAATGCAATTTGACCCTATTTTTTAAATTAAAATTGCTCATCCATGACACATTTTCTTAGCAATACATATGTAATGAAGCCTTTGTGAAAATATCTAATTTTTCCTATTTTATACAAAAATATTATTTTGTTGGGTAAGTTTTTGCGATTATTTTAACAACAAATGGAATCTTGGACTTAAAATTTAGGTATATGGGTTATCTGGTAAGTATTAATTTAACACATGTAAAAAATTCTCTAAAACATTAACAAGAAGAAATACTTTTACAGGTTATTATATTCATTAAGGGTCAAAGTTGTTATTATATCTAGCTGAAAACTTGAGCTTCGTAATTCTATAAACCTTCGTACAAAACTCGCTGTAGGTGGCCCCATGGTTAATGGGTAGATATACTATTTAGGAATATAAGCTTCAGTTAGATCCCATTATAAAAATTGGGAATATTGTTAAATCCACCTTAAAGTGTACAAAAATTATAAAAAGCCTTTTTAGAAGTAGACTATAAGACTAATGAAAATTATTTTTAAATATTTACTAATAAGAGAAAATGTTAATATTCAATACCAAATTTATTTTGTAAAACGGTGATCATGAATATTTTGTGCGGTCATGTGAGAAAGACTTACGATGTTACACATCGTCAGTTTTTTAATTGTATTATCTAGTATACAGATGTGTTGGTCGTGACTGCTGGTTGGATATTGGATATCTTTTCACAGCATTCTAGTCCTCGTTCAGAGTCATCATCTGTAAGTTGGTGCACGGTGCACCATCTTTAATTTGTACGGATGAAATTTGTTTCCAGCCAACACCCCATGTTGGCTTACCCTATTTTGACTGACTTAAGAAATGACTGACTTAATGCAACTTGGGCTGTAGAAGAAATAGGGTTTACTATTATTTCTGAAATTATGTCAATGTTTTGTCATTACTAATTTTTAGTGGACCAGATCATTTGGCATCTTGAACACAACCTTCAGTATCAAACTTCTAAACAAGCTCCCACAAATAAGTCCACGATACAGTCTCATGGAAAATATGGTCCGGTGCATGGAAATTGTTTCTACTTTCACTAATTATTAAAACAGCTGCCACTTTGTCGGATATACACAGCCGACAAAGAAAAGATACCATTTTGTCTATGTAGACACATAAACGTCCAGTTAAACAATAATTCAACTTCAAGGTATAAACACTTTTGGAATAACTTAGTAAAATAAAAAAAAGTACGAAGTTAAGAAACGTCAAATTTCTTGATAATTAACCAGGGGCGGAGTATAAAATATTTATTACTTAAATGCGAAACTGTAATTACAGCTGTTATTTTATTTAACCATTAAAGTCGGCCTAAACCCAAAAGAAATTAGTATGCCTTAATAGGTATTTTCAATACCTTTCCAATGAGATGTCAGTTGTCATAAGGTCCCGTTTAAAATTATTCTTGACTCTTGACTAGCACTGTATAGTTTTAATGAGACAATCTCCCATAAAATTTGCCGGTGTAATATTGAAACGCCCTGTATATATTACCATGAAAGGCCTTTGATTGAATGTGCCTGTTACACAATCAATGTTATCAAGGAAACTCGTTACTAACCATTGGGGTGCTAAATTCAACTAGTGAATGTCTCCCTGGGAATCAAATTTGCCTGCTTCCCCAACATAATTTGTCGATAAACTGACTATATTAATTTTACCTTCAGTGCATATTCTCAATTTAGGGATTTAATCAAAACCACGTTTTTACTTATTATAATTTTCACTATAAAATTATAGATCTATCTCTACTGTTTGCCAAAATGGCAACGAATTCCAATAACTTTTTGTAGACACTAAAATGTGAAGATAGCTTTTCAAGAATTGTAACTCGTTTGGCGCATCGGATTTTCTTTTAAATCAAAGGGAACGAACGTCTGCAAAAACTCGAATATGTGGAGCATATATTCTCGAAACAATGCTTAAACAATTCAAAATGTCACCAATTACAGCAAGAAGTCCCGATAGATAAATCGGCCTCAAGTGACATACACATTTGTTAAACGTATTTAAATTTCACCGACGATACATTTATATACTCCATAACTAATAAAACGAACGAACTCGATTCGCGTTTTAAAGACAATACGAGAGCGTTACACTAGTTACGCAGCCTTATTACGTAGCCGTAAGAATGACTGCCCGACTCTTTAGCTCTCCATTTCTGGGCAATAACGTAATTCGATGCCTTTCAAGTCGGGCTGTTAGTTGTTGGGGCAGGCTGTCACGCAGAGAGGCAGGCCACTCCTGTTTCGTTGTCAAATAAAAAGCAAACAATTGTCTTTTAAATTAAGTCAAGAGTTCATTCGGCCGAAAAAAGGGAGCAATTTCCTGCGATAGGGAATTGATTGAAAGTCATTTAGAAAGAAAGAGAAGAGGGTTGACCGGGGTAGGGAGAAGTTGGGAAAAGATTAACGTTTGTACATTGAGGGGAAAATCATTTGGTAAAATCGAGAGGCATACATTAAAAATCCTTTTCGTACTTTTGTGGGACGTTGTGACGATAACGGTTATCTGTGGGTCTATGGTGAATGCCTACAAAATTGATTAAATTGAAATTGAAAATGGATGATTTTAAATAATGGAAAGCTTTGTCCGTTTGTAGACTGTTAGATTTTGCCCATGCATTTTCCTCTTCAGAAAAGATTTAGCCAAAGATGTTTTTAAACTGTACTATACACATTCACTAGTGGAAAAAATACCCAAAGGTTAAAAAAAATATTGGAGTGGATTTTGGGTACATTTCCAAAAATCCAAACTTGACAAGAGTATGCCCTTTAGAGGAAAAAGTATATAGTGAAGTTTAGTAACAGTTTTAGTTGAATCTTCTCTAATAGTCTAATCAAATGGTAATTAAAAAGGGCAAATAGGGGAAAGTTTTGGTGTAGTTTTGATATTTTGTTTCACTAGGTTTTATAGGCACATGTACATGAATTTCATGTTTGCCAACACAATCTTTCACCGGAAACTCGTTTTTTGAAATGAAGTTTTTTTTTTAAGAATGCAAAAAAGAGCAAATAAAATATATATTTTATGTTATCATGGTTTTGCTGTCCGATCGACAGTTCAGACCCGCTGGCGAAACTCACTGCAATAAGAATCTGGCAAAACCAAAAGAAAACTTTCTTGTTTTAAATGGGACACCCGGTAAATTTATACGTATTTCGATAACATATAGCACATTCTGAGTACAATGGCATGTCACTTTTGTCACTTTTTGACAATTAATCTCGAAATAATTTTAAACGTCAAATGATAATTTACTTAAAAATATTTAAATGAACCATGGACTATGTGGTATCATTAATTGTTGTTAAAAAAATTCTCTTTTCGAATATGCTGGTGGCCCAACCTTATTTCCATTAAAAAAATGAGTTAATGCTATATAAAAACAATTCTCTGTAAACTTTAATCGAGGTTTCAGGGGATTTAAAAAACAAATGAACAAATCTATTTTTTTGAGGCTACTGGATTGAAAATTGACTATTTTAACATATTCGTGACCCTCAAATTTGAAATTAAAGAAATTAAAATATTTTGAAATGTCAAAAAGTGAAAAAAGTGACATGCTGTTGTACTCAGAATGTCCTATTTTACCGAAATAAGTAAAAATATACCGGGTGTCATATTTAAAATAAGAAATTTAGGCGCATTTCCGGTTAAACCGGAAGAGTTAGGAAGCAATTGAAAACATGAAAAAATGTATTTTGACGCATTATACCAATCTACCAAATTTCATTTGTTTATCTTTAATAATAAAAAAGTTATAGGGGTGGTCCACATTCCACAAACACCAGGTGTATGGTATTATAAATATACTTGGGTCATATTCCACCAAGAACTTTTGTTTTAAGTGTGCAGATTTTTTGAAATTTTGTGCAGTTGTTCTTTACAAAAAAATTATAATTCATTTAAAGAGTTAAGCTCTTAAGATTACTAATTATGCTTGCGGAGTAATGATTTTTTGAATCTCGACGATTTAATTATAACATAACTTTTTCGTTAATTTGTTTGGTGCAGAAATTTTTTTTATAAAAATACAGAGAGTACCTAAAGTAAAGTCTTAGCTTTTTATGCCTGGTAAAAATTCAATCAAAAAGAAAGAAAGAAAAATGCCGGGAAAATGCCATCCCAAAGGATATATTACTAAATAATTTTACAGGGAAATCGTCATTTATTCACAATAGTCATTGTGTGCAGAATGGTTCGTTTATGTACCTGATATTCCCTTATGGACCACATGTTAAAGTTAGCCTGCCTAGAATTCTTCCCAAAAATGTAATAAACCCTAGACCGTTTCGTTCTACCCGTACACAGCTTTTATATTTTAAGTTTTGTAAAATTGCAACCGACCATCGACATCTGTACACGTGTAATAGTTCACAAACAGTTTTACTTTAAATAATATCACTTTTTTGTTCATAAACAGTGCAGAACATGTAGATTAATTTCGCAGCGCCAGGGGATTGGGTATTCCGTTTTTTATAAAATTGGCACAAAAATCCTATCTGAATATATTATATATAATATAATATTTTTCGAGCAGATGTGAGAATTCTCCCTGAACTAATTCCTCAATTGTTTTTCTTTAAAGGATTGTTTTTAGCAGATTTATATTTATATATGTACTATATTGCATTCGTTATAACATAACTTATAACGCGAAAAATGAGTTGATTGTTATTCAAAAAGCATATTCTTCAATGGTTTATTGTTTATTAAGTTCAATAAATGATATGAAAAACATCACTTTTGATATACCATGGAATGATATAAAAATGAAAATCTAATATAATATATGTTCTTATGCGATTTTTTCATTTGTTTTCCAGTTTAGCATAGGTAAAAATATTGTGTTACCTAACGTTTCTTTTTGAATTTGTACGTGTTATAAAATGCCAAGCATTTATTACTGTAACAAAATTGCATCGCTTAAAAGAAGACAAAACTAAGGTAAAAATCGGGACCCTGTAAATCATACCTACGTAAACATACAACTGCTTAATGTACGTACATAGAACATACAAAAATGTACGTACTATTGACAACTGCTAATATACGAACATAGTATATTCCGAAATGCAATTAAAAACGTCTAATGTACGTACCTATATAAATCGTACAAGAATGTTCGTACTTTAATGGACTGCTAATGTACGTAATATGTACGTAAATATGTACGTACTCTTAACAAATGCTAATATACGTACATAGTACGTACAAAAATGTACATACAATTACCAACATCTAATGTACGTACATAGATCGTACAAGTATGTACGTACTTTTATGGACTGCTAATGTACGTAATATGTACGTAGAATAATGTACGTACTGTTAACAACTACTAATATACGTACATAGTACGTACAAAGATGTACATACAATTACCAACGTCTAATGTACGTACATAGATCGTACAAATATGTACGTACTTTTATGGACTGCTAATGTACGTAATATGTACGTAGAATAATGTACGTACTGTTAACAACTGCTAATATACGTACATAGTACGTACAAAGATGTACATACAATTACCAACGTCTAATGTACGTACATAGATCGTACAAATATGTACGTACTTTTATGGACTGCTAATGTACGTAATATGTACGTAGAATAATGTACGTACTGTTAACAACTGCTAATATACGTACATAGTACGTACAAAGATGTACATACAATTACCAACGTCTAATGTACGTACATAGATCGTACAAGTATGTACGTACTTTTGTGGACTGCTAATGTACGTAATATGTACGTAGAATAATGTACGTACAGTTAACAACTGCTAATATACGTACATAGTACGTACAATAATGTACATACAATTACCAACGTCTAATGTACATACATAAGTCGTACAAGTATGTACGTACTTTTATGGACAGGTAATGTACGTACAAAGTACGTACATTTAACGTCCTGTACGTACTGGCGTAAAATGTACTAGTAAAGTACGTACTATGTACGTATGATGCTGTTTGGGAAACCTCAAGTCTTCACCACCAATTTATTAATTATTATTAATTATAAATTGGTGATGAAGACTTGGGGTTTTCTTTTGGTTTAACTACCATGACCACCTTTGAGACACTGGACAACCTTCGGTCTAAGAATCTGGCAACACTGCTCTGCAAACTGCAGAGGAGGAAACCAAGTTCAATACGTTATAGATGGCGGGTTTCTCTTACATATAGTACTATGGACCACGAATCAAATATATTTTTCTATTTGTGAAAAGTACGTAGAATATGTCAAATCAAAATATCAATCAAACGCAGTAATTGTTTTTGATGGGTACCCTGAAGGCCTCGACGGTGGTACTAAATGTGCAGATCGTATGAACAGATCGAGGAAACTGGCTACAGCTGATATGCTGTTTGACGATACAATGATACCAATGATGGCAAAAGAGAGATGTCTTGCTAACATGAGAAACAAAAGTCGGTTCATATTTATGCTCATTGCGAGATTTACTTCGGTAGGAATTTCTTGCAAACAGCCGAAAAAAGATGCTGATACCCTAATAGTGAATACAGCATTGCAACTGGCTCCAACCAATGAGAAGGTGATTATAGTGGGTGAGGATATAGACCTCTTGGTAATTTTAATTGGTCTCTGCGAACACTCAACTGTTTTCTTTTTGAAACCTAGGAAGAACAAAGTCTCTACTGCTATATTCTCTCCAACTGATGCCATAAGTGACACATTAATCGCTGATTATATTCTGTTCTTGCACGCATGGGTGGTTGTGATACAACATCGGCATTGTACAATCAAGGGAAACTGAAGTTCCTTCATACCCTGAGAAAAAACCCATATCTTGATGACCGTATCAAAGTATTTAAAGACTCCAATGCTACTCAGGATATGGTTGCTGATGCTGGTGAACGTTTTGTGATTTCACTATACGGATACAGTGGTAAAACTGTGCCTTCGCTTAATCATTTAAGATATGTTTCCACATGAAATCTGCTTTCAAGTTCAAAGCAAACATTGCATCACTGCCACCTTCTGCTGCTGCAGCGCGACTGTTGGGTGTCGAGAAAAACCCAGAAGAGTGGGGATGGAAAAAATCGAAAACTGGTCTTGCACCTGTGACTAGCTTGTTACCAACTGCTCCCCCAGGTTTATTAAAGCTTGTTTCATGTAAGTGCACTACAAATTTCCAAAGAAATTGTGGCTGCAAAAAAGCAGGGCTTAGCTGCAGTTTGCGATAATACAGCAGTCCTTCTTGTAAACCCGGAAGATGAGGTGGAAATGCCGAACGAATTAGAGTTTAATTTCTTAGTCACCGAACCAATGAAAGAAGACGAGGAAATTGTACAAGGTATCAGATTAAAGTAATTATTAACAACTACCAATAATAAAGTTCCAATTTTTTTGTCTATATATAGATGAAGATGAAGTTCTGTATGAATTGGAGTTGGATTTCTTCGTCACTTAACAAATGAAAGAAGGAAAGGAGACTAGACAAGGTAGTTTAAATGAATATTAAATAAACAACAATATGTATGTTCATTTGTCTCCCTTTATATTATAGATGCCGATGAAGAGCCCGGGCCTTCAAGGAAAAGGACGCGTTGTTGAAGAAACCCTTAACTTTGCGTCCTTATCGCAGCTGAACCGTTGATCTTAGAAAAAAACTCGAGGGAAATAAAGTGTAGCGAACTTTATTCTTTTTCGATATTTAAATAAACAATGTTTACCTAACATGAGTATGTTTTTAGTTATTCAATTAAATCTTAAAAAATTCCCTTTTTTAAGAGAGTTTCCTTCACAAAACCCATTTCCGGTCAAAATTCGTGTTGGCAAACTTGATATTCGTGTAAAGCAATTCAAAAAAACATTTATAAACAAAATTTCAAAACTACACCAAAACTTTCACCAATTTTCTACCATTTGATTAGATTATAATATGTATGTATATTCGACAGCGCAACGAATATTGAAAGTTGAAAAAAATTCTTCGAGCAAATTTTGAGAAAAATTCCACAAACCGAAAAAGGGTAAGGGTAAATTTCCCTTTCACTCAGGACTCCTTCTGGTTTTATGCACAAACGATTATATATAGTTTCTAGGAAAACGTTTCGATTAGAACATGTTATTTATATATATTATATATAAGGCACGGATTTCATGCAAAATATGCAAAAAAATTGAAATGGCTATATGTGAATAATTATAACTTCAATTTTTTTCTGACAACAATGACATTTTTTATGAATAAAAACATTTATAAAAATGACACTTTTATGAAATAAAATTCTTTTGTCTTAAAAACATATATTTTAAATGTATCCGAATGGGTTTTCGAAGAAATTTTCTTCGAATATTTCACATATTTTTTGCATATGTTGCATATGATTGTGCATATTTTAAGTAATTTCAGTGCATATATATATAGGCGCGGAAATGAAGCACTAAAATCGGCATAACGATCGACATTTTTGCAGTAAGATGGATCGAAATGCCGTTTTTTGCATTCGGTTCGTTGAAGAGTCTACAAATTTTGTGAACATTTGTTATGAACGAGAAATGCAAAATTGAAGAGGTGCAGAAGAAAAATGCTTTTTTATACGTGCATGTGAAGATGTCGGTTGTTAAAAAATTTACAACTCGGTAAATAATGACGGAAATCAGTCCAATTTTGTTACTCGGGGGTTTTTGGGGTCGCTGAAAACTAATATTACATCGCCAGTGGTCTCCGAAGTACCTGGTGCTCAGGGCCGCTGGAACCAACGTCGTCTCCGGGAGTTTTAGGGGAATTGATTATATAATTAGCCGAAAGGTCTAAACTCGGGGGTTTTTGGGGTCGCTGAAAACCAATATGACATCGCCCGAGGTCTCCGAAGTACCTGGTGCTCAGGGCCGCTAGAACCAAAAGTTTAATATTCAAGATTTCATTGATGTTTTGCGAGAAAATGAAATGTAGGTACCAAATTATGAGACTATATGGAACAAATTGAAAAACCACTATCAAGAAGATATTATGATTATTAATAAGAAGGGGTATAATGGTTGTTACTGTCTAACTACAAAAGGATACGACGTTCTGAACAAAAGTTATAGTGAATCTCGAGGTGAATCTGAAGAAGATTCTTTTCATTATCAACTCATTGACAAAGTTGTAAAAATTCTTATCGATGAAATTAAAGAGCACACTACTGATGACTTTGATGTATACCCAGCATGTGATACTATGTTTGATAAAGCTTAGAACATACCAAATAAACTTAAATACCTCTTGGAAAAGCTCATTCTGAATACAGAAAAGAACAAAAATCTGAATTTTACGGGTCACTAATTATCTCTATTGCTCATCCTATTATGTTGGCAATGTTCCCGCGATTGATGCTTTCACCTCTTCACATTGCTGTAGGTGTTGCTTTGCACAGAAAATTTGGGTCAAGAGAATTAGTTGATATGCGTTATGCTATGGGTTTCAACTGTTCGTACAGTGAACTTCGTAATTATGAAATATCAGCTGCAATGCAAGGAGAAATTGGTGTACAAGGTGGTGCATTTATCCAATTCGTGCATGATAATGCAGATTGGAATGTAGAGACTTTGGACGGTAAAGGAACTTTTCACAGCTTGGGTGGTTGTGAAATTATTACACCTGCTTCATATGTTTTGCCTAAGAAACCTTTCCCCCGATTAAAATCAGTATCACAAGCAGAAGTAGCAGCTGAGAGTAAAATTGAAATAAAAACTTATCAATATGCGCCATTGGAGGGAATAAAATATTTTTTATTCCCGAAACCAAATGAAAATTTGAATCTCACATTAACAGAAGCTTCGAAAATAAATTGTTTTTGGATGTTTACAAAATATGTTAACCCAACTTTTGAAAAACGGTGGAATGGTTATATAGAAAATTTAACATTTCAATAAAAATAGTTGAAATAACATTTTGAATATGAGTGTACTTTAGATATTTTTTAATCCAAACTTCAATATTTCAATATTCAAACTAAAAACGTTTTCGGTAAAATACGATTTATCGACAATGTCAAAGAAATGTATAGGTGCCGAGTTATGATCAATTTCTAAACAAATTCCCCTAAAACTCCCGGAGACCACGTTGGTTCGAGCAGCCCTGAGCACCAGGTACTTCGGCGACCACTGGCGATGTCATATTCGTTTTCAGCGACCCCAAAAACCCCCGAGTAACAAAATTGGACTGATTTCCGTTATTATTTACCGAGTTGTAAATTTTTTAACAACCGGCACCTTCACATGCACGTATAAAAAAGCATTTTTATTCTGCACCTCTTCAATTTTCCATTTCTCGTTCATAACAAATGTTCACAAAACTTGTAGACGCTTCAACGAACCGAACGCAAAAAACCGCATCTCGATCCATCTTACTGCAAAAATTTTGGTCGCTCAGTGCTTCATTTCCGCGCCTAATATGCTTTTGTCAATTCCTCGTTGCATAAAGTCCGGGCTTTAATTTATAGTATCAATTATGCATATATGTTATATATAAATCATTAATTAACAAAACTAATACATCATATCTTACCGAAAATGAGGTTTTTCTCCTAACAATCGTGGCGTCTAATCAGAAATACGGTTTCTTGGTTAAGACCCCTCCAATCATGCACTTGAAGTCCGGCGGCTACGTATCCGACGATTAATCCAAGACGTACAGTTCTTCCATCCCTACATTCTGTCTTCTTTTCTTCATGCGCTGCGAGACACGTCTGTCTTGTCGAGGCCTTCGTTAAACAGCAGCGTCCGGACGAGAGACGAAATTACGGAATCTTATTTTCAGGTAGTATTTAGATATATTTCAGGCTGTGTCGAGCGCATACGTAATGCGCTAGCTACAGCTACAATGTATTACAATTACACCATTACTATTGAATGTATATAAGAAAATAGCTCGAACAGGTCGATTCCAGTTTTAAAGATACACTTCTTTTACGAAATATATTGTAAGTTGCGTCATTAGGTGTAGTGTAGAGTAGTATAATGACGTTACTGTATGCATTTTTAAATATAAACTGCCGCTTCCCCCTTTCATTTAGATCATCGAATTGCCGACATGTTCAAAAACATTTCTAAATGTTACATAACAATAATTTTCATAAATAAATGTTTGACAGTTCACTAAACTTAAAGAAAAACCAAGTTAACAGATATCCAGATGTTTATTAAAAATCAGAACTTCATAAATAGTAGCAATTTTTGCAACGGTTATTTATTTGTAAGTTTATTAAGAATAACTTCACTGAGTGAAAAAAATTTTAGGGTTTTACTTCAATAATTATAGGGGTTTTGGCTCTATTTCCGGGGCTCTGTAAAAATTATAAATATTGAAGGTACACTTTCGGGAATCGGAACTGTTTTTCAGTAAATTTGATGATCTTGTCGAAAATGTTTTATATTTTTCGAGATATTGGAAAAAAACAAAAGCCTCACTTTTTCCACTTCATTCTTTATAAATGTTGCAAATTCTTTGCGCCCCTTTTGAGACCTTTCCTTTAACTTTATTCATGACATTATAAATCGAATGACACCTTGATTATAATTTTCGGTGACTATACAAAATTATTGTGAAAACTGATACATGTTGACTAGATTATAAGGCACACATCTTTTAAAATAATATATTATTTTTGTCCTATTAAAAGAAAATGAAAGTACTTACGGTTCCTCTTTTTTTTTGCTGAATTGAGTTGAGGGTTGAGTATTTCAGCAGAGCCATTGGGAGGTGTAAGTAGTACACACCTCCTAAATGTGTTTACTTAATTTATTAAATAATATAGTAAATATACAGGGTGAGCATAAAGTGTAGAATATAATGTATTACTGCATTGCTAAATGTTTATAATCAAATCGCACTGAGAGGTCGATTTTAGGTTTGAGATTAAGATTTTTTTTGCAAAAAAAAGCAATAAGTGACATTTTATTTTTATTAAAACTCCAAATTTTTCTATAATTTAGATTTTACGCGTTTTGGGGCAATATTGACCGACAGAAAGAGATTCTTCCACTTTTTTGCTTAGATTCGGCCATATTTTTTTAGTTGTTGAGTGCAATGAATCCAAATTTTCGTTGTCATCACCTACCAGGTACTGCAAAACTTCATAACCATTACCAATAAGAAGTTCTATTTAATCATTATTTGCAACTTGAAACAAGCTCTAAAATTGCGTTTCATAAAAATTGATAAATATATGTTTTGCTTAGAAAGTTGCAAAATAAAGAAAAAGAAAAATTAATAATGAATTTTTACAGAATTCTCTTCAAACTATGTTAAATACGCGAAAATGTGAGCCTCAAAATCCTACGTGAACCCTCTACATTTCAGATCGATCCATCGAATAGTTTAAATTTTATTCCATTCCTTTATCCAAGAGACCATTTTTTGCAAATACATAAGTTAGACAATAATAAAGTTATACCGACTGTACAGATACCACAAGAAAGAAAGAGAGTTGAACTATCGATATGAATAGCAAAACCCAAGACAATCCCCTTTTTTTAATGCACAATTATTGTACAAAAATATTACCATTATTAATTATCAATCTATAAGAGTAATTGTTTTCCTATTGGTCGAAAAGAAATGTTTTTTCATATCCAGAAAGCTGGCATTTTTAAACCAATTAAAAAAAAAAGAAAATTTGTTCTAGGTCAATTTGGGCCAAAGTTAGCATTCCTTTTTAATTTGTTGGTAACTATTAAGAAATTTTAGAAGCGCCATTTTACAGTCAAAAGATCACATTTTTAAAAAACATCACTAGTTGTGGAATGTGATGGAGCAACTTAACAATTGAAGACATCAAAATAGGGAAAAGCCTCTTCAAACTCGATCACAATTCTACATATTTAAATCGAGTTAACGGAATTTAATATTTAATTTTTAATTGGTAGGTATGTACTCTTTGAGTACATTACAACTATACAGTAATTGGTTCATCATTTTTTAATAAATAAACAGTGTAATTTGTTTAAACAAACATAGTTTCTTTCTCCAAAGCATTAATATTTTGCTCTGATTTTTTTCGTTATCCTAAGAATATATTATTTCCACTTCCATCAATAACTACTTTTTATATTTTAAAAATTTAATATTACCTTAAAACTTATCTCCTGGGTAATATTTTTTATATATAATAATTAAAACTTAAGTTGCATGTTACTGTTTTTTTTTAAGTATATGACACTTTTGTTTGTATAGAAACATTTTGTATTTGTTAAATAAATATTGTAAAAACTGAAATGAAATATTAATATTTTGTATAGTAAGTTTCAATATTATTTTTTTACCAATTATGCAATTATGTAATATATGAATGTTGTCTTGTGTTACATAAAATTACAAAGATATAAAATATTGATCGAGTTGGAAGGCGCTCTCTTATTTTGTGATAAATTTTTAAGTTCCCCCTCCACACTCTCCGACAAGTGATGATCTGTGAAACTGTGAATCTTTGACTTTAAAATGGCGCTAGTTAGATATCTTGTAAACACATTAATTATGAATTTAAAAAAAATACTAACTTTGTCCCAAATTGACCTAAAACAATATTTCATTTTTTAAAATTCGTGTAAAAATTAATATGAATATGAAAAAATAATTATTTTCGAGCAGTAGGGAAAAAAGTATTCTTAAATATTGACAATTATTGATGTTAATATTTTTGTACCATAATTTTGCAATAGAAAGAACGATTTTTTTACGTGTTTTTATTTATATCGATAGTTCAGCTCTCTTTCTTTCTTATGATATGTGTACAGTTGGTGTATCTTTATTATTGTCTGACTCGCGTTATTGTAAAAAAATGGTTTTTGGATAAAGGATAAACAGATGGAATAAAATTTAAGCTATTCGATGGAACGATCTGAAATTTAGAGGGTTCATGTAGTACAATGAAACTCATATTTTGGCGCATTGAATACAATTTTGAGTGAATTCTTTCAAGTATCATTATTAATTATTATTTCTTCTTTATTTTGCAAGTGTATAAGCAAAACAGATATTTATCTTATCCACATTTTCTAAAACGCCATTTTAATGGTTGTTTCATGTTTCAAATATTGATTAGTTTGAAGTTATAGTGGATATAAACTTTTGCAATAATAGGTGATAATAGCGGAAATTTTGATTTTTTGTGCTTAGTTGTTAATAAATAAAAAATATGACCGAATGTCATATTAATTGCTTCTAGTGCGCGTAATTGTATCAGAAGGCGGATAGGATACTATCCCTTCTCTGCCGACATAAGCTCCTACAAATAATTTTTCGCGCCATAAAAAAATGTCTGATGGAAAACATTGCAATAAAAATTATTATTTCCATAAATTATGTAATGTTTAAGCTTCATTTCATCCACTCTATTCATCGGCACTGTTGAAAACGCTAGTGTGTAGTTTAACATAAAAATCAATTACTAGCTACATTACATTAGCTACATTATTTTTATATATATGACGGTGGGAGCGAATAAAAACACATTTAATTTAACATTTTCCGTACTATTCTCTTTTATATTGAAATACTTTGAGACCATAAAAATGTAGTGAAACACGGTTTCACGTATCCTGTGGTATAGCAAAACCTACCATGTTTCACATTGTCCTATGTTCCAAAATATGCGAGCGACACGCTTGTCGCATAATGCCTAATATAAAATTTACCGATTTCTTACCCGACTATGGGCCACCGACAAACACAACATATCGCTCGGTGCATCGTAACTCCGTCGTTCCACGCAAGGATCTCCACTTGCCGAATGATTTTGAATGTACTTTCCCTTAATTGAAATACTCCCTTATTATTACGTATTTCGTTTTGAGAATTGGAATATACCTGTTTTACATCACTAAGGTTTTCGCTATGTCGACTAAAATTTTTAAAACCCTTTCTAAAGGGTACTTGGGTCGGTTTTTTTTAAGTGAGAAAAAAATCCATAGGCAAGCGAAATTCTAGGACAACTTCTTAATATTTCACCGAAAACCGCATCCGTTTCTATTCATTTTTAAAAAAATTACATCAATAAGCGATTTTCATGTGTGAAGAGGCCTCTTAAGTGCGAACATCTGACACATTTAGACCATAAAGAAATTTGAATTCGTTTATTTGAGATAATTGCTTAGAAACCGTAGGGACACGGGAAACGCATGTCAAATCTGTCAAAGGTAAAATCGGCAAATAATTAGTACGAGCCGAAAGGTTGTACGAAAAGACCATCTCAATCAAAATTCGAGACTTTTGGATTAGAAATTAGAAATTGCTGGAGAAGCAATTTTGGTCTTGATTTTCGCCATTTTTTTTACAGACGTAGTAAACTGCCAAAAATTTTTAAAAAACTAATAGAAAACTTTAGAATAAGAGTATCCATCATTTTTCTAATTTTTTAAAGGCAAACTTAACTTAAAACAAATTTTATATTCTAGTCGTTTTAGTAATTACGAATCTTTTTGCGTCACGTTAGAGTGCTGGTATTTAACCCATTCTTTGGAAATCCGTCATAAAAATATAACAAATAGATTCGGTCTTTTATTCCACACGTATAATTAAATCCTTGAAAGTTAGTAAAAATGAAAAATCGGAAGTGGTGTGAACATACTGTAAAATCAGAAATTAAGTAGTTCTTTACGTTCATTTTCACTATAGATTGGCTGAATTATTAATTTGGACCATCAAAATACGAAAGATGTTTAAGTAAAATTATATAGCATAGATATGAATACTTCCACCGTTTTTCAACGGCGGGTCCAAATTGGGCACCAACTACCTGAACCGAAATGGTTTTAGGTAAATTCGGCACCGAATCCCGGATTAGTGTAAAATGATACAGGTAAATTGGGCACCAGCCGCCTACTGTGCATTACGAGTTGGAATGAGGGCAAATTTGGTACATTAATACTTACTTAAATTAAAACCTACTTATTTCATTACTTTCGTACTGTCGAATTTGTACCGTCGAAATGTTCAGTTAGACCACTTATGCCCCACGGGGCACTCGGTTGATCCTTGCTCTTTTGCCCTCTTTAATAATATTTTGTTCCTGTTATAAGGGTCGGTGCCCAATTTGGAAACAGATTAACCGCGGTCGGTCGTAAAAATTTATGAGGGATTAAATAGTGCCCAATTTACCCACGCCCGTTTTTCAAATGTCTCAAAAGAACTAATCATTTTTGCAATTCTTAATATGTATCCCATGTACCCTCCATGTAATCTAAAACTATGCATTTTAAGACGTATTGTTATTAAAACATTGGGACCTAAAACTATCTGGAGTGTACAACATGAGTTCTCTGTATAGCACTTGGCGTGCGCCAATGTCTACACAGACTCGAAAAAACTCAGCGCATACGGAGCATGTGCTGCATGAACATGTACGCACTAAGGTACTGCTCGGGCTCGGTATCTAATTAGAAGGTTTCACGGTAAGGTCGAGATAGGAGATCCGTTTGCTTCCAAGTCTTCGGTGTGTCTTGTAGTACTATTTGAAAACTAAATTTGCGCATTTCCTTGCCGTGGTACCTCTTGTAGTTTCGGTAAAGTGATGGCGTTTTCGTGGAGTGAAGTACAAAGGAGTGGAGGAGAAAAGGGCCCGAGCAGACAGACGTTTTCTAGATGAACGTGAGTGAACTTTTTTCCAAAAAACTAATTATTTTTATGAAGGTTTGTGATCTTATTACTAACTCCATTGAATTGAAATACGAGTATAAAACTATATTTGTTCCACGGTTCGTTTCAGTTATATAATTTTATGTATTCCGAAAACACTCGGTCAGTTTTTTACTTATCGTGGGTCGGTCCAATGTACTGTTCAGTGGGGGAGAAGCTGGTTTTCACTGTTTTCAATGCAGTGTTAGGGCCTTGTCCCACCAAAGCGGAGCAACAGCGTGTGGTAAACTTCTTGTACTAACTGTTTGTTGATAAGGGTGCTTGGACAGAAACAAATTACATCCGATCGGTTTTATATAATTATCCATACTAATCTACTTTACATACGTATACCTTGCTGCTACCTACTTGCTTACGCGTACAATATTAATTTAAACCTATTAAATGCATACTAATACATATACAGTGTGGTTCTTAACTAAGCACTGCACTTACACTCACTACAAGCGACACGACAGCGACGCGACATCGACGCGACAGCGACGCGATGTCGCCACCGTGTTTCTTTCGTGTTTAACCTATAGTTTCTATACACAGCATACCCACCAACGCCACAGAAAACACCCAAGCTATCGTGTCGCTGTCGCGTTGCTGTTGCTCCGCTTTGGTGGGACAAGGCCCTTAGTGTACTTTGGAAGTAAACATGATTTATGTTGCAGGTCGTCGCAATGTTATCGAACGCTCGCGAACATTTGTGTGATCGACCAGAATATATTTTTTGGTTGGTAGGGAGAGGGGGGCTTTAGAGAGAAAGTTGATGCGGATAATTTCATTACAATTTTAAGATGGGGAAGGGGGAAAAAACTATGTTTAGTATTCGAGTTGCATATAATTTGATTTTAGATTGAATTTTAAAATTACGATTCCTTAACTTGTCTAGTATCGGTTATGTAATTTTTCGTCGAACGTTCGAGAACCTTTTAGTAGTCTTCTGACAGTTTCTGTTGTATCGACGGTCAGTCTATTATACTTGAAAAATTATGCTTCATTCTAAAAATTTTAATCAAAAGAATTTTCAAATTTTTGCAAAGTGTGAAATATAATATGAATTTAGTAGCTACGATTTGTAATTGACGCTGCCGCTTTTCTCTTTCATATGTAACTATTGTCGCTTAATGTATGTACCGGGTGATTGATAATTCGTGTTATGAATTTCGGAGAGGGATTCTGCAGTTCATTTTAAATTTCAAAGATATGGTATACTATATAGAATACATAATTTTCTGCGTAAGGGTGTCGAAAATAACCAAAATAAGTATTTTTTCAGATATTTAAAAACGGAAACTTGGAGTTATTTGAGGTAGAAATACAATTTTTGTTACACTTTTGTGACGCACCCTTTTTGACTCATATCCAGGATGAAGTCTAAAAAAATGGCAGTGCCTCCATAGGACTACTTCCTCATATTTTATATTAATTAAATTTGAAAAAAAGTTTTCCAACTGATTTTAAGAAAATTTAGAAAAACCCAAAAAAACGGCAACAGTAGAGTGCCCTTCAGGAACGATATTGCGAAAAATGTAATTGAACTCTTTTATACACCGTGGGTATTAGAATAAATACTGAGATTATAGAAACAAATATTGGAGTGTATTTTGAGAGAATTTCCAAAAATGGCAAGTTTAATGTGCCCAATAGAGAAGATTAGTCAAAAATGTTAGATGTTACACTTTAATAGAGTGAATAATGTTACATTTTATTATACACGCTCCGTAGTAGAATGAATGTTGAAAATTTAGAAAATCTCTTGTATTGAATCGTAACAGAAAAATTTAAAAAAGTTGGAGCAAATTTTTAGAAAATTTCCAAAAACCGAAAAATGGCACAACAAATATTATTTCAACAACATGTTTTTTTTTGGATTCAGGGGACCATAAAATATTTGTAAATGCTAATAACTCCAATTCGGAAAATCCACCTGATTACAATACTTCTCATTTATAATTACCTCATATGAGAAAATATACAGTATTTTACCCATTGACGTAATAATTATTACGACCCCAAAGTTACACAGGGTGTTACAATAACAGTGAATGTCAATCTGTTAGCCATGTATTCGTTGGGCTAAAATAATGGGACCTTCCCTAGTGTCACTCTCCACTTAAACGCTTTTTTTGCTGTGTCCAAGCTCATCTTTTAAAAATTTGTTTTTTACTATCTGCGGTGTCTTTTAAGATATCTTTTCCACATTTGATGTAGATTTTACTTCTATGTAAGCACTCCGCACCTTCTGTATAATTTAAAGAAATAAATACTAAATAACACTAATAAATGCTAAAAAAACTATTAGACAAAAGTGCTCATATCTACGGCTGTAGATAGTGTTTGTGAATGCGCCTTACTAAAAAATGTCAATATTGAAGTGGGTTGACATAACGTCACTTTTTTAATAAAAATTGAAGCTGCTCCGATCAGTTAGTAGTGCCTTGAAAAAGACAGCTTGGCTCTATTAATTTGGCGTAGATGAGTGAGATTAAAGATTATAAAAATCTAAATACGAGAACCTCTGTGAAAACAAACCTGACAACTCTTAACTCTCCCACGGAACAATAATATTCGAAGTGCTTGGAACGATTTGACTTTTGATAATGACATCTTTTAGTAAGGCGCATTCACAAACACTATCCACAGCCTACTATTAGGTGAAATTTAAAAAAAAAACACCCGATATATAAATCATCAACGTTTGTAATTTCAAAATTGAGATTACTTTGTTTTATTGTTACATTATATGTAGTACTGTAGAGCTATGAGTGAAGTTTCATATGTACATAACTACTTCGGAACACTATCGATGACTTTTGAACCCGAATGTCGTGGTGAAGCCAATTGAAATAGGGTTGAAATAATACTAAATATTAATGTTTGTAAGTATTATTTTTGGTCATTAACATAACTCATAATGTTCACACTATATAGTATTTAAACTGTGAAGTGCATTCGAACATATTGAGGAACTGTACCTAAGTGCCAAAATTTTTTTTTCTCAACAAGCAAAATGAGATGAGTATTTAAATGGGAAGGTTAAGATATTGAATAAATTATAGTTCTAAAAATTATTGGTTACACTTAAAATAGCAAATGTTATCGGGTTTTAATGTTTCTCCAATGACTAAATCAATAACATTAGAGACACTATTGCAGTGGCATATAAGGTTACCTTAATCTTACCATCTGAATATGCGCAGTGACATTTTAGTATATGGTATAAGGTTCAAGATTTAAAATCCATTGCAGTTTGAGTATGTGAGTAGATTCAATATGATTTCGTCCGAACCTAGCATATGATGAAAATACTGTGATTCAATTTTGGAAAGAATAATTTCTTACGTCTTTCTTCTTTTCATATTTAAATATTTTAATTTTGAATCAGTATCAAATTTGGTTAGTGAATCTACTTTTTTTCTCCAAATTGAATTTGGAAATAATTTTAGTAAGCATTTATATTAATACTTTTTTGTATTATAAATTATTACGAAAAATTACGAATTATTCCATAATAAGAATAGATTCTGTGGTATTATGGACACTCCATAATATTCATGGAATTGGGGTTAAAACTATCCAATCGTAGGCTTCTTTTTGTGCTTTGGCCGTGTCAGGTGATCAAGAATCGAGCGAACTTTAGTTTTAATTAACGTTTATTACTTAAAATCCAAAGTGCATCTGTATCTTCCCGAGTCTGGGAGGCGAGTACCGTACCTACAACTTAATACGACCATCGACAATCGTTGCCTCTCAGGTATACTTTGTCCAGTCAGAGTTGGAACGGTAAAAAACACTTAATGTCTTTTTAAGTGGTGAAAAGCCATGCTGCCCAGTCGTCCATGGGCGTATCAATACGGATAATAACTCTAACAATGAATTCACTTCCAAATCGCACAAACAAATGGCACAACAGTCACACACCACTCTTTTCTCGAGTACAAGTGCCGAAGAACACATCACAAGGAAAACACACGTGGCCGCTGTGTTATGGTCCAGTGGACCATTCAGTATCCGTAGAGTCTCGCGCACTTCCTCGTACACGATTTCACTGATAGACTGTACACCTGCACCTTAGAAGAAGAAGAAAATACAAACGAAGTGCCGCTGTCATAAAAAAAATTGCGGTCCAATGGACCCTCTAGTTCTTTATCTGTACATATCCATACATTCACGTATATGATTTCACTTGGGCAACTGAACACCTGCATTTTAAAAATACCAGGGCGTTTCTGAATAAGCAAGAAGATTAGTCCCATGGTTTTGTATAGAGACAACGGGCTCTATACGAATGTCCTCGGTAAATTCAGATTATATTAAGTGTTCCAACTACTACTGGTTAGAGTATACCTAATCTCTGGCTACAGAGGGTACTAAAAGGGCATCATCGTCGGTGATCGGTTTCACATATTATGTGTACACATTCATCATCAAATTTTCACACAATTAATCCTACTAGATAACACACGAGCTGTAGATGTTGGCTTTGTCTACGTTTCTAAACTGTATAAGAATGGGGATCTTAAACGTTCCGAATTTATCTCACTAACGAGACAATATCCTGATGGACAAAATAAGAGGCACTTTTCACTCCCTCGATCACAAGACGAAGTTGTTGTCGGTGCTCGAACTACTTTCGATAGGATCACTCCTGCCACTGGAGTAATTGGTGCTGGGTTAGCTTCTACCTGCTCAGTTTAAAGTATTCGAAATCTGAACTTCAGAGAGAAGTTTAAGTTAGTCTTTGCTATGTATAATTAAACTGAAAATTATATATTATTTAGTATAGCTCCAATCAAACGTCGTTCATGCCTTTTACAAAGGAAGGTATCCCGTTGCGTAGCTACAAAAGCAATAACTAAACTTTGCGTCACCATTATTGGAAATTTCGGTTGATTGCCTGTGAGATACAGTTTGGATTAACCGCCAGTTAGATATTCATTGAATTCAATTACTGCATGGAACATTGATCCCCTATTACTCACGCAATCAGTTTGCAAACGTTTGCATTTTGTCGAAAATAAGTGCACATTTTTGCATAACTGGTTATTAATTATTGTGCGCTACAAAAGCGCCAAAACGAGTAATCGTCATCTGAGCCAACTTTGAATTGAAATTTTCTTCATATCGGCGGAAAGATAAATAAATATTTAACGTTTGTAAAAATTCAACATTTGAAACGCAATAATCTAAGTGTGCTAATACTATTATGGTGTTGTAAACGGGTACTCTTGTCTTCAAAGGTAAATGAACGAACACTGTGGGAAAAAATGGATCCATTGAAAGTTTATTTCCATTCATCACAAAATGATCGTCAAAACTTAAAGGGAAAGTTGCAACGGAAATAGACGCCAGATGCATTGGAAGATTATTTAAGCTAGATTATGGAAATGATAGTGCATCTAATCTAATTGTTTGGGGGTGGAAATTGTCAAAAAAGGAATTATTACCTGTACGATCCCCGGAACCTCTCGTACCAGATTTCTTAGTGAAACATATTACCTGCTCCTGTAAAACTTGTAATAGATTTACGTGTGGTTGCACAAATTTATGTATAGAATGTTCTGAAGAAAAATGTGACAATTGGGACGTGATCGACGACATGGAAGTCGATCCAAATGACTGTAATATTGGAAACAGTATTTTAGAAAATGTAAATAATTTTGATTGTAATATTGACGATACTTATAATCAGGGGGCGGATTATATGCACAAGAGGATCACGATTTTATGCACATTTATATCTATATATGCTATCGTTTTATGTAAAATATGCATGAAATATGCAATAAAATGAAAATGTATGCAATAAAATCAAAACATATGCGAACCATTAATGAAAGTCAATAGCTATTTTTAAGAGTAATTCTGGGTTTATTTATGAGTTCCTACAACAAATATTCAAATTTACGCTACGAGCTCAAAAATGAGCAATATTTTTTTTTTATTTGAAACTTTTGTAGTTTTTAAAATATACTCAATATCACAGTAGGTTTTATTACATGAGATAGAAATAACAGTTTCAATTAAACTTTTCAACAGAATACAGTAATAAAAATAAAGTTGTACAATGCCTACACGGGTATAATAAAAAAAATACAAACATTTTACCTAATCTGAATTATTATACAATAAATTAACTATCAAATACTTTTCAAAATTTTCGACTAAAAACGAGTGCCTCCATTCATCTAAAATATATTTATGTACAGAAAATGTTCTCTCTACATCAGTCGATGTTATGGGACAATATTTCAATTTGGGGATTAAACTATAATTTAAATCAATATCATCTAACATTGTTTCCACTTCAAAAATTTTACAAACGTGTAAGAGTTTTTTATAACCTACATTTTTTTCCAAAACATTCTAATTTATCGCATTTTTTTTTCAAATTTTTCCTATAACACTTCTCTTTGAATTTTGTAATTATTTGCAAAGAAACTACAAGTGGCTCAGATTTTTTTTGTAAAGTAATTAGCGTTTCCGGAATGAAGCTATAATTAGTTTTTATAAAAATTAATTGCTGGTGTACAATATTATTTTGGAATAATGCTTGTGACGTTAAAACGCATTGAGAAGAACCTGCTAAATCTAATATCAATTTTATTAATTCATTAAGTGTTCTGCATACAAAAGAGCAATGTTTACCAATGTTCCCCATGTTGTGATAATCGGTTGTGGTGGTAAAGGAATATTTGGTAAGATCTCTTTATTTGAATCAATATATACGGAATATATGCGAAAATATGACGATTTTCTTAAAATATGTAAAATTTATGAAAATGTTACTTATATGCACAATTTGCATATACAGGGTTGGGCATAATCGGCGGAACACCTGATTTATGCCTTTATTATGCGCAGTACTAAAAATTGTCTGGGATAAAAACGTTTGTATATTTTATGAACTATTTAATGATGCCCGGTGATTTTCGTCATATATCATATTTATCAAGATATGACGTAATCGGATACTATTTTAAATGTATAACCCTGTATTTATGGGGCGGCGGTGGTCGTGTGGTTTAGGCGCTGGCTTTGAGTCAGGCGATCACTGTCGTCGTGGGTTCGAATCCCACGTAATCCATGGATGTTGTGATTGTTGCGGGAAGTGTGTAAAATGTATCCAAAATCCCGTTCCTATTCACGCCGGTAACCAGGCCGGATAGGATCAGATATCCTGTAGGAGGGCGGGACTAGGATACACACACCCTGAGTCGGTAGAGCACGGAGTGGATCAACTGGGGTGAGAGCCTTAAGGGGGTACAACCGTGCTCGAGAACCGTGGTTCGGAGCCCACGTTAAACTGTAGGTCCCGTCCAAATTGGCCACAGCAGCGAAAAAGAGACGTTAACTTAATAAGACAAGACAAGACAAGACCCTGTATTTATAATTTTTTTTGGATAGATCTGTTTTTTCCAAATCCACTAATATAAGATTCGGGGGGTCTCTGACTTACCAGTTCATAATAAAATAATAAAATATAAAGAATTATTTAGTAAACAGTGAAAATATTTATGTAATAAAAAATCATAATTATTTTACATTATTCCAAGTACCCACATAAAGTAAGTACTAAATGTTTCAACATTCAAAGTAGGTGTTCGAATTGAAAGCCTTCAGCGGCCTGACAATATCCAAGTCGATCAATAAACGACCTTAAAGAATTTTGAATAACTGCAGGCGTTATTTTTTCAACAGCAGATCTTATTCTTTCTTCCAATTCTTCCAACGATTGTGGCCGGTCCTTATACACTACTGATTTTAAATGGCCCCAAAGGAAAAAGTCCATTGGGGATAAATCCGGTGACCGAGCTGGCCACTCAATATGTCCTCTTCGACCCACCTATTTTTGCGGAAATATTGTGTTCAGGTATTGTCTCACCCTTGCATAGAAATGAGGTGGAGCACCATCTTGCTGGAACCAAATTTTATCAGAGAGTTGTAAATGATTTCTTTGATTCGGAAATAAACGAACTAATTCTGGAACTATCTGTTCTTGAAGAAGGTGATAATAACGATCACCATTCAAAGTTTCTCTCATAAAGAATGGTCCAATAATTCTTCCTCTAACTATACCAGCCCAAACATTCAACTTTTGTGGATATTGGGTGTGACCTTTTATCATCCAGTGAGGATTATGATCAGACCAATACCGGCAATTATGTTTATTTACAAATCCACTTAGACAAAATGTTGACTCGTCAGTAAAAGCAATGTTGTTCATGAACATATTATTGTTATTAATGATATCCATCAATACCTGACAGAACTGCATTCGCCTGTCTGGGTCATCTCCATTTAATTCTTGGTGCAATTGCACTTTATAAGCATGAAATTTATTTACTTTTAGAATCCTCCTTACAGATCTCTCACTCAGATTATTGTCTAACGCCAGCTTTGGTATTGAAGTTTTTGGTTCTTCCTGTACACTTAAAACCACATTAAGTGCATTTTCTTCATTTGTGGCTGTCCTCTTCCGTCCAGATCCGGGTATGTTTTTCACACTTCCCGTTTGATTGAACTTGCCCAAAATTCTGGACACTGTAGATTTAGAAATTGGGAAAATCCTGCCAGGAAATGTTTCATTGAACAAATCACAAGCTTCTTGCAGAGATCTCTTTCTGTCTCCAAATCCAATAATCATTAATAATGTAATTCTTTCGCGTTCACTCAGTTCAACCATGGTTTAAATTAATAAAACTCGTCAATAGCATCAAATGTCAGAGTTATTTATAGTATCGAACAGGTGAAACTATGGCAAAACAATTGAAAATAGTACAGGGTAATAGTGCAAATAACTGTGTGGACAGTTATTCATTAATTATCCAAAGCAATAGTTACCTTTCAATTTTATTCTTTTACTATGAACTGGTAAGTCAGAGACCCCCCGAATCTTATATTAGTGCATTTTGAAAAAACAGATCTATCCATAAAAAATTATAAATACAGGGTGATACATTTAAAATAGTATCCGATGACGTCATATCTTGATAAATATGACTTATGACGAAATTCACCAAGCATCATTAAATAGCGCATAAAATATACAAACACTTTTATTTGAGGCAATTTTTAGTACTGCCCACAATTAAGGCATAAATCAGGTGTTCCGCAGATTATGCCCAACCCTGTATATGCATTTCGCATATAATCCGTCCCCTGCTTATAATGATATTGATAATGATATACTTCCTACAAGAATGAGACTTGGATGAATTTATACAGGATGTATGTTAATATTCTCATGATATATGTTAATATTTTATATCGTTAAGATTTGATATTGTAATGCGAAATGTAAACAACAGCGCGAGTTGTGATAACGCTTATCGGTCGGCGGCTTTCCTCAAAAGAACGTCGCTATGCATAATTGAGCTTGCCGCCAACATCTTATTAAAGGAGGAATAATTTATTACCTCCTAGACCTTATTACGTTCTGGACGTTTCCTAGGTAAACATTATTATCGAGATGAATCGAGTTCTTTGTAGAATTATTAAGAATACGCCAGAAGGTTTCCGATTACAATTGAGATGTGTATATAAGCGGGTTTGCGGTCAGAGAGAGATTATTATTATTATTAGACGTTAAGCCGCGAGTAAATAAACAAGCCGAAGAAACGGACAAGCGAGAGCGATTGAAGTGAAATAAATTAACGATTAAGAGTGTGATATAAATTAATTAGTTAAGTGTGTAATATAAATTAGTTTAGTAATAGTCTAAGATAAATTAAGTAGTGTGTAGTGAATAATTAGGATAGTGTTGACGCTTACGTCAACATTATTTAAGGAAATTTTAGATAAAGGAATCATAATTTATTGTAACCGAATTTAGGGAACCTTTTACATAATTTAATCATTGAAATTAATACGCTTTGTTTTACAAAACAGAAAAATAAGTCATAATTAAGAGCGAAGATAGTTATGTTAAAATATTATTGGACTGTTTTAACGTTCGCACACGAATTAATAACACTAGCGACCATTTCACGTTACTAGAGGAAAACAATTACGATTAAACGTGAACCGGTCAAGTTCAATTCTTCATACTTAGCTGACTAAGCATAACACGACGTCTAGGTAACTTGATAACAAACGATTCTCGAGAAGGTCAGTCTGGGTGCAAGGTAACAAAACAATAATATCTCATTTAACCAATGTAAAAACAAGATGTATAAAATCTCTGAAATTTGGGACAATAAAAGAGTATACGATGTATGCTCAAAACGACAGTGTGTTGTGATCTTTCTTCACGCCACCCAAACCGACAAACCATAAACTCACGAACTTCAACCCGGAGAGCACGTTACGCCCTCTCTCCAAACTAGAAGAACTTCAACCCGGACCTGCACGTTACGCCCTCAGGTCCACACCGGAGGGCACGTCACGCCCTCTCTCCAAACTACTAGAACTTCAACCCGGACCTGCACTTTACGCCCTCTCTCCAAACAACTAGAACTTCAAGAGATCACGTCACGCCCATATCTCCGCCTACAAGAACGTCTTCAGCCTTACAACCTGGAGACAAGATTCATCTCCGCAGCCACCCACGAGTTACGAGAGATATCTACATACAATCCACCCTCTAAAGAGATCATTTCACACTTCGTTCAGATAGTATATATAAATTAGAAAATAAACATTACAATATTGTCAATAGGTAAATGAATTCGTAAATTCATTAACTTGTACTTATGTTTACATAGCAAAAACAAATAATTACTTAATCTACCCTTTCCACTTTTAATTTTATAAAGATACTCATTCTTCTTTTATATCTAAAAATCTATAATTCATAATGTGACATACTGATTCTCGATAGTTTTTCGTACTACGTTTGTATGTAAATTTTATTGTAAATAGTCATCAATTTTATATAACAATAATGTGAATTTTTGTTTTTATATAAACCTCCTAGCACTTTTACTAAGAAATAAGCAAGCAGAAAATTTTTACTTAGCGAAATTAAACAATTTTTTATTTATATAGCAATTATGTTTTTTGGTTTGCACACAAGTCATTTCTATGTTTTCCGTTAGTAATAACATTAAAAAATACTGAAAATATTTATAACCAAAATTGAAAAAATGATTAAACAAATTACTTTGTTTATTTAAACTGTAATTAATTAACAGGTTGAATATTTGTAATGTACTGGAAGAGGTACCCCAAAATAAAAAAAAGAATTATCAAAATCGATTAATAATTGCCAGAGATATTTATTAACTACGTGCTGCTTCGATTTCTACTTTTCATTTTTTGAGCTCGCAGATTTCAAGTTTCCTCCACCACTGACCACCGAGCTGTCTTCATTCGAGCTGCATGTTTGAAGCTTCACCAAACTCGATGTTGAAGTTTAAAACCTTTAAAATTTTTTTAACAAACAGTTTAACTCTTTGTCTTTAAAGTGGCGTTAGATAGGTTTCTTAAATTATTACAAACAAAATAGATGTGAATTTAAAAAAAAATGGCTAACCTTGCCCCAAAATGATTAAAGACAATTTTTGTGTTTTAAAAAATAGGAAATAATGCTAGCTTTTCACATATGTAAAAGTAATTTCACTATAAATAACATCAATAAAGTTATTCTAATTGTTTATACACAAAAAATGACTATGTATTTGTTATGATTTTTAACAATAGTGATTATTAATTTTAACGATATTAAATAATTAAGTTTGATGAAATAGCTCTTCTTCTTTCTTTCAGTACACGTAGAATTATTGTATCATCATTATTGTGCGCATAATGATAACGCAAAGAAGTCCTCTGGAGTAAACAATTACAATTTTGCAAAAACTATTCAATGAATCCTTATGAAATTTTTACCACATATTAAGTAACAGAAGACAAAACATTCTACGTAATTTCAAAGTTGTAAATTGATTTTTGCAATAGCTATTGTTAATTAAAAATAATGCATATTTTTACTTGTATTTATAATTATCTAAGTAACAAAATATTAAATCATGTTTTATAAACCGTCATTTTACACGAGTAACTGCTTGATTACCTGGATGGACTTTTTCTTATTTCCCTGATCTATTTATCGTGTCTCTCGGCTTGGTCTCTCGAGGGAAAGATCCGGAGTGAGCTCGACAAGTCATAGAGCGTCTTTTGTGCAGAAATGCGATTCGTTTCTTAGAAGCAAAACTTCTGCAACCGTCCTGTTTGTGGGCGTAGACGAGTTCCTCCCGCGGTCAGTTCGAAAGTAGGTAAACCTCTCAGAGGACCGACGAGTTCCTCCCCGACGACCGTAATTATTATTATATGAATTCGCTATCGCTTGTCAGGGCAAGGATAAACAATTGAGGTTTAGTAAAACGAACAGGACCGATCACCTGGATGATGGAAACTGACCAAAAACAAAACAATTGATTGAAACAAAACCATTGATATTTAAGGAATCTTCTCTAGTCATCTCTTTAATCCCTGGTTTGTAGTTACCTGCCTTAGGGTCTCCAAATTTCTGACCGCCGGGAGGAACTCGTCGGCGCCCCTGTTTGTTTTGTCGCGATATTTGGGGATACGGTATTTATGACTAAGCACAAGCAAACTCCTTGCATTATTTATTTACTCTACATATACTATTTTATTTTATATATCAGTGTGCAGAAATTCGCAAAAACTAAACGCATAATTTTGAATTTAAAAAGTTCAATAACAACAATAATACATGTAATTAAATAAGTAAGAGTTCAAAATTATGATTTATGAATTGGCGAATTTCACTGACCCTCGACTACATTCAAGAACAATAAATAACTTATATATTCTACAAAATATATTTAATATAAGACTACGTAACACATAGTTCGAAGTTAAATTATAGTGCCTCACACAGAAGAAAAAAAAATTAAACTACTCGTCTCGTTTCTAAAAGGATTAAATTAAATTAAAATATACGTCTACCAACTAACACTGAAAAATTTTTAATATTAATTTAAGAGGTATGATTGTTTAAAACCTGTGCGATGCCATTTTGTGTAACACTTTAGTTTTGATCTAGATAATAAATACTATCTACAATACGATTTAAAAATGCCTTAAAAATTTAAAATAAGCATAGGCGGTGAAAAACATTTTTTATATTTTACTTAAATGAATTTCATTACCACGTTTCTCATCTATTATGAATAGAATATAGGACACAACAGAACGAATATGATGTTTTCAAAATCTGAAATAAAAGAAGAGCAAAGTATTATCTGCTCTTACAAATATTAATATTACGTTTAACCAAAGGAAAACACCAAGTCGTAACCAACTGCTTTATTAAAGATGAGCGACCGGTTTCGGCTTCATAGAAGCCATCTTCAGGCTCGCACTACATGAATGAGGAGAATTAGCAAACAAAAGGTAAGTACCTTACAACGCAATACTCACAAGTTGATTTGTTTTAGGGCTCCTGTTGTTCGAAGTGTGCGGCGTCACACATACAAAACAGATACGTTGACATACACAGTTAAAATAAATAAAACATAGAAATTAACACACATAGAACAAGATTAGCTACATAAAGTTCTTTTAGGACATAGATCAAGCCCTAAAGGCGTGAGCTTCCTCATATTTGAGAGGTTGGAAAGTAACTACGACTACGAACGTGTTCGATCTTCAAGGATTAAGTTTTGTCCTCCTTGACATTCTAGAAAGATCTCTAACGTCGGACCGGCTAAGAAGGGGCAGTTAAAGAAGACATGCGCAAAATTTTAAAGTTGGCGGGCGTAGGTAAAAACACAGAAACAAGCTTATTCACAGGTTAAATCAACGGTCAACCTTAAAAAGTGTTGAGGATTGAATGATTACTAAGATAGGTTATGTCATTAACGCAAGTCATGTCACTGCGTTTCAGGGCCTTAAATATTTCAAGAGTCTCTAGGACGTTCAACCTCACACCCTTATTGCAAAGGTGTAAAAATTGTACATCCTCCTTGAAATCGCAGGTATGGTGTTCTAATAATAAGTGATTAACGAATTGTGACTATGTAACAACAACCCCTTAATCCTTGTAATTAATAAATTGCCTCTCATGTTCTTTTACACGAGTAGAGAAAGAAAGTCCAGTTTGGCCTATGTAAGTCGCATCACAATCTCCACAGTTTAAACGATAAACCCCCGATTCTTTCCACACCTCTCTTTTGTCTTTCGAATTCACAAGAAACTTCCCGGAGTTGTTAACCGTTCTGTACGAGATTGTGATGCCATGTTCCGCCAGGATTTTACCGAGTTTTAGAGAAATTCCCCCGAAGAAAGATAACGACCTGTAAATTATGTCTTTCTCCTTTGATTGATACGGGAGATGATTGTTGGACATGACATGTTTAAGGAAGTGCTTGAAATAAAGTTTATCGATAACTTCAATCGGATAGTTGTTATTAATCCCTATCTGTTTAATGACCTTAATTTCTTTTTGGAAGGACTCATCCGAGAGGTCCAAAGAGAAGGCTCTATGACAAAGGGAGTTAAAAGCTGCTGCCCTATGTGACCAGGGATGGAATGAGTCGTACGGAATAATACCATCCGTAGCAGAGGGACACCTCAAACTCCAGTTTGTTATTCTTAACATCCTTGATGAGAAGACTGTCCAAGAATGGTAGACGGTTGTTGACCTCCATCTCGGTTGTGAAACGAATCCTCGGATGTTGAGTATTAATAAAGGAGCAGAAACTGTCCACAACCGTGTGATCCCCTTCAAAAAGGAGTAGGCAATCGTCTACGTACCGGTATTAAAAAATTATATTAAAGGAGTTGATGAAGTTCTTTTCTAGGTGAAGCATGAAAACCTCTGCTAGAAATGGGGGCAAACAGCTGCCCATAGCCAAGCCTACCTCTTGGGAATAAAAGTCGTCTCGTAATTTCTTTCTAGAATGTCAAGGACGGCAAAACTTAATCCTTGAAGATCGAACACGTTCGTAGTTACTTCCCAACCTGTCAAGTATGAGGAAGCTCATGCCTTTAGGGCTTGATCCATGTCCTAAAGAACTTTATGTAGTTAATCTTGTTCGATGTGTGTACATTTCTAAGTTTTATTTATCTTAACTGTGTATGTCAACGTATCTGTTTTGTATGTGTGACGCCGCACACTTCGAACAACAGGAGCCCTGAAACAAAACAACTTGTTGTGAATATTTCGTTGTAAGGTAATTACCTTTTGTTTGCTAATTCTCCTCATTCATGTAGTGCGAGCCTGAAGATGGCTTCTATGAAGCCGAAACCGGTCGCTCATCTTTAATAAAGCAGTTGGTTAAGACTTGGTGTTTTCCTTTGGTTAAATTACCATGGCCAACTTTGAGAAGCTGGACAACCTTCGGTCGTTAATATTACGTACCTGAATAAATAATTCATATCTTATAGCTAAACTCCCCATAAATATCATCATGGGATTTTGTGCGTTTGTAAGTAGATTTAGTAAAAGTAATCTGTTTGTACGATTCCATTTATACCAGTGGGTAAGAGCTGCTGCTGAAGCTGTCTGAAGAGACTGAAAGTGAAAAAATTGTGCAAGCAATCCACTTTAAGTAGTCAAATAAAAGTTTAATTTTATCAGAACAAAAGTGTTAAATTGTTAGTTTGATAAAATTTTAAGTCTCACTTCATCAACTACCGATTGTCCAATATGTATAAAAAGTATTGCGGTTCCAAAAGAGCACATTACATATGCACCAGAAGAAAGCGAAGTAGGTTTCTGTAAATTAAGAACGCATGGTATGATTTTTTTTTATAAAACATGTTATTCTTACCACAAGGAAAATGTAGAAAATTGCCGCTAGCGATACTGAAACTGCAGGGACTAGGAAATAGATACAACGACTAAAGATGTTTCGCACTGATACAAATAACCTAAAAAATACAGGGATTTAACATAGTCTATATACAAATTTCGCTGAGTAATTCTTCAGATCATTTTATATTTTGAATAACGTGTTCAATATGACTAAGTTTGTGAGATTCAAAGTGTCAAAAGTTAAAATTTTATTAATGACTAAGATAATAAAGATATGAATATTTCAGATAACTTAGGTGTTGAAACGTCACTTAATTAAACAGTTTCGCGTTTACAATACAGTCATTAAGATTAGTGAACCACAAACGTAATAGCGGAGGTGTGGGGGATGTAATTGTTTTCTTCAATATATTACTTTAAATTTAAGGATTTTTAAAAATTTATTATCAGCCCTTGATTCCCCATTTTGTACGATCAACTGCTGCGATCTACACTTAACTTGTAACCGTGTTATTGTATTCCATCAATATACCTTTTTGATGTTTGTAGAATGATTAGTGTTACAATTATTGGCAAATCCCCTCCAAATTATTAAACTTGTAAATACTTTTTAAAATCAACTAACTCACCTGAAAACGATTTGATGATGTTTGATACACTTCCTCAACCGTTGATTAATCTGTCGGTGATATAACTCATAATTAATGGTTTCTGTATCTTTGTCGATATGTTGTAGTAAATGATTAACCATGAGGAGCTGAGCCTTTATGTGACCTTGAAAATACACGTAAGCGTTCGCCGCTATTATGAAGTGAACGCATCCAGACAAAATTGACATATAATAAATGACACAAAAAAACTGTAACATTAAATAAGGCACATATGGTCTTAATAGGAATATATAGTTTAACACATAACGAATTTCGAACAAATATATAAAGTATGCCGTATATCCACAAAATGTAAAAAATAACACGACAATCTTGTACTCCTTGGCAGCTTTCAGTATATCACGCTGTGTCGATTTTCCGGCTGAATATATTGGCCACCTTACTTCATCCAGTACTTTAACAAGTTTCACCCATTGCTCTCCAAATATTTTAACTACTATTTGACCCATCAAACCCTAAAACATAATGTTAATTAATTTTAATATTAACTTATCTTTAAAGAGACTTTCTCATAGCTAACGAAACCTCAAAATCTAAACAGGCGTCAAAATTTCGTTCTGTCCTTTTATTACTTTACTATTGAAATTACTTACTGCAGTAAGTATGAGAAACTGCGACAAGTGGACCCTGAGTTTCTCGTCCGAAATCCAGAATTCATATATTATTATAGATAAATTAACTCCCACAGTTAATAACAGCGTAAAATAAGTAGTTCGAGTCAATAACATATCCACGACACAAATCCGGCTTAAACTAAATACATCTAAAATTTTCAAGATATCACTATATTTTCTTCCAATGTTCTTTATAGTACCTTCCATCCTTGCACCGCACGACGAAAACTAAACAACTTCGATAGCCGTAGGTGGAAAATATTTAAGAATAGTATTAGACGAAGGTAATTCAGAATCGTTCGATATAAATTCCATTTCAGTTTCATTTAATATAATTACTAATTACGATATCCATTTCGGAACAATAATTTGTGGCTATTAAGCAGTCATCACCTTAATCATCATCATCATCTTAATTATCACCCATCCAGGAATAGTGCTTCTCGACTGTGTTTTGTATTTTTCTTGGTCTTGCGCAGTTCATATTAAGTTTTTTTATCATTACCCTTAGTTTGTATCTTTATCGGCTTGATGGTTTCCGAATACTTTTTTAACGGCTCTAAATCTTCTTTCTTAGTAGTCTTTTAAACTTTGATATACCAATTTCTGATTTTTTATTCATTTCTTATACTTAATGAAGAGTTTTACCAGAACTCATATAAGGAATTTATTAACTATTAATAAATACTATACATTCGTTGTATTAATTCAAAGATTTTAGACCTATTGAAGAAGGAAATAAAAAATTTGCCGAAAGTTTGGTAACTAACAAATAGTTTTATTACTCTCAGTACTTGTCTGTCTGCATTCATGCAAGTTTCTCTGTTGCAACGAGTCAGTAGGTAATACTTTCCTCGTTATATAAATTGATGGAATACATACTTGTGGCGACATTTCTTGCAAAATTTAAGGCAAAAAGCTTAATACCAAAATGCCATACAATACTTCTTAAGCCGTTACTTGGGGCCTCAAGTTTAAATTTTCACTCTGTTTGAAGTCGTTAATATTTAATAGGCTTCGATAAGTAGCATTAATTTTAAATAACTTTATACCTCTAAAGATAGATGTTGTCTTTCCAACTGAAAAGTACATTTTTTACACTTGTTCCATATGCATATTTCGTTTATAGTCCAGTCATTATAGGGGGTTCACCTAGAAAAATCGACATACCCAGTATATTAAAACGTAAAAACTTCTATTTTGGCATCCTAAAACTTTCCTCAAAACTCACGTATAATTGGATGGCCGCAAGTGTTAAAGTCGGGGGTCAAAAGTCACAAAAATCGATTTTTTCTATATTTTTTGGAAATATCTCGTTTTCTATGGGTTTTAGGCTATTTGTATTTTTTTATCAATATTGTACAGAATTAAATTCTCTACAACTCTTGTCTTTAACATTTCTTCATACCTCTAACTGTTTTCGAGATAGAGGGCGGAGAGCGCGCGATCAGAGAATCATGTGAGGTCAACTGGTAGTCCCGATCAAAAACTCTTAATATTAAGGTTATAAATTATTGCTAAATATTTAATTTGCATTTATTATTAACTTTTACATTAAATTCAATCTTCCTCTCTAATAATTCTAAAATTTATCTATTCAATTATACTCATAATCTCTTTCTGCAATTGAAAAATTATTAAGGGACATACTTTTAATTACATTTTTATTATATTCTCACTTACACTAATTGCATTTGAAGTAAAAAATAATTAAGCAAATCTTTGATTTCTCGAATCCTAAATTTTGACAATATTAAATTAATCAAATGACACTTTTAATAAAAACGATAATTACAAGTTTAATTCTTTTTTTTATTTATTTGGAAAGTCATTAGTATAAATTAGATTACAATTAAAATATAATTGAAGTATTTTCCTCAACAACTTTTTATTATAGATTAGTAACCAAAAAAATGAATTAAATGTAAAAGTTAATAATAAATGCTAATTAAATATTAAGCAATAATTTATGGGTCTAGGACGTTTGGCCGCCGCCGTTTGACCGTCGCCGTTTGGACGTCGCCGTTTGGACGTAGGTACGTTTGGACGTAGGGACGTTTGGCCGTCAGGACGTTTGGACGTCGGGACATTTGGCCGTGGCAAATTTAGTCGTTTATTGCAAACACCTTAAACACTATATTAAGGGGTAAGGGTAAGGGTAACACTTTTTCGTGGATTCTGTTTATAATTAAATGACAATTATTATATCTCACAATACAATTGGTTTTACCTATATTATTTAACCCACAAATATGAATATAAAAATGTTACGTTTTCCCCAAAAAGTATGTAATAGTTATTTAATTCAATTTTATTATTTATGCATTTTTATACATGTTTTATTTTTGGGGTGATGTATTTTGCTTCCTGGAAATCAAGAGAAGAAACAACAAAAATATTAGAAATTATAATTATTCATAATTATCCTAATTGACATTCTGGGAATCATTTTTCTAGTTTACCTACGTCTCATTTATACTGTGATATCATTTACGATTTATTAAGTATAGAAACCTTCATTTTCTGCAAAATATGTATTTTTAATACATATTTATTATGTATATCGAAAATATATATCTCTAATAATGAGAAAGCCTTTTATACGAAATTCTAACTCTAATAATAATATTTATTAGTTTGGTGAGTATCTATTTATTTCGTATTAATTTATTTTATGTTTAGTTATTTATAAAATACATTTATGTAATTTATTTTATTCTTTAAGTCATCCATTTTATTACGAACCGGTAAAATTTGCAAACCTACGTTAAATAGGTATGGGTAGGTACTTCACTGTATTTTCATTCATATATTAATTACCCTGTCTTACAAACTGCAACATATAACAATTGTCATTAAATTATAAACAGAATCCAAGAAAAAGTATTACCCTTACCCTTACCCCTTAACATAGTGTTTAAGGTGTTTGCAATAAATGACCAAATTTGCCACGGCCAAATGTCCCGACGTCCAAACTTCCTGACGGCCAAACGTCCCTACGTCCAAACGTCCCTACGTCCAAACGTCCCTACGTCCAAACAGCGACGTCCAAACGGCGACGGCCAAACGGCGGCGGCCAAACGTCCCATCCCGATAATTTATAACCTTGATATTACGAGTTTTTGATCGGGACTACCAGTTGACCTCACATGATTCTCTGATCGCGCGCTCTCCGCCCTCTATCTCGAAAACAGTTAGAGGTATGAAGAAATGTTAAAGACAAGAGTTGTAGAGAATTTAATTCTGTACAATATTGATAAGAAATACAAATAGCGTAAAACCCATAGAAAACGAGTTATTTCCAAAAAATATTGAAAAAATCGATTTTTGCGACTTTTGACCCCCGACTTTAACCCTTGCGGCCATCCAATTATATGTGAGTTTTGAGGAAAGTTTTGGGATGCCAAAATAGAAGTTTTCACGTTTTAATATACTGGGTATGTCGATTTTCCGAGATTTTCACCTAATTCAACCTAAGATGACTGGACTATTATTTAAGTATTTGTGAAAATTACATGTGGCAATTTAGTCATTCGTAATTTCAATGATACTGCAAGCATTAGTAAATTTTTTGTTGTCGTTATGGTTACATTTTCAAATTCCAACATAACATTGACTTATATTTGATCACATATTACCTCTGTCTTTATTCGTGATTCTTGGTGTAGATTTTTCTAGTTCTTGTGTCTTATTTCGTTGATATGTTTTACATCCTTGTTTGTTATAGCCTGTGGAAACTCGTTTTATTCGTTAGATTACACTTAATGGATGTTACGTTTAAGAATTAGCTGATATGTAGATGGTGCGTAAGTTGTGTAATAGAAATACCCGTGTAGTAAATAAGAATATCGTATTCGTCTTCCACATAGAAGTGATCTCAATATTTCGAAAGGTGGATCAACGACTTCGTGAGGCTGGGTCGTTTCTTCCAAAAAATGTAAATGCTGATCGACCAATGTCAAGGCGAAAAGCAAGTTGCTGAGTTCAAGAAGATCCATCCATCAGCATCCGCCATTTAGCTGTGCCAATAATAATCCAGTCAACGTAGTCATTTTTGACGTTTTATGACATTAATAAATAACCCGATGGGAGTGGTCAAAAGATGTAGGCTCTGATTAGCTGACCATGTCTATAGATTTTTAAACACGCAAAATGTGTGCATTAACAAATGGGAGGCATACAAAGTTAGCAAAAACAAGTTTTTGATTCTACAAGCCAAGATATGCATTTTTTAAAAAAAGTTTCAAACAAAATTTGTAGAGAATTAAAAACCTACAATTCGGGACATAGCACGGTAATTTTGTTAATTATTTATTGCAAAAATGCCGAAAATCCACTTAAAATGGTCATTTATTTTATATTGATTATTTATTTCAAAAATAATACGATCTATGTTTTTACTACTAGAGAAGCTAGCTTTTATAATTCTAAATCTAAACAAATTTAAAAAAGTCAATTGGTTAATTTGTTGTCGAGATGTTGCTATTTGTTTATCCCAAGACGCATAATGTTTAATCCTGTTACTTTTTCCTGGATAAAAATTCTAAAGTGCACATAGGCTTATTCTCTTCATAAAGACCCAAGTTTTGACAACCCGTTAAGAAAAAATAAAAAAAAACAATTTTCAGCCCCTTCTTTGTGGCTTTAAAAAGGGAGTAATTTTTGTCTATAAACAAACAGACCTGGAGCCAATTTCATAGCTTGTACAAATTTATGACTTACAAATTCGGATAGCTGGGTTCAAAATGGAGAATTTAAAAAACAAGTTTGTTTAAAAAACAAGTTTAACAAACTCCTTGTTTGTTAACAAGGAGTTTGGCTCCTTGTTAAAAAACAAGAAGCCAAGATTGGATTTTTTTTTTAAATTCGCAGCACTTTTGTTTATAACAATTAACAAATGAATTTTGTCGTATTCGATAGTCTAACATTTATAGTTTTTTAAATGTTTATTAAAAGAAAAGAAAAATTTGTTATTGTTAAAAAAGCTATATGAAATAATAGGTACTCCCGGCTACGCGTGACGAGGATTGGTGGGGAAGGCAGTTGGCAGCCGAGAACGGCACAAATAAGTTTTAGAAATTACCACGTGGAGACACGTGTTGGTGAGAGGTTGATTCTAGAAACATCTCCTGCTCCAATTTACCATTAGTAGTCGTTTGGGAAGAAGTATTGCTAATAAAATTTTCAAAACACTGTTAGAACTTTCAAATATTTGTTTTTTACTGTGAAAAAGTAAATAAAATTATCATGCATGTAGCACATGACGGTTATCTATTACATCAAGTAATTTGGAAAGTTGGCGAGTTGATAGATGAAATTTTAAAAATCTATATAAATTACTGAAATAACTATTTTACTAAAAATAGTGTTATTGTATTTGACGGTTATGATGATATTAAAGGTACAAAAAGTGCAGAAAGATTTCACCGACTAAATTCTTGCGTATATCGTGCAGTTAAATTTGATTCTAAAATTAAAATTCATTTAAAACCACAAGAATTTTTAGCTAATGAAACGAATAAAAAGAAATTAATTAAACTATTGACAGAACAATTTTATGAATATGGATTCCGTCCAAAACAAACTGAAGAAGACGACGATTTTTTAATAGTTTAAACTGCAAGTGAAGCTTCAAAGTACGATACGTATAATATTGTTACTGTAGGAAATGATACGGACTTGTTAGTAATTTTTGCACAGTTAGCTAAAAATACTTAAAATATTGTTTAAAAAAACATTCAGGTCGTACAAAGTAAACTGAATATTTTAAAAGCAATAGTTTTAAATTTTGGGAATTTCAAGACATAATATCATTTTTATACGCACATATTCACTGGGTGTGACACTACATCTTGTTTTTTCAATAAATGGAAAAATTAAATGAGTAAATGTACTTCATTGGATGAATTGTTTGTATTTGCTAAAGTATTTTATTACGCTACTGCTAGCTGTGGAAGTATTATGAAAGTTAGTTGTGAAATTATTAAAGCAATGTATGCTACAAAATTTCATTTTGAAGTACGAAAACAAAATGTAATCATTAATTTCATTGAATGATCTCAGGTTTTGGCACTTTGAAAGATCTACGATGAAATCAAATTTTAAACTCGAAACTCAGCCTCCGACTATAGGGGCTGCAAAGCAACATAATTTGCGTGTATATTCAAGTGCAAATGTATATTACGTGCAAGTTCAAGCATGGCATGGGAATATTTTAAATCCACTTGATTTTGGTTGGAAAGAAGACTTAAATAACGTAGTTGCACAGTTCTTTGAAGAAGAATTAATTCCAGACGACATAATGCAAAAAATTTCATGTACATGTTAGAGTGGACGCGGGAAAAAAATTTGGCTGACATAAACATGCTTTGAAATGTTCGAGCTCATGTGAAAATTGTTCTGGTAAGTGTGAAAACATCGAAATTTCATTGGATAAATCTGAGACTGACTCTAATATCTCTACCTTTATAGACAATTTAAATGGAACTGGAGTAGAAGAAAATGAGATATTTGTGGACGAAAGTGAGGTAGTGCATATTATATCTGATGCTGATGACAACATGAATGTTTCTGCTGGATGCCATTTAGACAAAAAGGCAAAATAATTTTAAATTATATATTTTATAAAATGTACTTTTATAATCTTGTTCATTGCTATGCTACAACTTATGTAATATTACATAAAATGTTTTTAATAAAAACAAATTTCAATGGATTATATTTTCTTTTTATTTATCTATTTATAATGTATATTTTATTAATTCATTTATATGTTTATCTAATTTAGTTATTTACATTTTATGTCACAAAATTATAGAATTATTTAGTTTATTATTAAATTGGAATTGGATTTATATTTTTTTATATAATAATATTTGAAATATATATGTAGTATGTAAATTTCATAGGTTTCAATTGAATACGTCTTTCAACCACGCTATGTCTTTTTTATCATTTAGGGTGGGTATTATAAAACTTATTTCGCAGTTAACTAAAAGTTAACAGTCAAGTTAACTTGAGCTTTTATAATGCCAGTTTTATAAAAGTCCCATTAAAATTGAGGTTATAAGCACAGAATAGTTAGTTATTGACAGAAGAACTGTCGAAATTCGAATACAAATCATCATTTTCTACAAAGTTAACTTTAACCGATATCCTTTCCACCCGATAAAGTTAACTCCGACATTTGAAGTTAACTGGTGTATGTGACGTCATTCCCCAAGTTAACTTTGAGTTAACTGTCAGACAAGTTTTATAATACCTACCCTTATACGTTTATTAGATAAACTTGGTCACAACTTATTGGTCTAACGACATTTTGACTTTCCAACTCATTATATTTCTTTGTTTGAAAAACAACGTAACAAACAATTTTGGATCCCTTCTTATAATAGTAGAACACTAAGATCGCCAGAACATTGGAAACGATTAGAAGAAGTGTTGCGTCACATTAAATGGGACATACTGGGAGTTAGCGAAACCAGACTAGAAGGAGAGAAAGCCACTTCCTTGAAATCCGGACACTTGCTTTATCAGAAAAACACTGAGGTACGGGGACATCAAGGAGGAGTCGCAATATTAATAAACAAAAGTTTGAAGCACTTAGTAACGAAAATGCAAGCTGTATCAGACAGAGTCACATACTGCATACTTAAATTAAATAAAAGATACAATCTGCAAGTTATACAGGTATATGCCCCAACCAGTGCCTCCGAGGAAGAAGACATTGAGCAACTCTACGAAGATATATCAGCAGCAAAGAAAAATGAAACCGCTAAATTCGTAATTATCATAGGTGATTTCAACGCTAAAGTATGTGAAAATAGTAACAACAACGACCTTTCACATATAGGTCAATACGGATTGGGAGACAGAAATGTTAGAGGGCAGATGCTTGTTGACTATTGTAAAAGTGAAAATCTATTTTGCATGAATTCCATCTTTCAGAAACCATTGAAGACACGATGGAACTGGCAAAGCCCAAACGGTGCAGTAAAAAACGAAATTGAATATGTAATAACAAAAGATATAGCTATGTGTCGAGACGTCACAGTTTTAAACAGATTTAATGCCAATAGCGATCACCGATTAATCAGAGCAATATTAAATATTAATACTAAGTATGAAAGAACGAAAATGATAAAAACACAGAAGTGCCCAACAATCGAGATATTGAGAGAAAATAAAGAAAAGTTCCGAGACCGAATGAGCAGAAAATTGAAAGACAGAGAGAACCTAATAAATATGGAAATGAACAACCTATCAAACTATATAACTAGAAGTATACAAGTGGCAACAATGGAACTTTGTACAAAACACAAAAAGAGAAATAGGCAAATTACGCAAGACACGGAGAATTTGATAAAGAGAAGACGGGGCATGAATACAGTGAACCCAGAGTATAAGGAGTTAAATAAAGCAATAAATAAAAACATTAGAAAGGACCTTTCTAATTACAACACAAAACTAATAACAGAAACTATCGAAAATAACAAAAATATGAAGGTATTAAAATCAAATCAATAAATAATAAAGGGGTAAATTGAAAATCAACCAACTTAAAAACAAACACGGCATTTTGGTTACATATCGGGAAGAAATTGTAGACGTGATACAAGATTTCTACAAACAACTCTATAGTTCATCATACCAAGAACAGATATACACAAGAGTAAACATTCAACGTAGGAATCAGAACGTATGATCAGAGGAGATTCCCGAAATAGATAGGGATGAATTATGGAATGCACTCAGACAAATTAAAAACGGAAAAAGTCCTGGCGAAGATCAGATTACTAGCGACATGATTAAAATGGGGGGAGAAGAACTAATCCAGAGTGTCAGAACGCTATTAAATAAGTGTTTGATAGAGGGAAGAATACCAGAGTCATGGCAAAATGCTGAGGTAATTCTTTTATTTAAAAAAGGAGATAGAAACAACCTAGAAAACTATCGGCCAATAAGATTACTATCTCACCTGTATAAAATACTTACAAAAATAGTTACAAACAGATGGAATAGGTTCTCGAAAGTTATTTGTAGTCCCGGCTGGGACTACAAATACCTTTTTCAAAAATTCTCTTACAATTGTTTCATAGTAACAAACAGGTTATCACACAAACTGGATTCATATCAACCCTCTGAACAGGCGGGATTCCGTAAAGGATACAGTACGATTGACCACCTGCAAACTATACGCACACTAATAGAGAAAGCGACAGAATACAACATGCCCCTACATTTGGCTTTCATCGATTTCCAAAAAGCATTTGACTCGGTTGAAACGTGGGTAATTTTAAAGGCACTAGACAATGCCAGAATTGACTCTAGGTATTCAACCCTCATAAAAAACATTTACGAAAATGCAACTATGACAGTAAAAATGGAAGAGGACATAAAGACCGACAAAATCCCAATACACAGAGGAATACGGCAAGGTGACACAATCTCCCCAAAACTGTTCACGCTGGCCTTGGAGGATGTTTTCAAAAGTCTAAACTGGCGTTGTAAGGGAATTAATATAGATGGAATAGGACTGAGTCATTTACGATTCGCAGACGACATCATTCTGATTAGTAATACTACTGAAGAACTGGAGGTGATGTTAAAAGAACTCCATCAAGCGTCCCTACAAGTAGGATTAACAATGAACCTGAGCAAAACTAAAATAATGAGCCCTTTGTCAACAGAAATCAACATAGAAAATCATACCCTAGAAAATGTAACTGAATACACATACCTCGGGCATAAAATACAATTAGGTAAAGAAAATCAAACGGCCGAAATCTCTAGAAGAAAGGGACTTTGTTGGGCAGCCTTTGGTTAACTCAGGTTTATTCTCGGATCAGGTGATATACCGATAAATCTCAAACGAAAGGTCTACGATTCATGTATACTTCCGGTTCTTACATATGGTTTGGAAACAATGTCCTTAACCCGAAGATCTATACACACCCTCCAGGTAACACAGCGTGCAATGGATAGGATCATGCTTGGGATCAGTTTGAGAGATCGAGTACCAAATGACGAAATCAGGAGAAGAACAAGAGTCGCGGATGTTGTGCGAAGAACAGCACAGTTGAAATGGCGATGGGCTGGCCATATAGCACGACAAAAGGATGACAGATGGACCAACAGATTAATAGTATGGCGTCCAAGAGAAACAAAAATAAGTGTTGGAAGACTCCAGAAAAGATGCCGAGACGATATCCAGAAAATCGCAGGAAATAACTGGATACAAAAAGCCCAAAACACAAAACAGAAAGCTGTGGAAAAATATGGAAGAGGCCTACATCCAGGAGTGGATGAATACGGGATGAACAACAAGAAGAAGATTTGGACATGGACAGTTATTTGTAATGAATAATGAACTTTTGCCGAGATATTAACGTCATTTATAGTAACATATTTAACTAAAGTTTAACTTACTGGAGTCATCCTAGCAGACTAAGTAACATTTTTTTTGAAAGCAGGACCTAGCAATGAACTCATTAAAATAATTTTTGTGCGAATTATCTTGGGGATTGTTCGATATGAAAACTCACACAATGATTAATCATTCACTATTCACACACAAATCATCAAAGTTTTGCAAAATATTTCAAAAGTCACCATTCAAATTAAATGAGCTTCTTAGCTATAGAAATTACGAGGGTGTCATTAAATCGTCAATCACGAACTACCTGAATGTGCAGTAAATTTGAATTTTGGCATATTTTGCAACATCCATTCATTATGCACATTTCGATTCTGTATCATTGATTTCGCCCCCGACAGCTCGATCTAGATTATCGCTGATTGCACAAAAGGCTTAGCAGTCATCGTCTCGAATCAGTTACGGTAAATTGAAGGCGGGACAGCACGCACAGCACCGCGCATTCCTTCGAATAATATCAACGGTGATGACACGGCAGAACCGCAAAAAGACAAGAGAAGAGAGGGAGAAAAAAACAACTTCGACAAATTCCCCTCTTTTTATCCGTTACACGACGCTAACTTTAACGATTCTTAAGTGTTTTGGAAGATGACTTCTACGTAGATGTTGATGATTATGTAGGCGACGGGAACTTTTCGTTTTATGCCTGAGCGACGGTTCGCAGATTTCGGTCTTAAATTCGAGTGAACGCCGAAAAGAGTGAAAGGCGGCGGTTTTATCGACACAAAAACATGGAAAAATTCTTGTTATGTACGTCAGTTATCTGTAAATAAAGCCACAATTACCGAATCCTCGTAATTGATTGTAACGCTCTTTCATAGATATTGGCTGCTAGACAAGGGCGATGAGGGTTAGTTAGTCACTTGTAGAAGTTAGCACTTCGTTCGGAGCTCCGAGTTTTCGAATTAACGTTCGGGTTTTGGGTTCAAAATACGGGTCGTCGTGGGCTACATTTTTTTATAGGGTTTACTCCGTTATGCCGCAGGTGGGTTTATACTCAGTACAATGCCTGGCGGGTCACTGAGAATGAAATCACAGAGTTAAGAAGATAATTAGACAATTTTAATATAGGTAAAATATGATTATGTGAAATCTAGATTATAGTATTATCGGAACCAGACAAGAGTCAGTAACTATATACAGGCCAATCAATAAAGGTTTTTCGTGTAACAAAAATGCAAAGAGGAAACCGATTGAACCGTCACATAAAAGACAGTTCGTACTTATACTGTGTTGTTTCCTACTCGAAACTATCCATATGTATTTTGATATACACATTTTTAAACAAAAAATTGCATTTTTTTTGTTTTTTGCCTCTAAAATCAAAATTAATAAAGCATTCTTGCCGGTGTAAATAAACAGGTTGTTGAGTATGAAAATGCTAACCACATGTAATTTAAATCGACCCGATGCGCTATTTAGTAATGGAGAAAAACTAGAAAAATCAGATAATTCAGTTTTCTTCAAAAATACATAAGTTCGCCATTTTTTGCATTATCGCGTTAGCACTTTGTGATGTAGTAGTTGATATATGATCCATGTGTGAAAATAACAGCTGTTCCTGGTCAATTACTTTTAGCATGATTTTAATTTGAGTTATTTCATACACTACTTTGCTGAGTATCTGCTTGCGTCAGGGCTAGCACGTTTTCAATTTTTCAGTCAAATTTTAAAAGTAGAGGTATTATATGACTAAAAGTTGTATATTCCGATTTTGCCCTAAAGTATTTCGAGGTAAATCAAAAACGCTTGTGAACCTCACTAAAAGCTGTAGATTGCGTGAATGCAGGCGAGCGCTGGTCAGAACTGTAACTGAGGGGTACGATATGTATGAGTATATGTATACAGTAATAGAATAAAATGTAATTTACGAAGTTTTACATGATTTTTACGGTAAATCCTTATAATGTTCTTGTATTGATAAAATTCTGTGTCGTAAGTGAAAAGTATTTGCAAATATGTATTGTGGAGTAGTTGTTATTGTACAAATTTTCCGGAAACTTTTGATAATACGCGCTTTTTCAATTTCTTATCCTGTTTTGTTACGACACATTAACTCTTTGGCCGTGTCGTGGTATACTTTAATCGTAAAATTTTTGTTAATTAAGAAATGTTGTCAACGGAACCATCTTCCATAAAATGTAAAAAAGTCGAATCCATCAGACGTGAATGGCACATACTTGAAACATTGAACTCTGAATGTACCTGAAACCAACAACATTGTTAATATCTCTATAAAAATTACTTGTAGTTTTACTAAAAATCTACACCATTTCTCACCTGTGTTATATATTATAGAATACATGATATCTAAATTGAAACATTAACGTTATCTTTAATAAAACTATCGTTATTTTTCTGAACCGTCACACCGTTTTAACGGTTTGCTCTTTTAATTAAAGCATTATTATAATTCAAGTTCTGAAACAGAGGAGCAAAAGGAAGATAGATTAGAAACCCTCAGATTAAGAAATGCTCAAGCCCGTTTATTTGAAACAGACGAGCAAAGAGAAGCAAGATTGGAAATCGAAGGAGTACGCATTGCTCGATCAAGACAAATAACGCAGGCTGATTGAAATCATTTTCATGGAGTGTGGAAAAGGGGATGAGACAGGGTCGCGCCCAAGCGAAGCCGAGTACCTACATCGGTTATAAAAAATAATTACAAAAAAATATTTTTTCCCTCTTTATAACATTCTACAATATAATCACAGCAATGTCAGCAATGCAATACATGGTATTGAAATAAATTATTTGTTTTCTCGGTAAATCTATATTCGCTAGATTAACTATTTTTATTTAATTGCTCATTTATTTCATATCAAACTGAGCCACTGCGAAGCGTGGTCGGGTCAAGGCTAGTATTTAATAAAACTATCGTTATTTTTCTGAACCGTCACACCATTTTAACGGTTTGCTCTTTTAATTAAAGCATTATTATAATTCAAGTTATGAACTTAATCTATATTGAGGCAATGACTCAGATATGTTGCCAAAACAATATTCTATAAGAAATATTTTGAAAAGGTTTAAATATTCCTGTTTTAAATAAGTGAATAAAAATCGAATTTACTAATTTTGAACCTTTTTAAATTGTTGCTAAGAATATTGTATCAAAGTTTTCTTCAAGAGCGATTTATTAAAATATACTATAATTTTATAAAATCATGCTACAAATAATATATTATAATTCAAATGGATTGTATGGAAACGCTATTTTATACGTTTTTATCTTTAATTATTTGCGAATATATTCGAATACTCTACAAGTAGTTATTTAGTGTAAAGTTCTTTAAAAAAATTTGTGGCTTGTTGATTTAAACATATTTAAAACAGGATTGATTTAATTCATTCAAAACTGCATTTTAAAGCAATAAACTATTTTGAACATGTAAAAACTAAAATCAATCGTTTAACTCAATCACTTATGTTTTATACAGTAACAAGCCGTACCCGGCATGCGTTGCAATGCCACGCAAAGTTTAAAAAAAGAAAGATAAATAAAAATTATAGATGACCCGGTGAACTTTATATCAGCTACATATATTTTTGAAAAATATAGTCAAAACGTAATACAAAATTTTTATCTGCATTACATTAAATGCAACACAGTTATACACATAACTGTGCACAAAAGGCACAATACAAGGACACAAACTGTCCTTGTATTTGCAATTATTGTATATTATCTTTTTAAATTTTTAATGAACAATTTATCAAAAACTACCCTGAAAGTTGGTATGAAATTTTCCTGTAGAATATGCGTTGAACCAAACGACGTCATTTGAAAGCAATTATTATATTTTTGTATGTTGGCCAAGAAATGTTTAGTCACTTCCCACCCCAGAAACTAATGAGCGTAATGAATCTGGTGGTGGGAACCACCAGCGGCGGTGAATCCAGTAGATTCACCGCTGTATTTTAACGCTTTACAATATTGATAAATAATTGTCATTTCTCCAATCGTTACGGATTGGTCGGCGCACCCAATAATCTATTTCCGGGTCGTAGTAAAATGCTACTCGTTTCAGGTTTACAACACTGCGTCTGCGGAATCGCTCTATTTCATTGTGTCATGATTTGGATATTCGTTGCTCGTATTACGTGTGACCATTTTGGTATTAATTCTGCCATGTCTTCTTCAGCTTGTCTAAGTAGTTTTTTTTGTTTGTTATTTTTGCCTTTAGTTTGATTCGTAGGTAATCCTGTTCGGTCTGTTGTTTGGGTTTCTTCACTTCCGGTTTTGGGTCTTGTATTTGTACCTCATAGACTTGTTTCTTGGGTGTTTTATATTCCTCATGTGACGTCAGGTACAGCCGAATTGTCTTGTAGTTTTCCTCCATCCTTTTGAAATAGTGTGATTTTATATAATTGTGCTGATCGCCAAACCCAAGTTCATGGAACGCATCGTTGTTCTCTTGCTTTTTCACCCATAGTGCTTCTAGGTGATCAATCCTTTTTTGTAGGTATTCCTTGGTTTTTCTTGCACTTCCGTCGTTCTTGCAATTGTTATGTAGTTATATGATTTCTTGGGCTATTTTTTCTTGTTCTTGAATCAATTCATCTAGTTGTTTTACCTTGTCGTAGTTGACGTTGTGAACTTTGTAACTTAGTTCTCCGGAAAAAGTGGATATAACTTACTCAGGACATTGCTTGTCTTCTTGACTTTCCGCCGTTGTGTTGGCGTCGAAGTTCTTGAAGTTTTTAAAGTTGAAATCACTGGCGGTTTTTCATCCGGCTGCAGTGACTCTATACGTCCGTTTTTCGAACTTGTAGAATTTGTATACTCGGTGTCCTGCCGATCTAAATGCTGTTGTGTAAGATGTGACAGAACTCGTTTGAGTCTAAGCCTATCTACTTCATAATTATTTACTGTTGAACGCAATTCTGTCATACCAAAACGAATGTTATCGTTATCTGGCTGTCGCTGTTCGTCAATCGTCAGTGCGATTTGCACGTGAGGTAGCTCGTCGCACATTTGATTGACTTCGACGACCAAAGCCTTCTCCTTGGCATTTTAAAGTCAATAAAGTTCCGCGCACTGACAAACTGATGATAGATTTTAATAATCGTCTTGACATTTATGTATTTGACAACCAACTGGCACTATACTTTCATTTGTTTGATTATAAATATCAAATTAAAAAACGTATTTTTTTAGTATTTCCGATACTTATTATTTATGGTTCTCGCCACAAAAACCTTCCCTGAACTTCCACAATATTTCAAGATCAAAATTAGCAAAATCCGTCCACCCGTTCTCGAGTTCAAGCCCAGACAAACGAACAGCATTTCATTTTTATATATATAGAGATTATTTACCTACAAACTAATTAATTAGCTCTGATACGGTCACATTAATGCGTCTTTCAACATTTAATTACCTTGTATTACATTTAAATTGGAAAATATTGTTTAGGGCATTTTATTAATATCTGACTGCATCTAGTTTACACACCAAATGACTTCTTTGAAACATTTAGAGTAGATATTAGTTGATTTTGTAATTTTATTAGTTTCATTAGGTTCCAAAGCGGAAATCCAAACATTTATTTTAATGGTATCTACTTGAAACATACAACAATACAACCGATAAAACGCCACTAATATGATGCTTAACCTCTTAATCATCATAACATATCATCAACATATCATCATCTTAACATCATTAATTTGTCATATATAAGTATGAACGAATAATCCAAATATGTTTTCTCCATTACTATGCACTTTTTATATCACACACCTATTAACCGTTGTGTCTTTGTTTCAATAGTATCTAAAATACTTCACAAAATGCAACGTAATCAAATTAGTGTGACGGGAAAAGCATAGGAATCGATGTTGTCACTACTGTCAAAAGTAAATATTATTGCAGATTTATGTGCAACGAATACAATGAGCACGCATTGCAAATCGTATGAGAGAATTTGTGAACTGAATTATTGCAACAATGTGAAAAAATTCTTAAGTGCGGTATTATCTTCGCAATAAAATATTTCGTAAATAAACGTGTTTAGATAATGGTATGTACGTTCTCCCTATGTTTTGTACTTATGCTTCTGTTATTAATAACAAGTGCGACCCTTAGTAATTTTTTAAATCTTAAGGGGCAAATTCAGAAACGGCACTCACACTCATTTCTACCTACACTCATTTGTATCTCAAAATGAGAGTGAGTGCGCCTTCTCCTCAATTTTGGAATTCAGAAACGTGTAAATCAAATTACTCAAATACATCTCAATTTAAAAATGATTTGAGGGAAGAATGTTTGGCAATATCGCAAATCGTCGTGTTCGCTGCTGACTGTGTTAGTTCAATTTGGTGTTCTGTGCATATATCATGTGTTTTGTGGCAGCAACCGTCAGGCGCATGTCAGGCGTCACCTAATTTGAAATCGCGTTAATTAATTAATTGCCTTATTGAACAAATCATACTTTTTTCTAGGTAGGCATTTCCATCTTAGGGTGCTACCTACAATTTTATCGTAGGTGGGAAATTAGTCGCATCTGTATTTACTTACCGTGGCACTGGTAAATACCTTTCATCCTCAATGTATTGTATGAACTCTACAAATTCATTGAACTCATTAGCCATAATATGCATATTGCTAACAGCATCTAACATAAACAGAAATGCACAAAAACTGTCACTAATGACGCTAATGACCATCTGAACGAAAGTCAAAACTCGTAAAAATAAGGTTTGGAATTATTTTAAGTGGTGAATTTCAACCACTCAAATCTCACTCAATCTGATACTCAATTTAAGGGACTTTTCAATTGAGGGAAGTCTATGAATACCATATTGAGTGTAGTATAGATTTTATTTAAAAATTGAGTGTAGGTGTAGGGTGAGTGGCGTTTCTGAATTTGGCCCTTAATCTTAAAATAATTTAAAATTTTCCTTATGATGTAATTGAGAACTATCATGTACCCATTATTGTAATTGTTTCATTAAAACTCTCTCCACTCAATCAAAAAGTTCTTAAAAAATTGCAGTATATGTTTTCAGATTGCAGGAGTCGTGAGGAATTGTCCATTTGGATCTTCTCAGAAGTGCTGCAGGCTATTTGAAAACATTGCAAACCTTGCAACTGCGTTGGGGAAACTTTGGGAGAAATTACAGCTACTTAGATAACATTTCAAATCTTACAGCTTCTTGTGGGGCAAACTTTAGAAATTTCTAAACTTTCTAGAAGTCATCTTTAATATTACACCCCTTTTGGATGCTTCTTCGAAGTGCTTCACGCTATTTGAAACTGTAGCAAACTTGACAACTCCTTTGCGGAAAACTTGGAAAAAATTACCGCTATTTTGGAATAATTTCACAATTTCTACTTTCTTGTGAACAAACCACAGTAGTTTCTCACTATTTTTTGAGCTATTTAAAATCTTACAGCTTCTTGGAATAAACTTTAGGCGTCTCCAGGTCTTTTAAGAACCACTCGAATCTTACAGCTTTTTTCGGGACAAACTTTAGAAATTTCCAACCTTTCTTGGACTCATCTTCAATATTAGAGTTCTTTTTGGTGCTTCTCAGAAGCCCTCCAGGCTATTTGAAATTATTGCAAGTATTTTGGAAACATTTTTTCTTTCCCTAATCTTTCGTGTTTATGAAATGTACGCAGTAGAAAACTCCTTCTCCTTTTTTTAATATCTTTGTCTGTCATGAAGGAAAACATAAGAGAGTGCATTTAATACTGCATCGCATGATGACTTAAATGACTGAAATTTCTACGACAAGTAAGCCCCATTCGCCACTCAACTCTGAAGTTGAGGTAAAATAGATATACGTGGAAGCTTCATTAAGGTACGCATCCATTTTATCTTTTAAAGAATCGATTACATGCGCTAGCCTTAACCATTAATTAAGCGCTAACAAAAATGACTAATTAAAAATTGCGCCCACCATCTGGTATGCTCCTTCGCCATTTTCGCGAATACCCTAAACACTCCTGAAATTATGCTCTACATTGTAATGTTTCATTTTTCATTTAATATTCGTGTACGACGTGAAATGTTATTTTGTTTCCCGTGGCAAAAATGAACAAACGCTACTACTAAAAAATGTAACAGATTTTTCAAAAAAAAATCGAATATCGTGTCGGGCCCTTCTGGACTTTTATTAGCTGCTATTAAAATATTTATTGAGGGAAACTGGCAAATGGGAGAATTTGACAGAGAGGGCAATAGAGTGAAAGAGAGAGAGAGAGAGAGAGAGAGAGAGAGAGAGAAAAAGAGAGAGAATGCGAGAGGGATAAAGTAAAGGGGTGCATTTTATAGTGATTCTGTATAGTTGTTACTTTCCAATGTTTATTTTTTTAATATCCAAATTATATGTTGTCTTAATATTGTTAAGAAATGTAATCCAGACAGAATGGAAGAAGCAGCAGACGTTGTGCCGTTCTTATCCGGTTTTACTTTTCATTTCGGATATGTTTTTATATGAAATGTTATTACCTTCCCCTCTGCAATTACCAAAAATGTTACTGAAAATTGTACGACGGTTTGGAAGAAACTTTTTGGAACGTGAGCACCCCTCAGGGTTTCTTATTAGCGACATTCCTAAAATATTCATCAACGCAAACTGGTAAGAGCGAGAAAGGGAAAGAAGGAGACAGGGAGAAAGAGAAGAAAGGAGACCAACGGGAGAGTATATTGTGCTGTTTCTTTTTACTTTTTCCTTTAAACATCAATACCTTGTGTAAGGTCCGCATATACTATTGTTACGATATGCATTAGTCAATAAATGTGTATAGTAATAACTACAGTAATTTCTTTATTAAAAACCACCAGATCTACTTCATTAGTAATCCAGGCAAACTATGGTTTAAAATGGATATATCTATTTGTATTATTGCACCATAATTTTGCAATCCAGATTTAAAAAACAGACACGTTGCGCTCTGGGATTGCCGACAGTCGAAAGCTAGCTTTGTTTTGCGTAACTTTATAGAAGGTTAAAAATTATTGTGAGTTTATAAACAATTTATGAAAATGAATGACTCGCCAACGATTCACTTGAAGTATATTTTAGTATTCTTATTTCAGTCTATAACGTCAATTTGTAATGTTATATACAGCTATAATACAGTTTAATAATTTACAATACAAAATAAGAAATCGAATAAGAAAATATATCTTAATCTTAATCTGTACATAGGTGCATGGATGGATTAATAGTTATAGTTCGGCAACCGTAATTGTACAACACAAGTTTCCGTATCAGCATATTTGCACTATTTAAATATGGCGATGTGGATCAATGGATTACTAGTTATGTGAGTCAAGTTCTGCACTCTCCAGATCGGCTCCCACAATGACAGTGACTGCCACCCTAGTCTCCTTAGTCGTTCAAAAAATCCCATACACTTTTTGTTAAGGAACTCATTTCTTTTACTTCTTTAATAATTATCCCTTTCAGTCTATCTTTTTTTAGTCTTTGTGTTTTTAGCATTTGTGTTTCTCGAAAAGCCTTTTACTTTCCCTTCCTTCGCCTGAGCTATCCCCTAGCGTACCTTCAGAGCTACATGAAACCACTCGAAGTGACATACGGCAGAGAAGTGTCGTTTATGACATATGGTGGAGGCGCAATAGGACGCACCAATATTTCTTTTATGAAGAATTATATATTTTTTTTTCGTTCTAGAACTATAATTTAAGAATTAAAAATTGTTTAAAGATACTTAATTTTAAACCGATTTTGAACCGAATTTATTTATTTGTACGGAGCATTTACTTTGTCTAGCACTTAGCATAATCATAAAATATTTATTAATAAGTAAAGTGACAAAGTTTAACATGTACTCTTCGATGTAAGGACTGAGGATTGCTTATCTGCCAAAAAAATACCTCTGCAAATCTATTAACAAGATTTGCACATCCATATAAAACGTCTTGGTTCATTACTCTTACCTACTGGACTTGTGCACGTCTCAATTAAATAGGAGTTAAACGATTTACTGGATAAAACTCTAAATGGAATATTTGAGATAAGTTTTTTTTAAAGTTTCCGTGAGAGGTCCACACATTTGCTCATTTATCACAAAAATTATCGCGAAAATTCCGAGAATGTTAGATTCCCAAGAATGTATGTGCGTCTTACTTGTTTTAATCCAGAATCATAATTCAGTTTCCGATATTTTGTAAAATTTTGAAAGGTTTTAAATAAATGTTTTACCGAAACTCTTCTGAAATATCCTTTTACATGACATTTAATATTTTTGACATTGGTTTGTATCTTTTAACGTTTAATATTTTTGTAACATTTGTAACATTTTATATTATTGCCGCGTTGCGGTAATCTTCATTTTTAGAGCATATGTAATTTATAAAACAATAGTCTTGTCTTGTCTATAAAACAAGTCAAACTTGCATTACTTCAGTATGACGATGTTAGTCAATGGATCAACTGTTGTGTTGCTTAAGTTCGTCACTGTCCAGTTCGGCGCCCACAGTGGTAGTTACAGCCACCTTCTTCTTTTTAATATTTAAATCTTTGATTACAATTCTTTTGCCTCTAACTTTTTTATTTAAGTGCTTGTGCATTTATTGCCACTTGTATTACGCATAAATCATTTTACCTGCTAGCTTATCTACACAGGTATATCATCCCTCTTGGAATGACATATGGTGGAGGCACGTTAGGTGTGGGATATGGTGGAGGATCTGTTTGGTGCGCCGCAATTTCATTCTCATCAAGAATTTTATATTGATTTATAATGTTTTACCAGTTCTAAACTGATTTTGAACTGATTCCACACATTTGTACATTTGTGGTGTAGCATTATGATGTAGTATTCAGCCTATATAGCATTTAGTCCACGTATAAAATTTTAATAATCTAACATTTTAAACTTTGACACTGACCTACTCACGTACTGTTTGACTGCCGAAAACAACTCTACTGGTGTATTAAAATAATTTCAAAGTTCTTCCCTTTCACTTTCTGTATTACACCCTAGAACAAGTTTTCGATAAATATACGAACATTTTGAAGAAAAACGTTATTTTTAAACGTTATCATTTTTAAATGTATCATAAATATTTTCTGTGGAAACAAATAGGGTGTTAGTTTCCAAATTGAGTTTGGGTATAGCTGAAAATTGTATTTTTAAGTACATTAAACAAGCAAGAAATTTTTTGAAAAATACTCAAAAAAACTGTCCAAACCGGAAAATTATCTGAACTCAAATTCTTGTATCAATTTTTGGAACGTTTCACTGAAATTGTTTGTAAATCTTCGGTAATTCGTTGTTGCAAGTCTTGCAAATTAGGTGGTTTTGTTTTATAAACGACTGATTTAACATGGCCACTTAAAGAAAATCAGTGGCGTAAAGTCTGGTCATCGCGTGGCCACTTAATTATGTCTTTGTGCTTTTCTTCTGGATTTTGTTGATTCAATTCATGAAGATGAAATTTTCTCTAAAACTTCTAAAGATTTACTTTAGAAGTAATCTGAAAAATTAGAAGCTCAAGAGCATTTTCAAAAAGTCACTTCTTAAATTTTCCTTAAAAACACAAAGGATCAACAATTTGATTTCATAGAAGGCCAGCCCAAATATTTATATTTTTGAGGTTATTGTGGATGATCCTCTCGTACAACAAGAGGAAATTCATTCACAGCTTTGTTTGTTAACATGTCCGTTTACATAAAACATAAATCCATCAATAAAGCAGATGTTTTTTTAGGATGACACGATGACTTTTAAAGATTTTTCTCCAGTTCTTCATAAAATTAAATCCTTCTATCTTGAAAATTATTACCCGGTTTTTGAATAATGTGCATTTCGTAAGGAAAAACTTGTATTACTTTTAAACTTTCCGAACCAATTCATGTGGCACACCTATTAATTCCGAAACCTTACGAAGTGACGTAGTTGGATATAGTGTGACTTGACCCAGAATTTTAATTTAAGTCACTTCTTTTAAAATTCTGGGCTGCATTACTTTGTACGGATCCAGTAAATTCAAATTTTTGCACAATAAATCACTTACATATTTACCTTGGCACTTTGCATTCAACGATTTTCATTGGCAGAACAATGGAATATTTCAATCCGTCCAGCAATTGTATGCAAAATTTTTCCAAATTAATTTTACAAATACATCTGTATTTGATCAGAATTGTCATTGACAAAATTGCAACTAACAACAAATTATAAATGTTTTCGGAGAACAACCTACTTGTAGATAAATTATGATAGACACGAAGACTTGCTTTAATAAAATATTTTAAGCGGTAGGCACTTGCGAATATTTTATAAAAATAATATTTCAATTAAACGTAGCCTCATTTTTCAAACAATGAGATTTTTTTATCAAAACAGTTTCTTCGTACACAGGTTACAATGTCTTTCAAAATTGTGTATCACTTGATGGGCAATGTAATTTATACTTTTATAGTTCGGGATAGGAACATATGCACAAATATGCCACTGTTACACTCAGTTCTTATGTTACTTACATGAACTGCGCCTCAAAGATTTTCAGCTGTGCCAACAAATGAGGGAATTGCTTTGATCAATTCTATTATGGCGGCGACCAAAACAAAAGCAAAATGTGTCATTGTTTAAAACTAACGGACTAAAACTAAATATGGAAATAGTTTTACACTGTTGATGTTATATAAAATCACTAGAGGGAATATGCACAGTAGTTTATGTGATAAAATTTTGAGGTAAACAAAGTGCAGAGTTCTCAAATATGAACCAAATGCAGGATCGGACTGAAATATTTCTTTATGCATATGGATGTAATATAAATACAAAGAATATTATGGTGTTTGTTAAATTTGTAGAGTATAACGCACATTGCTCTATATTTGTATACAACGTATGACATTTTCAATCCTAAAATCGTTCTAACTATGTGTTTGGTTATTGGTCGGTCGACACTGCATCTCTGGTCGTACTGTGTCTAACATACTGGATTAATCCAATATGGATTAAGTTTTTCAACTAACAGAAGTGCCAAACATATATTGATAACAGTACGAATAAAAAATTAATAAGCGGATTACTAACGTTTTTATTGATATCAAGCAAAATTCAAACCAATTCTAACCTTTCCTACTAACTCGTCTGCTCAGAAATATTCAAAAAAATATTTCAACTATATCAAGGAAAACTCAACCAAACCCTAGTTTTCCCAATTATGTCATCTATCCAGAAAAATGTAAACGACGTTTTCTCCCTCAGATGTCGAATAAAATCCAAACAAATCAGCTAGTTTAGCTAGTTAACATGTAGGACATAAATAAAAATTATACATAACGTTAAACGGGCATTTAATGGTATGTGTTTTCTGATAAAAATGCTTTCGGATAAGAATCGTAGAAAAAAATATAATTTTCTCTGCATGCCCGCGAAGAGTATAACTCCCAAAAAATGTTGTTCCAAAAATCGTACAAATTTCTCAAATTCCCAAAAAGTCCCAAAAATGGTATTATGAGAAGTTACACTCTTCGCGGACATCCAAACTGAAATATCTCTCTTCGCTGACACTTATTAAACAATTAGGTATTTGACAGACAAATTTTATAATCATAAAAATTCATGTAATAGGCCCAGCACCATTGTATTTCAGGTATAAATAGCAGTAAATGTGCGAATAGCTAAAGGACCAGCGAAACGAACGCTTATCGTGACGTCACTCCGCGTGTAAACACGGGGCCATCCTGCAGTCCACAAATAGACTTTTTCGAGTAGGTATTTTGGACTTTATTCTTGTTGGAGTGTAGGGGAGTTAAATTGCCACCAAATCTATTAATTTGTATTATTCGCGTCGTAAAATAGTGTTTTCACTACACTGTTTACATACGGTGTGACGTCAGAGGGCGTTTTGGCGCCAATTCCTAGCGTTTGAATTTCAATGACTTTTTTTGCTTGAATGCTTTTAAGTATTATTTTTTTAATATTAACCTAAGATTTATAGGCATATAATCTCTCATTTAGCGAGTTTTCAAAAAATCTTGTTATCGCCGCATATTGTTAGAAGTTATGTTCTTCGCGGACTTAGAATCAGAATTAGTTATTTTCTCTAATGCTTATCGAACAGTAATTTTTTTAACTGAATACTTTTTAATAACAATTGTTTTCGTGGAAGCATGAACATACATGACTTTATTCGCTAACACAAGTCAAAGAGTAATTCTATTCCCTGACGTACAATTAAGAGTTATAATTTTCCCTGACATACAATTAGAAATGATAGTTTTTGCAGCGTTCATTGAAAATTATACTAATAAATATTAGATATTGATATATTTAAAATATCCCAAACAAAAAAATAGCCTACCTTGACGCTATATTATATATTTATATTAAAAAAACAGTATTGTAATAATTTACTAACACAACCAATTAACCCTAAAATTTAAGAAACGCATACCTTAGTGTTGTCCGCACAATATTCGACGTTTGCATAGGCCGGATATGTAAATGGCGGCCAGTTTTCCACGTCGGAAAAACATGCCTGAAAAACCGATAAGGTACACACGTGAATTTTTTTTTTTGAGGCATTGTTTAGACCTTGATTAAGAGCGGTGTAACAGAAAGCATTTTTTGCACTATAATATGTTTATAAAAATCCCAACACCAATTTCGCTGTATCAAAAAGGTGGGTTTTCATCTATGAACTATCTTATAATATATATTCTACAGTGCGTTTCTTTTAACTGTGGCCATAAGGATTTACATGCTAAAAAATGTACCTTGTGTTACCTTGTTTTTTTATTGCTTAGACTGTCTGCATAACTTCAAAAACTATCGGAAAAATGTTTAAATTTTTTTTATTAACTTATTTAACCAATTATATTGAAATTTACAAACACAATTTTAAGAAAAAATCTAAAAACTAAGACTATTAAATAAATTGTTCAAAATGTCGTCCCTGGGCTGCTAGACAATAACCTAACCCATCATAAAAATGTCTACGAGTGTTTTGCAACGGTCGTACCGTGATGGAGCTACAAGCGGCTGTAATTCTTGCCTTTCACTCTTCTATGTTTTTAGGTTTTTCTCGGACATTGTCGTACACTTTATTCGATAAATGACCACACAAAAAAAAATCTAGTGGGGAAAGGTCTGGGCTTCGGGCAGGCCATTTAATATGGTCCATATTGCCCAATCCAATTGTTAGGAAAACTTTCATTTAAGAAATCTGTAATCGTGAAAGCACTATGAGCTGGAGCTCCATCTTGTTGGAAAATTATCTGGGAATTAGTACGTAAGTCTTCTAGGCGAGGGCCTACTTCCATCTGAAGCAGCTCTAAATATTTGTTCTGTTTCAGACATCCATCAATAAAAATTGGTCCCATCATTACCCACAATTCCAGCCCAAACATTAACTTTCTCAGGCCATTGTGTATGAGTTTCTCGAATTTTGTACGGATTGTCTCGTGCCCAAATGCGTCGATTTTGTTTGTTTACTGTACAATCTAACTTAAATGTACTCTCATCAGAGAATAACATTTTGCTCAAAATATTTTGATCATTATGAGTTCTTTCTTTCCACAATTCACAAAATTCCATTCGTGGTAAGTAATCACTTGGGAGTAATTTGTGAACATTTTTAATGATGTACGATTTGTACTTTTCTTTTTTTAAACCCCTAAAGCAAATACTTTTTGAAATGTTGAATTGATCCGCAAGCAAATTTAACGTGGTGCAGGCCTCATCTGCACCGCTAAACATAAATTCATTTTCGTCTCTTCTGTAACGACTGAACATTTTCTTATACGTTTCTTGTGCTCAAAATTTACACATCCCGTAGTGCGAAAATTATTGTACATTTGAAGCACTGTTGTTTTGCTGGGAACAAGCCGAGTAGGATGTGCGGCAGCAAAGTTATCCACAATTTCTCTACTGGACAGGCCTTTTATGTACGCCGTAACAATTTCCAGACGTTCTTGAATAGTGTAAACCGACATTTTCTTTATAAATTGTAATATTATCAAATTTTTGCTTGACTTTGAGCACTTTGACATTTATTTGTCACTAAGAGTAGTGACATTTTAGCCACCTTGAATTTAGTGGCTTAATTATCTTTGCTTATTATTTTCAACTTTGAATGGGAAAATGATTAAATGAAACGTGTCCATGTGATTTTAGCAACGTGCATTTCATAGAAAAATGTTTAATTTATTGATTGAAATAAAAATTTTATCCAAAATTGTACGAAAACGTGAGTTAACACAAGGTACATTTTTTATCATATAAATCCCTATGGCCACAGTTAAAAGAAACGCACTGTATACGATAGTATTAATTTTGACCGGTTAAACTTTAGTGTGCAGAAAAATCTCTGTCGGTTGGCCTAACATATTCCGAGCTCTAGAAATAATCAACTTTCTACATATTAAGTAGGCAGAGCAAAAGGTTTTCCAAAAGGAGACCCATCGTACGTGAGCGCCCCTCGGGGCCCCTGATTAGCGCTGCCCTTAAAGGATTCACCTACGGGAGCCGGTGGGAGAGAAGGAGAGAGGAGCAGGAATAGCAGGAAGAGGAGGAACAGGCCCCTACTGCCCCCTCGGCAGGAGTCCGATGATCGCGCCGATCGGCGCCGGGACGCCCGCCGCAATATGCCCTCGCAGCCGCCGCCGCTCTGCTCCGTCTGCGTCCAGTAGCAGGATCTCGGTCGCTCAATCCGCGCTCTCTCTCTCCCTCTCTCTCTCGTTCTCGCACTCTATCCCTGCTCCTGCTCCTGCTCCTGCCGCTCATTTCTCTCTCTCTCTCTCTCTCTCTCCTGCTCGCTATATCTCGCTCCTTCTCCGAGAGTTTTCGGACCCCCGACGTACTCGCTGATTCCGCTGTCAGTCGTGTCTCGTGTCTCTCGTCGAGAACAACAACGAGGAAACGAACAGCCGTTCGCTCCTCTCACCTGACGGACACTTTCACGCGCCCATTCGGGAAGTTCTAGGTGTTGTTGCGTGTGCGAGGATTCTAGGTGCTTTCGCGCATTTTTCCGAGTGAGGTGAGGTTAAGTTCGACTTGGTTCCTGCGAGGGGGTCCTGCAGGATTTCATAAAAATTTGTTTACGGGACGATTTCGGTTTCGTTTTGTGGGTACGTAGAATTAATACAATTTCGAAGTTAGGGATAATTAAAAAAATGGGAAACCAAAAAGAGTTCCTGTGACGAAATCCTGCAGGATTTCTTCTCATCAAATTTTCCAAGAATTGCTTCAAAGTAATCGATTTTATTAAAATCACTTACATTTTAATGACATTCAAACTTTAAATTTACTGAAATTTTGAAAGCAATTATATATTTCAAAATCAACTTCAGGTTCTCTTCATGTTACTTTTCTTACACGTCTACTAAAAAACAATTTGATATCATATATTAGGACACCATAATACATATAAAGTGACTGTGAAATTAAATTCGGAAAAAGTCACGTAATATTGTTAACGCAATTACCTGAAAATATCATTTTTTTTAATTTTATTTTAATTCCATCCATATATTTCATTCTCGTCAATTTAACGTTTTTTAATAGCAATCTTCATTATTTTTACCCCAACAATTTGTTTTCATTTTTCAAATATATTTCCTCAAATAAAATTGCTAAATTTTCACAATTCTCATGTAAGTTCTACTTTAATTAATCAAAGTGACAGCTCACTCATTATGTACTTTTGTGAAAGCATCATATTTGTTTTCAATTTCATGGGTTATATATATCTATACAAGAAAACGCTAAGTATTTGATATTTTATCAAGTTTTCGGAAAAATTGTTTCCGTCGTAAGGGCATTTAAAAATTCTTATGTTGATTACCTGGGTAATATCACGATATGTAATATATCACGTAATTGATATCATTCTTCAACAGAATATGAGGAAGTAAAAAATGCTATTACATAAAATAATGATCAATTTGCATAATATGTATAAACGTATATTATCAGTGTAATTAAATATACGCTACAAAAAAGATTGTCTGTATCTACAAATTTCAGTTACGTTTTAATTTTTGCTCATTTCATTATAATATGTATTTAAGCAATTATTTTGAGGAACTTATAGTACAATGCACCTCAGTGTTTTTTACACACGCACGCCGCCGATAAAATAGAGGAAATTATAAAATGTAGTTGTATATGTATATTAAGTAACATGTTCTAATCTTCATCTTTCTAATAATACCGGTGAGTAAGTAAGAATACAACTCCACCCCTCTATATTCATTGTAGCTTTAATGGTCACATTAATTATTCACGTAATTAATTGGATAGGCCATTCAAATTATCTCCTAGTTGGACTAACTGGCTCAAGGCGTACCGTTTAAAAAAATTACTAAAATAAAATCTAAGATTTGTTTGACGAAAATTGGGGAAATCTCAAAGTGCTTGCATATTATCCCGTTACTGTCTCAATTTCCATAAGTATCCCTGAAAGTATCCTGTAGAGCCTACCATTACCATATCAATAAAAATTAAGATTTTATTATTATTCACTGTCCCCTATCTTTAGTGAAGTCGTCTTGCAGAAGTCTCCTTTATTATTTTTAATCTCGCAGGATTTTCACAAGTTGAAATAAAGACGGTTCTAACCTTACCAGAAAGTGTCCCCCAGTGGTGCATTAAAAGGGTTCTCAGGCAACTTTGGGATTTTTTCCGCAATTGTAATACCTCTAAGCTCCGTCTCACTTTGCTCTAAATCTTGCCCAGATGAATATGTATGTGTCCTTTTTGCATTTATTATGAGCCCTGAGGGTCGCGAAGGAGATAGGGGAGAAGTTTTCGGATTCGGATTTAATTTTTAATAATTTTTGTGGGATTTACATAAAGTAGCCGGGGTGAAGAAATTTTCGATGAAAAATGGAAATACTATTTCTTTGTGTCTGAAAGACGGGGAGGGAGAAACTTTTTAAATATGTTTGAGGAAAACCTTATCTTTATTAAGTACTCTGCTTGAATACCTAATATATTTTTTGCATTTCTAGCATTTCAAAGACTTCAATGATAAATAACTTTCAACTTTAAGTGAACTTCTATCTTTAAATTACCGCCTCGGAAATTTAAATTCAGTTGGCGCGAACATTTGTAATTAATTTTGTAAGATAGTTGTTAATCAGCTTATTTTGACGTGTAAGAATTAGTAACAGTATCACATAATATCTAATAAAAAAAAAGAAATAAGGAGTACCTGTCCCTACAATTGATTTTGACTGATTGACTTTCGAAATGTATTTCATTGATGATTATAAAATATATCGTGGTGTTTTTACAGCAATCAATGTAATGAACTACGAAATCCAACATTTTCTATCAGCCATATCTTTCTTCCGCGAGCTTCTATCGGTTTTCAGTCGATTAACTCCAATGCAATTACCAAATGGACATAAGTGATTACTTTCCCGTAATATTCGTCTCGTTGTTTTAATATCCTAAAGTGGGCACTTTTTACTAGAAAAGCAAATACCTAAGTCTTTAATAATATAAAATGCTCAATGGTGCAGCTTTGACGTAAATACACAAGACAGTACAACTAATTTCATTACCTACGGAAAATGTTATTTTAACAAAAATGTTGGTTCAATGATTTTGCAATGTTATAATGGATTTTTTGTGGAAATCTGATTTGTTTCTGCCAAATCAATATTATAGTTGCTTCAGATATATGGATATTTTTGAGAAATTGTTCCATATATTTATTGATTTGTCTTTGGTTATAATAATATTAAATTGTTCATAATGTTTAAGTATAATTTATTAATGTTTTTTTACTGAAATAATAACAACAAATATGACTTTGTGTTTAAGACACCATATATTTTCACTTATAATTCCTATATTATTAAATATTTTTAAAATGTGAAAATTACTGGGGTTCCACAACTTATGTACAGCGAAAGAGTGAAATTTCAATTATTAGTTTAAAAATACCAAAAATGTTACAATAAATTTTGTAAAATCGCCAATAAATTAAGTAGAAATTAAATCGAACTAATGGTGTGAAATTACGTATCAGTTTCACAGTCTGGTAAATTTACAATTATATACAGTTATTATGTTTATTACTGTGCCAAAATTAAATTATACTTTACAGATGCAACTATGCATTAACAGTTTGTGAAAACATCTCTAGCTTTGGGCAATTTTACAAAGTTTTTAGAGATATAGATTTATAATTCTACAAATTTTATACGAAGCAGGTAAAATAATTGTGAAGTTATGCAGTTTTATTGATTTTGCGAAGTCGTTGGGCGTTCACTAAACGTATTACGTGTGAGTTAAACTAATATTTGTACACAGGTATTATTAAAGAAAGGTAGCACTCTCTCTACTAGCAATTAATAACGTAATATTTGATGTTATCATACGTGTACTGAAAGCTTGCTGATAGGTGCGAACAATTCACTACGATTGCGATCTTTGGAGAGTTGTTATATAATTTATATGTGTATTGTATAATATGTATCTTTATTAAAATATACGTTTAATATTTGTTTTTACTGACTGTTGATTGTCTTTATAGTCCAGTCATTGTAGGGGGTTCACTTAGGAAAATCGACATACCCAGTATATTAACATGTAAAAACTTCTATTTTGGCATTCTAAAACTTTCCTCAAAATTCACATATAATTGGATGGTCGCAAGTTTTAAAGTCGGGGGTCAAAAGTCACAAAAATCGATTTTTTCTATATATTTTGCAAATATCTTGTTTTCTATGGGTTTTACGCTCTTTGTATTTATTATCGATATTGTTGAGAATCAAATTCTTTACAACTTTTGTATTTAGCATTTCTTCATACCTCGAACTGTATTCGAGATAGAGGGCGGAGAGCGCTGGTCAGAGAATCATGTGAGGTCAACTGGTAGTCCCGATCAAAAACTCGTAATATTAAGGTTATAAATTATTACTAAATATTTAATTAGCATTTATTATTAACTGTTACATTAAATTCATTTTTTTGGTTACTTATCTATTTTTAATTAAGTGTCAGTTTATTTAATAACACTTACCTGGCTATGTAATTAAGAAATTGTTCAGGAAAATACTTAAATTATATTTTAATTCTAATATAATTTATACCAATGTAATGGCTTTCTAAATAAATAAACAAGGATAGAAATAAATTTTTAATTATTGTTTTTATTGAAAGTGTCATTTGATAGATTTAGTATTTAAGAGTTTACGGATTTTAAAAAAGATGTAGGTACTTAATTATTTTTTACTTCAAATGCGATTAGTGTAAATGAGAATATAATTAAAATGTAATTAAAGTATGTCCCTTAATAATTTTTCAATTACAGAAAGAGATTATGAGTGTTATTGAACTGATCAATTTTAGTATTATTAGAAAGAAAGATTGAATTTAATGTAAAAGTTAATAATACATGATAATTATATATTTAGCAATAATTTATAACCTTAATATTACGAGTTTCTGATCGGGACTACCAGTTGACCTCACATGATTCTCTGACCAGCGCTCTCCGCCCTCTATCTCGAAAACAGTTCGAGATATGAAGAAATGCTAAATACAACAGTTGTAGAGAATTTGATTCTCTACAATATCGATAATAATAACAAATAGCGTAAAACCCATAGAAATATTTAGAAAAAATCGATTTTTGTCACTTTGACCCCCGACTTTAAAACTTGCGACCATCCAATTATATGTGAATTTTGAGGAAAATTTTAAGATGCCAAAATAGAAGTTATTACGTGATAATATACTGATATGATAATGATAATGATTTTCCGAGATATTCACCCAATTTGGCCTAAGATGACTGGACTATTATAAAGTTACTTGGATTAAAAAGGAAAATGCCGATGTACAAAGTACAATAAAAGTGTTTTTTCTTTGCAGTGTTTATGTACAATGCTTCGTATACTGATCCTCTTATTTTTGTGAGAAACCACCGCAGTCTCCTATAGATGCTTTGACACATTGAAAATCCAGAACATACGCTGCACTACAGTTTAATAATTCGTATTATGAAATTTTGACCACTTTAAAATATTAGAAATTTCATCTATGTAAGTCATTGGCGATGCAAAATTTCACTGAAGAAAATATGAAGCAACGGTTGCTTTAGGTACTGCGAAGACGTAACAAGACAGTCGAAAAATGCTTGATTTTTTAATGAGATCGTTAGTTTAACAGAAGAAGCAAACATTATTATACAAAGGAAATTTCCGCAAGCTGTAAAAATATGGGGACGTTGGGTAACTCATGTTGGTACTATCATGACGGGTAAAAAGATTATTGGACCGATAGTTTTTGATTAGATTGTTCCAATAAGGCGGTACAAAATTGTATATTCTCGCAAAATGACGCACTCTTACTCAACCAATACCAGTCAGATTTTATTTCAAATTCTCTTGAATTCAGAAAAAAGTAATTTAATTGTTTAAATAACTAAGCGGGATACATAGAAAACAGAAATTATATAGTGCCATATTTTTTTCGCTTGTATATTTTATGTGTATGAATTTTTAATTTTTTTTTAAATATAATTTATTTTTTAATAGATTTAATAATTTTTCAATAAATTTTGAACAATTTTTAATTTTATTAAAGAGTTCTATTTTTCAATAACGACCTGTACGAATATTAACAACCTACTTATACCAGGTGTTTCAGTCAAAAATTATGTATTTTATATTTATTTCCATTTTGTCTATTTTCCTATATGTCTAAAAGGTCACTAACAAGTAACTCAAAACTTTTACATTTAAAGTTTTTCTCGAAATTTTTCCTAAGATAGATGAGGTACAAATATAAAAAAGTAATATCACAAAACATATTTCGCAGTTTCACACAAGTTATTTTTTATATATTATATGCAAAATTCTTTTTATGGATTCACTGGACCTTATTGCTAAGAAATTACTACTTGTGGACACGAGATCAGGACTGCTCTCAATATTGTCTCGAATTTCGAGACAAGATGAGACTTAATTTTGATATTACCTTGGAGAGTCCCAATAGTCTTGAATTTGATCATATCTCTTACCTCCAAAATTGCGAGCGCCGTAATGATAAAAACAAATGTTCGGCCAGTCTAGCACGACTTCGGAGAAAGCTCATAATCTGTTCCGAATAAAAAATTATTGCTGCAGCCGTTTCCGAAAACCCATGGCTATTTCAGCGTATTTGTTAAGCTGAAATAGCTATAGCTGAATTTCGTTGAAAAATAAACCCAGCAAGGTGGTCAGAGCAGCAGATTCAGTTGCTAATTAATTGCTGTCGAACGGTCTATGATCCCATTCCCGAAACGTACTCCATCATCCCCCAATTCACCCCCGATCCATTACAATTTATGTCTTAGGTATAAAAGGACATATCTCTATGAATCTTTCTGCTTGTTTAATTGCTGAATAATTGCTTTTCATATGTTCATCGGCCGATTCACGCAGCCATCCCCATCCTCCCACAATTCACCCCCGATACTCCGAAATTTATATCTCGCTTGCGAATAGAGATATCGCAGTGAACCTTTCTCCAAATGTAATTACTAAATTATTGCTATCCAACAGATGATCGTTCAATAATTATTGCTCTCGTTAACCCTCGAGTTACCCCCGTCCCTCAACTTACTACTAGATGTTCAAATAATTTTTTTAGGGATAATTATCAAACGATACTTTATTGCTCATCAATTACTGACGATGTACGTGATTCCAGGTTAACAATTAAACAGGAATTGCCATCATCATGTATCTCGAGACCGAATATATCGCTATGAATCTTTCTTCATGTTTTATAGCTATATTATCGCTGTCCAACAGATAATCAGTCGATATTTGTAATTAACCCCGTCAACACTCTAGGGGCGACTGATCCTCAAACTGTTCCAAAATATTTAAACGATATTTCAAATTTTTTTCCAATTAATTAGCAATCAATTATCGTTTGATGATTTAACCCAAAAAAATATATTGGAAATTTTGAAACAGGTCGCGGGATGTGGGTGACACGGGGGTTGATAGGGTAGTTGCAAGTATCGACCTCTGTTATGTATGTTATGTCTGTATGTAATTAGTATGTAATTATACTGCCTTAACCCACCCATAGCTTTAGTCCAGCCTAATTGATAAGTTAACTTTATTAATCATTATTTATTTAAATTTGTTTTTACCTTGTTTCAATTTAATTCGATATATTAATTTTCTTAATTAATTGCTTTTTTGAAAACAGCTGGACTAATTTGTTTTGTAATAAATTATGGGCTTTACGCGAACTCGTGCTTATGAACGTTCTATTTCATCTTATCGGACACTAATTTTTACAATACGTAACCTCCCGGAATACATTTTGAGCGGAATACGAATAATTTCTAATAGAAATTGTTTGCAAAAAATTGTTATAGCAATTGCAATAATTTTTACAATATGTCACCTTGTCCCGATTTTGATATTAAATAGTAAACCTCGGATTTTCGACTTATGATTTTCGACTGTTCAATGGGGATGTGTTAAGTATCATTTAACCATTTTTTGGTAAAAGTTTGTTTGGACGATTATAATATTTTTAAAATAAAATTAAAATTAATTTTGTTTAAAAAAATTTCCTTATAAATAATTTTTTGATAATTTTTTTCATTGGGGTTAGATAGAATATAAAAACCCTTTTTTTGTTTAATTGTTTTAACTACACTCGTTTTCCAATAAATCGGATCAGATAATTTCTTTATTAATCAGAAGCCCGAGAAAAGTTTCCAGCAAAAATTTTTTAAGTAATTTTTCCTAAACTATAACGTTTTTGGGTGTGACTATCTTGATTCTAGTGTTTGGTGATTCTATAAAAAATGTCCATATTGCATATAGTGCACTTTACAGTTTTCTCATAATTGCCGTTACAAAATTAAACTTATTTAAACAAAATTCATTCGATATCCACCGGTTTATTTGTCAATTAATAGTTAAATTGATTTTTATTTGCTTAATTCTTCTCCAAAATGCTAATTCTTTTAATTCATTAAGGTAATTAAAAAAATCGAGTATCCTGCACCTGTACCTTTACAGCTCACTAAAATCAGAATAAATTTTGTCAACAAGGATTTTATTCATACGTTTATTTTATAATTTTTCAAGTCCAAAACGACACTTTTAAAATTTTTAAAAATATTTAAATTATTATAATTTTTTTTAAATTTAATGTTAAAATTAATTTAATCTAATTTAATTTAATTTAATTTACTTTTGATTTAATGAATTTTTAAAAAATATGTATGAACTTGAGCCAAATATGCAAAAAATTACGAAAGTATGCAACATTTTTTCTATTAAAAGAAAATCAAAAATATGAATGTAATAATATATTTCAAAAATATATTATTATTTTATTACTATTAATTTACATTATGGATTGCAATTCATGTCACAATTTATACTTTATATTTTTTTGTATTTTTATTTTATATATATATATATATATATATATATATATATATGTATTTTAGCTCTTATATTGCATTTATTTAAGTATATCATAAATATATATCAATTTATTTCAAAAAATATTTCAATTTTCACTGAAACTTTAGAACAAATTGGTACCCTACTTAATTAAATATATTACAAATTAAATTAAAAATTTTTCAATGGAATTAAATCTATTACTGTTATTTGGTTTAAAGTAGTTATTACTGCAACATATTTTGAAGACGATTTGAATTAAAATGTTGTTCTTTTGTTAAAATTTGTTAAGATGTAGGAGAATATGTTGTCTCGTAATATCAGTAGTGCATTTTTAACTTTCTAATAAATTCTAAACTAATATTGAAGTTAAAATCATACTTCACCTTTAAAAATTTTGATTATTTTATTTACTTTTAAATTATCTTTATTTTTATAAAATATTTTTTCTAATTTTTGGTAATATAAGATTACTCATTTCAGTTTTAACCTTCTGGCAGTGTATCTAATTTGGCTATTATTTTAATTGATTCCTCCGTTGCGTTTATAATTTAAGTTTAAAGACATAATTAGGTGATATATGTCACTTCAGAAAGAATATGCCTCATAATGCCTATATTTAAAGATATGCAAAAAAAATATATGCCCTCTGGTCACAATCTGCTCTCTAATAATTACTATACCTTGAAATTTTCTTTAAATGACCCAACAACTCAAATTGGCGTTTTGGTAATTAAGTAAACCGAATATTTATTTCAAATTCCAATAATTACCTAAACAAACCTTAATTGGTAATATTACATTGGGCCTATAACATATTGTTATTTTTTAATAAAACCTAGAATGACAATATATGTCCCCTGTCATTCTTTAAATGTAAAGAATTTTTCATCTCGTAAGTAACAAAGGGCCCCACATCCACCCCCGGACTTCTTCACACTTTTATCCTCACACTTTTCTCTTTCAGCTGCACCCTCGAGCTGGTCCTGCGATGAGTGATGATCACTGCCGCGAATTCTAGTGACTCGTAGTGTGACTGGTTTTGTTTTGGAAAATCCTTCCCCTGAATGTGCAACGATGTCTCCCAAGACGACTCTCCTCCTTCCGCCGTTGTTCTTCCTCTGGCTGGGCGTTTCGCAAGGTGAGTCGTTCTACCGTAAGATATTAATTGATTATATTATTGGATTAATTTATTGTTCCGCTGCAAGCGAAATGATTAACCGTCTCTGAATTTATTAGTAAAGTTGGGCAATCGTTTTATGGGTGTCGTTGGGTTAATTTATAGAAAGCAAATATTGAGTAATCGCTTAATTGAGTTTCGGAAATTCTATAAATGGCGTTTGTTAATTAAGTGCGATATTGAGTAATATTTTTTTAAGAGATATAACGGACCCGTGAGAATTTAGTAAGCTATGTAAACATTGAATCGACGCACAATTTTTTTTTTAATTTGTGAATCGAGTATTCAACCTCTCGCGCTCGGTTAAACTCGTAAAATAAATATTCCGTTTACGTCTTCCCCGTTGGTCGTTCACTTTTTCCACCGAGCTTACATAATTAAACGGTTTATTTGTTTAGCATGCGACATTTTTATTATTTGGCGTGCGTGGGTAACGACAAAAAGTTTTCGCCAAAAATAGCCTTCGTACGCAATTTAGAGTTCATCAGGATCGCCGTAAAACTTGTTTCGCGTTCCTTAAGAGAATTGACCAAAAAGCGATAAGCAGTTTCATTCGTGGACCTTATTGCCGACTTAAGAAGTCCTCTTGTCACCCAAACGGGTTTTCTTTTTCGACGTTCTGCTCGATTCGGAGATTAAAATTTAAATTATACTAAAAAAAAATTATCGAGGTATACTTTGGGAATTAAAATCTTACGAGACATATATCAATACAACGAGTGTTTAGTGTCGGATCGTGGTTGTTAAACTTTGTTGGTATTAAAGATGTGAGGATTTAACGAGTAATATTTCATGGCATTTTGGCGACTAGAATGATAATTATTGGGATTATTACCAAAATTATTACCTCATTTTTGCATAAAAGTTAGTTTTTTTGCGTGTGCCTGATTAAAACATTTTAACGACCAATTTTTCGCAATAAATACTTCATATGACCTTTTCACACCAGAGTTATCAGTTTTTCGTTTTATGAGAATACAATTGTTCGTTTTATATTTCAAACTGTATTAATTACACTTTGAATCTCCTTTTTAATCCCATATACTATTAGCTTACCCGATTTATGTGGTATCTTGTATTAGATTGGACTTTTCCTATACCTATGGTCGCTAATGTTTGCTATAGCGCGTGCCAAACCTATCATTAAATTATCATTATTCATTAAAATACATTATTGATTTAAAAATAAGCAGCAAAAATAAAAATAGAAATTTGGGAAACATTTCGAGTAGTACTTTTACCACACCTTCAAATTGTACCTTAAAGAGCTTTTTGACAAGACAAAGCAACACGCGAAGGTTCAATATAAAATTCAGTTGTGACAGTGTTCCCGCAATACATTTTCGCAATCCATATTTTAAAAAAATATTCAATTTTTTACCCTTATATAAAACGTGGGATTAAGTATTAAACTTTACTCAATCCCAAATGAAAGAGTACTCAAACTGTCATATCCACTTGTCAACTACAAAAATGTAAGTCGGGAATTGTTATTCCCTGGAGAATTTTTTAAATATACTTTCAATTTTTATAGCTTCTAAGTAAATTGGATATCGATCTTTTTCTAAATTAATTAATGGATTATTTCTAATTGTTTTTAAATATTTTTTGTAAATAATTTTTAGTCAATCAAATTTTTAGTTTAATTTATTTCATTAAATTTTAATTGATTAACTTCTTCTTCTTCTTCTTTACGTGCCGTCTCCTTTTAGAAGGTTGGCTATCATCATGGCGATTTTTATCTTTGAAGTTGCGGATCTGAACAAATCAACAGAGCTACTGTTGTACCACTGCCTTAGGTTGTTCAACCAGGAGATGCGTCTTCTTCCTATACTTCTTTTACCCTGTATTTTTCCTTGTATAATAGTTTGCAACAGTGTATACCTCTCCCCTCTCATCACGTGGCCCAGATATTGCAATTTTCTGATTTTGATTGTGTTGATTATTTCTTTCTCCTTTCCCATTCTTCTCAATACCTCCTTGTTCGTTGTTCTGCTCACCCAGCTTATTCTGAGGATTCTTCGATATGCCCACATCTCGAATGCTTCCAGCCGGTCAGTGTCGCGCTTCTTAAGCGTCCAGGCTTCCATTCCATATAATAGTACTGGAAATACGTAGCATTTAAGCATTCTGATTTTAAGATGTAGACTAAGATCTGTTCTGGTTAATGCATTCCTCATTTTATTAAACACTGTTCTAGCCTTTCCGATTCTTGATCTTATTTCTTGTGAATAATCATTATTGTCATTTACAATTGTTCCCAAGTAATTGTATTTGCAGACTTTCTCCACTGGCTCCCCTTTGATCCATAATGTTTCTCGCTGTTGTTGGTGTTTTGTGATTGTCATGAATTTAGTCTTTTTGGTGTTAAGTGTGAGCCCCCTTTCTTCGCTGATCCGTACTACTAGATCTATTAGCCTTTGCAGTTCTTCCAGGGTTTCTGCTATTAGTACTGTGTCATCCGCGTATCTGATGTTGTTTATAACCTTCCCATTAACTTTCACTCCCGTTGTTTTTTTATTTTCCAGTGCTTCTTGTACTATATCTTCGGAATACAAATTGAAGAGTAATGGTGAGAGCACGCATCCTTGTCTTACTCCCCGTTTTATTTTTATCTCTTCTGAAAGTTCATTTTGCACAGAAACTTTTGCAGTCTGGTTAAAATAGAGATATGTTATTATCCTGATATCATTCCTGTCAATGTTTTTATCTCTCATGAGTTTTATGGGATGATTATGGCGGACTTTGTCGAAAGCTTTGTTATAATCGAGGAAGGCTACATATATTGGCTGATTGACGTCCATGAGTCTTTGAGACAACACATTAAAAGCAAACAACGCCTCTCTAGTACCCATTGCATTTCTGAAACCAAATTGTGTTTCGCTAAGATCTTGCTCAATCCCTCTAAAAATTCTTCGATGTATAATTTTAAGGAATATCTTAAGGGTATGGCTCATTAGGCTGATCGTCCGGTGATCCTTGCATTCCTTAGCGTTCGATTTTTTTGGCAGTGTTATAAATGTTGATTTAAGCCATTCTCTAGGGATGATTCCGGTGTTATATACAGTGTTGTACAGATCTACCAGTACTCCAATTTGATCTTCTGCAATTAATTTGATAATTTCTGTTGGTGTTTCATCAGGTCCTGGAGCTTTATTGTTTTTAGCTGTTTTAACAGCATACATAACTTCTTCTTTTGTTATATTTGGGCCCTGTTCCTTATCTGTGTGTCCCTCTGTTGTTTCCTGTTGTCTCTCATCTTCAAACAATTCTTCGATGTACTCTTTCCATCTTTCTAGTTTCTCTTTGGTGTCTGGAATTATCTTACCGGTTTTGTCTAGTAGAATACTGCTTTTGTTTGCTCTTTTAATGCCCGCTAGTTCTTTAATCTTTTTATGGAGATTGAAATCATCATGTATTGCTTGGAGTTCTTCTATTTCTACTCATTTTCCTTCGTACCATTTTTCTTTGGCGTGTCGCATTTTCTTTCTAATTTCTTTCTGTATGGTCTTATATGCGCTTTCGTCTCTATTCTTATACGACCTTCTGATTTCCATTAACTGTAATATGTCATCAGTCATCCATGATTTTTTCTTGTTTGTATCCTTGATTGTTGCTAATTGGTCTGTTGTTGGGGCCATAATTGTAGTTTTAAGAGTTTCCTATTTTATGTTTACGTCGAAGCTCGGGGTTAAGTCAATTTTGCTTAGTTCTTCATTTATTTTTTCTGTAAGTTGTTGTTTTACCATTGGGTTTTTCAGATGTGAAACTGGGAGCTGCTTTTTGTTATCTATGGCTGCTTGTTTCTTGAGACGGATTTCCATTTTAACTATCACTGGATTGTGGTCTGACCCGATGTCCGTACCCGGGTAGGTTTTGGCCGATTTGATGGTATTCCGATATCTCTTCTTTATCAAAACATAGTCTATCTGATTTCTTTTAATCTTGTTGTCTTTATCAGCTGGCGATTTCCATGTATATAATCGTCTTTCATGCAGCTTGTAGAAGGTGTTTGTGATTGCCATATCATGTTCTTGGCAGAACTCTGTCAATCTATCTCCTCTTTCGTATTGATTAACTACTTAATTTTATATACAGCACCATCGATTATCAAAATATATTAGTGATGCGAAAATAAGTGACACAAATTGAAAAAAAAGATTATTTCGGAAAAATTTTAGGGTTACACCGTCAAATTCACAAAGAATTTTTTGACATGATGTTGCAACACGCAGATTTCAACAAAATTTCACAATATAATTTCGCACCTTAGCTTTAAAAAATATTCAATATTTTGAAGTTATATAGAATGTGCAGGGAAATTTCAATATTTAAGTAGTCAAACTATCAAATTCACTTTGAAAATGTGAGTAGGTTAATTGGTAGTCCGTGGAGAATTTTTCAGATTTACTTGCAATTTTTTGCTTTTAAACAAGTTGAATATCACATTTTTATCTGAATTATAAAATTGTAATCTATTCCATTTAATTAATTATCGAATTTATTTATTCAATTAACTTCACTAACTTTTAACTTACTTAAGAGTCAATGATTAAATTTCACATATAGTACCTACTGTCGAATGAAAATATTCAGTACTTATGAAAAATAGGTGTCAAAAATGAAAAATAGGATTATATGGGAAACAACTTCGAGTAGTAGTTTTATTCAAAATTCTAACTTAAAATTTTGCGTCAAGACATAATATAGCCACTTACCAAATTTCAACTTAATAAGTTGGTTTTGACTTGCACAATATAATTTTATGTCTCAATTGTTTAAAAGCACTTAAGTTAGAGCAGTTTTCTACAACACTAAAGTCTTATATAACAGTACTAAAGCTGTCAAACCCACTTCAAAATTCAGTTACAGTTTATTAGCCGGAATTCGTTATTGCAATTTTTTTGCTTTTAAACTGATTGGATGCTTATCGAATTTTCACCGAAATTAATTTTAAAAGGCATGACTTCAATATTTAACTCGGAAACAAAAAGTTGAAAAAGTTTGTGTTAGTTAATTACCTCCGGCGATACCATCAATCAATGTTACGACTTGTTACAACGAAATTACTCCTAAGAGTGTGGTAGTGCTGTATTTTGGACAAATAATTTTTAATTGAAAATTTTACTCTTTATATTTTTCGGTTTTTGGAATTTTTTTCGAGATCTGCATCAAGAATGGTTTTTAAACTTTAAATATTTATTTTCCTATTCAGTGCGCCTAATAAGGTTTTTTAACATTTTTGGCTAAATCTTCTCTGAAGTGCAGTTTAATACACAATGTAATATTCATTTGAAAGTTAATTCACTTTCTGCTATATATAGTTCTTAATTCATATCGAAGAACACTCATTTCATAGATATTAAAACAATTCCACTTCAACTCTTCTTGAAACCCTTACTTCAGTCCGTACAATTTATATTTTATTAATCTCATTAAATCTTCTATTTATCCTTGTTTTGTTTCTGAAATAGTTTCCTTGTGGATATATTTATTTTACGAAATACCCATTTGAAACATTTCTTGTAAAGTTACTAAATAATTATTATTTTAGTATGTGATCCGGTAACTTTTAGATTAATTAACTCACTTCGTCGTTTTCTTGATATTCCAATCTGCTAGGTATAAGTTATACCGTGTGAAGGGAATTTAGTTTCAAACGCGTTGGAAAGAGACGTTGCGTCTTTCAGCTATCCACCGGTATGTAGCACACTATACACTTACATCTTAAATATATTTTGTTTTCTGCAGGATGGCTGCGGTTTTAGTTATTGTTCAACAATACTCTTAACTTATCATATATAAAATTGTGTCTCAGAAATCATATTTGAGGTGAATAAGCAGTGTTGATATTTGCTGAATGTCCAATTTTGACGATACTGGGTAAAAAGCTCTTTCTGAGTTTCTGTACCACTCGGGACATTTCATGTGATTACGTGAATAACTTTCTGAGTTTTGACGTTAATTTTATTAACATTCTTTAGAAAATTTAGGTTTAGTGTCATTAAAACATTTAGTACTATCACCACTATCTATCAGTTACTCCAAGCACGCCGCTGTATTTATTCCTCATTTTAAGAAGTAGAAAATTTTTAGGCGTCTTAGTAACCTTAAGTTTGATCAAGACATCAAGAAACGAATCACATGTTTCATGGTGTCAAAATTTTTTGAAAAGTCAAATTCGATAAAATTCTGTTGTATGTCGCTTGCACTTACGAATTAATATGTGCGTCTAAAGACGAAACTCACGGGCAATATAATTTTTTTCTATTTTTCATAAAACCATAGTTTGGTGAAGGATAGTTATTATAAACTATTATACATTATTTCAACAAGTGAAACAATGATTCGAAAGACTGTGGATAACGATGATGCACAAATAACATCAACATGCGCTGAGACTGACATTGTTGGCTTAGGTCAGTAGGTTCGACCCTTTTAGAGCAACATTTATATGAAAATTAGTGACACTTCATACATCTATTCTATAAATAGTATAATAGGTTTTCCCCAGGCATCCCTCATATTTGAAGGGTTCAACCCTTTGCTGAGCGGGTTGAATTAGGATTTTCAAGAACTGCTTTTCCCACCTGCATATGCTTATTGTTTATAAACTCATAAATACGCATAGGAAGTTAATTGCCGTTTTATTGACATATATGGGTTTTTTGGTTGCGATTTTTCTGTACGATAATTTAAAGTAAATTGCCACTCAATTTCCACTTAAAATTAAAGAAAACACGACACCAAACGATCTCGTCGCTCCTTTTGATCTCTCTCATCATCGTCATCATCTTCTTCATCGTCATTAAAGATCCATTACATACTAAATATATATCTCTTTCCCCCTTCGCGTTTTATCCGGAGTCGTCCCGAATGAAGAACTCCATTCATCCCTATTTATTTGAGTGTTAAAGGAGCATTTTGTCTGATACCCCAGCAAACATTCGACGTATTTTAAACTCCGCGTATCGCGTGCCGCGCACAACTCCTCGAACTTCAAACTTCTCGTAATGTAACACCTACTTTCCCTGACAAATAGGTGTTGTGTGGTATACCGACGAAACTTAAACTCGCACAATCGTCCCGGAGTTTCACGGGGTGTTGGGAAGGGGTCGAGGGGGACTCCATGGAGAAATATTGCTTTTCCAGCTCTTCCAGTGGCGCGCCAGACAGTGCGAAGGTGATTGGGTTTCGGGGGAGACCGTTCGGACCAACGCCGGATATGTTAATGGGTGTTAGGATAAATTTGTTTTGCTTGCTACGCTTGTACTGATGGATGGACAGAACTGTACTTTGTCACTGCTCTCATTTCAATTGAAATGAAGTGAGCCAACAATTTAATTGATATCTATAACAATTGCTACCTATCAATTGAAGGGACGTCTATTATCTATCAGGTTAAGATCCTCGAGAACTAACTGACGCAGCATTCAGTGCCGCCAAAAATCTCTTTCTCTTTCTCCAACTCTCTTTCGCTCTCTGTTATTTCGCTCTGCTGCGCGCGCAAGATTGAAGCTTCCTCCCATGGTACATAACCCGAGTTATAAATTAGGTTATGGTTAACATAACCTCATAGTCATCGACATTTTCTAAACTCAAGTAGTTTAAATGAAATGGAACATAAAATATTTAGAAACATAACGAATTTGATTAACAGAACTAATATTTTACTACAATTGAGTTGTAGTGAAATATATAGTGAAGTGAGTGGTCTTGATAAGCCACTTTATATAATTGTAATATTCTTACGGCACCTTTAAAGCATTGGCTAGTATATGCGAAGAAAAACGCGACGTTTGAAATAAGTTATAACGTTTTTGTAAAGAAGCTTTGATACTTTAGAAGAACTTGACGAGTCTATATGGGTTTTTTGACATTTGTAACGAACTGACTACATTTTTAGAGGAATTGCAGTTATTCTAAAGATATTTCAAATTTACGATGTAGTTGTTGATGTGGAGTTAAGTTTCTAAGTTGCTTACGACAATTTCAGTTTGTATAAAACTTGTTTAAATCATTACACGTTAAAAAGTTCTTTCAAAAAATGTTTATCACTTTCAAAAAAATGTACAACTGAATTCACATAAATGTCCGAAAAATAATTCACGTAGTTTCTAGAGTAGTTTTGTTGCCAAATGAAATTAAGAATTGTAACATTCATAATTGGTTCAAATTTGCAATTGTCTCTTTGAAATGTAATTTGAATTATTTTTGAATAAATTTGGCACAATCAGAGAAATAGTGAAAGTTTTTAACTGTAACCTGTAACGCAAACTCGGAAAGAATATGGCGAGCCGAGAGGTAGATGCCTCTGGGAATCGAAGAGTCTTTCCCAGGAAGAACACTCCTAGTATGACCGATCTCACTCCGGATTTTTATCTCTTTGCAATTTATCTCCTCTCAGTGGCATTTTAAGACAAACTTTTTCAGGTTTTATGTAAAATTTATTTATCATTTTTCCAAGAGTCGCTGTTATCTTAAGGGCATTATGAAATTTATAATAATTCGTTCCTTATAAAGCTGTACAGCCGTACAGCCGTAGTATGTTGTTTCTATGAACCAACTTATCATTTTAGACGTGTTTAAATTTACATTTTTTTCATGTTATTCGTGTTGTCCTTAAGATTCTCAGTCAAGACTCCGAAGGCTCTACCTTTTCCATTGCTGCTTAACCTGTCCAAAGCACGGTATTCTGTCTATTTACTTTACTTGTTAATGGCTCAGATTCCTTCATAACGTTACATCTTTGCAATTTTAAAACTAGTTCAACAGACAGAATATAACGAACCATATTAAATTTTGTATTATATAGTATACTATATAAGTAGGTAGTACTGTACAATCCTGTACTATTAAAATTTCTACCGCAACTTAGGGATTTTTAACCGGAACAATGCATTTTATTCTTTGTGTCCAGAACTGCGTTTTTAGACTCTAAAATTACACTCTAAGCGGGTATGACTAGTATAATAACGTGAGACGTGCCAAATAACTCGATTGATGCGGTTGTTACGTACTGATGAAGGCAAGAATAACAATTTACTTATAAAATGTAGTTGAATGATAAAGGAATTGATATTGATTTTTCTAAAATTGTTTAGATCGTAAAATATTTAAGGGCAATTATCCTTACTTAAAACTATTCGTTAAAGAGAATAAATATGTCAAACCTACTCTAAACATGGGCGAGGGGGGCGGATGTAATTTCGGCCGGCCCTTGGGTACCTGCCCAAAGTAAAGGGCACTGCTAATTACAGATGCAAATTCGGCCGAGGGTAATGTTTATGGTAGGAATGTGGAATTTATTTTTATTAACATAACTTTTTTATATTATATAAATATATAAATAAATATATTATATAAATTTGATGCAATAAATTTCACCGTTTTAAGAGAAGGGTAGTTCCCTGGAACCTTTCATAATCTGATATTGACGTTATGGGTCCACATGTGATTTGGTTTAATCTAAGTTTGTGCGCATTCTTATATTAAATTTAAACTAAAATGATTTTTTGCCGTATATTAAATATGGTGAGAAAATATACAAAATGAGATATATTTGGAAAATTAGCACATACAATTTATGTAGTGTGAGTGGAATTCGTGAGTGCGAGAGAGAACGTGCGAAGTGCGTCACGGTTCGCTTTTTGCCGGTGTGCAATACACCATACATACATAAGTTCATGTTTCAACAGTCCTAAATGTATTCAAGTATTGTAACCTTATTCATTCGTTTTGAAATCTCATTTTTCAAATTTTTTGAATTCTAATCTAAAGACGTATTGCCTGGAAATATAAAAAATTCGTAAAATTGTTTGAAACACTATAAATTCCGAATTTGATTTCTTTTAATCTTCCTTTAACGTATTAGGTGTCTTTAGGCAGTTGTAAATCTTGAATCTTTCAGAGAGCTGCAATTATTGTTGTCAGAAACCTTCCAGGATTTTCAGATATTCAGCATTTTTTCTAGTCTTTTTAAACTTGTCTGATGTTCTAAAAACAGTTGATGTTTGGGCCAGTAATCTAAATGAGCTCATAAATACAAGACTTTTGAAGCAATCTGGTTCGTAGCTTAGAAAACTTTCAGGATTGTTCAATTTGTCCCATTTTTGTTGAACATTTCTGGTGTTCAAAAACTATTTTTGACTCTTGAATCTGTTTTAAGGAACATTTACATCTTTTACATTGATTCATTCATAATTGAAACTTTTGTTTCGAACGAGTATATCTCGTCGGTAACACCAATCTGTCATAACAAGTTGGCCTCATATTGAACAACATTCGAGGTGTAATAAGCCAAATAAATTTATGATTTTTATTATCGAATTCTTTAATTTACTATCCCCATCTTCCTTAAATCAATAAATTTAAGATTTTAATGATGGACATTTTAGGACACTAACCCCGCCTTGAATGGTAATTATCCTGTTCAAATAAAATATCATTAAATTGCATGGGTATTGTGTATTGCATACCGGCTAAAAGCGCCACGCATGGTCGCTTTCTAACGCGTTTCACTTATAGCACGGTCTCTCTCGTCCTCACGTTATGCCAGAGTCATTCGATTCGATTCGACGTTAAATGGTTCCAATAATGCAAGTCGTAATTACAATTGCATATTTGTCGAATAATTGGAGCCCACTACATTATATTTGATTCAACTTGTCTAGTGTACATTTAATGTTTGCGTTAATTTGATGCATTGTTGTCATTAATCTTTGGTAATTTGTGTAAGGTAAATGAGAAAGTTCTGAGGTATTAAATTTTGCTTCTTGGCGCTTCTTCACGAAAAGAAATTTTCCCTTCCCTTTGCATAATCATGACTTTAATGCAGTAAACGAGGCTTTTTCCCCTCAATATTCTTTATTAAAGAATATACCGGCGCCATTACGTCCCATAACATAAACTATAAATAATAATATAAATGTTTGAGCTGTGTAGCGTACATAATGTCGACGCCTCTGTAAGCAAGGGCTCGTACGGAGACAAATTGAAATGGAGGGGGGGATGCGAAGGAGAAAAGTCCCGTATTTTCTCGAATTTATAAGCTGAGGGTGTTTAGAGACAGAGGAAGGTTAATGCTCACGGTACTCCATTAATTTCAAGACAATGTTAGAGAAACAATTTACATATTCAATTATAGTGAGAGAAAATTCGCACAAATTTTACTACGGAATTCCATCCGGGGGAAGCGTTGGGGGTAAAAAATTGTTTTCGGTCGTAATTCGGGATGGAACGAGGCCATTCTTGGATAATAAAATGAATAATTTAAATTTCCTCTCTAACGCATCCCTTTCTCGCTAATTTCGACCTTAAATCCAAGACTACATATGTACATTCCTCACATAGTCTACAGTGAGATTCGGAAGTCCCTTTTCCAAACAGACCACCGAAGAGAAGTATTGAGTAAACCATATTTAAAGAAGGTTCCAAAATTTTAACATATAAATTTATTACTACGTTTAATGTTTACATAAACGGTTTCGGTGGTTAAGATAGGATCGCAGGAACGCAGATATATATTTCCCTTTAAATATTCCGAATTTAAAATGGCGTTTCCAAGAATATAACCAGAAAATGTACATGTTACTCATTAAACATAAAAATCAGCGGATGTTGAGTTAAATTTTGACATACAATAGGTTCGTTCCAGCAGAGTTTGTAACTCATCAGAAACGATCAGACGCATGCGTGTAACAAATATCGCGTTCCAACAGTTACAAGTTTGTGAACTCTGACATTTATGACCAAAAGTCCTACATTTCAGCAAGAAATGTACTCAGTTGCTAACTGATTTGTGACGGTTTGAAAAGAGTTTGCGCATTTATGCCCTTATTATCTTACATTTTGTAATTTTTCGTCGTTATTTTCTTTATTACTTGAAATGTAATAAACCATCCAAGTTATTTTAGGTGATATGATTGCGGCCTCTTTAAAGTTTATCTTGAAAATAACCCACACCTCTCTCATTTTAACCATCGTAACCAACATATATATGATAGAAGAGACCACTTCCAAAGCCGTAAGAAAGCATTAAGAATAATTTAAGAATTCTCTTCCAAAACTAACGAGAACTAAATTTTTAATTGCCTTCGAAGATAATTCTCTTACATACAGTAAGAGAGTATATAGGGTATATCTCATGCTTAAAATAAAAATTATGACCCGTTACCTAACTCATAATCCTATTGAGAATTTCAGAATAAATCTAAATTTACGCATGAATTAGTATGCAATATATTGCTCATCATTCTAAGTGTAATCTATTGTGTGTTTCAAGATAAATTTTATATTTTATGTTGCATAAACCACACAAAGTTGTAATATATTCTAAGTTGTGCGTGAACTAACCAAGAAACACCGGTGTGAAGTTAGCAGCCACTTTCCAGCAGCCAAAAATTCTGGCAGCCATTTCATTTAAACGTGAAGTTAGCAGCCACTTTCTAGCAGCCAATTCTACCTTGCAGGAAATAAATGAACTTTTTTTTTGTCAAAGTATCAATCGTTCCTACTAACCGCAATTATACCAGTGGCGCCAAAGGGTCACAAAAAATTACAATAATAAATTAAATAATTTCAAAACTCCCACCACGGAACCATAAAGAGTATTTAATTGGGGTGCAAGAAAATAGAGTCTCGGGATGAAATTCGGGCTGGAGGTTCCTTTTAACACTAGTAATCATCCTACCAAGCGCCAATCCCTTCGGTGCCGTCTGAAGGACGTTATGGCCTTCAACGCGAAAGTATGGAAAATATTTAAAGGGGGTGCAAGAAAATAGAGTCTCGGGATGAAATTCGGGCTGGAGGTTCGTTTTAACACTAGTAATCATCCTACCAAGCGCCAATCCCTTCGGTGCCGTCTGAAGGACGTTATGGCCTTCACCGCGAAAGTATGAAAAATATTTTAATGGGGTGCAAGAAAATAGAGTCTCGGGATGAAATTCGGGCTGGAGGTTCGTTTTAACACTAGTAATCATCCTACCAAGCGCCAATCCCTTCGGTGCCGTCTGAAGGACGTTATGGCCTTCAACGCGAAAGTATGGAAAATATTTAAAGGGGGTGCAAGAAAATAGAGTCTCGGGATGAAATTCGGGCTGGAGGTTCGTTTTAACACTAGTAATCATCCTACCAAGCGCCAATCCCTTCGGTGCCGTCTGAAGGACGTTATGGCCTTCACCGCGAAAGTATGAAAAATATTTTAATGGGGTGCAAGAAAATAGAGTCTCGGGATGAAATTCGGGCTGGAGGTTCGTTTTAACACTAGTAATCATCATACCAAGCGCCAATCCCTTCGGTGCCGTCTGAAGGACGTTATGGCCTTCAACGCGAAAGTATGGAAAATATTTAAAGGGGGTGCAAGAAAATAGAGTCTCGGGATGAAATTCGGGCTGGAGGTTCGTTTTAACACTAGTAATCATCCTACCAAGCGCCAATCCCTTCGGTGCCGTCTGAAGGACGTTATGGCCTTCACCGCGAAAGTATGAAAAATATTTTAATGGGGTGCAAGAAAATAGAGTCTCGGGATGAAATTCGGGCTGGAGGTTCGTTTTAACACTAGTAATCATCCTACCAAGCGCCAATCCCTTCGGTGCCGTCTGAAGGACGTTATGGCCTTCAACGCGAAAGTATGGAAAATATTTAAAGGGGGTGCAAGAAAATAGAGTCTCGGGATGAAATTCGGGCTGGAGGTTCGTTTTAACACTAGTAATCATCCTACCAAGCGCCAATCCCTTCGGTGCCGTCTGAAGGACGTTATGGCCTTCAACGCGAAAGTATGGAAAATATTTAAAGGGGGTGCAAGAAAATAGAGTCTCGGGATGAAATTCGGGCTGGAGGTTCGTTTTAACACTAGTAATCATCCTACCAAGCGCCAATCCCTTCGGTGCCGTCTGAAGGACGTTATGGCCTTCACCGCGAAAGTATGAAAAATATTTTAATGGGGTGCAAGAAAATAGAGTCTCGGGATGAAATTCGGGCTGAAGGTTCATTTTAACACTAGTAATCATCCTACCAAGCGCCAATCCCTTCGGTGCCGTCTGAAGGACGTTATGGCCTTCACCGCGAAAGTATGAAAAATATTTTAATGGGGTGCAAGAAAATAGAGTCTCGGGATGAAATTCGGGCTGGAGGTTCGTTTTAACACTAGTAATCATCCTACCAAGCGCCAATCCCTTCGGTGCCGTCTGAAGGACGTTATGGCCTTCACCGCGAAAGTATGAAAAATATTTTAATGGGGTGCAAGAAAATAGAGTCTCGGGATGAAATTCGGGCTGAAGGTTCATTTTAACACTAGTAATCATCCTACCAAGCGCCAATCCCTTCGGTGCCGTCTGAAGGACGTTATGGCCTTCAACGCGAAAGTATGGAAAATATTTAAAGGGGGTGCAAGAAAATAGAGTCTCGGGATGAAATTCGGGCTGGAGGTTCGTTTTAACACTAGTAATCATCCTACCAAGCGCTAATCCCTTCGGTGCCGTCTGAAGGACGTTATGGCCTTCAACGCGAAAGTATGGAAAATATTTAAAGGGGGTGCAAAAAAATAGAGTCTCGGGATGAAATTCGGGCTGGAGGTTTGTTTTAACACTAGTAATCATCCTACCAAGCGCCAATCCCTTCGGTGCCGTCTGAAGGACGTTATGCCCTTCAACGCGAAAGTATGGAAAATATTTAAAGGGGGTGCAAGAAAATAGAGTCTCGGGATGAAATTCGGGCTGGAGGTTTGTTTTAACACTAGTAATCATCCTACCAAGCGCCAATCCCTTCGGTGCCGTCTGAAGGACGTTATGGCCTTCAACGCGAAAGTATGGAAAATATTTAAAGGGGGTGCAAGAAAATAGAGTCTCGGGATGAAATTCGGGCTGGAGGATTGGCGCTTGGTAGGATGATTACTAGTGTTAAAAGGAACCTCCAGCCCGAATTTCATCCCGAGACTCTATTTTCTTGCACCCCCTTTTAATATTTTCCATACTTTCGCGTTGAAGGCCATAACGTCCTTCAGACGGCACCGAAGGGATTGGCGGTTGGTCGGATGATTACTAGTGTTAAAACGAACCTCCAGGCCGAATTTCATCCCGAGACTCTATTTTCTTGCACCCCATTAAAATATTTTTCATACTTTCGCGTTGAAGGCCATAACGTCCTTCAGACGGCACCGAAGGGATTGGCGCTTGGTAGGATGATTACTAGTGTTAAAAGGAACCTCCAGCCCGAATTTCATCCCGAGACTCTATTTTCTTGCACCCCCTTTAAATATTTTCCATACTTTCGCGTTGAAGGCCATTACGTCCTTCAGACGGCACCGAAGGGATTGGCCCTTGGTAGGATGATTACTAGTGTTAAAAGGAACCTCCAGCCCGAATTTCATCCCGAGACTCTATTTTCTTGCACCCCCTTTAAATATTTTCCATACTTTCGCGTTGAAGGCCATAACGTCCTTCAGACGGCACCGAAGGGATTGGCGCTTGGTAGGATGATTACTAGTGTTAAAAGGAACCTCCAGCCCGAATTTCATCCCGAGACTCTATTTTCTTGCACCCCAATTAAATACTCTTTATGGTTCCGTGGTGGGAGTTTTGAAATTATTTAATTTATTATTGTAATTTTTTGTGACCCTTTGGCGCCACTGGTATAATTGCGGTTAGTAGGAACGATTGACACTTTGACAAAAAAAAGTTCATTTATTTCCTGCAAGGTAGAATTGGCTGCTAGAAAGTGGCTGCTAACTTCACGTTTAAATGAAATGGCTGCCAGAATTTTTGGCTGCTGGAAAGTGGCTGCTAACTTCACACCGGTCCAAGAAACAAGATTTATAGTGGAGTCAGTGTACATCAAAAACATTCATAATTTCGGAATAAGTGGAAGAAACTTATATCGATTCAAAACCTTTCCATATTTGTGTACAGTATCGAGGTCGGTTTAGAATTATTTTAAAGGTCTTTTAATTCCCTAGAGGACGGTGAGCCCAGTTTACCCAAAAGTAACCTAGTTTTTAATTGAGAACGTTCATAGTCTCGTGGGGTCTTCCTATACGTTTTGTTTCTGTTGGCCGATATTACCTAAAAATCCGGGTGTCCTGCTTGAGGATTCGATGTCTAAAACAGGATATTTTTTTGCTGATTTGCTTGGCCTATTAGTTAAGAGTTCCAACTTACCGCAAAACTTCCTACTCTTTCTCCATCGGTTAATCCCCCCGGTATGCGTTCTTTTTTTCTGCTCCTCCCCGTGCTCTTAATAAACCCGACACCTCCCTTAAAACTGCCGCCACCTCGGCGGATTCGTTCCTTAACTTTTCAACTTTTTGCGTAAATCAAAACACCCAAGGCCGACGGAGACAGGTAGGGGAAAGGGCGCGAGGGTGGAAAATTTAGGGGACGTTGAATCTGAAGCTGTTCGTAACGGGGCCAGAAGTGTCGCTTACGGTTTCTTTCGCACCTTCGAGAATTCCTTTTAGACGTCTTTAATTAGGGTTGCATTGCCTTTTTTCGTGGAATAAAAATATACTGGTTTGGTGAAGGGAATGAATGGAAATATGGACAGTTTTATGTGGCTGATGAAGACTGCGTACAAAACAATAATTTGTTAAAGATTTGCTACCGAGAAAATATCCAGAACAGCTTCCAAGAGGTGTAACTGTAATTTTACCATATTTCATAAGGCTTAAGTTATTATCTTGGTATGCCAGGTTGTTAAACATATTCTCAAAGAAGGGGGCTGACATAACAGACGACATGTGCATAACGAGACATCGTAATGAACACAGTATTTTTCTATATACCACGCGAAGGGAATTTCTAGATATATTCGTGAATGCTAGAGATATAGAGAGCTAAGGACATGGGACTACTCCTTACATTACACGTCTAGTTGAACCATATTTGTCCTGAAACATGTCCTTTAATTACAGTGATGATGGGACTCTTGGCAAATATATAAGATCATAACTCAGAAAGTCGTTTACGTAATATCTTGAGCTTTACGTATCTTCTAATGTCATTTACTCAGGTATCTTATACAGTGTCATCGAAATAAAATTTTTGAACGGAATTTTGTCTTGTGGATAGAGCTTCACGATACCGACACAAAACCTTAGTCTCGTATCATAGAGTTTTTTGTTTAGCGACAATTAAAGGTAAAAATGTATGGCGATGGCGCGTTTTTGTTTAATGTAAAATTGTTATACGTGATCCAATACTGATATAATCATCTGTAGGACTTTAGAAAACTTACAAAAGAGCTGTGGTATAACTTATTTGGTTCATAAATTACGTAATAAAACTTTAAGAGAGTTTAAGGATGAATATTGATTCAGGTATTAATAACTTCTTCAAAAATAGCTGTACATATTTGATTTTATGTAAGAAGTAAGCTGTTATAGTGCACTATTTGTCCTAAAAATTTCATGTTGATTCATGGAGTGGCTTTTACTAAATTGAATTTCTTTACCCTAAGCCCCTTGATTTTGCAATAACACAACTCACATAGTAATAAAGTTAGACTATTCAAGTGGGCCCAAATTAAAGAACTAAGAGTTCCTCTACCAATTTAATTTGCTAAATGACCTAAAATATCATTTAAAGTGTCGCAGATTTTATTGTGTAAATATTCTTAGTTTATAAATAAATTAAGTAAGTTTGTTGTATTGACCTATAGTTACACAATTTTTTTATTCAAAAAGCTTGCATTTTTGCAAGAATAGACCACCCTTGTACACTACTAGAAATAGATGACAGTCGGAAAAATTGAGACCAACGTGATCCTCCTCCACGATTATTTAAAAATAGGGGATTTTACATATTTTATATACTGGTGAATAAACCAACGTACGTATATCTATTCAACAGCTCTCGAAGTTTTAACATAAATTGTATACTAACCCTTATAATATAAAGTTTTTCTAATTTTAATTGTCAAATAATATTTATAAACAGTTATGTTCATAAATACTCTAAATAATAATAATAATATTCATAATATTGAACATGTAATAATCATACTAATGTTCTAAATAATTCATATTGCATATATTATATGAGCTAAAATTTGTAATTCTTTAGATATAATGATGTGTTTTGTGTTGACTTAATTTCTGCTGTGGCTATTTGGCAAAACATGATAACTCACTTTTTTGCGTTTTCGAGATTTTACTTCATGATATGTCTTAAAGTCTAAATTTTATATTGGCAAGACATGATATCTCTATCTAGAAGATTGTGGCTGCGCCGGAATATAGTTATTATTTGATATGTTTTTTCCGCAATTTCATGTTTTGGCAAAACCTGATAAGTAGACTTATCAAGTTTATCAAATAATTAAAATGGTATAAAATGAACATATCAGGTTATGCCAGGTAATTTGGAGGTTTTAATAATACCTTATTTTGTTGTTTATAACGCTACTACTGTATACAGTATTCACGTGTTGAAAATTATTGATGTGATTTATTGATAATTAAAAGAAAACGCAAGTACCTACTAAAGGGTTTTTTAATTTGTAATTTAGTGAGTTTGCTCGTTTGCTATCATAGATTTTTTCATTAGAATATATAGTATAGAAAACTTGAGCTGAGGACCTCTAGAGCAACTTATAAAGTTAAATTTGTATGCGCTTTGTAATTCGTATGTGGATAACGTATCTCAAGCAGCGAAAATCCCTTGTCCAAACCAAACATCTAGTACCTAAATCTGAAGATGAATATCAATCAACTAGGTTTGTGTCCAAGGAAAGTTACTCATCTGATAATAAAGTGAAAGGAGTTACTAAAATGATAAATGAGGATGAAAATTATACTGACAGTGAAAATGTGGATGATAACCGAGACGCCGATTTTGTACCCGAAGATGAAGAATCTGATAAAAACGAGCCAGTTAGTGATAGTGACGATTCTGATAATGAGCCCCTCATCAACAAAGTATTATCCAAAAGATGTAAGCCACCAAGTACTGATATGGAGAATAATAATAGTATGCAGCGAACAGAAAAAAAGGAAAAGAATAAACAGAGTATTGATGAAGAAAAAGAAACCAAAAGGGGAGGAATATATTACCAGAAAAGGGGTTGGGAAACCAGCCAAAGAATTTGAGCCTGTCGCTATTTGTTAAAAATTTTACAAATGTGTGGAGAGACTCACCAGAAGAACAAAAAAGTATTTTCGAGAGCTTTTTTAAAAATATCAGTTACAGTGATCAGTTTCTAGCTGACAGAATAAAATCCTCTGGAAAAAAAAGGGAAAGAAAAAGTCAAGATACAAAAACCGGAAAAAGAAAGAATAGGGATATCACAAAAATGACATTTTGTAGTAACAGTTGCAATGGATATAATCTTTTAACAAATTACCTGATTCATTTGCAGGCTGAATAGAAAACAAATTACACATTAGTATTGTGCACAAATATTTCATATTTTGAAAACATCAATTTACGTTAATTAGTTTTTAAGATATTCCGAACATAATGAATTTGGAAATGTAGTTTCCTAATGAGCTTTAAAATCATCTACAAAGTTCCCAGGTGCTCACTCAAAAACTCTTCTAATTTTGAAGCTTTGTCAAGATCTCGTTTTTAAAGGAATCTATATGAAATTTTTTTCAGAAAAACTTTAGCCCCTGTCCTAAAAAATTATGGTTCTTTCTTCTTAGTGTTTATAAACTAACCCTCGGTGCATTTAGAAAAGAGTTAACTTCGTTTTAAAGGGTCCTAGGGCAATTTTTTGGAAGTTAGGTTACAAATATTGTCTTTTTGAATAAAAAAGTGTAAGTCTTTTTGTCAATATGACAAAGGTATCCAATTTATTTGTAAGCTAAAAATACTAGGCTTTAACAATAAATGTTTAAGGTTTAATGTTAGGTCACTTTATAATTTAAATTGGTAAATTAACTTTCCTCCTTTAACTTGGACCCAAACCTAACCTATCCTAACTTTATTATTCTGTGACTTATATTATTGCAATATTAAATAGCTTACATAGATAAACAGCTTTGAAATTTTTATTACATATTGCGCAGGACGGTAGCTTAAGATCTTAAGAAATGTCAAAAATACACAGGTAATATTTGCAGAAGCTATTAATAGCTTAGTTTAAACTCATTTATGGTTTTACTGGGCAACAAATGCACGAAATAACTTTTGCCGCAGCCTATTTTGAAGGTTTCTTTCACAGGATATAACAATTCTACTAACAGATAAAACTGTTCTAAACTCTTACATTTTGACCTTTAATGGTCGATACTAAAACCATACAACAAATTTTTGCTGATATATGACTTTTGTTCCTCGACATTTAAGGTACTAAATAACTGGCCAGACCAATCTCAAACAGTCTGTTTTACTGTTTTGTTGCTCGTTTCCCTGGATTATACGAAATTTTCAATATTTACTCTTCTGGTTCTTTTACCACTTGTTATTAGATACGCTGTTGTTACCTACATTCTTTTAACTTTACCGATGTATCGAATACTGTCTTTCCACAAGTGACATGAACTATGTTCTTAATTTTATTTATTCACATCGCCCGGACCAGCAATGCGATTGAAGTTTGACCCAGATACTGATACTTAGATATTTCAGTACACAGCGTCGATACTTAGGCGACGTCAGGGGAGGTCGTTTCCTTGGACATTTATCCTCGCAAAACCCTCTCACTTGAATTTCCTGTGGGGTCCATCGCAAATACATTTCATACCTTTCCGCCATATACTGGTCGATACCAGAGGAACTCGAACGAATCCATCGACAGTAAAAGTGGTTTACCCCAGATCCACCAGAGACGTAACGTATTCGTACGCAATTTGGGTCGTGAATAAGTCGTTAAATGCTCGTTTAAAAGTCTCCGCAAAGAAATCTGGTAGTAGGTAGGTACGTAGTGGACAAGCCTGCCACCTCGCCGTTGGAGAGAAAGTGAGATGTCGACTCCTGACCTTTACGGAAGAATTATTTTCAAGGTAACAAAACGTGAGACAACGCCAAAGAATTATCTCGTTAGTTTACATTACTAATCCGAGATCATATGAAAAGGCTTCAATGGACTGATCGAATTTGTCGTCTTCGCGGCGATTCGTGACTGTCTCGATGAACGGAAGGTCGGAGGTTACGAGCGGTTTCGAAATTTTGAAATCGCCCAGACAATAATTTATCTGACAAATATTTATCAGACGAGAAGAGAGAAGGAGCCGGAATAAAGTTTCTCTGCAGTAACTTGTACGAAAAAGGAAGATCCAGTTTTTTTCGCAAAGAATTGATCGATTGCTGATTGATTGGGTGGTCTCTCCGATCAAAACAATAGTAGGAAGAGCAATGATAATTCCGAAATATTTTTATAACGTGCCGTTAGCAAATGAAAGTTTTTTGTGTGTAATGTGATGAATCTCAACAACTAGTTTTTTCCCTTTGCAGTCTGTCGAGGTTTGATCGATTGATTTATCGATAGCGAACACAGTCGTCAATACAAAAGTCACGGTAACATCAAGGTAGTTACGTATAGATTCATTTCGATTTTGTTTTCTTTATACAGGGTGATTTCTAAGAACAGGGATGGTTGAGCACATGGACCTTTGGACCATATGGTTGTAATTTTCTTTCGTTGCCATTTTATCCGTTGTCCTTCTAACAATTTCAATGACTGTCTTAATTTTTTCTTGATTCTAATTCTTCGCTTTTTCTTGGGGAGGTTTCGACAACGTGATCAAGAAATACTGTTTAAGTTGGCAATCCTAAATTTTACTTTAAAATGGTAGAACTGGGACCACTTCCGGTTGTTTGACAGTGACGGCATTGACACTTGAGCGGCGATTCAAATTTTTATTATAAAAATATAAAAATGGTACTATTTACATTAGAACAAGATATTTTTATTGGCATGGCTTATTTTCGGAATGCAGTTCATGATCCCATTTCTGGATGGCGATACTCATTGGAATCTACTTTGCATCAATTTCAGGAAATGTTTCCTGAAGTTGTGTTCACTATCGACGTTTTTGAACAACACTGCATGAGTGTAGTTCAACGATATTTGAATACAGGCAATATGAAGAAAGGAAAGCCACCTGGTAGACCCTCCGTACTCACTGAAAATGTGGTGCAAGACGTCAGGGCCCGACTGCAACAAAGTCCTCGCAAATCGGTTAGGAAGCTTTCCCTCCAAACAGGTTTGATCCTTATCAAAACTTCACCAATTTCCACTTATTCCTAATTTCCCGTATTCCGTTTCGTCACTTTACAGGTTTATCATACGGAAATTGTTCTACTGTGTTGAAGAGCAAATTGAAATACCACCCGTACAAATTTTCGATGGTCCAATCCCTAAATCCTCCTGACCGTCCACAACGCCTCCCAGTTCTGTAACTGGCTCAATCAGGAAATGAACAATGATGACATTCTGGATAAAATCTTTTTTTCCGATGAAGCCTGGTTCCATCTCAATGGCTATGTTAATTCCCAAAACTACAAAATTTGGTCTGGTGAAAATCCACATGCTGTTAGAACAACAACTTTACATCCTACTAAAGTTGGTGTTTGGCTGGCTGTATCACGGCAGAGAGTAATTGGTCCTGTGTTTTTTAACTTCACAGTGAATTCAGAACGATTCATTCGGCACATTCTCCAGCCATTTGTTGTCCAATTAACCGTAGAGGAGCGCGAAAATGGCTACTTCCAACAAGATTCGGCTCGAGCACATACTGCTCGTGCCACAATGCAATATTTGCGGGAAGTTTTTGACCATCGAGTCATAAGTACGGGAATCTGGCCAAGTAGGTCACCAGACCTGACACCTCTAGACTTTGTTTCTTTGTGCACCTTAAAAACAAGGTGTTCAGTAATGTTCTACATACACGTGAAGAACTGGAAGCTGCCATTATCGAGGAAGTTGTAAATATGTCTCCTCGGATGTTAATTAATGTCTTCGAGAGCCTAAAACGGAGAGTGAATTTATGTTTAGAACATAATGGTGCTCAACTCTAGCAGTACCTTTAAATATTGAAGTTTTTTCTGGTGTGGTTATTTTAATCGTAAATAAATTCACATAACCTAAAATATTTGTGTTTATTTAGCTGTCGCTGTCATGCAGAGTACAGAGATTTCCGGTATATCGTTGCAAACCCTTAGACAAAAAAATCCTCCAGGTAGGATTGCCAACTTAAACAGTATTTCTTGATCACTCTGTATTCCATAGTCTTGATTATGTTTTTTTACTTATTGTTTCCAGATGACCTGCATATTATACCGTCTTGCTTTCGTCACATTACATATTCGGGATTCCTAGGATACCATAACTCTTTATATGTCTCCCTGTTTTGTCCCAAGTTATGTTCAGCCCTTTCCTATATTTCAATCCTGTTTTATGTTTCCGGGTTTCCTCTCCATGTACTAAAGTTTTCGTACAATTTAGAGAAAAGCAGTATTTCGACAAATGTCTCAAATTAATAGGGAGTGCTTAAAGAAAAATAACTTTCCCCTGTTATTTTTAAATGAAAAGTACAGTAAAAATCCATACCTAGGACGAAGAGAGTCTTATAAAGCCATTCGGAATTCAGAAAGATGTAAGTGGTTAGGGATTATGGAAATGACGTTAAGTAAAGTGTGTGATCGAACTTTTGTTGAGCCAAAAAGCACACTTTTTCCTACAAGTCATTTTAAAGCTGCCAAACTCTTTTGTCAGGAACATTTTGAATCCTTCAACAAAGAATTATTAAGAAGGGTAAAAAAATCATAGGTTTTCAAAGGTCATTTACAAATTAACAGTTAAACAGTTATTAATTTTAATTTTTTAATTAGTAATTAAGTTAATAATTAAAACTGTTACATTTTTTTACGACGCAAAAGAGATTCGTATAAAAAAATCGGTTGCGTTATTCGATTAATTTAGCAAAGAAAGCTGTTCCTGTTTTTATTAAAATTATTTAGTTTTTAAAAAATTTAATGACAATCCCTCCAACAATAAAGAGGTTCTTCTTACGTGAAATGGGTAAAAGCGTATTTAAGGAATAATGTATGTCCCCCGACAAAATCGCAACACGATGCGCGGTTTTAATTAAAGAGATAAACATGATTTCACAAATTTCTAATTTTAACGAAACAAGCTAATAAAAACATTTCATTTGTCAGAACTTTGTTTAAATGTAAGTAGGTTCTTAGAAAACAACGTGATTTAATGAATTAAATTGCACAACCCCCAAAAATCCTTTTTAGCAAAATTTTAGTAAAAAAAAAGATTCATGGATCAGTTATTTACTTAAAATCTCAGTTTCAGGGTAATTGCAATCTTAATATCTTTGACAAGAACTATGTGGATGATTTTAGTACTAGCCTAGTGTACTAGATTCTGAAAATTGTTGGAAAATCTACTGAAATTGGTTTAAACTGCAGTTTTATGGATTAAGTTCTTTGTTAAAACTTATTTTATGGAAATTTGATTGAATTGTAATAACAAAAAGTTATATAGATTCCTGAATGCAGTGGATAGAGGCTCAAATTCTATTTGATTGAAAATAAATTTATCTTTGTATAATCGAACATTACAGTTGATTAGAATGTTGATAATTCTGCCAAATTCTGTTAAATACGCAGAATTATATATGTCAGAATTTAAAATTAGAGTTGGTAGGATTGACGGCAAATTGATTACAGTTGTGTAGACTCTTCGATGATCTTTTATTTAATGTCCCGAGTCATTTACATAATATACTATTTACTGCGCAAACTCAGAAGTAGGTCAGTTTTCCCTATGGAGTGCCAGATTGTTCAGAACTTATTGCCGTTTTGAAGTTTATTATATTTATGTGGATGGTAAGCAAACTGGAATACTTTGGGCATATCATGAGACATTCCTCATGACATGCTAGTATACATACATACATACATACATACATACATACATACATACATACATACATACATACAAGTATACATACATACATACATACATACATACATACATACATACATACAAGTATACATACATACATACATACATACATACATACAAGTATACATACATACATACATACATACAAGTATTATCTTCTAGAACTGATACTGCAGGGTAAGATATGGGGGAGAAGAGGCCCTGGTAGGAGAGACATTCGTGGTTCAGGAACATTATACATTGAACGGGCAAGATCTCCATCAACCTTTTTAGATCAGCAGTTAACACAGTTATTTGGACCAATGTGATAGCCAACATCCACAGAGGATAGGCACCGCAAGAAGAAGAAGATAGGAGGATACTGCTGTTTCTGTTATATTTTTTGTTAAATGTTCGTTTATGATTTCGTAAACAATTTCCCATTCATGGTAATACAAAGAGTATGGACGGTAACACATCGATTTGTTGTCTGTTAATTTGCATTTGCCATTCAGTTGCTTAATTAAAATTTCAGTTTCTGGGAATTGACACGCAATAAGGTTTCTTGAACTTGTGAATGTATTGTGTAACTAACTCGATTTTATTTAAAACGTAACTTGAGTTTTGGATAAGCAACCAAAATTGATTAGATATTTTGAAAATCTTTTGAACCCGCTTCAAAAGACAGATCGAATTTAAACAAAAATTTGGTGGATGTATAGAGCATTTTCTAATATTTATCAGATTTTTAATGATATCTTGTTTAAACCAAGATTTAAGAATCAATTGCTCAGTTAAAAATGTCGGTTTTGAGAAATAAACGGAAATATTAGTTTCTCAGCCGAAGCTACGTCAATATTGTTGGATCATTGACACATTCCCTGTCGTTTCTAGGAAAATGTGTGACATTTTTCAGGTAATTTTCAGATTTTCTTCCATGCTTCGTTAAAAGTTAGAAAAATCTTATTATTCTACAGACACACTTTGTACAAACATATTAATAAATTACTGAATAATTCACTGGAGTCAGATTTCAGTTAATGATTAAATTCATGGATCTGTCGCTTTGTTAAAGTGTCAGTTTCTTGAGGTTGACAATCAACAAACGACAAATGTGTTGAATATTTCGCCTAACATTTGTTAGGAAAGATACTGAACTTTGCTTAAACTCCAGATTATCAACTAATCACGTCTTGGTTAAATGTACTTTTAGAAAATTCACTGCGGAAGTAGTTAATAACTTAAAAGTAAGTTAGTAAACTCTAGAATTAATGAGATTTTTACGCTCAAACTTTTGAATTTCGTTTAAAAGTAACCCTATTTGAGTAGCTTACCCAGAGGTAAGCTACTCAAATTGATAAGATTTTTTCGGAACTCTGTTGACTTTGATTTAAAAGCCTAAATTTTTTGCTCGGTGATGTTTCTATTAATGACTCGATTCATGGATCAGGTCCTTAGTTAAAATTTCTGGTTTTGAAAATTGACCTGAATATTGGTTGCTTAGCACATGCCATGTGAATATTTTTGGGGAACTGACTCAATTTTTTATTACTTTTCGCAAAAGTTGTGAAATTGGTTTCTACTCCAGATTTTTAAATCAGATGTTGGGTAAAATGTCCAGTTTCTGAAGAATTACCTGAAAAATCAGTTGATATAAAAGTTTTTTGTTAGTTTTTAAATACTGACTAGAATACATCAGTGTTTTCATAAAGTTATTTCATTTTGTAGGAAATTCACAGTTTTTGTAAGGGTCAAATCGGGTTTTTGATCGATCGACTGTAGTTAGACTGGATTGGGTTAATAAATTTTTTTATGAATATGGTCCAAAAGGCAGGTTTATGGATATTTTTGTTGATTTATTTTTGTGTAAATTTCTGGAAAATTGACCATATTTCAACAAATTTCTCTTTTGAGTTAATGACCAATAGCGACTACTGGGCTATACTGTCTGAGCATCTGACCATATATTTTGTGAGATCTAGTTTGTAGACTTGTGTTCTTTAAATTAAGTAATTATTTCATGCAACACATTAGTTCACTTCTTTCCATTTTCCATTTATTTTTGTACACTCTCAGAACACTCTTCTTCCCCCGAATCTTTAAGTTACCTTGTTTCTTGTTCTCTTAATTTCTTTCCATTTCTTGCTAATACTAGGTACATTACCATGTAATCGGGGTAAATGTATACTGACGTTAAAATGTATGTATTTATTTTATTTCAATCCCTATATCCTTTAAGGGTCAGTTGCTCTGACGACATTTAACACTTTAATTGACACTTGAGTTGGTCCAATGTTTTGTAACTTTAGTAAATCTACAAGGCACATTCTTAGCATCGAATAAACTTGTCTATTAGAGGGCGCTCTAGAAACCCGACACCAAATAAAGTGTGAAGATGGTTAAAGCACTAAACGGAAACTCGTGAAAAGTGTTTTTGGAAACACTTCCCTGTAATATGAAAACTTATTACAAAATTTTACTGGTTAGCTCAATCCAAGCTCCTGTAAATCCAAATCGATTTTCTGATTACTTTTCCTCTGCGCTAGAAAATGGCATTCGTTTAATATACCAGTGAGTCGAATTCCATATTTGGTTCATATTCAATTTCACCTTTGTTTAAATGGAGGAAGTTTCATTACCTGAAAGTGATTTAATGTTGACTGTTACCGTATAATTTTCTCTCGAGGTCTCTACTTTTCTCTCCGGAATGATATTAAAGGAGGGGAGATGTTTTTGTGGAAATTATTGCATCTTCTTCTTTTTCCAACGTACTTTATGAGGATCCTTGCAGCGGTAATAGTGTTCTGTTCATGAAATATATTTTTAGTAACATTTCAGTAATCATTCTGTTTATTCATGTGCTAAACCAAAATATTATAAATGATGGACATTGAAGGTTAACACAACCAGTATTGGAAAGGAGGACTACTAATAGTATTTAAATTTCAGTTAATTACTGCTCTAATGGTAATTTTTAAAATTGGTGTTGTCGTATGGGTGTAGTTACTTCCATCTAAGATGGTGTTATTAACTGAATGAAATCTTTGCAGTTACTTCTAATTTTCTTAGGAGAGCTGGTTTAAAAAAAATTTAGAACATTAACGGTGTAAAGAAAAATATTCTTCAATTGTTCGTAAGTAGTTTAAAATAAATTTTCCAATCTCTGCTCGATTCAGTAATCTTCGCGTTTTCTGTTGTTTATGCTAAATACTTTTAGATTCTTTTGAATTTCTCAGTGAAACCCTTACGAGAAAATAAGCATTTGATTTATTGATTGCCCAGTGGTGAATTTCAGTGTAATACAATATTTCCATATATTACTGTACCTACTCATACGAAATAACACTTTTTTGAACTCCTTTTAGGTTCCTCAAAGTGTTCAATTTTGTGTAAGTGTACTATGTGTTTTTTCAATATATCTGGATTTTCCTGAAATACCTCTCATCTCACTCCTCGTTTTAATTTTGGAATCATCCTAACTTTGTAACCATTCGCATTCCCGTTAATTACTCGAAGGATTTCCCGGCCCCTCCTGTCAAATCCCATTTTAATTTTTATCCACATCGTACGAACTTCAGCGACGCTAATACGCCCAAAGTAATGTAACACTCATACGTATGAATTCTTAATTAAATTCCGAGCTCTGCGTCTCCCTTTTGAATTCTCCATGTACTAATCTTCCGACTTCCAACGATGAACTTCAAACGAAAATTTAGGCCTTTTCTCGCCTCCTCGATTTAAACTCGTCACCCATTTTTTTGTGCGGAGTAATTATGGTATATAAATATGTATGTATTGCTTGTGTTTTACCTCTCGGACCCAACCTAAACTTATTTTGGGAACATTCTAGTACAACGATATAATGCCATGAGCCCATGAGTAATCGACGTAACCCCGACCTTCGTAAATTATAGGTATTATTCTGAAAGTAGAGAAGGAAAGTATAATGCATGATACGAAGAAATTCGAATTTAAAAGAATTTGAAAACTATTAATAAAAAAAAATTAAATTGCATTTACTCAAAGAAGTTGAAATATTTGTTGTATCCCCTTAGACCTTACGCAAATCAACCATCTTTTATTTGTTTATATTGTCGCGACCTGTGTTAAGCACAGGGTCGAACACTGAGGGGTAGCTAGGGGTAAAGCAACACGAAAAAAGTAAGCCTAAGTAAAAAGGGTATATTAAACAAAATTTAGTACATTAAAGGCGCGACCAGCGGCCAACACGACACCAGTTGAAAATAATACAAAAAAAAATAAGACGAATAGGAGGGGCGGTGACAATTAATCGTACACAAAACATGGGACATGATAAAACTCAAAAACACAAAAAAATAATAATAAAAGGGGATCTGGATGAAAACAGTTCATGAAATTAAGGACTTACCCTAAGGAGTTCACCTTGGACGTGGCTCAGGGGACGTGTCTCGGAGACCGACCAAGGGCGCGACTCTCAAAACTAATGAACCCGGTTTTGTCGGTCCCCAGTCAATTTACAACTTTTTCCTGATGACCTATCAGCTTTTGTCGTTATTAACATAACGTGGAAAGTTCGTCGATTCCCGGACTCTTTGGCGGATGCTCGATCTCGAATTCGAGACGTTGCATCCGCACGCTATAGCTCGCGGGAATCGCGGGTCGAATTAGCGAAGAGTATTATCCGGGAATTGCTGAATCTATAAGTTACTGCAAAGTAGCTAAATTAGTTGCTTTGCAGAATAAAGAAAAGAAAAAAGAAAACACGCGAGATGACATGATGTAAGAATAAAAAGTTAAATTATCAGCGGAATTTGGATTAAATAATTGATTGATAGATAAGCTGATTGATCATTTCTTGATAATATCAGTATTTATTAGTGTAGCTATTCTTTACAGTTTGTCGTCTTCTTATATATTATTATTTAGACGAAAGGTCAATCTGTCTTTCTATTAAGAAGAGAAAGTAGTTGTATTCAATATTTTTGAGTTATAATCTGTCAAAATAACATGTGGAGTAATAAAATCTCATTATAAATGCAAAACCGATACAAGGTGGCATCCTCTAAATTTAGGAAGTTTTATAATGTCTTACACGCTGCCTTACGGAATCGTTTCGTATTTTGAGTGACTCGCCCGAAACACGTGTGTCGGGCCATTGTTAAGATACCGGGAATTACCACTCTCGGGCATACGCTCGGGGAATAGGAATAAATACGCCATAGTCGGTAACTGGAAAAATTGTGTGCGTGTGTGCGTGTGTGTGTCTGTGTGTGTGTACCATTATAACTCATTTATTAATTTTCGTTCATTTCTTTAAGAGCGCCTCTGGTCCCCGGCGAAATAATCGTTTTATTACTCCATGGGTTATTTTGACAGACTATAGTTAGATGGAAGTTAGACACATCCACAAATTTTATAGTCCAAGAGAAACACAATTTTTCTTTCAAAATTTTAACTGGAATATTGCTCTCAGAGACATTAATAGTTATTTAGACTATTTAGACTATTATTATTACAGTTATTTATTATTATAGGTTATTAACAAACAAATATATCCGATACGAATCATCCCTCGTGCTACCGTCTAGGCATGGTTAAATGGGGTGTGGTCAATAAAATGTAAACTTTAAAAATTTTTAAAAAAATTGGCTATCTTAACAAATCTTTAAAAAAAATTCTGGACATTATTCGTTTATCCATAACGTATCCTCCTAAGACTGTTTTAAGTCGAAAATCAGGGGATGAAGTGAAAACTGTAGGTTAATTTTTTTCATGTTCATTTGTGAGATTTATGTAAAAAAGAACTCTCCTGGACTATACATTTTGTGGATGTGGCTAACTTTACACCCGTGTTCGCAGTACATTAATTTAATACTACTTGTTTTAATCGTATTGAAATGAATTCGCTTTTTACAGTATATGATATGCACATTTTTTTATTAATATACCCTAAACAAGTTATTATCCAGAATTTGCATTTGTATTATGACACAAATAATTCTTCAATTTGTTTGCAATTTGTAGCAGTGTTGTGTAAGGATTTCTTTATATTAAAACCGTATTATTTGAAATGCCATATTGCATTTTTTATCGAGACACTGATGATAAAATAGCTCATGAATATCAAGTAGCTGCTAGAAATGTCACATTGAAACAATTTTTGGCTACTAACTTCACACCGGTTTGAATTATTGATTACTATGTCATTAGTTCAGGTAAGAAGCGCCAGGGAAAGTTCCTTAAAAGCTTCATAAGCCCGCGGCATTTGTTACAAGGTTTAATGAGTTCACAAGTCCCAATTTTGTTATATAGTTCAGGGAGGACAAAAACAGCTAAACAACTCTTAATCGCAATGGTAGTCTTTGCAGTGTTTTCAGGGACACAAATTCGTTTAAAAATATCAAACAAAACTCCTTCATGACATGTTTCTTTGTCTGTCTTATTTATCTTTCAGTTAAAATTAAGTCATAATTATTTTTAGAACCATTAGGGCTCAACGACACTAGTCATAAATGTCAGGCAGTTTGGAAATCACCTACGCAGCTTAAAGGTGTGCTTGTAGGAGATACGACAACCTGTAAAGTTGACAATGCTCTGAAAGACTTCCAGAACTTGCAGTAATGTTCACAGAAACAACAGATATACATAGGAAACATAGTGGTTGTATCAATAGTTTATAAATAATCTCATGATTTCTAAAATCGGGACAAACAGAATCTGTCAAGGCTTGGGAGAGTTAAAAGAGTTTTGAGGTATTTGAAGACTTTCCAAGCAACCTAAGGCTCACCCAAATAAATTGACAGCTAAGCCTAAGCTAACCTTATAGTTTACATTGAACCTAAAGTACTCTAAAAATTTGTGGCATAGTTCATAATTTCTCCAGAGTCTGTAATATTATATTCTATAAACCTGAAATCTTGAATATTCTACGAATATTCTCTAAGCCTCTAACTTTCATGTTGCTTCTGTAGTAAACAGCGCCAGACAACTTCGAACAACTTGAAATATTTTTTTTGCTTGGTAACATTTCAAAATATTTTCCTCGTGGTAAATCGGTCTGTCAGAAGCCTAAGCCTATTTGACAAACTTTAGATCTCCAAAGGATCCTGAGCACCAAGCTCAAGAACGAAACTTGTAAATGTTTCTGGATAATTTACTGCATTTAATTTAAAAGGTAAACTGACTTTTGAATAAGCAACTAAAATTGATCAGATGATTTGAAAATTTTTTGAATTCGGTTCAAAAGACAGATTTATAAGTCGAATGTGTCTAGAAAAGTTTGGTAGATTCATGTGGCATTTTCCAGAATTTATCAGATTTTTGATGGTTTTGTTTAAAGACACGATTTACTGATCAGTTGCTTAGTTAAAATGTGGGTTTTGGGAAACTGATATTAATTTATTAGTAGAAGCTATCAATATTTTTGGATAAGTAACACGTCTCCTATCGATGATGGGAAAAATTATGAAATTTTCTGGATCCTTTTTCTGTCAAAAAATAATTTTAAATATAGGAAACTCCGAAAAAAAGAAAATAGAAGTAGTCGGTGCACATTTCATGCACCAGTCATACCGTGTGATAATTTGTTTACAATTTCCTAATCACTACTTGTAATTTTGGCAACAATTTCTGAAATTTGAATTTCTTGTTTTTAATTAAAATAATTTTTTTTAACTATTATGCCAGCATTTCTTGTATCGCAGTTTCCTCTCCTTCAAAACTCATCTATTAAATCGATTCGACCCAATTTCTAGCTCGTTAATGTTATCAATTTCAAGATTTGTTTTAACCCAAAATCAGAGAAATCGTTGATACTAGTTCTGTGAGTGAATACCTTAGCTTAGCGGGAAAAGCTTCCATTTTCCATTTATACGTCCTACTTACGTTGATCCCTTTAAATTCATCGAAAATATGTAGAACGTTGTCAGAAAACAATTATGGGCAATGGGTTTCCCGAAATGTGCCGCCATCAGCATAAGAGGTACTTTCAAAGAATCCTACTTCTCCTTCCTTAACCAAACGAAGTGATAATTATATTCAGAACTGAATTTCTCGCTCGTAGTGAAGAGAAAGTGAAACTTATTACGAGGAAGAATTCCTCAAGGCGAACTATTGAAGATGGCACGCTGTAGACACGAATAGGAAGAAAGTTAAATGTGCAGAACGTTACAAGGCTGAGTGTTCTGCAATCCTCGTGGGTTTTTTGATATACATACGGTGAAAACAATTTTTACCAAAACTTAGTCATTTGAAAATTTTGTGATTCACTTACTTATTGTGTCACATATAGGATATAGGTTTGGGGAAAACCGGAACATTAATAATGGCTAATCATTAATCAACATGATATTTAACTAAATTTTTTAATTCTTTTTTGTATATAAAGTATAATTTTTTGAATATGCGAAAATGATGTAGGTAGTGAGCAACTTGTTATATTGTTCTTACCGTTTTCGATCCTTTTAACGGTTGATCAAGCGAGTGATTCATTCTTAAGCAGGTCTCAAGTAGTAAACGTCGTCATATTATGTCGCATTATTTTTTTAACACAACCACTAGAGTCCTATATAAATATATAACATATTGACTACGGTTAGTTTGAACTAACTCCTTAGTAAAAACAATTATTCTTTTTGGTATCATTTGTATCAGGAACTAACCGTATATTCCATAATCCCAATTTTAAAATTACACAGAAAATATGGCACCTGAAGTTTAGAGAATAAATCGGTGGCTTTAAAATTTCTCGCCTCGTCGTCCCCTAATTTATCATCCAGAAGTATTCCCAAAAAGTAGAGTAGGGCTGTACCCGAAACAACGGAAGTAAATTCTCTGCAATGTTCGTTGCGGTCGTGCACCGCCCGACTACAACAAAAACTTTGATAGATTACCGGATCAGATTAATTTGAGAAAATATGCGGCGCTGACAAAAAGTTAGACGATTAGCCTCATCAATCAAATGATCATTTAATTTACAGCGATTTTGTATGGGCCACTACATCATTTGGTTGCCTATTAAGGGTGGTTCGGCGGGTAGAGGATCAATTAATTATGACTAATTACTCACAGGCGCCTTCTGTTCGGTAAACTACTCGAGTCTTAAAAATGGAATGAAAGCATGCCGAGAATAATTGAAATTAGTGATGATAGACGAAAGAACATACAATTAATCAAATATTTTTACTTACGAGAAGGTGTACTCCAGTGCTTACCAAATCTTAAAATATGATTACCTGAGCCAATGACGGATACAGATAAATAAACTTTCAAAATCTTTGTGGCGTTTTATAAAAATTCAAAATGGCGGTTTCAACAGGGCTCTTTTACTAACGCAACTACACCAATTAATCACGTAATTTTATCTAAATATCGTTACAAAATAAATTTTAAAAGCCGCTAGTTATAAATTCGAAGTCAGCTATATTCTTAAACAACGTAACTTTGGAACCTCAGAGCCGCTCATTCTAACCTCTAAAAAACCTTATAAGACCCATAATGTAGGCTTTCAAAATGGAAATCCTATTAACATGTGTATTAAACCTGAATGTGATCTTATGCTACAATATCAAAATTAATAACCACTTGCCAGAAATTGTAAACCCTAGAGTCCTGTTACCTAGCTCTAATAAATCGAATATATGGTTATCTGTTAACTTTTTGCATTATGTGTTTTTTGAGGAAACAACCACAAAAGAAAAGGCAGATCTGTGGCTCGTTTTGATTATTGATTATGAATCTCAATTCCACTTATATTTTATAAATTCAGGATGGAGGATTTAACATGGACGATATTGATCCTGAAAATTAGAATTTTTGAAAAAAGACAGGTATATCCATATTCCATGAGACATTTCAAATACGAAAGGTGAGAAAGGTAATTTTTTCTAACATGCGCATTGTCTTGGAAAATAACTTCGAATCTATAGATTCGTTCATGTTATTAATCTGAATAGTCCTTTCTATAAGCTGTTAATACCACCGGTTATAAGTCGCATGCATTTATTATAGTCCCTTGATAGCGAAGTCCGTTTTTCAAAATTCAAAATTGCGGATGTCTAAGAACAAAATTCAGTTTTGCAGTAAATAAATTTTACCATATTCTACGTAAATGTCTCAGTGTAAAAATGTTTCCTGTGTTTTTTACCGAAATTTGCAATTTTCTTGATAAAAAGGGCTATATGTCCATCGGACTATTTTCTTATATTTTATTATCAATATTCGATAATGGAGTATACAGGGTATTAGAGGTTTGACTGCCTTTTTTTCAATAGGTGATAGTATTCATCAAAACAAACAAAAAAACCTTATTTAACGGAGGTCCTAAAACCAACCGTTTTCGAAAAAATTCGAGTTACTTTGTCCAGGTAATTCACCACAACTTGGCAACACCGACAAGAAAGGAAACGTAAACATGACGTTTTAGGTGTTGGCTCTCGGTAAACATGACGTGTACACAGCTGATCGTGCGAGGTTAACGTTTTTGCGAACTCTTCCTAAATGCCGTCTTTACGCTGTACGTAATAGTAAACGAAATAATTGTAAGTGATTCCAATTGATTCATTTATATAATTATTACACTTGCATGTATAAATGGTAAATCAATAGCGATCAGTAATTCAGGGCCACTAACAGCATAAGAAAAGGATCATGCTGTTATTGATGTGTTGTAATTTTCAATATTTACCTGGTTATTACAGCATGTGTTCAAGATGTCCACCGTTGTTCTTTCACTTCAACAAATGTTCTACGGTTAGGCAGTCGCCGTTGAGGAAATCGTTCGTGATAGATACGACGTGCACTTGTAGAACTACAACGCGCCTCCCCGTAAATTAATAGCATATCGTGATATTCACGTATACTGAACATTTTAAGAACCGAAAAATTTACACGCACCGAAAAGAAGCCGTAACGATCACACGTATCTTTCGAATTCAAAGATGCACACTGTCACTGTCGCTAGTGTCACTGTCTGACTCTCATTTCGCGACGCGAGCGATACCATCGCGGTGTTGCCACACCACATCGTAGCCATTTTGTCGAGTTCTATTGATTGGAAAAAAATATTATTCTTTAAAGAAAATATTGTTTTGTTATAAATTAAACATAAATACAATAAAAGAATACATCTTATAGTCATTTCATGTAGAAAATTATGTGACATTCTTTAATAAAACTGAATTTCCACACCTTAATATTATAAGTTTGCTAATTTCTTCTCGAAAACGGTTGGTTTTAGGACACCTGTTATATAAGGTTTTTTTGTTTGTTTTGATGAATACTATCACCTCTTAAAAAGAAGGCAGTCAAACCCCTAACACCCTGTATATTCTTGGTTTAAAAATTTTTTTCGGAACCGACTTCGGAAACATGTTGAACACCGAAGAACTAGATATATATGTAAACTACCCTCCAGAGAAGATTTAGCCAAAAATGAATTACACATATTGTACAAAAGAACAAATATTCATAACCATTTTTGGGGCTTATTTGAAATGAATTTTGAAGAACCGAAAAACGACCACTGTAAAGTTTCGTCTATAAAATCGAATTACCAAAATCATTATTAGCCTTTATTATACTTATTGAATTGTAAAATAAATATTTTAAGTTTAGAAAAGAAACATTCGAATTGATTTTCGAAAAATTTTGAGAGCCAAAAAACGATAATAGTGTCCTTCAGAGACGATTTACCAAAAAATGTTATTGAATTTTATTAGCCACATTCAATAGTACTAGAATCCCTTAAAATGTAGAAAAATATATTCTAGTGGATTGTGGCAAGATTTCTAAAAACAATTGAACTACCGAGCTAGCCCAATTTATTTTAGTACAAAGCTTTTATTGGGAGGCCCCTTGAACTTGGTATATTACCAAAGTGTACATACAAAATTTAAATAATTTGTAGTTTTTAAATTCATTTCATTCATATTATATGTATATGTACATACATAATTCCACATATACATAAACACACAGACAATTTGTAATATGTTGTTTGGATTCAGACCACCTTAGAACGTCTTGAAATGCTAATAACTCAAATTCAAAAAATCGCCCCGATTACGATGCTTCTCTTACAATATGGAGTCTTCATAGGTATGACAAAGTAATAATTGATCAAGTAATAGGAATAGTTAAAGTCCAGAATGAATTTTCTAGGTTGCTTCAATTGGAATACCTCACATATATTTTTTAAAGGAGATATTTAGACATTTACTAAATGATTTAAAGAATGTTGCGGGATGTTCTGACTTTGGAACAAGCCTAGAATCTTACAGATTCCGTCCCGTAAAAAATACATTTTTCATAGGTTCTTTTTCAGAAAACATAAAGTTTTAATAAAACTGCAGTTTTTCTGATCCATATCTTTAAATTTATTCCAATCTGAAGTCTCAGTTAAAATATAGTTACAGTAAAATATTTACCGTGACATATAGATTTTAATAAAGGTGAATCGAAGTAATTGCTGAAATACCGATTGAACTTAGTAGTTAGAAAAGTATATAACTGGGGAGGAAGGAAGGATTGCAGCAGCCAAATGCAGACGTATCATTGAAAATAAATGTATTGTTGAACTTAACAAGTCTTATATTTTAGCGCTTTTGTCAATTTAGCGGTTCTTACATCTGCAATGAGAATTGAGATGTTTTAAAGTGTATAAAACACACATTTGTGGGAGGGATTTTGTAAAGTCAAGACTCCTGTGACACACACATATATCATATCCGCTCTAGGCTACAGCGTACCTATAAGATTTTATTTTAGTCTTTACAGTTTCATCTATAATTTCACATGAAACATAAATCCAATTACACTACCCATTCAATATTTCTCTTTTAACGCTTTCAAGCACTTAAACTTTATCAAGAACAGTACGTGATATCACTTCCGTTATAACGGTCCTAATGAACTCTTTTAAATGCAAACAACGTACTTCTTAATATTCATTATGATAGCAACCGTAGTGTGTTTTTGATCTTTTACGAGAATCTATAGTGCCATTGTTCGAGTGGTAAACCGAATGGTCGGTACAATATTACGTAGTAAACAAACGAAAATTCAAACTGTCATCATCCGGGAGAATAGATGAACACATTCGTATGTAAATTTTGGAGTTGTAAATCTTGTCGGTACTTCGATTTGACGATATGTATTAAAACTTCTACAATACCTATAAATAAACGGAGTTTAATATCACCAGGAACTAGAATTTACATTTATAATGGAGTTGGGCTACGTTATAAAATTTATGCATCTTCAGATCTCGAATTTATTATCGTGGCTCACAAAACGAAAATACAACACTTAAATTTATTATAATGAATTCAATATTTTTTTCTCATAGCGTATGCTGTTTCTACCGATTAAATGATTATTAATTTAACAGGGTAATGTATCCTTATATGAACAGATTCACCCCAATGTCGAAGTGAAACAATGTGAGTGCTCGGTTTGATATGCATTCAATTTTATTAAGTGCATTTAAACCCGCATTAAAAGCAAATTACAAAACCATTACGTAACTACTGTTATCGACATTTATTATTTCTAGTTTACTTGGTTTGAATAGCCCTCTTGGAAGCGCAACGACACGTTTTGATTACAATATTCATTGATACAACAGATATTATTTGCACCATTTTACACTAATTACACTGTTGTTTTTCACGACAATACCGGGAATTTTCTTACAAAGAGACACTGAGATATGTTGTACTCTCCGGGACACCGTACTCTCCCTTATTGTTACTGATTAGTCTATCTGGGGATCAAATTTTGTATTTCAAAATTAAAATATCTCTACATGAATTAGAGGGCTGAAACTTTTGGTACATTCATATAGTGCCATTGAAATTTTTAGGTACGTGCAAAATGAGAGAAAGAACATGGAAACCACATATATGTCAAATCTATTAGAAAGAGATAAACGCCTCTATTCTTCCTTTCGAAGGTATACATACACCTTACACATACAATTTAATTATATTTAGTTTCAACAGGTTCGTTGAGGTTCAGTTACATGGAACGCTACTTCATTCTGTCATATGTATATAAATTTTGCACAACATTGGAGAGAATTGGGAATTTCTAGACTTAATTCTTTCAAATGGTTAATCATGGTGACAAATATATTAAATTTAAGAAGTATTTATTAATAGCAACGTTAAACGTTATTGCAAAAAATCTTTTAAATTTCCTAAATTCATATTTATTTTATGCCTCCTCAAATTTAATGTATCATGAAACTCTTTTTCTGACAAAGACCATCACCATCTTAACTGTTTCAAACTAGCGGTGATTAAGCGTCACTTCTTCATCTCTGCTGAGTTTAAAAGTGTAAATCCCATATTTGCAAACGATGACTAAACCCACATAGAAATCCCCAGAACAGAAATAACCGTCCTCTCCTGTTAAGGTGATCCCATTAAGCTCCGGTTGTCTTTTTGGACGATGTAACAGAACCATCCTACCACATCACAGATGTATGAAATAACTGTTCAATGCTCGTGTAAACTGTAAAGCAACAAGAACTGACCTTTATTGTTCATTACGAATGACGATCCGTTTTATTGAGTAGGTGTTGATTGCTTTCGCATGTTCAATCGTTGAATGTGTGTAGTTTTTTTATAGATGATAATTGAGAGGAAATGTCAATGTTGAGCGTATTAATTGTTGAACTTTGGTATTTAAAAATTTAAAGATTTATTCGTGGTGCTGGTCCGAAGTTATTAATTTACTTCCCGGCTACAATAGGTTGGTTAAATGTCATTCGATGAGTAATGACATTGTAATCTTCTTTTAATGTATACGTTCGTTATTTTGAATATCGCGACATCTTTGGATGGGGACACAGAATATCGATTCTGTGTTAATGCCGAAATGTCTGGTTTGATCGAAAATGGTATTTAATTGTAGTTTTGACAAAAGTGAAAGCAAAATCTCACTATCAATCTCGATGGAAAGGATGAGTTTTTGGAAAGTAAATCGTAACTATCAAAAATACAACGACTACGCCTTACCTGTCATTCCTAGTTGGTAAAATATTGCTTGATAGCTCTGCGTTCGAATTAATGATAGGTATTGGTAAAATCACAATGTAAATGTTTGCGTCTGTCCCATTTTTCTAACTTAAATTATGTCTATGGGCCTTCTGTAGAATACCATATACTCCTACACTTAACTTTGAGTTAATAAAGCTTATGCATAGAGCTCTCAGCTATTTTATGTATTAGTTTCATGGGATAGATGTATATTTGGAGCTCTTTTTCGTTATTAATATTTATTTCTGTGTATAAACAAATAACCGTCTTTTAAAATAAACCTAGCCATAAACTTAAAATGAAGACGTATTAAGTTCGTTCAATAGTCTGCTAATAACTGCTCTGGATATGAATTTAAAATCGTTTGAGTTCAATTGATATGACAGTATTTACAGAGTAGAGTTTCAGACATTACAGTTGTTATGGTTGTTATTATAATAAACCTGAATTTCTTTTGAATTTCATTGAGAATTATGGTGTTCATTATTCAATCGTTTTGAATGTCCACTAACAGAAGCATAACAATAAAACCAACTTGCTTCTAGAACATTTTTTTACCAAAGAATATTAACAAATAATAGAAACAAAAACTAGTACTCACAGTGGTACAGTAGTTACTGGAATATAACTAATGACATATGTCGGAATAATAAATGTTTTAAATATAAAATGCAATTAATTCATCAAGTTGTTAGTGTTACACCCCTGCAGTCAAGTTAAACTAAGATGCTACAATTAACTAGGTTAAATACTAATCGAGAATTGCAATCCTCTCGTGGAAATTGATTTCCTTATTTCAATAAGATTTAGCTATTTTTGTTAGTTTTAGATTAAAAAGTAGCTAATTTGATTATATATAAATGAGCTAATTGGAAACGTCTTTCTTACTATAAATGAACTAAATTTTAATTTCTTCTGTATAAATGAAACTAATAGTTTTTAGCCTATTCTTTGCTGAAAATAAATTGTTTTAGTTACTTTTTTCTTTTAAATTATTTTGTTTCTAGCAGTATGTGAAACGATGCATTTTCATCATTTATGGATATTATAAGAAATCAAAGAACTGGATCAGAAGTAAATAAGATTTATTTTATAAAATAATATATGATTCAGGCTGCAGGTGTTCATCCTATAATTTGTTGCTAAGGGTCTTTGTCTTGTTTCTAACAGCTTATTACTATTTCTGACAAGCGTTGGTTCAGCTGTCATGTTATAGATTGCATGGGGTACTTACGTAACTTTATACACCTGAAACCACTTATGACATACATTTTTAAAATTAAGGTCAACTGCAGCTGAATATAATCTTTATAAACGCATTGTATTCTCCCCTTTAAAGATCAGTACAAATTACGTTTCAAATGTCATATTTTCTTTAAAATATCCATTTCGTGTATAATGTCCTAATAAAGTTCCTTGAAAACTCCTCAACCTCTTTAACTTTATCTCCGGATTTATTTCTAACGTCTCATATTACACTTTAAACAGACAAATATAATTCTTATAAAAATGTCGTCGGCGGATTACCATTGTCACAGTTAAAAACTCGATAACTTTATTCAGCTTCAGAACTAACGTTGGAAAACTTTACCGTTCAAACTTCATATTATAACTCTTTTGCAGTTCATTATACATAATCAAATATTGTATTTTAAAAACTTCTCAAGTTCCTTTCAAACGTCAGATCTGATTTAAAACAATTATTACATTTAAAAGTGTTGTCGGCTAACTCAAATTGTTTTAAGTAACTTAGCAACTCCCCAACTTCACTTCATAATTTACATTTTAAATTTCAAGTAGTTTTTAGAATTATTGGGGAAATGAAGGCCATTTATTCCATAAAAATTGACCATTTTTATTAATTAGAGAACATAAATTGGCGGATTTCATTACCTAACAGTAAGCTAAAGCAAAACCCTTTATTTTCGTATCTTGATAATATATCTACTAAATGGGTCTATTTTTTTATACACTGTTAGTTTTTAACTATCTAATTGAAAGATTAGTTACTGGCTTCTCTTCGATATAACATAATTAAAATAACATATGGTATGTTCTTAGCTATTTCTTTTTGAAGATAGAATGTTAAAGCAAGTGTCACACACCCTTAGAGGAGTAGTACAGCTTAAAATTTTCAGAAAAGTCCCAATGAACAGATGGCAAACGCTTAGTTTTTGAGCTACAGGGCGTTAAAATTACAAAAAATAATAGTTTTTTGTTATCTATCAAAGCAATTTCAATAGACACATCAAATTCAGGCCAATTATTTACTTTGGTGATTATATTTATGGTATCGAAAATAAACATGTTTTAAAGTAAATATGATTTTTAGAGGTTGTTGGGGGTAAGAAACACCCTAACTTTTTTACACAACTGTTTAGAGATTTTTTAATAAGATTCATAAATAAATAAAGCGTTTAGCACCGTAATAGACTACTCATAGTATTTTTGTACCATTTCTATAAGAACGGTAGTTTTCCAGAAAAATAATGATGAAAATAATAAAAAGAAAATTTTGGGGCTTAAACACGAAAAACTTTTCTAACCTCAAAAACCATGCACTTGCAACCACACAATCATTAAGTGCTGTGCCTATTTCGGGTTATATCACTCCCCCCTTTAAGTTTGTTATTCCTTATTTGAGACCATGAAGAAGTATGATAATGTATTAAGATTTTCAACCCACAGTTTCTAGAAAACTAGTGCTCTTATCGAAATGGCACAAGACTGCATGTTTCGCGTCAAAAGATTTATTTTATATAACACTTAGTTAAAATAACTGAAAAGTTACGAATAAAATATTTAGAGTATTTTTTATCCCCCACAAACTCTTCTACCACATCAAACACATCTACCTTAAAACAGGTTCATATTCGATACCATAATATTGTGATCAGCGCATCAAAGTTAGTGTTTGACCTACATTTTGACTGTCTGTTGAAATTAGTTTTGCAGATTTATAATAAACTGTTAATTTTCTAAAACGTTTAACGCCTTGTTTCTTAATAACAAGGCGTTTTCGGACACAGATGAATTAATAGTGTTTTATATATTTTGGGCGATACCACCGCCACTTTTCCCTTAAAGTATGTGGTACTTAGTTTTTAACTTAAGTATAACAACTTAAACAACTGAACTTTAACTAAAAGTACAAACTTCAACTATTCTATTGCTAAAATTTAGTTATCAAGTTACCAGCTATTGTATTTCCATATATATTGTATATTGCAGTTCCACATTTATCATCTGTATAAAACTTTTAGAATGATTTCTATCAAGATGATGCTTTTCTCAACGATTTTCATCTCTCGATTTGAATTCAAAGAATTTTCCTTCCAAACCTAACATTAACTCAAAATACAAACCTTATTTATTCTGTTGGTCAAATTTAGTTATTAAGCTATACTCTAACCAGTAGCAATTGGAACACTCAATAAAATCTGTATTTACCGAGGACATTCGAAAAGAGCTCGTTGTCTCTATACAAAACCATGGCACTTATCTTTTTGCTTACTATTAAGAAACGCACTGGTATTTTTAAAATGCAGGTGTTCAGTTGCCCAAGTGAAATCATATATGTGAATGTATGGATGTGTACAGATAAAGAACTAGAGGGTCCATTGGACATCAACTTTTTTTGTACGACAGCGGCACTTCATTTGTATCTTCTTCTTCTTCTAAGGTGCAGGTGTACAGTCGATCAGTGAAATCGTGTACGAGGAAGGACTCTACAAATACTGGATGGTCCACTGGACCACAACACAGCGGCCACGTGTGCTTTCCTTGTGATGTCTTCTTCTGCACTTATACTTGAGAAAGCAGTGGTGTGTGAATGTGTGTGCCATTTGTTTGTACGATTTGGAAGTGAATTCATTGTTAGAGTTATTATCCGTAATGATACGCCCATGGAGGACAAGGCGGCATCGCTCTTCAGTACTTAAAAAGCCATTAAGTGTTTTTTTTTTTCGTGTTCCAATAGTGGCTGGACATAGTATACCAGCTATTTTATTTCCATGTAATTGTATATTGTAGTTCCATATTTATCATCTGTATAAAACTTTTACAAGGATTTCTACCACGATGAAGCTTTTCTCGACGGTTTTTCATCTCTCGATTTCAATTTTCAATGAATTTTTTTTAACTCAAACTTAACTGTAACCCAAAGTACAAACTTCAGCTAGGTATTTCATTACTAAAATTTAGTTATTAAGTTACCAACTATTGTATTTCCGTATAAATGTATTATATATTGTAGTTCTACATTTATCATCTGTATAAATCTTTTAGAATCATTTCTACCACGATGTTGCTTATCTCAGCTGTTTTTCACGTCTCGATTTGAATTTTCAACAATTTTCACTTGTCTTATGACATCTTTTCTTTAGAGAAACCTGTTTGTATTAGTTCTAAACTGTGTATCTATGTTATTTCCATAGCTCATTGAATAATAAATCGGCTTTCCTTGTTCTTGCTTGTTAAAATAATAATTTACCTACTACTCCTTTTGTGGAGTAACTCAAAGTACAATCTTCAGCTATTTCATTGCTAAAATTTAGTTATTAAGTTACCAACTATTGTATTTCCGTATAAATATATTATATATTGTAGTTCTACATTTATCATCTATATAAATCTTTTAGAATGATTTCTACCACGATGATGCTTATCTCAGCTGTTTTCCACGTCTCGATTAGAATTTTCATACAATTTTCACTTGTGTTATGAATTCTTTTCTTTAGAGAAACCTGTTTGTAGTAGTTCTAAACTGTGAATCTATGTTATTTCCATAGCTCATTGAATTACAAACTGGCTTTCCTGGTTCTTGCTTGTCAAAAAAATAATTTACCGACTACTCCTTTTGAGGTTTTTTTTTATTACCTTTGTCTTCATTTCGCGATATAAATCTGATTACGTCCGTAAATTATTTTCTGTGGATTACCGGAAAGAGAACGCAAACAAAAGATCCGTTCGGAAAAGAAATAATTTACGAAATGATCCCGATTTGAAAACGGCCAATTATCCTAACGAGACATAAAGGCTCTAGGCGGGCAGTGTTTCTGACAAAGGACCCGACGGTATTCGGGACGTATTCGTATTTATATTATTTATTTTTTGTTTAGAATTGGGGTGATCTCCTCCTCAGCGCCTGTCATTAGCCTGGGTTTTTTAATTCTGTTATCGGAAAATTATGGCCACTCGAATCGAAGCCGGGATGAAATATTAAAGCGATTAAAAGTTAGAAGAGTCGGAAAGGTATCGAAGTTAATGTTCGCCCATACATTATTTATGGCCGTTTAATTAAAAGTTTGGGCCATATTTTATTGTAATTAACCATTTGTTGGCATAAAAAGTATGGTAATAGGTCAAATTATGCGACCTATAAAACACACAGGACCCACACACCATGCCAAGATATATGACTGAGATATATATGGAGCATAGATATTTTATGTATTATCTCTTATGATTCAGCGATTATTATACCTTGGCACGCTTTGAAACAGAGTTTGTAGCACCACACTATTAGTTTAGTTTTATTAAATCCAGCTGCTCTAATTTTGAAATACAGAATTATTTGAATATTTTCTTCCCTTAAATCTAAACAATGACCATTGTCTCTACAATAATTGACACGTAACACAAAATCGATCGTACATATTCGTCGGACTGAAATGATGGATTTTTCTCGATTATCATCTGAAGCCTTTCATCTGATATCACCTGTCTACAATACTCGACGCGAAGATGTACGGTTTCAGATAAACAGCAATCTTCCTTGCTGACTGGTTACTTAACAGTGACGTAAGGTATTACGTAAAACAAAGATACAACGTGTAACGTAAATACCAAACGGACGTTTCGTTGCATTTTGAAAGCTGGCACATCGGTAATAATTTAATTGGATATGAGCGGGTGCGTCAATCAGTTATTAAATTAAGCGACTCGAATTCTTATCCGATTTTCAAAATCCAATAAAAGGAATATTCAAGCTGCAGTATATTAATTTTAAATCGCGCGAAGATGCAACTGATAGAGACCAGTCACTTTTATATATCAATGAGTATTACTTAAAACTTTTAATTGAAATATCGATGCGCCAGTTTGGCTATCGATATGTTATAGAATGATGTAATAATAAATAAATATTAAAAAAGGAGGGGAAGAAGGGTAATTACCTAAAACATATACTAATTACTCAATCATACCTTCATATCTATACCAGAAGATATACTAGTCCGGTTTGTCGATAGAATTCCGTACATAACCTCACTTTTGCCAGCGCGGGATGGTTGCAATGGCGGACATTTTGTTATTTTTACTATTTTGCTATGTTATTAACTTTACTTGTTTACTATTTCTTGGCTAAATTATCAAGCAAAAATCTAATTATTTTTATATTAAATCGAAAAATAATTGCATATTTTGCAGAAATTGGTGTATTTGGAGCAGAAAACTGAAACAAATCTACTAGCAGTTATACGTCTTAGATAATTTTTATTTATTGAAACTGCTCCCATTGTATTGCTACAACATACTATAGCTCTAATGATGTCCTATAAGTGAAATGAAGCGTCGGCAAAATAAAACACCTTTTTGGAAAGATTGTCATATTTGATAATTAGCCCAATTCACTCTGATTGATGAAAAAATGGATCGTTTAGATTTTTTTTGAAATTTTGGAAATACTAATTCTATTTGAGATTCCACCAAACTCCTGTTTTTCTTTTTTTTTTTTCGGAATATGTTTTCGGAGTCCTTTGGCACCATATCAAAATTGCCCTCTTGATATCATTATTTGAACGTGAAATTTCATATACACTTTAAATGGCGGCCATTTTGACACGAATTATCCTAACAAAATGTTTTTTCGAATGTAAAAAATTTTATGAGCTTTCACATACAATTTTCAAAATTCAAATTGCTCGAAGACGTGTTACGGTACACGAGAAGGAGTGAAATAGTCTTTTTTGAAATTGAATACCTCAAAAAGCCATTTTTAATTTCTTTGAGTTTTGGATATGATATCTAAGTTGAAGTAGGCTAGCTTTCTGTCAAGAAAGACAACGACAAAGACGCCTTTCTAAGACAATCACTATTTTCACTTTTATGTCGATTGTGTTATGTATAAACTTGTCTTGCAGTTATTAGATAATGTTAACATAAATATCATTGCTCAAGTTAAAAATAAATTATAAAATCGGTATAAATCAACACATCATATAAGTAGAAGTAAATTAAACTACTCTTTTTGATATTTTTTAATTATAGTAATTTACACTTGTGAAATCTTTGTAACAGGAAACAATAATTGTGGATAATTAATCCGGCATACATATCAATTAGCATTAATTTAACACTAATCCATTTATGTTTGTTACCCATTTGCAGACAGATAGTTTAGTAGAACTCGAATGACAAATCCAACATTCGCGAAAATCAAGGGTCTTGCTGATATAATTAATTTTGAAAAAATGCAACTGTTTCGGTTTTTTCCATTTAGGTGAATAATTTTTCTCGCATTTTGTGTTTTGAAAAATTCATGTAAAGGCTGATGAATTTTTGCACATTTTGAAAAAAATGAAAACGTGGCGATACGAGCTTAAATATCACGCATATGGTGCTTAAACGTGGTCACACGTTTAAGCACCATATTATTACTTATTAGTAATACTATTATTAGTATTACCATACTAATTGTTTCTGAATGGCCTTATCTTCCAAACGGGGCGAAATGGCATATTGTTATTTAGCATATTTAGCAAAAGGATAGATTACTTTGACATGAATACCATCCATAATTCACGAAAATCCAGCGTGACTTTTTGATATATTCAACTTTGAAAACTTAAATATTTCCGTGTAACTTTTGCGAAAGCTTATAAATCTCTGTACATTAAATAAAGTTCCGATAAGACGATTTATGTCAAAATGAAGGCAATTTGAAAAAGATGTGAATTGTGGTGTTCCAAATAACGTTGTCAATAAGTCAATTTTTACATTGCGCCATAGAGCTCCGAAAATGATTTTAAGAAACAGGCGGGAACAAGTGTTTCACGAAATTTCTACTAGAATAACATTACAACATTTTAGAATGTTTATTCCGTAGTGAAGTAAGTAATAATGGCACATATTGCCCATTTTTAAATAAAAAACAAATCGTAGATAATTCATAACACTATTTAGTGCACATGTAAATGGTATTAACTGTGGAGAGAAATTTTATTTTGTTAAAACGTGACCATATTATTGAATTTCTATGTGATCTTAATTATGTATAATATAAACATCTGGTACGTTTATCTCTTTTTAATAAAGAATCCTCTTTAAGGGTGTTTTTTAACTATGGTAATTGAAATGGCATGTATAGTGCTTTTAGAACATTCACATCCACAGTTATATTTTTATATACCATTTTTTCAATTTATATATCAATTAGTTTCATGCGGTTGTCGCAAATACCTGCATGTTTTTTCGTTTTGGCAAAGTTACTAATTTGGCGACGCAACAAACAAGAAATATCAATTCATGATACTATGTTGACATTTTTTAAATTTCATACTATACAATAAACGTTTTAACAGTTTTATAGTAAAAATTGGAAACTGGTTTTAATAGGAAATTAATTTAAAAATAATACCAATCAGTAAAAATAAAACGTTTCATGCTTTATATATTTTTCACTGACAAATCCATTTATTTGCATGCGATAATTTTATTGCTCATGGTTTACGTGATTATGTACATTTCAGTAATAACGTTGCTATTAATATACGATATGTAATTCGCCATTAATATAAAAACGTTCTGCGTACAATTTAAACACTGACATGTTTTAAATTCATGAAATTAAATCAGTTTTTATGTTATACCGCTGAAATCTGTATTTTGGTCTAATATTACCGAAGCATTCGATATTACCGTAATAGACGAATATATCCGCGCGAAATTCCCCTCGTCGTTTATAACGTGAAATTTAACCACAGAAACTAAATATAGTTTAAACTTTTTGGTGTGAATTACAAGTGCTGCATAATTAGGATAGTTAGAAGCTCGTTCCGTCCGTCTAAACTCGAAGCGGAAAAGGGTGGTTCGCTCGACAACACCTCGTTTCGTTTAATTAACGTTTATTTAAACCGGACTTTCTGGATTGCGTGATGCTGGGGTATTTTGACAGTTGTCGATGAATTTTAATGAACATTCCAGGTGCGATACCAGGTTCAACTATCTAAGCGGTAATTTCTTCCATTGTTTTTTCGGTTTGAATTCGTGTTGAATTTTCGCGGTTGGGTAGGAGTTGTGGTTTTCCTTTTTCATTTTTTTAGTAAAAAGTTCACAGTCTTGTAACGTTATTTTTTTGAGAAGAGACGTGAATCGACAACTGTAGCCCGTTGAGTAGAAATTATTCAAGATCCTTTGATATGCAACCAACTTAGCTCTTTACTTAGCAACTCCACTTAACTGTATACTCACACGTTTTATGCAATTCACCTCCCCGGGAGCCAGAATAACCTGTTGACATAGCTTGTTTGCCCCTAAGGCCAACAGGAGTCAGGTAGTGAAGGTAAATGTAAATTATAACCTCTAACAGACCACATGTAATTAAATACCAGGAATAGGGCCGGTGTAACAGGACTAGTGTCGCAAGGGATAGGGGATCATGTTGTCCCTCATTAAGGGTTAAGTTATTAGCGTCGTCTCCCTTCCTTTGTGAACACATTTCTGGTTCATGAGAGGTTATGTGAGCGAAATAGCTTAGACACGAATAACGTCAGATCAATTCTCCGAGAGAATAGGTAGTGATATAAGAACGAACTTATCTTAGCTAGGATTGTGTGGACTAGGCAGAGAACAGGTAATCTAGGAACTCTAACCTCCAACTATAACACATGTAATAAATTGTCAATAATACAACTGATGTACGCGAATTGGGTTCAGATGCGGTCGGTGCATTTGCGGTCGGATGAGTGAAGTGGTTCAGATGCGGTTAACAAAAAATTTACCTGGAAGGGCCGTGCCAATTGCGGTCAGTAGGGAAAAACAGAACGATTTCAGTAAAAATATAATAATAAATATAATAATATATAATATAAAAATAATTGCAACTTTAAAAGATGTAGTTTGTGTATGGGTTCCTGCAAAATCACAATGGATTTTGAGGAGGCGGCAATAGTAGCACTAAAATCAACGTTTCCAGATAGTACAATTCAGGGGTGCAATTTCCACTGGAATCAGTGTCTTTGGAAAAAGATACAAAATGTTGGTCTGGTTCAAGAGTACCGGGAAAATGAAGATATTAAATTACATTTAAGAATGTGCTCGGCATTGGCACATATTCCTGTAGAAGACGTTGACGACGGATGGCTGCTAATTCAAGAGGGGAGGCCAACCAATTGTAAATTGGTAGAATTTTATGATTATTTCGTCAACCAGTGGTTGGAAAACTCCGTGTTTCTGTGGAAGGCTGGAATCACCGCTTAAGTAGTATTTTAAAAGTATGTCAGCCAAATATACATAGTTTAGTAGAAGAGTTGCGAAATGAAGCAAAAGCAAATGACTTCGTTATAGCAAGGAAAGAGTTAAACCTCGAAACAAAGAAAAGAAAGAAAAGTTACATTCTACTGGATGAAAGAATAAAACATACAATACAAGAATACCAAAATACAGGTGATTTGAAAAAATGTTTAGTTTCCCTATCGTATATTCAAAAACTGAACTAATAGTGTAAATATTTTCTCTTATTAAAGTAATAATATTTATTATAGTGTGACGTATGTACTTGTGACTTTATATGGAATATATGTACAAATTAGATTGTAGTATATTAATATGTGTAAAAAATGTATTGAATAAAGATAATATTTTCTCTTATTAAAGTAATAATATTAATTATATTGTGACGTATGTACTTCTGACTTTATATGCAATATATGTACAAAATTTAATTGTAGTATATTAATATGTGTAAAAAATTTATTGAATAAAGACAATATTTTCTCTTATTAAAGTAATAATATTAATTATAATGTGATGTATTTACTTGTGACTTTATATGCAATAAATGTACAAATTTGATTGTAGTAGGTATATTAATATGTGTAAAAGATTTATTGAATAAAGATTTTGTTCCTATATAGTACCAATATTTTATTTAAAATTTCCCCGATTAATGTAAAACTCTGACCGCAAGTGGTCCTGCATATTTCTTGTTGACCGCATCTGCATCACATAATGGCTCGACCGCAAATGAACCGACCGCATCTGGGCCGACACCGATGTACGCGGCATGTCTTCACAGGGGATATGATACATCATCACGCAGTCCATATCTAAGGGTTGAGCCCTTAGGTTGATCTCCCTTCCTCTGTGAACACATTTTTGGATGAGAGGTTAGATTCATTAGGAAAATTCAGCTCAAAATATAGTAAGAAGTATGGGCGACTTTTAGGAATACATAGTGAGTCCCTACAGTAACAGTACCATAGGAAATAGGGATAATTTGATTAAATTCTATCTATTCCTAGAAGTTAAGGGTATACAACCATTCATACAAGTAGTTTTATTTCGCTCATACAAATATGTCTCTCTTTCTCACACTTGATCAGGATTGGTTGATAGTTAGGAACATTTATTTGTGTTGGTAACGAATATTCGTTAAATTTACAGTAATACCTTCTAGAATGTTCGTTTTTTTGTATAGAAGGAATGATTAGTATAAAAGCGGACAGGTTTCCCTGTCTCGCTCTCTTTTGGGTGATTTCCGATTTCGAGTATTAGTAGCAGAATTAGTATTATTGCGATTATTGTTATTAGCTCTTTTGGGTGATTTCCGATTTCGAGTGTTAGTAAGAGTAGTAGTATTATTGCGATCATTGTTATTAATCCGAGTGTTATTCCGAGGGTTACGGAGAGTAATTATCGTTAGTTCGAGTGAACATCAGCCAGTCTCCCGGTCTCCGAGTTAAGTGAGTGCGCGTGAAGAGCGATCACAGAAAACGGTGTTTCGTGGGCTGAGGGACGACAGGCGACAGCGAAGTGAAGTCTCCGTTTCGACCGTTCCGTTGTGAATAGATCTCCGCAGCGTCGCTTTTCCGACCCAAAGACTTAGCCGTCCCTACAACAGGGGGGCCCAGGACAGCCGTTCCAGCTGGTCGTCCGAGAGGCCAGAGCAGCCGTTCCAGCCGGTCATCTGAGAGGCCAGGGCAGCCGTTCCAGCCGGTCATTCGAGAGGCCAGGGCAGCCATTCCAGCCGGTCATCCGAGAGGCCAGGGCAGCCATTCCAGCCGGTCATCCGAGAGGCCAGGGCAGCCGTTCCAGCCGGTCATCCGAGAGGCCGAACCACCACGTTTCCGCCGTCCAGGGGATTCGAGCCTCCAGTCCCCGCTCCGTCATCTGCGGTGTCATCAGCGCATCAGCGGTGTCATCAGATAGCCATTTGACCGTGAGAGGCGACCGATCTTCGATCGTGGGCCACTGGCAGCGTCGCACCCGTACAGGTCGGAATCTCAGTCAAGAAGTCAGGTTAGGGAGGATATATTGTAACATATAGGTTGGTTGCATATCCGAGAGTTGGGTATCGAGTTTCTCTTTACAAGCAAGTACTGGCTATTGAATTCATTCATTAGAGTTGCTCAAGTTTTATTTAACGAATCTAACCTCAACCTCTCTCTCGGATTCAAATAAGCCTTCGTAAAGGTAAGTGAGAAGTTTGATAGCTGTGCGACATTGTTCGACTCCCCTTAACAGCTAGAGGGGGTTCGAGATATCAGTCAGGGCCGGGCTTTGTAGTTGTTGGCGCCCTTTACCATCGAGTATCTGGTCATATGATAGTTCACCCACGACCACTCACCGACGAGTTGAGCTAGTCGGGCCCCGTTAATAAGAACGTCTAACGTTTTGTAACGTCGATAAGATTTAACGTTGCAGTCTGATTTAAATTTAAATTAAGGTCGTTGCTAGGACTAGGACGATATCTCAGAAGTCTTTTGAAAAATTTTAATACCTTTACATGTTACATTTTCAGAAATCAAATTTTCAAGATAAAAAAAAATAAACCAAGTTAAACAATAACTTAGGATCATCTTTCTCCTATACCTTTACTAATGCTAAAACGCACTGTATAATGTGCCGCCCTATACATATTTCAAAAATAACAAAATTTTGTTACCATTCCGATATTTATTTGGGTTTTTTTCTCCAGTATTGGTTTTAAATATTTTAAACAAACTCCGATGTGTCTGGCAATGAACCCTTTTGAAAATCACACTGAACTGCCATAGGACCAAGTACAACAGACAAAACCAAAAAAGACACACAAATTAACTTTAACGTCAAATCGTTTAAGAATAAAGTGAAAAAATATAGTAACCAGCAGTGGGCATCCTTCAAAATACCTACAATTAAATACTTTATTGATCAAGCCCATTCATGATATATGTTATATACATTCATATATTATACAACGTGTTTCAATATGATTGTCATCTAGTCGGCTGTGGAATTCCCATGTAAAATAAAAAAAACCCGCCTTGCAAAAATAGGAGTTTCTACTAGCTATACATAACCTCAAAATAACCTATTTAATCTGTTTTAACTTCTGGTTTTTCTCTGTCACACGAAAACGAATTCTGAGTATTTGTCTATTTGTAGTATTTGTTTTGGCCCTGAAAAGGGCCGTTAATTACCAGCACTACTGATTGCCAGTTTCACAATAAATGTTTGAAGTGTCACTTGTCAGAATTAGATAGGTACAAATCAATAGAGCGCGGCACATCAATAATTACATGCACAGAATTTCCAACGCCAACTAGATGACAATCATTTTCAAACACATTGTGTATATATATATATATGTCGGATGAACTTTTTTTAGCAATTTCCAAAGGCTTAAACCATTGCTTTTGTTTGAAACTTTTTTCATGAAAATGGGTATTTTTAGAAGTTATGGATGGTTGAAAATTTTTGGTTTTGGAGCCGAACCTGAAAATTTCAATTTTCAATTGTCCATAACTTCAGTTCTATTCCACTTGGGGCCCTAAAAATATAGGGAGAGTTTCCTGGGCCCAACAGCACCATTTTCCTTTATTTTGGGCCACATCTAAAAAAAATCCAAGTTCGGCGTGGAACGTGATGTGTTTCATATATATGTAACACATCAGAGAAATATAAAATAATTCATAAATAGAGTCGGAGAGATACAAGGGTAACAAAGTTAAAAATACAGTATACAAAGTGAATTATAATTCGTGACATAGCTTATGTGAGGCTGGAGTGTAAGCATGAGTACATCACGGCAGGGCATTCTGATGCTCCTCGCATCGTCTCGAGGAGCAGCGTGTCATGCCAATTGATTATTATTGATGACTAACTAACCGTCGAATGTTCATTTCCTCCGTTATTTATTTGCGGCTATTGTTTAACGTTATTCAGTTTGACGGCCAAGTTTTATCGACTTAAATAAACGATCGTGTGGGGATAATAAATTTCTTTCGTTGTTTACAATTTGGAAAAATCACCTTCTGCCCCTGGATTAACTACCTGGTCTAGATTCTGCTTTGTGTACGTGAAAATATGCCAGTGATCCTTCTAAGTATCCTAAGTGTACTTTTCGTTCATAGGTGCTCAAATTCTCCGAAACTGAGGAGAAATGGCATAAATTTTAATGAGTTCATAACATTCAAACCATAACTATAACGATACGGGGCAATTTAACGACTGTACGGCAGAGACTGACGGGATTGTAATTTGTCAGGATTTTGAACCTGTTGGAAATATGATCTCAATGAAATACGAAATGTAGGGATTTTTGTTGTTAGTATTTTTGTTGATGGGATTTTTAAACAAACCCTCATTAGGATAATACAATTGTTTCAAATGTATTGATCTTGAATGTGATCTTGTATTGAACTTCAGATCTCCAGTGTAACAAAATAAAAAAATCCACATATTCACTTTTGGCAGATTTTTGTTAATTACGTATGGTAATTTTTCTTAAAATTTAATGTTATATAGCGCTAAATGAGTAAAATTAAATTATTAAATTTTGTTCAATGCAAAAAAGTACAAGTTGGGGTAAAGGGTCAAATTGGCGATTTGTTCAGTCGAATAATCTTCTCATATTTTATTATAAATATTTCATAGTAGAATAAATTGTCAAAGTTTAAAGAACCTTGTGGAGGACTAAGTGTCAAGTGCCTTTCCTTTCAAAACCGATATGTCGAAAATTGTCCTTAAACTTTATTATAGATATGTTATACTTATCCATAGTGAAATATACATTCAAAGTTCAAAACAACGGATACAGTAGTTGGTAATGTAGAGCAGTGCGATGCTTCTTCCTATTTTTTTCTTCATTGGGAAATTACAATAAATACTATGGAAATCGAATTAATTACAATAAAATAAGTGTGAATTCACAAACTACGCAACATTGTGGTGCGTTACGCACGCATCTTCACTTCCCAACACAATTCGACCCTTTCACGACTTTCCTACGATGACGGCAACGTCGCCTCTTTACGGCCGATCTTACAGCTTTACCTTTTTAACATCGAAGGCGGCAAGGTCATGCTCGGGTACAACGTGGAGCTGATAACTGGCTGTCGAATTACCGTGACGTACCCAGAAAACGAAACAAAGAGAGAGAGAGAGAGAGACAGAACTTGTATTCTCTCTCCTCCATGCTCGGAATCCTATGTATTATATTATAGGTATATTTGGTAAATACAGAGAATGTATACAATACTGCATATAACTACAGTATTACACATTTTCGTGACACTCGCTCCAGCATTTTACTCTACTGGAAACATAATATAGCGCTAGTATAAAAGCTTCGCATCAAATATAGAGCCCATTTCGACGAAAGTTCAAAAGGTCAAAAAGTACAAGAGTAAACTACCCGTTTATCTCGGTTTATTTTAATAAAAAGCTTAGGAGAGGCCCTGATATAGTACCTACAAAATCTAACTTCAAAGTTTGAGTTGATTATCAATTTCAATTTACGATTTCTAAATAGTATCAACCCAATCCCAATGCTTTTCTCATAATATGTGAAAAAAAAAATAGGGATAGTCGATGTACTTAATAGATGTTACGTGGAAATCGTTAACGAAGTGACTCACATTTGAAGTATGTATTTTTATCAATAAATAATCGATATATTAGCCAGTAAACAAACATGAAGGGTATATAAAATCAAATTTAAATCAAATATGTATTTAAATCGGATACATTAAAGCTAAAATGTAACCGCTATTTCAGTGCGATCCACTATTCAAATTCTATCGCTTATTTACGAAATGACAGTGAAATTAAATTGTTATTTAATAGACAATTAAACAGATGACATTAGTCTACCTGCAGTTGGGAATTCAATTGAATATTGTATAAAATGAGATAGAATTCAAATATTGATAAGATTCTTGTTCAAGAGAACCAATATTAAAATTGAAGTATCTCATAAAAAATTTGTTAAACTTGACGAAAATACAATCACGGAGATAATTGAAGTTGAGTTTCACCAAACTTTCAATAGAAAAAACGAAAACTAAAATGGCATAAAATGAAATTGGGCATAAAGAATTGTTAAAAATACGCGAGTAGTGTCGAAACATAATTTGTTATAAAAGAGGGCGGCAATCCAATGGAAATCCCTCCGGGTAGTTTTATACTTTTTGAAAAATCTTTTAGAGGAATAAGCTTCTCTAAAAATTGTCGAAAACTGTAATTGATTTATCATTAGTTCTCAAGATGATTTGGTATAGGTTCCTAGATCTATTTTTGACGTGATTATTATTATTATACGTCTTATAAATCGATGTGCCGGCTACCTGCCGGTTCACAAAACATTGTCTCGTTACGCCAGACCCATGCGTGCGGGCTAGAATGAGAGCGACAACAATAGACAGAGATCGACCTTGGCGGTTGCCTTGCGACGCATCTATCTCTTTTACACGACAGCGTCCGAGTGAAAGCTCGATTTGGCGATCGGCTCGGTTCGGGATCGCGATGAAATGGGACGAAGGGGTACGCGCTACGCGCGTTCTGATTGCACTGTTTCCACTCCGTCGTCACGACGGAGTGGAAACAATGTGTCTAAAATGACTAGTATGACCGGCCAACCGCAATGCGAAAAAACCTTCTAATGATAATTTATTGATAATGATTCTATTAAATTCATAAACGTATTCAATTTTTCACCAATGTTTTCTTATGACGTTATCACGTAAAAATGATCGTCCGTAAACCGCCTTTATTTAGGAATTATATAGATCCATCGATGTTCATGTCAAATAAAATATACCTACCTCTGTATTCAAATGCAACTAATAACACACTTTTATTATTATAAATGTTGTGCATTTTAATGTTATAATTTTGGCTACATTTGTACTGCAAATTTTTAGCTATTCTAATACCCATTAGTACTGTTCTCTATCCCTTGACTTGATTCACAGAATTGATCTTTTCATGACGTTTTTCAACAATCAATTTCCAATTGATTGTGTGTCTGAAATCTCCCCTTAGCGAACCGTACCAACTACATTTTTACGAATTTAGATTGTCTTCCTCGTCGTTTCTGAAGCGACTTCCCCACTTTAGTTTTCTTTTGGCAAACTGTCAACTGATTGCAAAAATGCCAAAGGCGAATTCAGCATGGATAAATTTTCCGATTGACGGTGTCCAAACGAACGCCCCCGTCAGCGAAACGCACTCGGTTAATCCGTGTGATTTTTTTTAATGTAATGCCGTTTTAAAATCGTGTAACTTTATTGGCAATAAAGGCCGGGAACGGATCGTTGGGAGATCATTTTCAATTAAATTTTGCATGGAAACGCGATTTTTTATCGGATGCACGTCGACAGCTAATAACGCGGCATTGTTCTAGCTTAATTTGTAATATGTAACGGGTTTTTGGATAGGGCGAATTCAGCCATCGATGCCATTGTCTCATTTAAAAAGCGACCGTTTTGTTTATTACAAAGTTACCTGGAAACGAGAAACGAGTTTCACGTTTTTGATCCCAGTTTTTTCCTATCTCGACGCGATCTAATGGACCGCGACAAACAGAAACATATCTCACATCAAACGCTGTCAAAATTTCGCAGGATAACGCCGGCTAACAACGGGAAGCGGTGTAACCGCATGAGATTTTCAAGCCAAAAGGCAGAATGAAGGATAGCCGATATTAAAAGTGTCCGTCTGATATAATTTGTGGCGTTCGAACAATCAGAGAGGGAACGCACGAACATCAACGATGTTTGCAAGGGGATCAGTGTTGTATTATTCCACAGGACTTATCAGGTTTTTCCAACCATGGCACCAGTGACGAGATAACCCTAAAGAAACGCTGTAGGCGAACGTTGTGGTTGCTATTCTTCAAACATAACAACGACATCAACTGAACTGCCTAAAATCGTGGTCTCAGCCTATTGTTATACCATTTGAATTAAAATGAGGCAATCACTTTTTACAGGTCCGTTATATAAACGTCACACCATAGAAATTATGATGGATGAAGAGAAGCATTGAGAAGAGAGCTGAGTGCAAAGAGAAAAGCATTAAAGAAATCTGTAATAGATGGCATCTCTTTCTGGCCCTTTATCTCTCTTCGTTAGTTATAAAGAATAATAGAAAGGTCCTATTCGTTAGAAAACTTTTATAAAACGCTTATAAACCCACAATGGCCATGTATCCATCAGATAGATTTCTCATATTATATCATAAATATTCGATACCAAATATAATAAATACGCAAAGTTTAAAAACAATTCCTATCCTAGGTTTTCTAAAAAATTCACAAAAACAAGTGATAACAGTAACGTTCCCCTCAGAAACGATCTAACTGAAAATATCATATTTTTCACTATAACTTTTTTCTGAGTGAATTTAGGTATAGGCGTTGCTTCATAGAAAAGAAAGCTTATGAAATTCTATTTAAAACGGTGGCTTGTAAGACTTTATATGTTTAATATTTACTGAGATATAAGCATTTGAATTCAGCCATTTTTTCTCTATTTTTTACTTTTTCTTTAAAAACCGTATTGTTTCATATTTTTATGCGAAAGAAATAATTTTTATGCAATAAATAACTTATGTACGAATAATTTAATATAAAAAAATGATCTTATTTATTTATATTTAAAGTCAGGTTGGGCCACCCAGTAAACGTAGTATAAATACCGAAAGCTATGGTCTTCCTGTTAGAAGAGCCAAAGAGATTATAAGAATCTCTCATTGAGCTACCCGAGCAGGTATAATTGAGGTTTAACGAGTGTCTTTAAACGACTATCTCCTTAAACCACAGAATTCCCGTGAATTTAAAAATGAAGATAGAGAACATATGGAAATAGTATTATGTAGGTATCAATGGTATCCTCAGATAACAGGAAGAGCATAGCTTTCGGTATTTATACTACGTATACTGCGTGGAAAATACTATAATTTTGATGATGGAAAACAGTGCAGTGATTTTCGGTACCAAACTGACTTTAAAAATAAATAAATAAGATCATTTTTTATATTAAATTATTCGTACATAAGTTATTTATTACATAAAAATTATTTTTTTTTAGGTAAAATATGAAACAATACGCATTTTAAAGAAAAAAGTAAAAAATAGAGAAAAAATGGCTGAATTCAAACGTTTATATCTCAGTCAATATTAAACATATAAAGTCTTACAAGCCACTGTTTTAAAGAGAATTTCATAAGCTTTCTTTTCTATGAAGAAATGCCTATACCGAAATTCACTGAGAAAAAAGTTATAGTAAAAATAAAAATAAAAGGTTTTTTTAAATTTTTAATTTTTTTAACATTTTTATGAATTTATTTCATTAAAAAAATTTTTTTCTTGATTTCAAAAAATATCGTTTTCATAGGAAATTTAATTCTCTACAAGAAATCTTATGGCACATATCTTCGAAAAATGCATAGTTTTTGCGCTATAGCCGAAAACGCGAAAAGTGGACAAACTGACTCCGTTCTCATAAACGCATGGCTAAAGAGTAGCACTTGAATTATATTTCTTTAGAGAGAATATTAAAAAACATGAATCAAAGTTATTTTGTTTTCAGTCAAGGGTTATAAGAATATTTGGAAAAGTAAGAGAAGCTCTTCCTCGAACTGAGTCGTCTTATTTATACACCACTAAAATTGTTTTGGGGAATGTTTTACTGATGGTGACCGGCTAGTTTAATATAGTGCGTACGACCAAAATCTTGTATAATGTCTCAGATGATAACTCTTAGCGATACACCAACTGTTTTGAACGATTTCTCTTAAACGGTTCGTTTGTCGCCTAATGGCTAGAAAGTGAATTATCTATTGATTTTCAACCCTTAAGATTTATTTATGATAGTTGTCAAGCCCATATATCTTGATCATAAAGGAGAACTGTGCATCTAATTAAAAGAGTCTAAATAATAGGCGAGCTATCTACGCATTTAGTATTATACAAAAGCTAACTGGTTTTAATTTATTGCCAGATGATCAAAAATTTGGCCAATTTGGCCATTATGGTCATCTGATTTAACGAGTAGGTATTAAAATAAACAACAGAACCGGAACAGGTACATTGCGGTGATCATTTTTATACAAAACTATTAACAAAGTAACTCGACTTGTACTAAAATCTCTCACTTCTTATTTTTCCTCGATATACATTAATTCGTTTACCATTTGATCCAAACTCTCGTCACCTCCCTCTGGAATGCCAGCGGAAGAGATTTTAAACATAATTACTCGGTTTGTGTGACAGTCGACTCACATCCTCGAGAAGAGAGACGTCATGGGATGTATTTTCTGGATGCACCGTAGTTTTGTATCGTGCCTTGTGGATTTGTTTGAAGTGTAAATAGTGTTAGTTGAGGCGTGTCGCTACGACTTTAACCGAAACGGATGTAAGGGAATTGAATTGTTTTACGTGAAGGACTTTAAAGTAAGAGATTTCTCCTAAATTGTGTTTTGTAGCGGCAACAACACGAATGTCAGAAAAGTGAATTTCGAAAATGGAAGGAGAGCCGTAAATGTGTCCGATAAGACGTGATTAGTGTAACAGAAATTGGCTGTATGTTATTTTTCCTGTGCCGGGTCGTAATTACGGGCGATCAGAGGTAATTAAGAGCGCTACCACGTTCCAGATCGGCGCAAGAAATATTCGAAGGAGCTCCGAAGGGAGTTTCTAAGGGGATAACGTTCCCCGGGAAAGTTGTTTGCCGCCGATCTAAGATTTCTCTTCGGCGGATATCGAAATAAAAATTCCCGAGAATCAAATGTTTCTTTTTGAACTTGCATTAAGTTACGACGGAAGTGGATAACGCAACGAGCCCAAGGAAACTTTTTTAGCTGCTCTGCCCTTATATGTTCCCTTGATCAAACATCCATTACTGCATTAAATTTTCATCGACGTTATGGCTCTTGGCTTTTTTCTTTGAAATTTCGAATGTTTTATTCAAAACGGGTGCTTTCTTCGACAACGAACTTTCCAGCTAGGTAATCTGAATATGCATACCTTCTTTCGGGGCTTTCCGGGACTCGAACTTATTGGCAAAGTTTTCACTTTTCCTACTTAAGAGCGGAAACTTTTGTTGTGGACAGGTTATTCCAAAACGAGACGATGCAAATTATTTATAGATTTTTTATGGAAATCACGACGCAATTTTTGCTGTTTACTCGAAGGATCAAAACCGGGCGGAATTATAACGCGGTCCAAAAATCTTCAGAGAAATTCGGAATATTTAATATTCAACAGTAAGTAAAGAAGGGAAGGGTTCGCAGGAGAACAGCTTTTAACTTAATTAGTGAAAATATGAGCGAAATTTTAAAACGCGAGAGACGAATGTTTGTTATTCAGAGGAGCGTACATACACGATTAGACGAGCTACAAAGGGATATCAGACAATAGGGACGCGACAAGTAATGATAACAAAGAAAACCTAGAAAGAAAGTTGCTTTGATGAGAACTTTCTTTATGGGGAAGTTTATGTAGAACTGTTGATTGTTCCAACAAGTAGGCACAGTTACAAACAGACAAAGTGGAAATTCTCTAAAATGAAGTGTAATGAATTTTCCTGCGTCACTAGTTCCTTCATTATTTACATCTATTATAGGGTTATTAAAAACAAAATCGCTTTTTAAAATGAGTTTATATTTATTCATGGCACTTAGTTTTTTATTCATTTGGTTTTATTCACATTTTATTTATTTGTTATTATATTTATTTATGCAATCTATTTTCTTTTCAATAGTTCAACCCTGCAATCAAACGTCCAGTGAATGATACAGTAATTTTCAGTAATAGAAATTGTCATTTTTCTTTTCATTTTGTTATCCCAAAATGCCAGAGCCGTATTTTGTATATTGTATATTTTGATCGGCTCGTCGTGTCCTCTTGGATTCACAAAACTCTTAAAATTATTTCTTTCTACCATATTTTGCAATCCACTTAACTTGAAACGCAGGAACAATTTTTAAAGAATTTGTAAAATGTTCATACTTACTGACATTTGCATGTTGCTGCTAATTGTCGCATGATGTCTTTTTTTCCTAGTTTTCCAGGGACTAGTTTTTTACACATTAACTGCTTTATATTTAAAGGTTTATTCTAATATAAATAAGTGTGTTAATCACCTTTGAAAAATGTATTTCGAGAGAACTAATGTAAAGGCAAATTCACAGTTACTTTTTAAAAAAATTTTGTACTTACATGCTTTATTGTAATCTTATATGTCTCGATGTATAGGTATTTAGTAATATAATAGAATTTTCGGTTATTACATTGACAAATGGGGACTTAACTGTAATGCATTAAAAATGTTTTTTTATCTAAAGTTGTGTTTTCAGAGGAATCACCATCTTCGTAACTAACATCTTCATCAGCATCCTCAGCCTCTTTTGTACTCTTTCCTTCATTTCTGAGTTTCCGGAACTTAATTTTCTTGTCTTCTCTACCTTTTAGCTTCTTAGTGGCCTCTTAATTAGCTCAGTTGGAAATATTTTTCCTCGATAAAGCAAGGATTGTTATATCGCAACTTCCAGCTGGACTTAATAACTAAAAAGATCGTTTTTGTGGCATAATAGCTGGTTATGCGTTGGAAATGGAAGAATCTGTCTCATTGCTGGTAACAAATCCACTATTGATATTCACATATTAAGGTTATTGAGAAGAAACTGTTTCGGGAGTAGATGGGCTAAGATCTCTTGGTGATGAAGTATCTAACATGGCTTCATGGGTGATGTTTTGAGGAAGCTGTCATCTTTTAAATGCGTCATAAGTCAAATAAAGTCATTAGCTGGGATCACTTAATCATTGAACGCGATTGTACCAGCTTTGAACACCAATTTATTACCAACACATAGTCTTCACTATTTTTAACCATAGATTTTCCGTTTGTACTTGATCACTAATTCATCCCATTATATCATTGATTATCTGGAAACACTTGAATTCATCGATTGTCTTGTTTGGGGGCCAAATGGGAACATGTGAACTCACCTATAATTAAAGCGCTATTCACTTCTTATTGCCAATCGTTTTCATAAAATTGTCCTGAAAGTACTTTTCATAGATATCTGCTTCCATCCACCCATTTTACTCGTAAAACGCAATACTAAAATCATACCAAGAAACTTTCCGTCTTTATTTGAAAACCAAGAATCCCACAGGTTTGACTATAAAATACATGAGGCAGTAGCTTGACTCCCGATACATTCGTTCCCATTACAACTGTTCGCTCTAAGGCCAATAGTAGTTCTATGATAATATGTGAACTTTGTACCATTTTCGAATCTGGCGGAGATGTTATGTTTCCTGATATAATGACATATCAGCTCTACCACTTTTTCCTTACATAAACCAATGTCCAATTTCTCCGTTGATGTTCATCATCATCATCATCAGTCAACCATCTCGTGTCCACTGCTGGACGTAGGTCTCCCTCATTCTTCTCCATGCATCTCGGTCTTGTGCTGCCTGCATCCAGTTGCTGTGGCAGCGTTTCAGGTCATCGGTCCATCTTGTTGGTGGTCGGCCTCGGTTTCGGTAGGCTTCTCGGCCTCCACTCTAATATACGTTTTGTCCATCTGTTGTCCGTCATTCTGGCGACATGTCCTGCCCAATTCCACTTGAGGGTTGTTATCTTCTCTATCGCGTCCAGGACTCCTGTTCGGCGTCGAATTTCTTGTCTGAGAGAGATACCCAACATGACGCGTTCCATGGCCCTTTGTACTACGCGAATTTTGTACACTGTTTTCAGAAGCAATCAGCACGCACTGATTGAATGCTTTCCTTTTAAGGCTTACTGGGATATCTGATTTGAAAACATAGTTAAGTTTGCCGAAAGCTACCCAGGCCAGTCTAATGCGGCGGTTTAGTTCGATGGCTTGGTTATCTCTTCCAAGGCAAATCTCGTGTCCTAGGTATTTGTAAGAAGTAGTCTGATCGATAGCTGCTCCAGCAATGTTTATGCTTTCGCTGAGTACTAGATTTGTCATAATTTGACATGTTGATGTTATGTTGAAAGAAATATCATATTCTACTTTATACGATGATATTGGTGACTTTTACTTGGTTTTAACTTCGCTCTGTCTCTTAACATACTTAAATATTGTTGTTTTATGAAATATATGTATATTCATAATACGTCTACAAGTTATAGTTCCAGCGTGCCAAGTTATTCCACTCTGCTGTTGGGATTTAGCCATCTAGGGTCTACTAAATCGTTGAACTGCCAGGGGCATAATTTTTTTGAAAATTGTAGATTTTGGTCTCTGAAAAGGGTGTAGTTATCGAACTATCAAGAAAGCGTTAACAGGAAATGCTTGCACGGTTGCAGTATCATGACTAGCTGATACCAACTGACTTTTCTTCACTAAATAGGTCATTACTAATAGTATAATTTTGGTTACTATTACTCTAGTTTAAGTAAATCGAACAAACGTATTCCTGCATTTGCTTCCAAATTTACTAATAAAGTTCAACAATTATATTTAGTGGTATTAGAATGGGTGGATTATGTTCTAAATTGTTTATATATACATTTTGAGTAAAATTTTATTGAAAAACATCTCAGACATCTGCCAAGATGAATTAACAATAATTATATAAAAGTATGTCAAGAAAAGCAACCGGTTTTTTTTTCTTCTGTAAACTAGACGACACATCTCGAAGAGTAACAATAATGTTGAGTAGGTGCACAAAATCTTTGGGTACTTATTGAAAAACGATTAACACAAATGTTAAACAAACGATATCGAACAATATCAGCAAAATAATTCAAAAAATGTCACAAAAATTGTTTAAACTTTTTATCGATTATTTGGTTGGTGTGTAACATGTTACTATTACATATCGTGGTTACACTAGAACAAAACAAACTGATTTTGTGTACAAGTTCACGTAAAACATCAAATTACTTTCACCCCCGCCTAGGGATTACCACACCAAAACTTCAACTGCGTAAAACCACTAACTAAATGCGATTGAAGTTTACATTAAACGCGTTCGAATCGAATCGAAAGTTCGTTTACTGTTTACTTTGTCGTCGTTCCGCCAATACGCTTTGTCGCCCCTGTAAAAAAAATTTAATATTCCGTACGGCTTTACGTGAGGAAACCAGCTGTCAAAATTCGTTATTTACGCAACATTTGACTTGATTCCGAAATATCTACACTTTCTCTTCATAACCACATGTCGCATATATATTGGGGAAAATAAATTTTCCAGTTTCACTTTCCGTTTAGTGTGCACGCGGGATTTTGGCGTTTCCAGAAAACCCACTCTCCACTAAATCACCGCTTATTTGTTGATAATCGCGCCCCCGCCGTTCCGAGTCGAGTCTGAACCACATTTTTTTCCATTTTTCGTCACCTAATCCAATTATTAGCGGAAATAACTTCGTTATTCGCGGAGCGCGAATGTCCTTTGGAACATAATCCCCACATTAATTTTATAACGTACAATCTAACGAGCGGCTCAGGCGGTCTTAAACGGCATTATTCGGTGCGCTTAAGTTATGAATTTTGCACTTTAACTAAGCACTTCAGCTAACCAGGTAAGTAGTTAAACACGGTTTCCGGAATGATTATCCTGTAACGAAATTGAATTTATAATGACTTACAAGCTTGTGTCGTTTGCCTATTATAACTAAATAGGTGCACGAGGAATTCTGAATAGGCTTAGACTGCCGTAACGTATAATTTATAGAACGTTACTAGAGCTGCAGGAGCAACTTTCAAGTGGGGGTACATTCGTGTATGAGTCTCTAAGGGGTACAGGCGTAAATTTTTAAAAGGTAATAGAAATTACGTTTAATATGGTCACCGAGGCACATAACTCAATTACGCCCTTTGTTTAAGCACATTTAGTAGGTACATAAACATTTGAAGTTACGTTAGCAGCGCAAAGGGAGGAAGGGAATGAGAAAATAGAGTTGTCATGCTAAAGGGCAGTCAAATAAAAAAAAGGTTTTATGTAACATCGTAAGACTTCATCATATGGCCGGACCAAATATTCATGGCAACATTATTTTTTTAAACCTCCCTACCTTTTAGGGAGGTTTTAGAAAAAAATATTTTAAATAAAAGTTGTAGCCATTGATTACGTCAGTTCAAACCTAAAATCTGGTACGGATTGTAAAATCCGTTTTCATGAAAATTGAGAAAAACTGAAAATTCACAAAAGTAAAGGGCTGATTCTAATAAAATTTATGTTGTCGCGAGTTTTCAGGAGACCAAGCTTAAATACAAAATTTCAACTTTCCACTATTTATAGTTTGTGATAGAACGTTGACCACATACACACGCACATACACACATACATACATACATATACTCGTACATACACACAGACATGTGTTTGTTGAACATGTTTCCAAAAACATGTTTTTCGAACTTAGGGAACCTCAAAACTTCTAGAAATGCCAATATTTCAAATTCAAAAAATCAGCACGATTACAGTACTTTGTCTTATAGCCCAGTCTGTGTAGATTTTTTATCGCGAGCGGTTGCCAACTGCCATCCTCACCACTCACACTCTCGCGTAGTTCCGAGAGTACTTATACACCTCTATTGTGCATATACTGCATCATACAGCTTTTTAAACAATAACAATCGTTTTTTTTTCTTTTATAATAAACATTTAAAAAATATGGGTATTTAACTATCGAATAAGGCAAAATTAATTTCTTAATTGTTACAAATAAAAGGGCTGCGAATTTTTAAAAACAAAATTCCTATCTCGGCTCCTAATGGTCGAAAAAAGTTGTTGTTTTCTTTCAATTCTCCGCTATGAATCCAGATATCTGAATTTGTAAGTCATAAATTTGTACAAGTTATGAAAACGGCCCCAGGTCTATTTATTTATAAAAAAAATCACCCCATTCTTTAAAAGGATAAATAAGGGGTTGACAATTGTTTTTATCGTATTTTCTTAACGGGATATGAAAATTTGGGTGTTTATGAAGAGAATAAGCCTTTGTACATCTAGAAATGTTTATTTAAAAAAGACGTAACAGCAATAAACATTATGCGTCTTGGGATAAACTAATAGTAATATCTCAGCAACAAATTATCCAATTAGCTTTTATTAAAAGTTATTTAGATTTGGATATTTAAAAGCTATCTTTTAATGCAGTAAAAACGTAAATCATATTATTTTTGCAGTAAATAATCAATATTCAAAAATGACCATTTTCAGTGGTTTTTTGGCATTTTTGCAATAAATTTTTGACAAAATTAATCGTGCTATAGCTCAAATTATAGGTTTTTAAATTCTCTATAACTTATATTTGAAACTTTTCTCCCCAAAATGCATACTTTGACTTGTAGAATCAAAAAACTAGTTTTTGCTAACTTTGGACCCCTCCCATTTGTTAATGCACACTTTTTGAATGTTTAAAACTATATAGGTATGATCAACTAATCAGAGCCTACAACTTTTGACCACTCTCATCCGGTACTGAATAAATGTCGTAAAACGTCAAAAAATGACTACACAGACTGGGCTATTATTATATGGCTACCCCATATGAGAAAGTAAATAATTTGATTTATATGTATCATAAAAATTCACTAATTACTATTATACAATTGAATGCTTCTAAAAGGTTCGATTGGAATGTGGAATGCAGTCGATACGAAAACAAAATAAGTAACAAATCGAACTTAGAAAGAGCGTTCCTCTAAGAAGTATTTTAATTAGGGGAATTCTTGTTACATCTCTATTATTTTTTTTATTAAATCAGAGGTGCTATTAATTATCTCGGCACAATAGTTAAATTCATTTTCTTTAAAAAATTTATATTGTAGGTCATATGGTATTTCTTCACAACCTTTTATAGATATATGACTCGTTTTTATATTATCACTATATACACACTACCACCGAATAATGCCGAAATTTTGTAAAAATATTATCAACCATAAAAATTTTGTGAAATTCGGCACAATGAGTTCCATTAAGAAACTGGCCAAGTTTTATTTCGATATCTCATAAGGTGTTCCAAATGTGGTTTACTTTGTGGGTTTCTGTTATTTTTTTATCATGAATAATATATTTTTTGATTTGCAATCGATAATATTTTGTGTAAAATTCAATAACAGATTTTTTTCCTCGATTTTTCCTCTAAAATGAGTAGTTATCGAGTTATGTACCGATATACAAGAGTGTTTAGTTCTTCGTTCTTTATTTTACATTTCCACCCTATTAAATTGAACTCATTATTCTCATTTCTTATCATTATTAATCAATTGTGTTGATATTCCCAAAGCCTTAAAATAAAAATTAGCATTCATGTTGAAAATGTACAACCCAGAACAGTTTTCGTCTGGAATAGTAACACGGTAGCGAGCACAGTGTGCGACAGATTTCATAACAAATCGCTGCACATAAATGTATAATTTTAATCACATTTTAGTTTGGTGTTAAAACATATTTTCCGGAATTATTCATAGAGAAGTTTGTGGAGTCGTGCATTTAATATCCGTATCAAAACCAATATTGCGTCGATTCAAATTTTGTTCGTTTACATTTTAATACACATGCAACTAATTCGAATGACATGAGTGACATTAGTCGTCACTAAAATCCGAAGTATTAAGAATATTCTAGTGTTATCCTTCTTGTCGCCATTATTGCATTACCATGTTGAAGGTTTTCCTTCGAAATAATCCAATTTCCATTTCTTATATTTTCACAACGAATTTGTAACCTGCTACATTACCCAAAGCGGTTTATGGTAAGTGGGAATAGATGTGGCGGCACTTTCGAGGTTTCCCAACGATCTATTCAAATGCATCGCTTTGCGGTTAAGTCGCATTACTTGATTACTGGGAAACGTACTATTCCGTTTTAATTATTGATGTAAATTGGAAACCACTCCAAAAACATCTATTTGGTTAAATAGACAAACATTAATGGCTCTTCACAGTTAAAATCTCTAAATAATGCTTAGGAAATTCGTTACAAAAGTTGATTCTAGAACGTTTTCAAACCCTAAACTTAAATAAAGTATTTTGTATTGACATCTTATAATAAATTTTAACATACCTTACTTTCATTATGTTTCACAATTTGCTTAGGTTTAATTCTTGTTGGTAATTATATTTGGTAATATTAATTTAATATTTAGTAATATATTTGGTTTTTGACCGATATAATAAACTTTGACCGATTGAAACACCTAAATAAGGAAATACAAAAGGAAATTCGAAAAGACATTAGACAACATAACACTAGAGAGATAGCAAGGACAATTGAAGAAAACAAAAGCCTAAAAGTTGTTAGACAAAATATCTCCACTGGAAGAAAAACCATTCATAGATTAAAAAACAGTCAAGGGCAAATAATTTGCGACCGGGAAGGCATTCTGAACATTACAGAAGATTTTTACCGTCAGCTGTATGAAGAACAGGGACAGCGTGCTGAAAATCACACACTGCCCCAAGTGATGAACCAAGGCTCAGAAGAAATTCCAGACATAACATCGAATGAAGTAAGGAAAGCACTCCATGAAATGAAAAACAATAAATCTCCTGGTGAAGATGGAATAGTAGTTGAGCTATGAAATTGGCTGGGACAAAACTCCTACAGGCTCTAGTGAGACTCTTTAATAAATGTCTAATAAAAGCAATAACTCCAACTCAGTGGCATAACGCAGTAATTATTCTATTGCATAAGAAAGGGGACATCACAGACCTTAAAAACTACCGAGCGATCAGCCTGCTTTCAAACATATACAAGTTATTCACCAAAGTTCTGACAAAAAGGCTAGAAAATAAGTTAGAATTCTATCAGTCAAGAGAACAGGCCGGATTTAGATCTGGATATGGAACAAGTGATCATCTATTAGCAATAAAGAATATAGAAAAGTGTATCGAATACAACAAGCCTCTAGTACTGATATTTGTGGACTACGAAAAGGCTTTTGATACAATCAGTCACGGAAAAATGCTGGAAGCTTTAACAGAGTGTCGTATAGACCACCGATATACAAACATCATTAAACATATATATCGAAACGCCACACCAAGTATTAGACAGGACGATAGGCAAACTGAAAAATTCCCCATACAACGCGGAGTTCGACAAGGAGACACCATTTCACCAAGACTGTTCACAACAGTGTTGGAGTATGCATGCAAGAGGGCAAATCTGAGTGGAAAAGGTATCAATATAAATGGAGAAAATCTAAACCACCTTCGATTTGCGGATGATATTGTGCTAATAACGGACAGTATAGACGAAGCTAAAGACTTACTGTACAGACTCCACCGCTCCTCCCTAGAAGTAGGGCTGAAAATAAATATGTCTAAAACACAAATTATGACAAATCTAGTACTCAGCGAAAGCATAAACATTGCTGGAGCAGCCATCAATCAGACTACTTCTTACAAATACCTAGGACACGAGATTTGCCTTGGAAGAGATAACCAAACCATCGAACTAAACCGCCGCATTAGACTGGCCTGGGTAGCTTTCGGCAAACTTAACTATGTTTTCAAATCAGATATCCCAGTAAGCCTTAAAAGGAAAGCATTCAATCAGTGCGTGCTGCCAGTTCTTACCTATGGAGCAGAGACCTTGACACTTACGAACAAAACAGTGTACAAAATTCGTGTAGCACAAAGGGCCATGGAACGCGTCATGTTGGGTATCTCTCTCAGACAACGAATTCCAAACCAAGAAATTCGACGCCGAACAGGAGTCCTGGACGCGATAGAGAAGATAACAACCCTCAAGTGGAATTGGGCAGGACATGTCGCCAGAATGACGGACAACAGATGTACAAAACGTATATTAGATTGGAGGCCGAGACAAGAAGCCTACCGAAACCGAGGCCACCCACCAACAAGATGGACCGATGACCTGAAACGCTGCCACAGCAACTGGATGCAGGCAGCACAAGACCGAGATGCATGGAGAAGAATGAGAGAGACCTACGTCCAGCAGTGGACACGAGATGGTTGACTGATGATGATGAATATATTTGGTTAACTAATTAGGAATATATTTGGTTAACTATTCAGGAATATATTAATCACAACTTCCAGTTTTGACGTAACTTTATTGATAACCCAAAAACTTTAACAGTCTCATTATTTTTATGATATATTGGGATAAAATTGACCACTTTTTAAATCTAAAACCTGTTGGCATAACGCTTATGCCGATACTAACTACATTGCTCACATAACATTTCAGTTTTTTCCATTTAAATAATTATTGAGTTTGAAGAATTAGGATTCATATATTTCAATATACATTCATATATATTAACGAAAAATAGTTGTCAAAATCCTTTGATTTCAGTATAAAATTTAAGTTTTGTCTATTCCATGCAGACAATTCTCCATAATTTCAAACTATAAATAAATTGAAAATATTAATCATTGAATTTGGTTTTCAAATAACCATTACTTCTATATACAAAATATTATGCTTTGGCATTCTATAAAATGACTTGCTTTTACCTTTCCGCTGTTTTTTAATTTGAAAGGCAGTATAAGGCACAAACTGATCCAAGTTCATTCGACATAAATAAACTTATAATAAATTAGAAAGCAAATAACACTTTAAATACTTTGTCTAAGATCAGTGGTAAACATTACAGCTACCAACTAATATATTTAACTGTATTATATAAGCCAAAAGTGTCTTATTTTGTTTATTAATATTGGTATTTGTTTTCAGATCAAGCATCTTTCCTTTATCAGTTTTTGTTACTAAGTAAACTAAGATGAGTATTCTTCTTATAAGTAAATCTGCGACATATTTGTGATTTCTTTTATCCGTAACCGTATCAGCGTAATTTAGTGCATTAGTCGAGCTTTCTCTTTAATTCTCCGTCCTGTAAGGAAGCAATTAAAAGTTAGCATTACTTCAAGCAAATTTTACTGGAATTCAACTGGAAAATAACACTAACTTATTCGGATGTCGTCTGCTTGTGTTCCGCGGAAAATTAAAACGTTCACTTTCCCCATAAAAATCGACGTTTAAAATGAAAATGTCGTTGAAAAATTCGCTCGCATCCTAACGATTCTCCCGTACCATTTCGTCCCGTTCAATCAATTATGACGTCTTCCCTTGCCTACCTCATCGCTGGCAAAGAAATTCATCAGAGGGAAACCATTAGTAGGAGGAGGAAAATTTGAATAAACTTGATGATCCACTCTCGAAACTTTCTCCTTCTTTTGTCAAAACAAATTACATTACTTGCTGCGTTCTCATATTCCTGTGGAGTTTAAAAAAAAAGGAGAAAGAGAGAGGAAGAAGAAGAAGAAGAAAGAAAACTTCCGGAGAAGTTTTCAGAGGGGGGCGTTGCCGTCGCTTGAATCGGCGTGACAGGAAAGGGAGAGAGAAGTGATAAGGGAAATTTCGGCGTCTGTCGGTTTCGCTGAATCGGTTGGAATTTTTAGTGAGTCGAAAGGAATAAGAGGAAAGAAGGAATTTCTGCGTAACCGCCCGGATGAGGAATGTAAACGCCTCACTTCATTCAACATGCCTAAGTTGACACGGAACAATAACGCGGGTAACAAAGTGAGGAAGTAAATCGTAACAATCGTTCGGTTTCAACCAATATATTAATAACGTGATAATGCTATGGAGACAATCACTTTTTTTCAACTAGCTTCGATTCTAGTAGTAGAAACTTTCAAAGCAAAATTTTTCTTTTTTTCTTTTAACAAAATGGTAAGAAACATAAAAAAATATAATTTTTTAAATAAGTGTTTTGTAAGGGAACTACCGAATGTCATCTCAAGGATTCCTGCTTTGATATGAAGCAGTGAGATAAATTTCATTATTCACGTCGATACTGTTTAAATACCTGAACTGACCATATCAAAAACTCTTAACTTTCAAATTACGTGCCTACTGCATGTTTATAACTAATAAGTAATAACCAACATTTAAGAACCGTTTGGTGACGCATTTAAATACAAATTTTAGAAGCGATTAGGTACTCTATTCATTTGTTCCCAATTTATAATATTCCACGTCTTGGAGTTACGTAATCAAGCTTCTAATATTAACGACCGAAGGTTGTCCAGCTTCTCTAAGTTGGCCATGGTAATTTAACCAAAGGAAAACACCAAGTCTTAATCAACTGCTTTATTTAAATATGAGCTCATCTTTAAATAAAGCAGTTGGTTAAGACTTGGTGTTTTCCTTTGGTTAAATTCTAATATTTAAGTTTTTCTCTTATCATCATCAATAGGCTATTTTCGTCCAATGTTAAACATAAGCCTCCCGTAGTAATTTCCATTCCCGTGTGTCCTAAGCTGACTTGATCCCGTTGGAATGGGTACGCTTTATATCGTCCGACCACCGTGTTGGTGGTCTCCCTCTGCTGCGGAATGTATCGGCTCGCGGTCTCCACTCTGTCACCATTTTCGTCCATCTATCGTCACTGACCCTTGCCCGGTGTCCGGCCCACTTTCATTGAAGAATAGCAATCTTCTCGATGGCGTCAATCACTTTAGTTCTTACCCTTTCCTCTTGGAAACCCTGTCTCTCAGAGATTGATCCAGCATTTCTCCCTCCATAGCACTCTGTGCAACTTTGATTCTATTAGCTGTCCGTCTTGTTAACGTTAAAGTCTTTAAGCTGGATATCAGCAAAGGCAACATACGTTGGTTAAATACTTTCCTTTTAAGGTAGATGGGGATATCTGATTTTAGAACATGGTTTAACTTTGCGAAGGGTCCCTAAATTAGTTTAGTTCTTGTTAGTTCACAGGTTTGGTTGTCTCTTCCCAAGCGAATCTTATTGCCCAAGCACCTATATTATTGAAGTGTTCTAATTTTGAGTTGTTGAGGGTTAAATAAGTACCTGCAACTACATTAGACATGGATCTAGTTTTGTTGGTGTTAATACTCACCTTCTCGGAGGCTTGTTCTAGCTCCTGTAATATTGTTAGTGCTTCACCAAGAAAGTTTTTAACCAGTATTATGTCATCAGCGAATTGCAGATGGTTTAGTTTTTTAGCGTTAATATTCATGCCGAAGTTCTCCATGTTAGCACTTTTGAACATAAATTCTAGCAGGGTTGTAAACAACTTGGGGGAAATATCATCCCCCTGCCACACACCTCGTCCTATCTTGAAGTTTGGAGTGTCTTCGTGCAGCCTAATGCAAGCAGTTCCTTTTTTACGCATGTTTAATGATGTCTGTGTAATGATGGTCAATTCTACAGTCATTGAACATTGCAGTGTGATCGATCGTGCCAAAGGCCTTTTCATCATCGACGATGACAAGGATTAAGAGTTTGTTGTATTCTATGCACTTTTCGATGAGGACCTTGATTATATGGAGGTGGTCATTAACGCCATAACCGGCACGGGATCCTGCCTGCTCCCGTGGTTTGTAGAATTGTAGCTACGCTGTCAATCTCTTCGTTGTGATTCTTATGAATAATTTATACAACTGGGAGAACAGACTGAGAGGTCGATAGTTTTGGATCTTTGCTATATCTCCTTTCTTATGGATCAATACAACAGCTCCGTTCCATATCTTGGGTGTTATATAATTTCTTAGACATGCATTACACAATAATCTTAAAAATGTGTTTGCTCCTATTTTAATATATTCGACGCTGACCGCATCATCTCCGGGTGATTTATTGTTTTTCACGTGTTTGAGGCTGCTTTTTACTTGGTCCATGTTAATATCTGGGGTGTCGTCGGATTCTTCATTTTTATCTCGGAAATGTTTTGATATTTATTCAAGGTCTCATCAATTTTATACAAATTTACGTTGAACTCTCATAAATCTCCTGTCTACTAGTTGCTGGTTGTCCATTTTTATCGTTAACCTTACCTATTTGTTTCTTTCCATGTGACATTTGTTTCTTCAGTACCTTCATCCCTCTATTCTCTTCTATTGCTGTATATATATTTCTCCAGTGTTGTGTTGTCTTATGTCTTGTCTGACGGCCTTAGATCTTTCTTTATTAAGTTCTCTTAGTTATCCCTCGTTTGTATTCCAGGTTTCGTTTTTTCCATTAGTTGTTTAGTATTCTCGATCAATTTTTCCTTTTTATGATGCCTACCTGCTTGACACTCGATTTTCGCATTACTAATGACCGTTATTATTTGGCTATTCATTTCTTCGATATCCTCATCTTCTTCCAGTACATTTTTTAGAGTTGCTAAATTTAATTCGAGGAGTTGTCTCTACTAGTCTGCATTATGGGTTGTTATTGGTCTCCTCTTTGCCGAATTTTGCACTAAATTTGACCGTTCTTGTTTTACATTGAGGATGATTTTTGCTCGGACAGTTATATGGTCACTTTCTATGAAGAACTTATTTAGTACAGTGACGTCTTCGACAATATTTTTCTTGTTCGATATTATGAAGTCAGTTTGTTTCTTTAGTAGAACTTCACCCCTGTTGTTTCTTTGGCCATATCTTTGGTATCCGATAGTAGTTTTAACGTCATCTTTGCATCCCAACTTGGCACTGAAATCTCCCATTGCTACGGTGTATTATAATGCCGTGTTGATATCATCGTAGAATGTCTCCACGCCTTGTTCATCGTGGGTTGATGTAAAAGCACATGCTTGTATTATTTTTAATGAATACCTGTCATTAATAGGGTGAGATATGCTACTCTGGTGGCTGTACCTTTGATCTGAATGACATTTGTAACATGAGTTCTATGTATCAGGAAGTCTACTCCTCCTTGGTTTATGTTGTCTGTTCCTACTGAATACAGTAGACGACCTGACTTGAGTATTAATTGTTCTTTTTTCTCCTGTGTTCACTGATACCCAGTATATCCCACTTCAAGTGCTTTAGCTCTTCTTATAATTGCTGCAGTTTATAGTCTGCAGACAGAGTTCTCGTATTGTAGATAATAATTTGCAATGGTCGTTTTCCCTGGTAGACTAGTCCTCCCCGAGGATTCTAAGCAGCCTCTGTTCGCTCTCTAATCCTTCCCGCTACCTTAGCTGGGAGATGCCGAATTTGCCGGAAACTGGGGACCGGGAAATCTCTTTATTCAAATTCTCTTTGTTGTTCATTTGATATACGACGATTTAGCCATACCTTATCACGTTGGCAATTGCGGCTTGATAAGCGGTCCAGGAGTAGTATGAAGGAAAAATAGATTCGGAGAGGATACTGGGAAAAGGACAATGATTTCCCTATATTGTTTTGGGAAATAAAGCTCGCGTCAGCAGGGGCGCGTCCCTGAAGTAGATCTGTCGTCTATCGGGATTTTAGACTAGTATCTACCCGATATCCCCAAAGTTTTTATCTACTAGTTCCAATGCACTATTAGGAACGATTCTTAGAACACGTCTATACAGAGTGTTAGGGGTTTGACTGCCTTTATTTTAACTGGCGATAGTATTCACCAAAATAAACAAAAAAGCCTTATATAACAGGGGTCCTATAACTAACCGTTTTCGAGAAAAATATTAGCAAATTTCTAATTTTAAGGTGTAAAAATTCAGTTTTATTAAAGAATCTCACATAATTTTGTACATGAAATGACCATAAAATGTATGCTTTTAATGTATTTATGTTTAATTTGTAACAAAACAGCTTTTTCTTTAAAGAATAAAAAAAATTCTAATCAATACAACTCGATAAAATGGCTGTGACGTGGTGTAGCAACAACGCGAACTCATCGCACGCGTTGCGAAACATTGACCCCATACAGTTGTTTACATGTATACGGATTTCTTGTCGGTGTTGCCAGGTTGTGGTGAAATGCCTTGATAATATAACTCGACTTTTCTCGAAAACGGTAGGTTTTAGGACCCCCGTTATATAAGGTTTTTTTGTTTGTTTTTATGAATACTATCACCTATTCAAATAAAGGCAGTCAAACCCCTAACACCCTGTATAGATTCTCATTAAAAAAATAAGGGGGATAGCTCATATAACCCAATTTCAAAAAAACGAGTACTGGAGATTAATATTTCTTTAATGATTTAGTTTAAAATTCTTTTGCCTGTATTCGGTAAATATGAAAAAAACAGCTAATTGAAATTCGATAAATAATTTCACATTTTCAGAAACTTTCTTTGGCCAATATTTCTAATCATCAGTTATCCCCCAATTGTGTGAAAAGTTGCCACCCTCAATAGTATTTCATCGCAACTTTTTAGGTAGTTGAATGTTAAAGATTTTATAAAAGCCATTTGTAATAATTTATTCGCTAAAATAAAAATAAAAGACTGACTTAATTTTAATTTAAGACAGTATCAAATTTCACTTAGTTTTCCCTTTAACTTTCTCACTCACGATGCGCACATTTTAAAAATTTATCCATTCTTTTTTAAGGGCAGTTTTCATACGTGTATCTTTAGGTCACAATTAGTGATTTTACTATTCTAGTAAATATATTTTACGATTAAATTATTTTCACTGAATCCAGCCGTTATAGCCTGCCCCGATTCGTTCTTCACATTTTAAACATTTACGACTTGCCGTACAGAGAGCAGTTACGTATGTAAAGCGTCGAATAACCAATCCTGGAGTCCTAGAAATAGGTTTCACCTAACACAGAAATAAATATTGAAAAAGCAAGTAACCGAACAAAGATTTACTCATAGAATATTCCATATAAGCGCAGCTTGGTATTTTCTTCGTAGGTGAGCCGCTGAATTTTCCGTTTTACTGTCTTGGCAATTTTCTCATATACCCATTTTACTAGTTTAGTATTCTGGCACATTCGACGTTTTAATATTTACATTACGACCCTCGAGTCAACAGACCGCGAATTAACGAACTTTCACCAAATTGTCTGATTAATAGGGGATCCCGGGAATTTGTTAGAGTTTAATTATTTAGTATGGACATAAGATATAAATAATGTAGGTATAACTACACTGAGTTGTATTATAGTGATTAGTAAAAATTTGACAAACATTAAATGGCAATAATTGACTCACTTCCTTTTTGTTAACATTTTCCCTTAATTTAAGTGTGAAGCAATGGCAAATCACAAAAGTAAAATTATGGAGAGACTTCGGTTTAAATTCAAAAATGTCTCAAATCCCAGTATAACTTTCCCTTCTCATTTTTCTTTACCTTTAAATTATAACTGTGAATATGCTTTGAGGGCACATAAAAAAGGAATTGTTTTATTCAAAAATTCGTTCCTTGAAATATTTTTTTTTAAATGAATTTCAGAAAAACGTGTTACATTTCGCGTCGTTCTGTATGCTGATAACATTGGTAAATACGATCATATTCATAGTGGTAAGTACTTCAGGTTGTCAATTTTCTTCCTTGAAATTTTTAGGTTGTCACCTAGAAAAGTTGCATGTCTTCCTCTTTGTATGGTAGCTGCTTATCTCTATTATATATGCCATAGATTACAAAGTAGTTTATTTGGTTTTTCCTATTTGTCACAGAATGATCTGAATTATATTGCCAACCACATGCAACGTTGTACTTTTACCAGTTGTTCTGTACCGACCTTTTGCAATCAGGTTATCAAGTGTTAAATGAAACGTGCAATAATGAATCGGTAACTTGAAGTTAACAGTGACATTAATAAATCATCCGTAAGGTGAGCGTCATACATGCAGCTTTAAAAGCCCGTCAGTTTAATTTGAATTGAATTTGGGTGTATCTTAGAGAGAGCCATTATGTCACCAAGGCACCCTTCCTTCATTCTTTTTATTCAGATGATGAATCGCAATGGTTAAACCTTTAATGATAGAGAGTCAAATAGAAGTATTAAGGGATTGTTTGACCTTTTTAATTATTTTCAACGTTCCTTCATTCTTCATCAATTCCCTCTACTTTGAATTCAATCAAAAAAGTCTTAAGAGTACTCCGAATAGCAATTAAAATTTTCTCATTGACTCCGTAGAGAGCAAACGCCCGTTTATAACACAAACAGAATTAAATACAAATATGGCCGGAGTGCCGAATATTGAAGTTCCGTTCTTTTGTTCCTCCTCAATTAAAGTCCGTTTATCCAAATAAATATCAGAGATAATCGTCCCAATTTTACAATTCAAATGGAATTATCGATTACGCAATAATTGGAAAAATTTTACGTAAACCGCCTGAAAAGCTCACTGGGGATTAGCGTTTCGCGTCCGTCGAAAATTGACGACATATTTTTCATATAATAAAAATCCGAGAGGGGACGAATCATCGAAAAACTCGGTCGCTGGATAGCTACAGTCGTTGAGCTAATCACCTTAATTAACCGACATGCTGAAACTTATAACCGTTGGAAAATTCGTGTAAATATATATTTGCCTTGTGGGTAAGTTTTATGCCACGGGTGAACAACATTTTGAAATTATATTTGAAAGTTTAATAACATATTTTCTTCAACCTGGGGTGTAGCTGTGATTTTTCATAAAAATGTTCATTTCGCCCATTGAAGATCAAAACTGTACATTTCAACCTTTTAGAGCTTTTATGTTCTATCAGAATCACGAGAATTGTGTTCTGAGCTGAGCCACAAATTTCATTTTCAGATTCTCTTACATTTGTTTCATGTTCTTTGTTAAATTCTCTTGTATATGCCTGGCCATTTTTCCTCGGGAAATTGTGTGTATCAATAATACCTTTACCTATTAGATTTTTATAACTTTTTTCAAATTTCACATTAGGGTTTTATGTGCTTTCACATTTTGATTATTTAAAGGAGGTCAGTTTTCCATACATAATGTTATATACAATTCATTTTGAATCGTCCATTGTGCAATCTACATTTGATAAAATCACTGTTTCAATTTTTAGACTTCATTCAATAGAATGTTTTTGAAATATTTTAATTAAAAAAAATTATTAGATACAATTTTTTCAGAAGAGTTTCAAAAAGGAAAAAAACAAAAATGCAAAGTGCCCTACTAAGATTTACCTAAAAATGTTATGGAACGTTATTATTCATATTGGATAGTAAAATACAGTTTCAAATGAATTATTTAGGCCGACTTTTAGAAAATTTACAAAATTCCAAGAATGACAAGTGTAAAGTGCCCTTCAGAGATGATTTAGCAAAAGGCTGTTAAACGTCACTACATATATTCGATGTACATACATGTTATATGGAATAGATATAAAAATTCGTGAAGCAAATTTTGAGAGAACTTCAAAAATCTAAAAACCACAATAGTGCAATGTATTCTACAGGGACTGTTGAGCCAAAAATGTTATTAAATTGTGTTATACATATTCAACATTCTATAAGTCTAAATATAAAGTTTGAACCGTTTGGGTCTTTAATTTCCACGACATAGTCCTTTTCTTCAGAAACACGTCTTTCGGACTCAAGAAAACTTGAAGCGTCTAGAAATGTTAATAACTCATATTGAAAAAATCGACCCAATTACAATACTTCTCATGTATGAGTGCCTCATATGACAAAGTACACAACACCACATTCAACGTGAACAAAGGGGTCCACACAGTTTATGAGAATTACAGTTAATTACACTTAAATATATGAAAAATCTAGATATTTTTGCTACTTGCAATGTCTTCTCACAATGAATTTGGTGTGAATACATACCTTATGTATTTTTACAAGTATGAAGAAAAACCGGAATAATATTTAGAAATCGTAACGTTCTGATTTTACTGTCTTTAGTGAAACATTCTAAATGTATTGGGTGTATTTCAGCCTGCACCACAGAAGTGAAGTCAGAGACAAAAATTCGCCCTCATTCTCTTAGCAATTACAACTGTACTATTTGATGATTGCATTGAAAATTTTAATGCGAATAAACCACTAGTACTATTGTAGTTAGCGGGTCATACATCATCGCATTACCTATAACATAAATAGTTATTTAGTGCCTTGTTTATTATTTTAAACTTCTCATTGAGCAAACATATAGTACTTCTAACGATTTTTAGATATTGTTCTTTAAATTGCACTCTTATATTAATTTTTAGTCTCTTAACATTTGAAAATCCATTTTTCCTTCAATTTATTTACAAGAATTATAAAAATATAAAATACTTTTTAAATATTTTGAAAGGGTGCAAAATGAATTTCATAATTTAATTACAAAATAATTATTAAAACTTATTTGGTGATATCACGGAAGGTATTTCTGCTTCTCAAAGGGTATTTTTTGAAATCGCGATAACCCTTTTTTAACCTAGCAAAATGCATTTGCAATTTGAACAGAGGTTTTTCCTTTATATTCACCAGACATGTTTTATAGTTCCACAAGACGTATTTCAAAATGAGCATTTTGTCAATACATGAAATGAATGTTCTAATTTCATAAAACTGCAACGAAGTGCCAAACGCTCTACCGATAAATAATAAATTAACCAAATTGTCACTAGTCGGCATGAGTAACAATTCACTTACTTGACTTAGAACTGGAGATTTTCACCTGAGTTAAATTCAAAAGTACAAATAACGACAAATTCGATAGTGAGTGAAAAACCGCCCATCCGATCAAGTAGATAACCGACCGAATGTGCAGGTATTTTTAGTTCCATTTTATTAGGCCATTATAATCAAAACCAAGAATTAAAATCACGAAATGTCCAATCTTTACCTACTACCATTCAATTTTAAATTTTCCAACTTACGCGTTCTTAGTTCGAGGATTTTCCAACCGCAACGTACTAGTAGGACCGTTATTGCGCGGGTTTCTGATTAAAATGGGAATTTTCCGGCTTCGGCGATATCAAATCAAGAATTTTCCGAGCGTCCTATGTTAATTTAATTACAGCCGCCGACTTTTAGAACCCACTTACAAATAGCGCTAGCATCGCTTGCATCGCTCTTCTGCTGTAACTACCCTAATGGTAAGAATACCGTCTTGATTACATCCACCTGGATATTCCTGCTCCAAGTGCACTTAACCACTTCTGTTAGCTAGATGCTTGCCTGTGCTTTGCAAAATATTAACGCGAGACCACTCTTGTTCGTTGTGAACAAGTCAATACCGCGTTGTGTATAACATATCCTTTGATTCAAAGACAATAAAATAAATTAACTACTTACCGACTACCGTTCATTGGTTACCGTTGGATTCTCTGACATTAACCTAAGTATAAACTACATAAGGAAATCACTTCGTCAAATCTGGCTCCCGAGTAACCTGTTCTATAAACCGATCTTTAACTCCAATAATTTGAAGGGACCAAGGGCGTTACAAAACTTATTTGATAATTATCAAAGGACATATTACAATTTCACAAAGTAGGTACATTTTGTAATCCACTATAAGATATTTTGTAATTTGATAAAAGTAATTGTTTGTAATTTTACACCAAAAAAATGTGAATTTACAGAATTTTAGTGTTGTGGGTTACTTGACTTTTTTGGATGGGTAACTTCCCATATTGAGCATATATTCTAGCAACGTTCTTATTACCAATTTTAATATACCTAATGTGTTGTTAAATATTGTTTCGCTCTTAATTTAATGTATTCTTTCATTTCCATATGTTTGACCTGAAATATAAATGGAAGACTTCATTCAAAAATAGTTGTATTGCCTACCTTTAATTTCAGTAGGTAACAGTCGCAACGGTGAATATTTCTTCTGCTTTCTACTATATTTGGGTTTTATATTTTAACACCTTCTTCAATTAGAAATCGAATGATTGTATGGACGAACGCTTGTAACTTCGTATGGTGTTTTCCAGGTTGAACTTAGCTGGAAGATAAAAAGAAACTTGACGTCTTCACCTAAACTGTCACATCGATCACCATTCTTAATTCAATTGGTTCGTCGATATTTTTCGTTCCGTTAACAAATTTATTCCAGTTCCAATTTGGAAATTACCTGGAATCTAATAAAATCACACTCCATCAAACAGAAAAACCTATTATCGTCATTTCGTTACATACCGCCGTTCTTCTTTGTCCAATTGCCGTTAATATTTTCCAGCATCTCTCGCTTTTTCACGTCATCAGTTTGTAATTCCGCCATTTGAAATGCAAAAAACGCGTTGATCCCACATTTATTTGAATAAATGAATTTTAATTTGTTAAGGAATTGCCTTTTTATTTCTGCCATGTACAATACAAACCTCAATTCGGCTCCACAAATAAAATCGGTAGCTGGAAGGCTTTTAAATCTCTTTTTAATTCCATTTCTTTCCCGCCGGATTGTTTATAATAACGCTTTTTCAATTTGTACAAGTTTAATCTGTAGAGCTTTAAATTTGAACTGAAAAATGGGAACAGTCGAAAATCCTGATTTAATACCGGAAAAAGGGTTCCATATATAACGAAGGTTTTCCTCCTATATAAAATCAACTGGAGTGTTGTTGTTGTTCAAAAGACAGAAAGTTTATTAATAAATCACGTCTTTAATGTATTCAAACGATCGCGACAATGTCATAAAAAACTTTCGATTGAAGGTTTCTCCTACTGAAACGGCACTTTTATAGATTCCTTTTGTGAATGTAAAAGTGATAAAAAATGTGACCCCCATTTCTGTCCATAATATATTTCAATATTGATAAATATTGATAACATACTCAAGGTTAAAAAATACATTTTGCTTTCTCAATATAGGATCAACAAAAGTTTATCGGAACATAAGGACACTTTGCATATAAAAAACTTTCATCATGTTGTCTGACGTTATTTCTATTTTCAAGATGTTCCAAAAAGGCGCTATGTAAATGTAAAGCGTATCAACGGTGTCATTGGTTAATTGTTAATTACTAAAATTGAAAACTAAGGAATGTTTAAAACATATTCATATAACCTAGTTCATCATGGTTAGTAACGAAAATATACGTACATATGTTATACATTTTATTGCTTGTTTATGAATTTCAGTTTGCGTATTAAAGGATTATCGGACAAGCTCAAATGAGTGGTGACGTAACAAAATCATCTTTTAGTAATTTAAGCAATTTACTACTGCTGTTTACTACCAATAAAGTTAACTTGACAATTAAAAAGTTTAAAGTTGGCATCTGCAAATAAGTATCTTAGGAGTCGGATACTTCTCTTTGAGTTGGTAAAAGTAATCTAAAATAGCCGCTATTATTATCAATTTCGAACGTTTCTGACATATACATCTCAACTCCCGTATTGGCATGGGGATTAAGATCGTATTGAGAACATAAAATCTATTATGATGAAATAAACGGAAGACGCTGATTCAGCAACTCGAGTATTTAAAATACCAGCTCATCGGGTGAAGAGAGGATTTGTGAAGAGAGAGTTCACAACACAGTTACACTGCTGGTTAGTAGTGTAACTGCTAAAATAAATAATCCCGTAATTCTAAAATGTAACTTGGATCTTTATGAAGCTATTGTTTAGTCATTATTGGTTATTTTTGCCATTGTTTAAAAAATTTGTCCAATTGATTATCAAAATGCAGGTAGCTATGTTTTGCCGTAAAAGATTTTTTTATGAATATTAACATTTTGTTTTAGCAAGCGTTTCATCAGATATTAGTAATTTCGTAATTTTATAAACTGTTTTTTGATTTAACTTAACATATTTACTGTTATAATAAGAAGCGATATCAGCGATCCGTAGCTACTGCATATGTATTGTATTTTAAAATTTATATTTGTATGAAGATCACTATGTCATCATCATCATCATCATCATCAATAAGCCTATTGTAACGTCCACTGCTGAACATAGGCCTCCCGCAAATTTTGCCACTCTTCCCTATTTTGTGCATTCTCGCGACGTGCCCCGCTCAGTTCCATTCCATTCCATTTTAAAGAAGTTATTTTCTTTACTGCATCTGTAACTCTTGTCCTTCGCCGTATCTCTCTATTAGGTATCCTATCTCTAAGCGAAATTCCCAGCATTGATCTTTCCATTGCTGCCTGTGTTGTTTTTATTTTATTAATAGACTTTTTGGTTAGTGTTAGGGTTTCGGCTCCGTACGTCATGGCAGGCAGGGTACATTGGTTATAATGCTTACGCTTCAGACATATAGGAAGGTCAGACCTAAATGAATCTCTGAGATTGCCAAATGCTGCCCATGCCAAGCCTAATCTCCTGCAAATTTCACAGGTCTGGTTATCTCGCCCTATGCGAATTTCATGACCTAGGTATTTATAGGACGTCACTTGCTGTATTTCAGTGTCACCTAAAGGTATGTTTCTAGATACTACTAGATTAGTCATAAATTGGGTCTTTGATATGTTGATTTTTAGCCCAATGTGACCTGATGCTTGGTAAAGTCTTTCAAGAGATGTTGTGGCTTTATCAGTACTATCTGAAATTAAAACTATATCATCGGCGAATCTGAGGTGGCTGAGATTTTCCCCATTGACATTTATACCCATATTCTCCCAATCTATCCGTTTGCACATATACTGTTGCAATGTAGTAAATAATTTAGGGGAGATTGTATCGCCCTGTCGAATTCCACGATTTATATTAAATTTATCGGTATCGGCATGTAGTCTAACATGGGCTGTGGCAGTGTCATAAATGTTTTTCATGAGTGTTATCAAAGACAATAAAGGTTATAGACGGCTCGTGGGAGAAAATAGCGTTATTTTGACTGAGGGCCACGCGATGGCACTACTGGTTGTCGAAGGCAAATCAGTTATCGTTATAATATTCTCGCAGCACCGTCAGACACTTCGAATGTTAAAAATTCACTGCAGTGTTTCACGATTTACATTTTACGACATCGTGTACCGTCTGCTTGTTTCCATCTTTTCTCCTAACTTTGTCGGTGTCGGCAGCGTAATTAAAGTCAAAGGTTACAGGCGGCCGCCTTTATAGTAATAGCATAGTCGGGAGACCGGGTTTGTTTTGAAGGCGGGAATTTTTGTCATGTGAAAAAAATACAATATTTTTAAGGCAGGTTCGCGTTTTTCTTCGTACATATTAAAGAATAAATAAATCGGATGTTCTATTAAATGTTTAATTTATTAATTAATATACTATTTAATCTTAGAATGATATTGGCCACCTAGGTTTTAACGCGAAATAATATGTACTTACTTCCCAGACAGCACACGACGTCTTAAAGACGTCTTGCAAAGATCTTATTGTGGTCTGGACGTCTGAAGACCTAAAAGAGACGTCGTTAAGATGTCTTGTTTTGAACGTCTTTAAGATGTCTTGTTTTAGACGTCTTTAAGACGTCTGATTGAAGTCTGGATGTTTCTTGACCAATAAAATTCCTCTTTATACGTCCGCATATGGAGGAACTTATTAAAAACCTCTTAATTTGGCAGGTCATCATTAATAAAGACACCTTTTTCAGATAACTTTTGGACTGTCTAATTAGGAAGTCTTTAAGTCGGTGTTATATGTTTGCATATTTAATAATAATATTTATATAATACGTGTATATATAATTAATTAGTTGATCAAATATTTAGTTAAAATTAGTTATGTTAAGTCGTAACTGCAGTTTTTTAGATTTTTAATGTGTCGGATACTTGAGATATATTTATTTGTAAAAGTGCATAACGGACATTTCACAAACCGGGGCACTGTAGGTAGTTGGAATTTTGACCTTTTTCACCAGATGTGTTATTGATATCCCCAGAACACTTGAAATCTTCGGCCAGAGGACAATTGTATATAGCAGGTACCCGGAAATCATCCCTTTTTTTTTTCTAAAAGACTCTTATACGAACCGCCGTCGAGTAAACGTCAGCGTAACCATATTTGTTCATTTCCATATTTCCATTGCGTTTGTGTCTCCGTAGTAGTCGTGTGTGCAGTAAATCAAGGTGAGTTCACATATTATATATTTCATACAGTTTAATGAATAATTGTAAGCTGAAATTAAATAAATATTATATGCGCGCCAAACGAGCTCGTCTTTGTGAATCTATGAACGACGTAGAGGTACCAGTTGTAAATGCGAACGAAATTCCGTGTGAAAATGAAATTGTTAAAAGATCAATGATGTCCCAGATTACCAACAATACTGCCATAAAATATAGTTGGTTAGGATTGAAGGGAAAAATGCCATTTAATCATTTATCGATGGCGAAGTTAATAATTCGTAAGCACACCGAATATTGTTATTAATTATATAACTTACTTAATTTAAAAAATATTAATTCAGATATTTCAATCTGAAATTATCCTTTAATTAAATTTCAGGAGCAGCAGAGAGGGCTAATATCGATAATGGCAGCCATAGTAACACTGAGAAATCCATCCAAACATGGCTAAAGAGGGCCTCCGATAGAAAAATTGCCAATGATAAGAAGAAATCCGTAAGCGAAAATAATGTACCATAATTTAACTTTTTTCAAAACAAGTTTATTTATTTCAGATGACACAATGATGAAAAATAATTTAGTTATTCGTAATAGTAGTTATGTATTATAGTTAGGGTTAAATGTATTATATATAGTGTATAATGTAAATTTCATGGTTTAATTTTTATTATTATATTCATTTATTACTTATAATGTATATCTTTTGTTGTATGTACTTATGTAGCGTTCAGGTCTATTCAAAATATTATTATTATTATTTATATAATATATGCAATCTACAATAATATAAATTATTTTATTGTGTAGTAATAAAATATATCTGGTTGAAAATTGAGGTGTTTTCATTTTGGCCTAGGCTAACAATCCATCGTAAAGACGTCTTAATGACGTCTTACATACAGCTTGCAATATATTTTAAAGACGTCTTTAAGACGTCTTATATAGAGGTTGCAAGACATCCTAAAGACATCTTATATAGAGCTTGTAAGACATCTTAAACATGTCTTAAAGACGTCTTGTATACAGCTTGTAAGACATCTTAAAGACGTCGTAAAGACGTCTTTTTTTGTAACAAATGACGTGTAAAAGACGTCTTCAAGACGTCTAAAAGACGTCCACGGACGTCTTACAGACGTCTTGCACAGCTATAATGGGACGTCTATAAGACGTCTTAAAGACACCTTTGTGCTGTCTGGGTTTTAATGTTAATCTCGTTATAATAACTTATTCAAATAGTGTACCAAATTTTAGCCAGCCAGACCCTTTGAAGACCCTTTGCAGTTAAATAAAATCGTTTTTAAAAATAGAAGAATACATCGGAAAAACATCGCAAAAAAATTTCGATGTTATCTAATAATATTGAATAAATAAACATCGATATAAACATCGAACATCGAAATTAAAAATACATTGTGCGAATCACTTACAGGAGTGGTCCAAGTTTCAATAAATTTTTTCTAGTTCAAGTCCAGGTCTTGTTCAATATTATTTTAGCCAAATCCGTTTATTTAGTAACAAACAAACACACACACTTACGGGTGTTTTTCGACGTTATTGTCAATTAACTCGTCGTACGAGTTTCTAATCTTGACAGTTGGAAAGCTAGATAACCCACGAAAAAAAATGCTCTACAAGCAATAAAAACCGAGTTAGCGTTATAAAAAATGACCCATTTTTTATACTAAAAAATGGGGGTGTTATAAGTTATGGATACCCGGAAATTAAAAACCAACAAACATTGGCTCTTACGTATGGTTTGCAATGTGTTTGGAGTCCATTGAACCCCCCAAATCGTATTCCGGCTATTTAACAAATAAAACCGCCGGGATAAACAAATTAACATAATATCTCAGCAACAAATTAACTTACAGAGTCTGGCGATTCGCCATTCGTTTTATTATTGAGAGAGAGCTACCTTTTATAACTATATTAACAAGAAAAAATACTTTTTTCTTATTTATTCTTAATATATTCTTATTTATTTGTCTTATTTATTCTTTTTATAAATAAATATTTATAATATTCGTAACAATGAAATTGTAAAATATACTAATTTTATACAAAATTTAAAAAACAAAGACTGCTGCAAAAAATTAGCATTTAAATTGTAAAAAAATGTGATCATTGTATGTATTGAATTTATCCGTGATTTTCTAGGACGATGAAAAAATATTAACAAAAGGAGGTTGTTCAAGGACTCAAAGTTGGCCATGATAAGTCAAAGGAAGGAAAATTTATATGTCTTGCCAACACTTTTTTATACAAAAAGCAACCGGTTTCGACCTACTGTCAGGTCATCTTCAGGCGTACTAAAAAGAAACAAGAAACCACACTCAGCCAACACAACCGTAAAGTATCTCAAAATATCTTAAAATAACTTAAAATTTCTTAAAATGAAAAATGAAAATTGAAAAGACTTTACGGTTGTGTTGGCTGAGTGTGGTTTCTTGTTTCTTTTTAGTACGCCTGAAGATGACCTCACAGTAGGTCGAAACCGGTTGCGTTTTGTATAATAAAGTGTTGGCAAGACATTGAAGTTTTCCTTCCTTTGAAAAAATATTAATTTTAAAATAGTAACTATAACACACAAAAATAATTGTATCGAATTTTCCAATTTTCCACGGCGATAAAAATAGGTTAGATGTTAATATTTCGTCGAGTTACAACAGAATAAAAAAATGAAGGTTCTAGGTTGCCTAGAAGCCGAGATATCGAAAAAAAATATAGCGCGTCCAACTACGACATCGTGGGCCTGGGCGAAAACCTTAACTTTAAAGGGCTACAACTTTTTTCAAGGTGCATGGATATTAAACCTATAAATCCTCTAATAAAATTTAGGTCTTTATTTAAAATTGGTGAAAATTTCGGCTCTTAATATTTATAAAGATGATTTTTTTAAAAAATGTTGCTATCTCGGCTTCCATTCGCCGTAGAACCTTTTTCTTTAAATGAAAGAGTTTTTTTACCACCTTTTAATGCAATTTATTAAAAACGTGTGTAACAATAGATAAAAAAGTTATTCAATTTGTTTATAAGCAAAAAATTAGACCCTTTTTAAAATGATTTTTTTAACAACAATTTCATTAAAAATAAGTTGTTTTTCAAACTTAACTTATAGTTCGGCATTCAAGCAAACTATTCCACTTTATTAAATATCTCTAGGATTGTAGCCTGGGCCAGCTTAATTGTTTAAACATTGAGTCTCTGGGATAAACAAATAAGATATCTCGTAAACTAATAAACCGATCTGGCTGAAATTTTTCACACTTATAAAGACCTCTAAAGGCTTCATAACTCGTGTATTACATTTCACTTATCACTATTATTGCAAGAGTTATTAGCATTTATAAAATAATAAAAAAATTGATGGTTCTTTGCTAATAACTGAATTGTTTATTTATCGATTTTAATTTATAAAGAACTAAATTAACCGTCTGTTTATTCTCTACAACTTTCCTATGGACCACTTTTCTCTAAAATGTAACCGGAAAATTCTTTGGGGAAAAAATCGATTTTCACACCTTACCCCATTGTTTATAAAAAACAGGGAAATTCTAGCTGTATATGGTCATACAGTGCTCTTTCTATAGGTCCGTCCTACCATTTAAAACTTTCCGATATCTGTAGAACAAACGCAGTGAAAGCTATATGATTTTTCAGTATGTATAGCCTGGGCTAGAAAAACCGCAAACCACTTGAAGAGTCAAAATTATACACACGGTATATCTCTTGATAGACTGTACACTTATATTGAAACTAGATATTGAAGTGAAAAGTCCGCACTTAGAATAATTGTTTAAAATATCATAATGGCCGGAAATAAATTTTGATTCAATGCATTAAACCGTTAAAATCAATTATAGACATTTCTATTATAGCCCTTATTACCTAACTTTATCATCGATCTATTATGAATTAATGCTCATATTTATAGGACAATATTGCAAAGGGGCCTTTGATTTTATCTGACCGATTGTTTTGGATTCCTTATTAATCGAATGCGATGAAATTGAACGGGCGGCTCCATATTCTCAAATTGTAAATTGGATGACTCACACTCACCCGGTTACCTCTAGTAGGTCAGAAAAACCGAACAATTCAGTGCATTTTTCCTTATTTACGATATTACGAAAACTCAAGGCAACAGTGCCTTCGGGTCGTGCACCATCTCTTGGTGGATAGCAAAGGCTAACAGTTGAAATCGGTCGTGGAGCCAGGGTTTTGGGAGCCGGGCTCCTTTCCTATTCGCCTCCGTATTGCATTTGACGAGCCGTCTGTAACCTATATTGTCTTTGGTGTTATATAACGATGATCGATACGACAGTCCGCTACAGCCAGTAATAGCTTGTGCTGGTCCACAGTATCAAACGCCTTTTCATAATCTACAAAGGTAAGTACTAGTGGTCTGTTGTACTCTACACATTTTTCTATTAGGGATTTTATCACTTGTAGGTGATCGTTCGTGCCATAGCCAGACCGAAAACCAGCCTGCTCACAGGGTTGATAGCTGTCGAGTTGGTTGGTTAGCCTTTTTGTGATTATTGCCATGAATAGCTTGTATACGTGGGACAGCAAACTGATCGGTCGATAATTTCTCAGACCTGTAATGTCGCCCTTCTTATGCATAATGATAATGACAGCATTTGTCCATTGGGAAGGTGTTGTACCCTTTAGAAGGCAAGCATTAAATAGTTTTTGGATTACATATAGCAAGGTTGATCCTCCTTCTTTGATACATTCAATTTTTATGTCATCATCACCAGGCGATTTGTTGTTTTTCATATTTTTTTAAGGCTGATTTGATCTCACTGATGGTTATATCTGGAATATCCTCCGAGCCTACATTTTGAACTTTTGGTATTGGCTGTTGGTTTGCAGGTTTAACTTGGTTTGAGTACAGCTCCGAATAGAAGTCCTTCGTTATCTTAGTCAACTCGTCCCTACTTGAAACAATGTTCCCGTGTTTGTCTGCCAACTTACAAATATTTCTTTTACCTAAGTTTAGTTTGCGTTTGAGCACTTTCATGTTCTTATTATCTTCTATTGTTTTTGCCACCTGTATTGTGTTATATGTCCTGGTATCTTTTCTGATAGCTTTAGATATATCTTTATCATATTTTGTATCATCTTTATCTCATATCATCCCTCTACCAACCCGCAATGGCCAGCGTGGTAGAGTACAGGCTAAAAACCCCGTTAAGAACACATGGATATCACTATGTAAATATGTATAAAACCCACAAAACTAACATAAACAAACTTAAAATAATAAAAATGTTACTATACCATTCCATTAAAATATTGACCGTTGGTCTACTTAATTAATTTAATTTTAACAATTATCTTAGCTCTTCCTAATTCTAGTGTAGGTAAAATTATGTAAGTACTAATTTATGTCGTGTGATCATATCACGTTCGTTTTCATCACTGCCTCTGCTGGAATATCAGAACTAGCAACAGACACTTTTAGCGATTGCATGGATATTTCGTTATAACCGTGAAAATATCTGTCGAAATAAACGTTGTAAAATAGAATATGATTAACCAATTGATATATTTTTCCATAATCTCTCGCCAACTAAAAAAATTACAATTTTTGCACGACGGAGTTGTCAGCACATCCGCCCACTTTCATCGATTCTACTTTACGTTACATGAACGCCAACGTTTGAAAATTCGACCGAACGGACTGTGTTGCCATAACCGAACATTTAATTACTGTACATTAAACTAACTGTCCCGTTGCCCACCTTAAAGGTAAAGGAACCGATTTGAATGCTTCGCAACCTACAATCAAAAACATAAACGTTCCAAAGGAGATTTCCTTTTTTTATGGTCTGATTGTTGGTAAAAATGTGCACATTTTACGTAACGAGTTATTATTATTCGACTTTACGGTCTAACTGGTAAATGTGGGTATCGCACTTTATACACACGCAATGCGTTATTTCAAAATTATCATGGGAAATGGAAAGTGGGAGTGAATCTGAGTATTTGAATCTTTGCGGAATGGATAGACTCTATCTACAGCGTGAAATTTTTCAACCTGCGCACCGAACGGGAATTAATTGTCAGATACTGCAAAAATAATAAGTTAAAATCTACAAAATTGTAAGGTCTCTAAATGGCGCAACGTCAATTAATGTACTACACGTTGCGTGAAGATATTCTCAAAATAACTACTTTAAGCGTCTATTAAGGAGATTTCTAAAGATTAGTTGTAGTATCTTACAAAGTTATGACCTAATTGAAACTGATGTAATTTTTAAAATATAACAAATTTGTTTGACCAAGTCAACATATATGTTTGTACATAACAGTATATGCATTGAACCTACTAACGTAATTCTTTCATTGTTGTGCCGTTAGTACGGATCTAAATGGAATTTGAAATGATCAGTCCAACATGATGTTTTTTGGACTCAAAGTTTAAAACTTTTTCAAAAGAAGAAGATACATCTGGCAGTTTATTGGATTATTCTCTTATCACAAGAGGCAGGATGGGTAGTGGTGTATCATTTTGTGTTAAAAACTAGCTGTGCCTCCCCAACGCCGTGCTTCTCTGGTTCGTTATTTATGTTGAACGTTGGTAACTGAACTAGCTTGAGTCATGATTCCTCCAAAGAGTATTTGCCATGGTTCTGACTCAAAATTCACATTAAATGTCCAAAACCCATTTCTGCTGGATCGCAATTTTTCAAGGTAAATTGCGCAATACAACATTATGCTTCTTTTGGCCATAGATTCATTTTGAGGAGCAAAAATTTTCTTGAGTCATGACCTCTTTGAAAGCATTTCTTAAGACAACATCGTGCTTCTGGCTTAACTTCGTAGATGATTGACAATACAACTGGCTTCAGTCAGAATTTCTTTTGGAAACATTCTTTGACGGAACAGCATGCTTTTCTTAACAAATATTTTCAATGCCATTCCGACAATCTGTCTTCTAAGATGTGTTAAGGTAACATTTTGACTCAATATTCGTATTGATGATACCTTGGTATCTTGGTATTGATGGTACCTTGAGTAGTGATTCGTCTGAAACATTTTTTCTCACTTACTCAGAATTCTTTTACAAATATTCTTTGAGTCAAAATTTACGTTACACATTGAAAACCCAACTTGCTTCAGTCAAAATTTTTTATATTATTTGTCGAGGCAACAACGCGCCTCTCACTGAAAATTCGTGTTACCAACTATAAACGCAGTTCGCATAAATTGGAATACCTTTAAAGGCATTTTCTGAGGTAATTTCGTGGTTTTTTGGGTCAAGATTTATACCTAATGTTAAGTTAAGGTAAGGGTTAAAAGGTTAAGGTTAACTTGCCTGAGTCACCATACATCCAAAATTATTTTGAGGCGACATCTGATTCAAAAACCACAGCGAATCAGAATTGTTCTAGTAAAATTCTTTAATACAACCCTTCAAATTCGAAATTGGCAATAACAATTAAAAAGACAACTCACTTGAGTCAGAATTTCTTTAGAAACATTCTTTAAGACATTGAGTATTAGAAACGTGTAATAAAAATTGGAAAATAAACTCACTTAAGTCAGAATTGCTCTAAAGACGTTCTTTGAGACACATCGCGCTTTCTCTCACTTAAGATTCGCATTAAGGACTAGCCCCAACCAGTCGTGGCTTCCCTGGCTACTTATTTGAAAAAACTTCGAAATCTGAGAACTTAGAACTGATGTTTAGATGTGATATAAATCGGTCTGGCTTATGGGTGGCATTGCAATGCAATTAAACAATTGCAATACTATTCAACTGTATCGATTTCCACACAGTGTGCTATAAGAATGCCCAAAAAATCGATCGAAAATATTCACTCCAGCATTTGCTTTGTCCTTAAATTTCAGAAATATTGCTAGAATATTTGTTAACTAGCGTTACTATTATTTAGTAAATCGTCTAGTAATAACTGGCGCATGACAGGTAAATATTATTTGAAATTAAACTCGAGACCAAAGTTAAAAACTTAGGTCTCATAGTGGATAACCCATTCATATATTGTGATCAGATTTCTAAGTGTACCAAGTGTGCGTACTTGTATTTAAATGATTGTATCTATATGGGTCAGTTTTACACATTAATATTAAACTAGTTATGCGGGACATTTATAGTGTCGCAATTTACTTATTGCAGTTGTATTTATCATCCGGCCATCGACTTCGTAACTGCTACCCGAATGCAGATAGTCCAGAACTCGTGTATTAGATTTGTTTACGGTATACGAAAGTTTGATCATATCCCTCATAAATTGTTTTCCTGTGAATAGTTAAATAGGCGTTGTCTAAAACTGAATAATACTAATAATTAATAGTATTTGTTAAATAAATATGTCTATCACTTGGCACCTAGGTTTCGGGGTTTATTATCTCCACCCCGCCTCAGAACATCATTATACAAAAGATGCTTTAGTTACAATGTTTATCTGAAATACAATAATTTGCCAATTTTCACTGAGAAGTTTGAACATTGAACTATTTAAAAAAAAATAAGGAAATGTTGATTGATAACATGTAGGAAGCACACAGAGGTTAAGTATTATTTTGAATCGAATCGTAAGGTACTAGTTGAGCGGTAATTTGTTTCATGGATACTGTTGATATTTATCAATAATTTTTATTTGTTTATTTAAGATTTATTTCCATTTTATGCAATATTTTTGTTGATAGGACGTATATGGGGGCTAGGTTGTAGGAATATCTTGTATTATATTATCATTGTTTAATGATGGTAAGGTTTGGGTTATAAAGCAAGTTGTATGAACTTGAACCTGGCCGTATTATTGTGCTCTAGGTGAAAATTATCACGATTTATACTAATTTTAGTTGGACCTTGCTTTCTTTTTAATTTTTGTTGGGGAAATTAAGCATTATACATTTGTGTTGTTTGAGTTACAGTAATCTGTAAAATTTAATTTCCATTATTAATCCAAATATTTGTTCTGCTATGAACGTCCAGACTTAACTGCAGTACCTAAAAAAGTAAGATTTCGATAGTCGCAATCCTAAGGAAAGGAAGAACATTGTTTATTTCCAAAATGTGTCGATTCTGGTCTTAATTCATTGAAGTTTTTCACTTCATCCCTGCTTAAGAGGTTTACCATTGTGAACATATGATTTTACTAAAATCCAAGTCATAAAGAAAAGAACACGGGGTCACATATTTTTCAAAAGGTTTCTAGAATATATCATTTTCAAGCTTTCTGATAGAAATTCTCAAAAACCAAGTTTTCCTTTTTTTTTGGATCAACGATAAAGGGAAGGTTAACCTTTTTTGGGTCAGAAAATCGATTTCTTACTTTATAAGGATAATTATGAATCGTTCAGAATAAGTCACATCAAAATAAAAACAGGTGAAATACGTTATTATTTTGTTTTTAATTTTTTTAATAAAGAAATCAATTTTGTATAATTTACATTTCCACCAGTTTGGTGCAAGGTCTATCAAACTACAAGCAATAGGCTTCTGTTGATAGACTTCTACTAGATAGAAGTAGGTATCTATATAGTGTTGATTTTTTTTATTCAATTTCAAAAGAAATAAGAGAATACACCTATGTTGCTTAAACTTTTTTCCTTTTTTACAGAAAAGGTCTTATTGTAAAATCTTGTCTTTTTATTTAACACACCAATGGCTAGAGATAAATTTACTTATTGTGTAAAGATCACTAATATAATCATTATTACTAAAAGACTTCAATTTTCCAAATCTTTTCTTAATCAAATTTTTAACAAGTCAAATGTGAAATTCTGATTTTTCCCTACTTTTTTGTTGGTTAGCCTCGTAAATGGAAATACATGGAACTGAATGAAACGAGCCTTACTTGAGTCTAAAATGGAGAAATCAATCAGAGAGAGGATAATTTTCGGTCGAGCAGGGAGTAAAAGTGTTCACTCCTCTTAATTTTTAATCTTCTTAGCACATTGACGGAACTGTTCATTTGAAGTGTGCCTGGTTAAGTGCCTAATAATGGAAAATCTTTAGAGGTCATTCTTTAGGAACTGAAAAGGCACATGTTTCTGACATTTTCCAAATAAACGAGGTAAGCGTCTTACCTAACTAACTCAGTTATTAAAAGGTCCATTTTAAGATGTTATATACATATATTCCAATTACGAATTGGCTGAAGTGTTCGTATTGCTGCGTTGTAACAGTTGTTACTAAAGTTGCAAATATTTAAAAGTCTGAAATGTTTCAGTTTAGACCTTTGTCGCTATATTATGTTTATGTATATGCTGTTCCATTAATTATAATTAGATTTAAACCCACAGAAGCTACAAAACATTTCACAATCTCATAAATGTTTATAACAAGCCCAGGGAAAATCACTGAATCACTTAAGCACACTAAGTGATTCAATTCTGATTTCACGAAATAGCCTTTTAGGAATTTCATAAATTGACTCTGGAAATTAGGTAACCTTCCATGTATCCTACTAGCACTACCGCACCGCAATTGTACTACTAGATAGAAACCGACCCTACCGACTACTCAGATTTAAACACAGAGACAAACTTCTTCGCCGAGCTTTCTCAGGAATTAAACAAAACAAAAACAAAACAGAACAAGAGATTCCTATGTTAGGAGACATGAACGGGAGGGTAGGCGAAGCCCTTGATAGTAAAATAATTGGAAAATACGGAGAAGATGTAATGAAAGATAATGGATTACGATGGATCGAGCTCTGCGAACACCACTCATTAAAAATATTAATGGATTCTTCCAGCACGTATAAGCATAGGTACAAGGACTCAATAAACAAAAAACTTGCGATCTATACTCGATTACATTTTTCTAAACAGATCTGATCCATAAGACCGTTCGACGTAAAGGTGTGGAGAGGAGCTGAATGTGAATCAGACCAGCTCGTCAAGTCACCAGTAGGAATTAAGTACAAAAGACAAACGGCAAAAGACAAAAATGAAAGATAGGTGGAGCAAGTTAAAGCATACAGTCTGGTTAACATAAGGGTTGAATCTACTAGCTTCCTCTACAAATTAGGGTTTACACAGAAATTGAAAGAAGAGACATCCGGCACGACCGAGGAAATGTATGAAAAACTAAAAGGACAATTACATACTGCGGCATCAGAAGCTCTCGGAACAAGAAACAGAAAATCGAGAAACTTCTCATGGACAGGCGAATTGACAGGCAGGATGGAAGAGAAGAAGAGGTTGTATCTCAAGTGACTGACCACAAACGATGCAGACGATCGCAAACTGTACAATCTTTATAGATATAACTTTCAAAAAAGAAATAATAAATGCAAAAACTAGGCATAGGGCAATAAATGTGGACAAACTAGTTCAAGGATAGAAGGATCTAGGTCCAGGGAAGCTTGGAAAAATACAAACTTCCTGAGCGAAGATACAAATGAGGGTAAAATAATAGATCAGATAAGATCAGAAATATCTAAAGACATAGCGAGTTACTAACAGTATTGGTTTTTCGTATCGGGATTTATTTATGTGTGCGTACACCACTTACAGTTATATGACAACTACTATTTATGAAACAAAACGAACTACTAGGGAAACTAAACTTTCCAAAGGTAACTAGAGTTATTTCCGGCACACGGCAGTGCTGCCAACTCCAACGTGGAGAATAACCCTACAAACAGAAAATCAAAGGCACTATCTCGATGCACGATTAAACGCGGAAGAAGTAGGAGAAAAAGAAATAGATTATAAGGTATAGAATTGATAGAAATATCACGGTAGGAGAAGTGAAGAAGGCTTTAGGGCAAATGAGGAATAATAAAGCACCAGGCCCAGGTGGTCTGTCTATTGAACTATTAAAGCATGTCACGAGTAGAGCGCTAGAAATAATTTGCACCATATTTAACAAGTGCTTAATAGGAGAAAACATACCAACTTACTGGAAAATTTCATGTATACAATCTATTTACAAAAAAGGAAACAGAAATGAATGCGGAAATTACAGGGGAATTGGCATAACGTTGTCAGTAGGAAGACTATACTGGAGGATACTAAAAGCACCAATAGAGAAAGAATCTATGGAAATTGAATAGCAAAGCGGCTTTAGACCCGGAAAGTGTACTGATATTATATTCACATTAAGACACCTGCCAGAAAAAAACCTAGCAAATTGAAGAGAACCTCATATTACTTTTATAGACTTGCGAAAAGCATTCGATTCCATCCCCTGTGTAAACACAGAAAAGACGCAGAATATGGTTATAGGAGGACAACACAGTGAACAAGATAGTGGAGATATAAAACGTGTGAAATATTAGATTACCAAGGAGTTACAATTTCTGAAGATAGGAGACACGACAAAGATATAACGAAGAAAATAGATAGGTACAAAAATATGATGGAAGCATTACGTCCTCATAAAGCGTCCTGTGGAATAAAAGTCTAACAAAGAAAACGAAAACGAAATATATTTAAAACTATAAGAGAATAGTTATGATGTATGAGTCAGACGTGTAGGTCATAGACAGAATTTGAATCAGAAATTGCTGTCAGCGGAAATAACATGTTAGAGAAGATGTAGTTTAACGTTGCAGGATCACGCGAGAAATGAAAAAATCTGCAATAGTGTCAGCTACGAATACTATTGCGAATAATACATATGGAAAGCAATTAAAGTGGCATGGGCATTTACGCCGAATGAATGACGAAAGAATACCAAAAAAAGTTTGGAACTGGACTCCGGCACAAAGGAATAAAAGAGGTAGACCGCGAAGGAGATGTAGGTATAAACAACATCACTAGGGAAATGGAAGAAAGAGGTTTGCAGGAAGGAGATTAGAATAAGAGGGACAGATGGCGTTTGGAATGCGAGAAGAGGCAATAATTCTGCAAACACTCGCCATATATATATATATATATATATATATATATATATATATATATATAGGAAAATCACAATATCTTCACTGTATCATTAACAATTATCATCAACAATTAAAAAAAAAAGTATTACCTAAATTTCCAACAAATCCTTTGATAACAATCGATAGCATTGAAAAAATACGAACAAGATACGTATAAAGAAATTCCACCTGTATTACCTCACGACTTCAATTACACGTTTCTAATTCCAGCACCTCCCATCCGTTACCATAAAGCACCATTTAGAGGTAGCGCAACGGCAGGTCCACTCCGTTCCCAGCCCGTCACCTATTATGATGTCACGTTTGGTGTTTCCACGTATGACGTGTGAATACAGAGTAGCCCTAATGGGCTCCTGATCCTGGCAGCATCAATTCGAGAACAGGGCGAAATGGGGAAACGTCGAGAATCGACGTCGTAATCATTTTTGGCTTGATATGTTTTTTTCTTTCGAAAAGGTGGAATCTTTTCCGCCGTAGAAATGTATTTCTCCTCGGTTACGATTCGAGCACGGTAATTGGGCGGAATTGTGTCGGCGCAGGCAATTAATTTGATTTCCGAAAGAATTTTGGTTAGTGTGATTGGGGAACTCTCCAGCAAAACTTGGATTATATACTTAGTAATAGGTGACAAGCTGTTCGTGTCGTGAAATAAGTCTGACAACGCACGACGAACTGTAAATAATAAGCATCAAGGTATTACTTTAAAGAACTAATCATGCAATTTCTTACTTTAAGAAAATTTTAAGAAACTAAGGAAAAATTCATAAAATTCAGGAATTTTCATTTAACTTTTAATGAACTTAATGAATTTTAAATAAAAGTAATTTGAAGGGTTGAATAATTATAATAAAAGCACAATATGTTTTATACCTTTTATACCTAAAGTCTCCAACTGGTGAATCTAACACGTTGCCAAATATATTTTATTTGTTTTAATTCGCGTAATTAATTTGATGGAACATAGACACTGTTTAAGCTGGAAACACTTTCTGTTGTTTTCCGCTCAAACTTATACTAAAAATTACTCAATGTAAGCTTTTACACTTTGATAAAAATTGATACATTAAATTACCTTGCGATAGAATGAAATTTTATTTTGAGGATGCATTTCATGAGTATCGTTCAGATATTTTAACAAAAATGAAATATGTTCGACGATCTTTTACACTCCACATTTTTCCAAAAAACCCTAATTAGTTTTGCAAACGTTGCAACAATATTTTTTAGTTGTTTTGTAAGCATCAAAATTGATCTTAAATCATAGTAATCTATAATTTTACAATACTTGCAGTTACCCTTCTTTGGTACAACAATGAAGGTTAACTTAGCCAGTCTTTAGGGATTACTCTGGTTTTTTATATGCAGTTAAGCAGGTTCAACAGAGGTACAAGAGTCTTATCTTCTTTCAACACTTTTAAAACCTCTGTCTGTGCTCCATCAGATCCCGGTGCCTTTCCGTTCTTTGCACTTGATATAGCGTTGATGAGTTCTGCCTTAGTGATATCTATCCCGCCATCTAGAGCGATATTATGCGAAAAACTCTTACCATCTTCATAAAGATTTTCAATATATTTCTTTCCATTCCTGTAGTTGTTCTTCCGTGCTATTCTCAGAATTTGCTGTTGCCCATCCATGAGAGTGCTGTTGTTGTTCTTTTTATATTAACCAGTTGTCTGTTTGATTTTGTTGTACATATCAAAAGAGTCGTGTTTGGCTTCTAACTGCTCTATTTCATTGCACTGCCCGTTAATCACTCTTCTTTCGCTTGTCTAATCTCAGCCATAATTTGCACTTCTTTGTAACCACAAACACACGACACAACTCATCAATTAACTCTTCTGATTTAATTTGATTCATTTCGGTTCAGGCCTCTGTAGATTTCTGGGTTCGCGGGTAAATTGAAACCGTTTAAATCAAACCAAAACCAAATCTGTTACAATTTACAACTATTCCCACATGTATTGAATTTGGCGCTGGATTATTCACTCAGAGGCATCGGCATAGTGGTTTACGTTTAAATTGTTAAGTGGAAGAGTAGGAATAGTCTAATTAGAAGGCAGTCGTGGGGTATGGATATGGTTTAATTGGAAATGAGACATTCGATCATTTTATATCGAAAAGAAGTGTATTCTGAATTCGTTTTAATAAATTGAGTCGCTAAAAAAATGCCGTGAAATCCTGGTCGCAGAACACTCGTCTTAAATAATTCAAAACATATTCTCCGTATTTTCCTTTACTCGTTTAATATTCCTTTATCTAACTGCGAAACGGAAAAATTCGCGGATCCCCCAAATTTATATCTCGATCTGATGAAGCCGTAACAAGAAAAAAAATTATTACATCAAGTCGGAATTCATTTGGCAAAACAAAAAAGGAAAATTAAACGGGAATTTCGCTAGAGACAAGAAAAATCAACTGACAGCGGAAAAAATTTTATTCCTGAAGAGGGGGCTCGTTCTACATTTACATCCTCGATAAAGAACGGAAACACTGAACGACTCTCCCCCTTCCCTCTTGAATGATTGTGACTTTGTACGGGTTATTTGTGTTTTTATCCGGATCCCATGGAGGAAATTGGAAGCGAGCACCGTCGTATATAATTGAAAACTCTTTTCGACAAAAATGCCCGAATAAAACTCTATACTAATGATTATTACCGTCGTTGGGTCAAAGTGGGAGGCCTCTTTCACGATTCACGATTTCTCTCGTTTTCTTTTATATGGCTGCTAAAGACTAACAATCACTTTTTCCATGATCGGGGACTTAACCACCGCGCCCAATTTCCGCGTTGCCTTCAAAAGGGTACTATTTTTAAATCCTTTCATTTAGTTTCCTACGCTTGCAGTTTACCTAAATTGGTTAACTTTTAACTTTAACGACACTAATGTTGACTACACTACACATTGGTGGGGACTCACTTGAAATTCTACTGATACTGTTGAATTCCATGTTTATAATTGAAGTGACTGCATCGATGGAATCAGCACAGTCTGTTGACTTCTCGAAATTGTCATAGAAAATGTAGCACTATAATTTGCAGAATGGTTTTAACAAGTATCGGGTTTTCTAAGAGAAGATTTATAAGTCGAAAAAGGATTTTCTAAGTACGATTCGACTAAAGGATTCGACAGTTCTGAGTAGAGTTTTAAAATGTGAATAAGTGATTATTATAAATGTAGGGTAAAGCTGCCAAGCGATAAGAAGAGTTTAAAAATGTATTCAGAATAGATATTCATATCTCTGGAAGGTTTCTAAGAACTAAAAAGAGTTTCTGAAGTCCAGAACGGAGTTGCCAATAAAGCTTTGAGAGAAGCGATGAATAAGTCCATAAACATTTGTGAAGTATTAAAACGTAATACCGTAAATAAGTTTCAAAAGACTTACTGATCTCCAAAAAGAGTCTCTATTGATAAGTCTATTATAACGATCAATAATATTCCAGAAGATCTCTTCAGGAGTTTTCGTCGTACCAAAGAGGATTTCAATAAAAAAGTTTAAAGTCTTTTAGAAATGAATCTATGCTTATTTCTGACGTTTAAGTTTGGTTGTTTGAATAGCTTAATTATAACTCGAATAAAAGGAATTAAGTTTAAGTTTAAAAAACAAGTTTCAGATGTGCTGATGGGAGTTACATGGAAGACATCGAAAAGAACAAAGTCACAGTATCAAAGAATGATAACAGAACTCCTTTTTTGAAACAGTTTTGTATTTTTTTTTAATGTTGTATATGAAGAACACAATTTCATCGCCCTTAGAAACTCATAATCCCTCACCGCGCCGTCATAGAAGCGCAACCATATTTTTACTTGTATTCTTATTCTGGACTGACAACTGAAATGAACTTGCAGTTTAGTACTTACTACGTAATTACACATACATTTTAAGTATTTCACCCTGTACTACGTACCAAATACTGGGTGATCAAGAATGACTGTTTGAGTTGGCAACACTTTTTAGAGAATTTTATTACTTGTCTATTTGCAACACTACAACCGGATATGTTTATTTGACAAAAATTTGACATAACAGTCATCGATAAGATTGTAGGTTATGTGAATAAAAATTAACGCTTAAAAAATGAAACTCGAAATACAGAACAATAATTTATTTAAACAGCTAAAGGTAATGCTCAAAATGCCCCCCATTTTGGTCCAGACAAATTAACTCTCCTTTTTACGCTCTCCAAGATATTCACCAGCATATATTGGGGGTAATGTTTGCCCCTTCCTGAACTATTGCCTCTTGCAGCTCTTCTTCAGTATACAATATGTTTCTAAAGACATTGTCCTTCAAAAGCCCAAATAACGAAAAATCTAATGGAATGAGATCTGGTGACCTGCTTGGCCAAATGCCCTGACTAATTACTCTGTCGCCCAAATTCTCTCTTAAATATCCCATAGTAGCAAGAGCCGTATGTGCCCTTGCAGAGTCTTGTTGGAAATATCCAATTTGACGATCTTCGTCTGTTAATTGGTTTATAAAAGGCCTCAAAAGATGTTGGATATATCTCTCCGAATTGACGGTAAAATTAAAAAATATTGGCCCATACACGCGCGTCCTTGAGACTGCCAACAAAGCAGCAACTTTAACCGGGTGCAAATGTGTCTCTCTGATAGCGTAAGGATTTTCACCTGACCAAATTCTGTAATTTTGTGTATTCACATAGCCGTTGAGATGTAACCAGGCTTCGTCGGAAAAGAGGTATTGTCAAGGATATCATTATCATTTAATATGTCATTGAACCAATTGCAAAATAAAACTCTCTGCGGGTGATCAGGAGGAGTTAATGACTGGACGATGGAAATTTTGTACGGGTGGTACTTTAACTTCTGTTTAAGCACAGTGGAGCAACTTCCATATGATAAACCTGTAAAACCGTGAATTAGAACAACATGGAAAAGTGGAAGTCTTATGGGTAAGAATGAAAATTGGTTGAATAGGAGACATAAGGAACAAACCTGTTTGATGGGAGAGCTTTCTTAAGGATTTTCGAGGACTTCTTTGCATTCGAGTTCTGATATCCTCGACAACTTCCACGTTTAGAGTCGAAAGTCTACCAGTTGATTTTTGTTTGCTTACGCTCCCTGAGTTTAAATAACGTTCAAATTACTCGCATGCAATGTTGCTGAAAGACAGCAAAAGTAATCAAAGTTTCCGGAAACATTTCCTGAAATTGCTGGTATGTCGCTTCGAAAGAGTACTGCCGACCAGTAATTGGGTTGTAAATCCCGCTTCGAAAGTACTCCATTCCAATGAAAATTTCGTGTTGTAACGTGAAAACCATTTTAAATAAATAAATTTGAAAAGAATACCAGAGATTTGAATTTTAAATAGCAAATGGCATCTGTCAATGACGCTGTCAGTGTCACCAACCGGATGTTACTCCAGTTGTACCATTTAAAAACGAAATTCAGTATTGCCAACTCAAACAGTCATTCTTGATCACGTTGTATATCGAAATGTGTATAGAGGAAAATGCGATTCGATTTAGTTTTGAAGCTTTTTTCATAAATACAAAACACTTCGGAAATTAAAGGTAATGATTTGTATCGTTGTATCCCCGCCCATAAATTTCCCAGGAGGGTCCGGATATATTCACAAATCGAAGGAATTTCGGAAGCGACCTTTCCCACAGAATGTGAAAAAATTTCGAAGCCATAATATATTTCCGAGAGAGATACACTACAGAAGTAATTTTTTTTATTATTGTTTTTAGTTTTTCATCTTTCCGGCGTATGAATATTTCATCTAAAGCTTGCGGTTTAGTATTCATGAGTCTTTCGGAGTTTCAGCGAGCTTTCAGCATTATCAATAAAGCGGAGACTAGACTGGACACGCCATTTACACATCCTATGAATATGGATCCCTCCCGCAGATTGGTTTACTTAGATAATTCCTTTTTGAAAAGCTTTTTTGCCGTTTTGGCAGAAATTGATTGCTTAACTTTAAAGAAGGAACTGAACGTTTGAATCCTATGCGAAATTGATGTTTGAATAAACGGCACGTAAATCTGAAATTCCGTTGACTAAAGTGCTTTTAATGGGACATTTAAAGTGTCGCTTTCAAGACCTCTCTTCAAATTAAACATTACGAAGCGTGGAACTTAAAATTGTGTGGCTTCAAGTTAAATAAAATACGAGTTAGCAGAGTAATATACGATTTAATAGTTCCTAACTCTTTAATTATCAGTTTATAGCCTTACCGATAGAAAGTTTAATTAGCTAATGAATGTTGTTTTCGAATATACCCAGACAGCACATACACATCCAATGGACTTACATTGGACGTCCCTCATTGGACGTGGCTGACATCCATTGGACGTCCACGCAACGACCGTTGGATGTACAATGTACGTCCATGGGAGAGCCAAAGTATAACACTGTGGACGTTCCATGGACGTCCTTCTGGACATCCAATGGACGTCCTTCGGGACATCCAATGGACGTCCATTGGATATCCAAAGGACGTACATTGGACGTACAATTGATATCCAGTAGACATCCATTGGATGTCCAGGAGGACGTCAATTGATATCCAAACGACGTACATTGGACGTACAATTGATATCCCAATGACATCCATTGGACGTACAATTGATATCCCAATGACATCCATTGGATGTCCAGGAGGACGTACATTGGACGTCCGCATTGGACGTTCAATGGACGTCAATTGGATGTTTGCAGGGCGTTCATTGGCCATTAATAAAAATAGACCATAGGATTATTAATTATGAAAAAAATTTCAGAAAAAATATATTTCACTGAAAATTAGCACACACATTTCATGTTTTGAATATGCCTTTATACTGTGACGGGATTGGGAAAATGACTAACTAAATAAAATCAATATAATATATAATTCATGAATTTATTCAACATACGAAAAAGGGCAAAAAAAGAAAGTGAACAATACAAACATAAAAGCTAATAATATATATACATATATACAAAATACATACTAAAAATTTAAAGTCAATTAACAAAAAAATAATAAACATATATACAAATTTAACACACATACTATAACATTAAAAAAGGTAGAGATTTATTCAACATACAAAAAAAGTTAAAAAACAAAGTGAATAATATAAACATAAAAGCTAAAAATTAAAGAAAGTTAACACAAAAATAATAATTATATACACAAAAACACACATGACATAAAAGTAAAAAAGGTATTGAATTAAAAATATTGTTCATGGCTGGTTTCTCTGAGCCCTGTCTTTGGCTCGTCGTAGCCACTTCATAATGCAGGCTTACACCTCTTTTTTCGTCACATTCCTGCTGACTGTCCCAGCGTCTGAAAAAAAAGAATTATTCTTGATTAATGACTTAAATAATATTAATTGCATATGGTTTGGTTTCTATGCCCCACATTACACATTACCAAGGTTGGGACTAAACTAGTTAAAAAGTTAGAAGTTAAGTTATAAAGTTAAAAAGTTACTAACTTTTAACTTAACTTAAGTTGATTTTAATATTCCTTAACTAGTAACTTAACTAGTCACTTTTATATGGTAACTTTTAAGGGTTAAGGGTAAAAATCACTGACAAAAATTTTGAAATGGCCCTATTGTTAAAATTTAATAGGTATTTGTAAATAGATAAAATGTTGTTTATTATAAAATGTAATGTATGTACATAATAAATAATTGATGATTCCCTCCTTGCTATGTTTAATTAAAACAACATGAAATTTAAATTCACCTGTCCTTTATATTATCTTTTGTCTGTTTTTATTTTTAGTAAAATAAATACTATATACACTAATAAATACAACAAAATTAGGTTCAATGAGGTTAAGTTGAATGGCTATTCTTTTAGTAATTGTAAACTGGTTTTTAAGAAACTTTTTAACTTGTTAACTTTATAAAAGTTAATTTAACTTAACTTTAAACTTCGCGATTATTAAAAGGTAACTTTTTAACATAACTTAAGTTGGTTTGGTTCTCGATTAAGAAGTAACTTAACTTTTTTCTAAAATCGAAAATTTACCCAACACTACAAATTACTTTAACTACCCCCTTTCCCTTTTACTTTATACTATATAAGTAACTTACGGATTATGACGTCGCTGCAAACGGTCTGTACGAAGGGGAGTTTTCCTTTTAATCCGTGGTACGAAAACATCTGGCCTAGTGTATTTGATATTAAACGCGCCATACATCTTCGTACAAAATCGTACAGATCATTTCCTCCCACCTGACAAAGCTCTTGTGCCTGTATAGAAACAAAAACAAGTTATTAAAAGTGTAATCAATAAATTTGACTGGTAGTACTTTTAGCAATAGGTAAACCATCAATATTTACAAAAATCTCTATTGATTTATCCATACTTTCCCTATCTAAACGAGATAAAAGCTTCCTAACAGATTTTTCTAAACCAAAATGGAAATAATGACCTGGTTCAACGATTTTTATGTCAATTTTTCTGGGGGTCTTCAATAAAGTTCTAGCATCCTTAGGTAATGTACCGTGAAAATGTATTAAAACTTCAAGGATGTCATTAATAGCTGCGTGTGTGATATTATGTTTGGTGAAAACCTTTGCTAGCAAGTCTGCTAACTTTGGTTTGGAGAAAAAAGAAGATTCTGATTCATTAATAATGTCCGCCTGTTCAAAAATATCGTTTGAGGACGCATCAGAAGAGAAATCATAATGATTTTTTACCTGTGATAAATCTAATCGAGGTACATTAATGTCCTCACTGGTAGAACTGCAGCCAGGTAGACTGATATCAGTACCAATTATTTTAGCATCGACAAATTGATTATGAGATTCAATTGTAGATGCTAAACTAAAGACTTCGTCAGTTTGTAACCTAGCCCGCTTATAATATTTTGTATTGATATTAGCCATTTTTAAAGAAAAAAAAATGAAGCACTAAATCGGATTAAATTATACCTACCTACTTACCTTGCCTTTGTCGAATGACTGCTTTTCCAAAATTCCACTAAAAATCACTTATTATGTACTGCAAAGAACAATGTTAATACACAACCACTCCCTTAGACGTTGAACTTTGAAGTGAATGCTGAGCAAGAAATCATGTCTCAGAATTACAAATATGTTATGTGGGGTCGAATAGTTTCCAAATGTGCACCGCACATGTTTCCACTTTCTATACGCGTTTTTAACAAAATCGGAGGCGTCAAAACCTGCCATAAACCGTCACGCCGGCCTTTTTCAGCATTCGGCCCTAAGCAGTGGGAGATACGAGTAGCGTCCCGATTTACCTGAATTTATGAGGGTCAAAAATCTAGGATGGTTAAGCTAAGCAGATGTGTATTACTTTCTGCATTACTGTAAAACTTTCATTTCTTATAATATATATTTGCTGAGATACTTTAATTTTCAATTCTAAAGTGACTTAAAATTGTATGTTTTTTTTTTAATTTTAAAGTGATACCTATACGTCTTCCTGACAAAAATTTTAAGCACGAAAGATAGTCGAAATTTAATGTAAGAATTACAATAAAAAATTAAACATGCTCATTGCAAATTATAAAAGAAAAGTTGCCGTCACTTCCGCTTAAACCGGAAGTGATGCTACTTTGCAAATATATTAGGATAGATAGATCCTCTTCTCCAAAATATTCCTGTAAATTTTTAAACCTTGTATCTCTTTATGTTCTTCATTCACGGCTTTAATTACATAATATTGCAGTATATATTACACGTAGTATATGTATAAATCACCCTATATATTGAACGGATAGAAAACTATAACACTTCAAAATATATTGGTATCAAAATGACTAAATCAATTTTACTTGTTTTTTCGAATATATGTAGCTGTACCCTTATTAAGCTTTTCCAAAATGGGCGCCAATTATAAGTATTGTAGTTTATAACTAGTTTTTTTTATAAATGACGTCGGACTAATTAATGTGAAATATGGATATCCATTGGACGTTATTTCATTTTACAGTTTTATATGGACGTCCAACTTATGCTGAAATAGGAATGAACATTGGACGTCCATTTCATAATCTTATAAGGACGTCCAATTGATGCTACAACATGGATGTACATTGGACGTCCATTTCACAGTCTTTTAAGGACGTCCAATTGATGCTGCAACATGGATGTACATTGGATGTCCATTTCATAGTCTATTGAGGACGTCCAACTCATGCTGAAATAGGGATGTACATTGGACGTCCATTTCACAGTCTTTTAAGGACGTCCAATTGATGCTGCAATATGGATGTACATTGGACGTCCATTTCATGATGTTTTACGGACGTCCAACTGATGCTACAACATGGATGTACATTGGACGTCCATTTCATAGCCTGTCACGAACGTCCAATTCTTGGTGGAAAAGGGACATACATTGGACGTCCTCTGCAGGTTCATGGACGTTTGTACGTTTAATGGACCTGTAGTGGACGTCCATTGGATGTCGTGTGTTTACTGGGTATTACTACTAGCAATTACTTGCAATATTCACTCTGCACATGTCGAAAAGAATAGTTGAATGAATATCTACTTTCTTCACTTTACGTTCACAATTATGTAACTTTGTTTTTAGTTCCTGCGTTTATGGAATGTACTTAGTTATCGACTGTTTTAAATATTGAGATTAAGCAAAAGTATACCTTATGGTCGTTAATAATCGCATGATTAAAGTCAATTAATTAATTATTCAGCAATCTAGGAAATCAGATAATTCAACCGTTGGACATATAATAGGTAGCGAGCGTAAATACATAGTTATAAGTTAGGTTAGGCTAGGAAGAAGAAAAATGAAAACAGGAAGGAACGCACAGAAATAATATTAATAATATTAATAAACGGCTTTAGTTTGCATAAGCAAAAAGTCTCGTATGTTAATTCAATTGTATTCGATTGATGGCGTGGTGTAGCTTAAAGCTATTCTACTTAACCAGCGGACGGTCAAATGCTCAAAATGGGAAAATGAATCTAACTCTCTCCCACTTCACAGCGCAATTTTCTATAATCAACAACACATGTTGCCGACAATTACAGAAATTTTCGTAACCAACACACAAACGATACTTAAAATTGTATGACACTACATCTGCGGTATATTTCCAATACTATTTCGCATATAAACCCATCACGTTACAATATTAACACATTTTGTACTTTAAAATATCCCAATCTGGTGCGATCATATCGGTGGAAATCGCGTATGAAATCGCGGCTCATGCAACGCCAATAGGAACATCCGAGATTTAACTAAATGATTCCACAGTGCGAACAAACACCTACTACTTTACATGCGCAGAACGTCTTATCTTACCACACAGTTTCAAGTTTCTTTTATAGTGAGCATTTTTCAAATCAAGTTCGGAATAAATCATATTCAACTAGAACTGGTAATTGGGATTAAATTGAAAAAAAAGTGTAGGGCTGTTTTTTTGTGAAATTAAAGAAAAAATTCAGGAGTAACCTGTTGTATGTGACGTTTAACTACCTAAAACGCTACAACTGAATTTAGTACAAGTACATATTGCAGTCATTCAAAATTGTTGCTGATGAAGAAAGGTACCTTCAATTAGCAAGATGATAAGATTCTCAATTAGGTATAACGCGAGTTGTAATCAATTAGGTATGAAAAATTGATGAACTCTGAAAAAGTAATGATATTATTCTCTTCAGCTATTCAATCTCTGAATTTGAGGAAATTATTTGTTCCAAAGGTTCAAAGTTTGAAGTTGGTTTATTATGTAGTGTAGATGAATGGTGGCTTAGTGCTTAATGCGGGACACCGATGAACAGTTCTTTTTTGATGTGGAAACATCTATCAGCGCGTAGAGTAGTAACTACAAGATTTGCGGTATGACTCTCACTTCATAGCGCCATGTTGCGTAATTTACATCACGCGTTACCGACAATTACAGGAATCTTCGTAACCGACACATCAATGATACTTAAAATTGCATTTATTACTACATCTACAGAACATATTTTCCAAGTCTAACTAGCCCAATCTGATGATGTCATATTAGTAGAGCTCGCCTATGATATCGCAACGGACTAAATACATTTTCTTTCCTAAGGCCGAAAGGAGTGAAAAAAATTGTTTATTTACTTTGTGTTACTTATGATCTCATTATTACACCGAAAGTAGTGTAATAATATTCATATTGTTACACTACTTTTGGTAACTTTTAGATTTGTTAAATTGGTACTTTAGCCTGTCACTTAGACGTGTGTAGACGTCAAAGTTAAATTATTAGTACTTCAATAGATTTCTTGAGCAGCTATGCGTATTTCTGGGGTGTACAGGTCAATTTTACATTTTTGTCTTCCATTTCGCGCACGTAAGTAAGTATTTATTGAATTTATCCTAGCGCTACTAGATTTTCAAATTCAACTACGAAACGTCAATGTCAGTGACGTTATTGTAACCAACCCACGCAAAATTCCCTAGTGTAATACGAAAACTTGAACAGCCAAAACTTAATGAATTAATAAAGCAAAGTAGATAAAATAGTATATTACACCCGTTTAATAAGACGTATTGTCACACTCGTTCTATTGAAGCACTCCTCGCAAAACTCTCGTATGACAATACTCCGTCTTATTAAACTAGTATAATAATATACTATTTGTGAGTGCTGGGCCACATTGTAGCCTGTACACTCACATATACTTAAAGTGGGAAAACTGCATGAACGATTTCCCTTTTTTTTTAATGAAAAATCAAACTAATCTATGAATTCCATTTTTCATGAGCTCAAAATTTTCATTTTCATGAAGTCGGCCTAAGCAAGTATTCCTATCGACAACCATGGGCGTACCCAGGATCAAAACTAGGGGGGGCAAGCCATGGTCGTTAAGGTTTAAACATTTTATCACGGAAAAGGGGAATAAAACCAAAATTTTAAGAAAATGATGTATAATTATAACAGTGCTTTATCAACTAAGTTATTACAATTATTTGCTTGAAAAAAATGTTATTCCAGTTACGTCTTATACAATTATCATTTTTAATAATTAATAATTATCATATCGATAAATTTCATAATTTTCAATAGTGTACCTAAGTATTTCTTTGATTATTAAAATAGTTACGATTTATTTTTTTGCGTCAAGGGGGGGAGGAACTGCCTCCCCTGCCCCTCGCTGGGTACGCCCATGTCGACAACTTATTGATATCAGATTCACGAATGACAAATTAAAAACCCTTAGTCCTGCCTTATTGACACGCTGAAATATCCCGCTGAATACACGAATTTATTTATATTGTGTTTCTGTGATATCAGTGTGTAACCCAGTGAATGAAGGTTGCTTTAGAGGGAAGTATGTGAGGTTATGTTTGATGGCGCTATTGCGATTGTGTAAGTAACTCTAGTTGTTATTTGAATGGAATTTTTAGTATAGTCCGATGTGCTTCTCCGCTTCATTATGACCCTTCATACTCCGGGTTTTTTTTACTATACAGGGTGTTTATCAAACGGATTAATTCACAGAATTCACAAATATTTGATTCGTCTCTAGCACGTGTTATTATTCTGTCTATTTTCCCTCCTTCCTAATTTTTCTCGCACGCATTTGGATCTGGAAGCATCTAATGGCGCACTTAGTGATTTAAAACGTAGTATTCTAGAGTTCGTCTCAGACCAAAATGGGACTGGCAATCAAATTTCGCGCAGGAAAGGCGTGGTCGCATAGACAGTGGCGCGTAATTTAATTGCGTAACTGGGAGGGGCCAGCGAAAATGCGTCTTTGCGTCGATCCCTCTCTGATCTGAGACGAACTCGAGTACTAAACAATATACGCTTTCAATACGACATAGTTTAAATGCTTCCACATCTGTTAGGTTTCCCACGAGGTTTAAAGAAGAAGGTTTTCGAACACCCATTGCGATTTATTTGTCATCTTTTTGATCTTTTTATTGTCGTAAGGATTGTCAGTTATCTTTTCACCTGCTGTCATCGGTTCCTATGTAAAATGTAGAGAATTGCGATGTCTCTTTTATCCATTTTAAAACCTGAATGTGAAAATCGAAGCGTCCGGTAGGAACTCGAACAATGTCCAGAAACTTTTCCCCTCCCGAAATTACACAACATCGCGTTACAAATCGTCTCCCGCGATAAACCCTAGAACATCTGCGGAGCACGTCCCGCGTCCGCCAAAGTTCCGACCGAAAACTTTCCGGGAACGGGACGCGGGGGAGCGTGGAGAACAAGGGGAACAACATGCCTATCAACGTTCATCAATCGCTTCAAATTCGAACGCCACCGGTTGACTTCCCGTATCCTTTGACGCCCTTTGATGAAGTATTCATTCACGTGCTGCCGAACTAATCGTCAACACACATACACGCCCGCACACCCGCTCGGCCAGGCCTCCGATAATAATGGCCCCGGTCGGTCCCGCTCCCTAATTAGGCCGAGCTAAGGGTGGTCCGACGGCCCTCCGTGGGTCTCCCACCCTTCCCTCTGATTTACGGCCTACTGCAAGAACGATCCCACCGGCGGTTACATGTACACCGGACGTAGGAAGCTCGATAACGCCCCTGTCACCACCTTTCTTTTGACGAATTAGAAGAGTACCGAAAATAAAAGTGAAAATGGCGATTTTAATGAGAATACTAAGTATCGCTTTCAAAATATTTTAGAAAGAAATATCAGTCAAGATGTGATCTCATATGTGCCTAGAAAATGTATCCAGGCGGTATAGGAAAAGATGGCATTATAGTATCCTGCATTACAAATGTTGTTCCCTGATTTTTAATGTTGTGGACTTTTACGACCCGCCAAAACGAGATAGATGCCGATATTGTTACCACTCCTTTATTCGGCTATTGGTTTATCGGTCAGGACGAGGACCGTATGATCGTCGTAAACCGAGCGTTATTGTCAAATGTACTCACATCTCTAAATAAGATGCATAAGGGGATTGGTGGATAAAAGCGGTCCGGTATAGAAAGCTAAAAATAGCCTCAGGTATAGAGATGGGGGGGTGTTTATGTATTTATTTATGGAAGAATCATTCTGAATACAGTTCATGGATTAATTGTGTTGAACGAATAACTTTAACAAATAGAACCTAAATTTCAAACTATTTATAACTGCCAAATGATTACAGTCAAAAAATTACACCGGCAATGTCGCACTCCGCACCAGCCGCCTACCAGGTGGAGTTATTTGATGTGTCTATTGTAAAAGTCCACAACATTAAAAATCAGAGCATAGCCCCAAATTTGTATCCCAAAATATTGTAACCTTATTCTTATTGCAACTGAAACGTATAACCCATCAATGTTCAGTATTAATCATCAGTGTTAAACGGAGACATTTCCGGTTTTTTTTTATCAATAGGAAGTTTCTTGCGCTTCACCTGACCCTGATGGAAAAATATACTTTTGGCGATTTTGAGGTGCGTTTAAATATTTTACACTGCAATAAGATGTCTTCAATAGTTTCCGATCGAGAACAAAAACTGTGTTCAAGGTATAGCAGGACTATCACGATGAATTTTATACAGAGGTGCTAGAAACCCAAAAATGGCGATGTGAAACATCGTAAGACTTTCTCATATGGCAGGACAAACTATTCATGGCAACATTATCACCGTTTTATAAAAGAAATTTAGTATTGAATATTAACATTTTCTCTTATTAGTAAATATTTCTTTTGGTTGTTTGTTAGATGACAAAGTTTCTGAAAAAAATGTTTTTGAATAGAACTAACTTTATAGAAACAATAAATAAATTTACTTGTGTAGTATAACAACAACAAATCTCAATTCCTATACTTCGAAATAATAGTCGAATCATGGATTTGTTCCAATTTTGGAACAAATAAAAACAACTTTAGTTGATGGAGATGTATCAATTAGACTGAACAATTACTCTACAAACCGATGCACTTTGGGGCAATTTGAGATAAAAATGAGGTATAGCCATTAAACGGCTAACTCAAGTGATAAGATTTGGTATAAATCACCAAAACCGTTTTAAAGAAAATTGTAGAACAAGATAAAAATTCTTAAGAGTAAAGTGCCCTTTAGGGCAGTTTTGGGAAAAAATATTTCTAATAAAAATTGTATCATTTAATATGCTGATTCAAATATAAAGTTTAGTGAAAACATTAAAAGCCTTTTTGAAAAAAAATTGAGAAATTGAAAATTTTCAAGAGTAAAGTGTCCGTTAAGGAAGGTTCTAGAAAAAAATGTTTCAAATAAAAGTTGTAGCCATTACATAGATCAGTTTAAATCTAAAACTTGCTAAGTATCGGCAACGCCCTTCTGCATAAAATTGTATACAAACTGAAAATTCAGAAAAGTAGAGAGCTCTTCTCAGAAGATCAGTCAAGATAACGATAACGGCAATCAATAAGAATCAAATAGTAAAGTAAACATTCAAAATTTAAAAAAAAAAATAGCGTTGGACCAGTTTAAGAGAAAACCCCAGAAAAATAAAAAAATACGAGTAAAATGCCCTCTGCCCTTAACTAGTCATGACGTAGTCGCGTGTGATAATTTAAGTAGTCGCGAGTTTTCAGGGTATCCAGTGTAAATAAAAAAATTTCAACTTTCCACTATTTATAGTTTCTGAGAAAACATTAAACACATACACACAGAGATATGTTTCCAAAAACATGTTTTTCGAACTCGGGGTACCTCAAAACTTCCAGAAATACCAATACCTCAAGTTCAAAAAATCAGCATGATTACAATACTTTCTCTTATTATATGGGTACCCCATATGAGAAATAAAAAACTGCTTTTTGACCCTTTTTGGTCTTTTTTCGCCTCTTTTCTTTTTTCTGCAAGGCTCATATTATATCGAACCAAAAGAATTTTTTTTCTCTTAATTTTGTTTATGAAATGCGCTGTTTACCATTTCCGCAATTTTTTGAAAATGTGAAATGTCAAATATAAATATAAATGTTTATAAATATATAAAATATGAATATTTTTATATTTTACGCAATACTCGCATTATTGCATTTATTAAAAATTAACCTGTTGGCTTGTTGTAAATTGTTCGTGGAAATGTGTCGGAAATATAATAAATCCAATCAATTCCAGGCTACTATCATGTGGGCCTTTTATTAATTTTTATTATTTGTTTTTAGACTTTTAGTTTACTTTAATTATCGGTATACATTATGTGGATTATTATTCTTGAGCATTTTTTTTTTCGATGCCCAAATTTTTTAAGGCTTTTTAGGGTACTTTTAGTTTGTAATTCTCGAAAATACTGGAAGATCTCGAAGCTTTTAAAAACTAATTCTTCTGCAATAGTCAGAAATGGTCTCTTGGCAGGATAATTTAAAATTATCCAATAAGAGGATTCCATGTAAATCCATGCCATAATTGCTATAATTTTAATGTTTTTTAATTCGAAGTCATATATATGAATTTAATCTGTAGATAATTAGACCTATTCTGTAACCACTACTTCACAACAAACGTTGCGGATAACGACAATCGAAGATATTTTGAGTAAAATAATATCTTAATAAAATCACTCAGCCTTATTTATATAGGTAGTTAATACAAATTTAAGTAATTTACTTTGCCACAATCCAGAACGTATTGCTTCAGATAACATTAACGACAGATATGTTGATGGTCTAGATAACAAATAATATGTTAGTCAATTTAGCTACACTAACTTGTTAAATGTTAGACTCTTAGTCAAATCTGACAAGGTTTAAAGAAACTTCTTGACAATTCTTACATAGAGTCGGATATAACATTGCGTAATAGAAGGTTCCAATGAAATTTTCATGGAAAATATCACTGGAACTTTCAGAAACAATATTTTAAATATATTGTCTTATCATAGTGACATGAATGGATTTTTATTTCCGATCTTTTCAATGTCACCTGAAGCGTATTATTATAAGACATTGACATTGCATTGAATACCAATTTATATTTAGACTCTACCTACACTATAATCAAAATTACAAAATTCTAAGAAAGGTACAAAAACTACTGAGAGATTTTCTGACCGCAAGCCGCAACTGTCTCTGATACTCGTGAAATCATTTGGTTATTGTATGAAATCTTCCGGAAATAAGTAAATAAGTTTTAATAGAAATTATGCTTCAAAGGTTTTCACAAAAAAAAAATGGAATAAAATTTAGAATTGTCGAAATACATAACGTGATGGTTTATTGAAGAGTGGCGACCGATTGTGACTGTTAAAAATTAAATTAAAAATAGAGTTTTATTTGTTAAATACATTATTGTATTGGTTTTATCTTTATACCTTATACACTAGGATAAATTGTTCTCATTTGGGTCACTAGTACGCCTACCATCCATGGCTCCGTATGCTTGTGATTTAAAGTGTGTTATATCATTTGCAGTGTAACATACGTAACTTCCAATCAACATCTATCTTATTAATTTCAGTGGATTAAACACGGGGTCGCCATTTACAAGCCCCACAAAATCGGGCCTTTGACCATTTGATAGTAATTACTTGAGGTATCCCAAATAAATTAATAATTATTAGGAGTTACCGGCGGCCGGCAAAGGGCTCCGGTTAAAACGTAATCATCTATATAAACATACTTGACACACATTACAACTTCAAAGTTTACGAAACTTCGGGAATGTATAATGTATTACGGAGGATATGTACGTATTGATTCGGTTGGATTTGCACAAACAAGAATAATTTGTCGCATTATGTGGTTTGATTGCCATAATTGATACGTACCTAGTTTAAATTAGGAATGGATCATGGATCGCTATTGCGAAGCCCGAACGGTAATTAATTTGTTTGCTAATGTGAATGAAGATGTTATCGTTTAAAAATCCTCAACCCATATTTCAGAATTATGCAGAAATGTGAATTTATAATGAGGCGAAGCGTTGTGAAACTTTGTTTTGTTTGATGTTCAGCGAAAGCGTATAGTTGTTGAAAGAAAAAAGAAACCGGAGATGAGATAAAAGCCGACATCGAAGTGTTATTAATTATTCCTTAAAATGGTGTTTTTTCTTTTCGAAATCGATTCTATCCGGGAATGTATTCGTTAATGTAGACGAGATCATCCTTATCGTCCCGAAGGGAACCATCGAGACGCAATCGGATAGAATAACGGTCGGATTTATGCCGGGAAGTTACAAAGGAAAAGAAAACTCAAAACGACACCACGTCCCATTGAATCTTCTAGTGGCTTCGATGAGATTCCGGACCTCCGATACCGTCCGGTATAGTTAGGCATCCTTTCGGAAGTACCATTTATACCTCTCCAACATTCATCCTATCGGATATCCCGTATTCCTCCCGAAGATTTATGCCTGATAATCATCCATTATCGCCCGAAACGTCCGACCGCACATAAATTTCGTCTTAATAGGATGTAATATCGATGTGTGGTACGTTTGCATGCTGGAGGGCGTTATACATACTCTCGCTCTCACACACACACAGGAGTGGATCGAGAGTGCTAACAAGTTTAACTCATTATTTTAAACGTTTAATTGTTATGGGAAAATTGCGTTACATTTATTGCAATCGAGATATACAGAGTGTTCCGGTGGTATATGTAGAGCTATGGAATCGTATCAAGGCGATTTAACCAAAGTCGCCATTATAGTCCAGTCATCTTAAGTTGAATTAGGTGAATATCTCGGAAAATCGACATACCCAGTATATAGACACGTAAAAACTTCTATTTTGGCTTCCTAAAACTTTCCTCAAAATTCACATATAATTGGATGGTCGCATGTTTTAAAGTCGGGGGCCAAAAGTCACAAAAATCGATTTATTCTATATTCTTTGCAAATATCTCGTTTTCTATGGGTTTTACACTATTTGTATTTATCATCGATATTGTAGAGAATCAAATTCTCTACAACTTTTGTCTTTAACATTTCTTCATACCTCGAACTGTTTTCGAGATAGAGGGTGGAGACCGCTGGTCAGAGAATCATGTGAGGTCAACTGGTAGTCCCGATCAAAAACTGGGAATATTTAGATTATAAATTATTGCTAAATATTTAATTAGCATTTATTATTAACTTTTACATTAAATCCTTTTTTTTGGTTTCTTATCTATTTTTAATGAAGTGTCAATTTATTTAATAACACTTACCTGGCCATGTAATTAAAAAAAATGTGGAGGAAAATACTTAAATTATATTTTAATTCTAATCTAATTTATACCAATGGAATGACTTTCTAAATAAATAAAGAAGAAAAGAAATAAATTTTTATTTAATGTTTTCATTGAAAGTGTCATTCGATAGATTTAATATTGAAGAGTTTACAGATTTTAAACAAAATGTACTTAATTATTTTTTACTTCAAATGCAATTAGTGTAAATGAGAATATAATTAAAATGTAAGTAAAGGATATCCCTTAATAATTTTAATTACAGATAGAGATTTGGAGTGTTATTGAATTGATTAATTTTAGAATTATTAGAAAGAAAGATTGAATCTAATGTAAAATTTAATAATAAATGTTAATTATATATTTAGCAATAATTTATAACCTTAATACATATTAGGAGTTTTTGATCGGGACTACCATAACCTCACCTGATTCTCTGATCGCGCGCTCTCCACGCTCTATCTCGAAAACAGTTAGAGGTATGAAGAAATGTCAAAGATAAAAGTTGTAGGGAATTTAATTTTATACAATATCGATAACAATTACAAATGGCGTAAAACCCATAGAAAACGAGATATTTGCAAAAAATATAGAAAATATCGATTTTTGTGACTTTTGACCCCCGACTTTAAAACTTGCAGCCATCCAATTATATGTGAATTTTGAGGAAAGTTTTAGGATGCCAAAATATAAGTCTTTATGTGTTAATATACTGGGTATGTCGATTTTCCTAGGTGAACCCCCTATAATGACTGGACTATTGTAGCAACATATGAACATTAAGTCGGTCTGTATACCAGAAAGTGAGGTGATTAGACTCATTATGGAAATTATAAAAAACTCAACGTTACTTATAAAATTCCAGTCTCATATTAGGATATTGGGATTCGATATATACAGGGTGTTCCGGTATTATATGTAGAGCTAAGGAATCCTATCAAGGCGATTTAACCAAAGTTGCCATTATAGCAACATATGAACATAAAGCCGGTCTGTATACCAGAAAGTAAGGTAATTAGACTCATTATGGAAATTATAAAAAACTCAATGTTACTTATAAAATTCCAGTCTCTTATTTAGGATATTGGGATTCGATATATACAGGGTGTTTCGGTGTTATGTGTGAAGTTATGGAATCGTATCATGGCGAATTAACCAAAGTTGCCATTATAGCAACTCATGAACATACAGCCGGTCTGTATACCGGAAAGTAACAAGGTGATAAGACACAATATGGAAATTATAAAAATCTCAATGTTGCTTATAAAATTCTAGTCTCTTATGTTAGGGCATTGTAACATGAAGGATAGAACAAAAAATTGGAGATTAATTGTGGCTTCAGAAAGGAATATTGGTGTTACACTAAATATTTCCATCTAGAAAAATACGTTCTAAAGCAAATACACACAAAGGAGGTAATTAAAAGATACCGTGTTTTGCTGAATACTAATAAGCTCGGAAAAAGGCATGTGAAAACTACCCAAAATCACCAAAGAAAAGGACTGCTCGTTAACTCAGGTGACACAAAAATTTATCTATTACATAATAATACAAAAGCTATATAAGCATTCTAAAATGATTCTATCAGAATATAAATTGAAGTATTCAAGCATTTATTATAATTTTCTAGTATAAGATCAAAACCAATTTTATTCCATAAATGGTGTCAACACTGTATATGTTCACCTTTCTGTTATTTCTGAAATATTTCTGTTAAATGGATCAACCCAAACCTATATTTTGTATTTAGTCTATTATCCAAAAAAGTTTAGATTATTTTGACTTTTGGGCCATTATGGATATTTTTATTTCAGACTATATCTATTGTGTAAATTTTGATGGAACAAATTATACACATAAGCGATGGATGCAGAAGAAGCATTTTGATTCGGTTCGAAGAGAGAACATCGTAAAACGCTACGAAAAATTAAAGTATCTAAAGTAAATCCACTGATAAGAAAACATCCACGAAACGAGAAAAGGTAGTAAAGTTAGACAACACCTAATACACGTCGTTTGCTATTAGTGGAAAAGTCATAAAACTTTTGGCGGGAATTGTTCATATACAGAGTCGGTTCAGTAAAATTAACAAGTTTAGTTGTCTGATCTATGGTTGTCTGTTTACAAGCGTTCAGGTATGTCGTTAACGGTGATAGTGGACTTTTAGTTGATGGTTTATTTTAACGTATGGCTATTGTTATTCAGGTTTTTGATATAAATTTGTATAAACATATTTCTGTGATCTATTGCAATTATAGAAAGACACCTTCCCTGCTCGCCTCCCAAAAAGAGACCTGGAACCTAAGCTGCAGGGAGAAAACCATTATTTTAAATGTATACAGAAAAGAAAGAAATGAACATCCTTAGTAAAATCTTAGTAAAAGATAAATTATAGTCAAGGCGATCATTCTTAATGCGACCCTGTACTTATTCGCTAGCTGGTCGCGCGCTTTTAATTTCGACGTTTGTGTTTCATGGAAGTTTTCTTCTCGATGGATTTACTATAAGTGAGAAAACATCTAAAGTGATAAAAGTATATACACTGAAACCCTAAATGTAGTAAGTATATAGGAGACAAGAGGAACTTGTTTAAATTAGAGAAATGAGTCATATAAGATGTCTTAAGATATTCTATGACATATTGCTGCTAATGAATTCTCAGAAAGGACTGTCAAACAGAATAAAACGACTGTCAAAATAATTTCAATAGTGTAGGACTAAAATAAATACCAATGAAACAGAGATAATAAGTATAGGTAGAAGCAAGCAACAAATATCAATAAACGTTAACAAGTAAACTGAATGAAAAATCAATAGGTTCAATAATGGAAGATAACGGTGGATTATATAATGTGAAGACAATAACAGAGTCATGAATAATAATAAAATATGGAGGACACTATACAATATCTGTTCCTAACTACCTCGCCAACTAATCATACTGACAACAACCAAATAGTATGAAATATTATTAGCGCCCATCCGGATATAAGACAGTAAATCTTGGACTATTACAGAAAAGCCAACTAGCTCCAGAAATAATGCCTTTTCAAAAAATTGAAGGAATATTGAAAAGAAAGAAGAAAAGAGATCAGTAGAAGGCTATAAGTAAAAAGTAATATCGATTGAATTAAAACACAATTTCGATTAACCGGATATATTTCCAAGATGGAAGATTGTCAATATTAAAGTGAGAAATGATAATTTCCAATGAGGCATGAATAGCAGACCAAGCATTACATGGAATGCCGAAATCATTCAAACACTGACTGGAAAGGGAATTTCACATTGACCCAAGCAAGTTTATCGGTACAGAGGAGTTCGGGATAAAAAGAATCAATCATACATTCGTTGGTACTATACAAATACTTCTTATTAAATTTAACAGAATGATTGAATGTCAATATTGAACATCGACCAAGATTGGTGAAGGTGTTTGTCACTTCAGCATTAATTATAAAAAAAATCAACAGAATTTATTTAAATGTGTGCTGTATGGCTGGATAAAAAAATATGATGATAATGAAGGTTCTATTTTAAGATTCAATGAGTGATGCAAGAGTAAGGCTTTGATCGAATCGGGATGTGGAAATGATGGGTTGTTATTCCGCTTAGTAATTTACCCATCGACCGTAAATTGACAGACACTTCCACAACATGACTTGTGTTTCACTTTCAAAAACGAACCAGTTTGCGTTAATCGAGCAATAACAGGTAGAATTATATCATTAAATTACGTTAACACAGTTTCTACAACTACAAATGTACAATTAATTCGCCTCGTATCGTTTCCACTTCGTCCGTGTGTTTAGTTTACTGTAAACCTAATAAACGATGATGAGCTGAGAAACTGTTAAAGTTTCACTTCATTTTCACTTTTTGTTCTTCACGTTTCTTTCGCTGCTTCACCTCGTTTCGTTTTCAACAATTAACAACGGAATTATTTAAATTTCACTTTATTCGCATTCTGTTTTATACCTTCTGTTTGTTCTTTTGCTTTCAGTATTTAGCGTGTTTCTACTTCCCGCGGTGGTTTTGAATATGAGGTTGAATTATTAAAATTATTACATTGAAGGTATACGTTCTAATTTTAACGAGTGTTGGTTCAGAAATTATTAAAATATAATTTCATCTAACTGCCCTCGTTGTATTTGAGTAGCTTTAATTTCGAATTTAAATATAAAATTTGGCCCGTATCGTTTACATTTCATCTCCATAACTCATCCCGGTTTTGGGGATCCTGTTTCTACCTACACGTTCATTTCTCTCAAGTGCCAAAGGATGTCATTATTTATTTTCTGTTGCCCGCCATACTTATTTCTGTCGTATAATGGACATAATTAATTAAGTTAGCTAATACTGGTGAATTCCAGGTGGTACAAATTTTTCAAAATCACTTCATATTTTATCTGCACGATAAAAATGCGACAGAGACAAAAAAGTGATTAAAGGTATTGAAGTGTTCGTCCTTACGAAACCATTCAAAAAATAAAAAGTAAGTCGACTCGGTCGCTTGGAATTTATTATGCTATCGGTACAAATAAAGATCACTCTTGTTTTTCTTATACGAAATGCGGTGGTCCTAATGGATTAGGTGTCGCAAGATTTTGACCGGTCGATAAAGAATCTGACTATTGTTGGCTTTTTCGTCATGAAGAATGTCCTAAGGAAAAAGACGGGACCTGTTAAAAAAGTTAATAATATGTCAAAATGTTTTAACAGGTAAATGCATCAGGCTGTCATTGCTGAGAAATGCTTTTTATTCGGATCTTGTTCGTTATTTGCCTTGAAAATGAATTACGGCAGCATTGTCATATACCGCGGCTTGGTACTTACGTAATTTATTAACATACAATTTTCCTTTTAATGTCATGTAATTCTAATATCGTTTTCTTTTTGTTTTAGGTAAGTGAGCGATATTCCTCCCAAGATCCCGTAAGTAGGTAGTGTGTCTCATTTATATACTAAAACTTTTATTTCACTTCACCAGTTGATCAGTCACTTTCGGTCAAATCTTGAACTTTAAAGTTAAGATATATCCAGATGAGCTGGAATGCTCAAATATTCAGGTAGGACTTTACAATATCGAGATAAAACTAAATCAATCCAAAGTCTTGCCGAGGCGAGATAATATCTGTTTTCATGGCCTACTTGAAATTTATTATTTCTTTCACATATTTAACTGTTATACTTAAGATATTTTACCTGTATTGATTTGGAAATTAAACAGATTACAGATCTGAAAACAGATTAAACGGCTGCCTATTAAAGGATAATGATGTCAGGTAAATACCGGACGCAATAACACATACAGCATCCGCCATATGCATTTATTGATTAAAACCAATGTAAAAGCAAAGAAAATAAATATATATCTACGTTATAGATGCGCATATAGAAGACGAAAGGTTTCTCTAGTTTTCGTTTATATATGTTAACGATTGTAACTTTCCATTTTACCACTTCTTAGGTTTTAAATACAGATGTTCATGTACACCCTTCTAGGGTGCGATTCTCCACTAAGGACCACTAAAAAAACTACCTGTACCCTTGTGCCACCGTTTTCCACATTTTCAAATTTCAATCTGTCTAATGCCCGTTTGTACCAGTTACACTTAACTCTAAGTAACACTTTAATTCAAAAAATGATTTGCACATGGTGACATTTCGCCACTAAGCTCACCTTAGTATGAGGTGTAACTAAGCCAAGAATATTCTCGGTTTAACTCTGACTTAACTTTGTTGTGTATAGAAGTTTCGACGGTTTTGTGCTGTTTATTTTGAGAAGTAAAAAAATGTTGCCAATATTTGATGACGATGAAGCGGTTTTTAAATTAAATGCAGTTAATTTAATAGAATTCGAAATACCACATATAAACTATATCAGAGAAGAATATTTTTATTCATTTGATGATGTCACCTATTATAAAAGGTTTTGAATGTCGAAAGCAACCACACTTTTATTGTTGGAAGAAAGTGAGGAACATTTAGAATATCCTTGTGATTTGTAAGTATTGTAACGTTTATTTCTAAATTATTTACACTGTCCTAATTATACACTACACACTACTTAATTTATCTTAACTAATTCCTAACTAATTAATTAATTAATTTATATCACTCTTGAATGTAATTTATTTCACTGGTCCGTTTTTCGCTTTATTTATTCACTCGCGGCTTCACGTCTAATCTCCTCTCCGACCGCAAGCCCGATAAATAACTGTTCCGTACCTGTAACCGTTCCTGAAATAACTCGATAGTTCTTTTCCTTAATAATATTTATGTAGAAACGTCCGGAAAGGTCATAAATCATTCTTCCATAATAAGATGTTGTCGGGACTCAATTAAGCGTAGCGGCGTTCCTTTGAGGAAAGGCGCGGTCTGATAAGAGTAAACACATTTCGCGCTGCTGTTTAAATTTCGCGTTACAGTATCTTATACAATATGTAATATAAATATTTCTTGATTGGTTAGTTGGCATTCGTTGACCACATTCAGGAGGAGTTCCTTTTCTTGGATAGTGTAATTGGCACTTCTCATTCTTTTATTCTCGCTCATTTTTGAGGTTGCAGTAACCAACACTAACAACAACTAACAAACATAACCACAAAACCACGACCTGACTAGTTGTCACTTGACAATTTAATCACGAAACATGATAATTCCAAGTGCTACCAACCTTCCACCGTATCTTAGCTAAGTCTTTTTTAAGTGCAACTTGTGCAAGTCACACAATTTTAAGCTAGGTTTAAACATTAGGTATCACTTTACTATGTACTGATTTAAGTAGAATTGGTGCAAACGGGCATAAGTCAATCTGTCAAATTTCAGTCTGTATAAGCCATCAAATTGTATTGACACATGTACTACATCTAATTTTAATAACCATATTTCTTTAGCAACGAGTTCCTATTTTATCCGACATCAAACAGTGCGAGACGTAGATTAAATTCGCAGCATGAGTGAAAGGACATTTTCACATTAAGAAAATTGTCCCAATCATTGAATAACAATATATATTTAACAAATTTTACTGATCAAATATATTTCGTTGAAAACGTTATTAAAAACTAATTTCTTATGAAGTGTATAAATCTGTCACTGATTTCTAACCATTATTCGAGTAAATTTGTAAATATTTTTATGTTAAAACTGTGTGTTACTTACCAACTTACCAGAATATCTTTTAATATGTGGAAGTCAATAATTCGTTGTCCATTTGCATTTTTAACGCTTGCCAATACCTTTTTACAAACTGTCTTTTCTGAGCTTTCTGAGTCGTTCATTAAGTTTACGTCTCCTATTGCTATCTGCGAATCCGCGTTTACTCCTACTTCTCCTTAACGTTCTACAAAATGGTATTGCACTTGCTTTGCTGTTTTGGTCCATACTATTATAGTATGGTCTCTGTATGTGTCTTGTAACCTGAGTATTCTTTCTGAGATTATTTTCCGTTCCATCATTTCCCTTTTCTTACTAAACATGCTACTCCTTCCTTGGCTTCTCCCTTTCGGTAAGTTCGCTAAAAGTCAATATATATTCTCCAATTACTTCAATGCACTCCATCTCCCTTCTTTAAGTTTCTATAATTATCAACAATTCTGATTTTGTTTTTCCAAATTCTGTTATAAACTTTTCCTCTTTGCTGTTCAAACTTCTAACATTTACATTGATAGTATAACTATGATCGTCATAGGCCAAACTTCAATTTGGATCAATGGTGTCACTCCCAGGAAATGTTAACTAATCCCAGCACAAATTTTTAATGAGGAAACGCGAATTCGTTGAGTTTTCAAGATCAATGTAGATCACGTTGGCGACAATCTCATTTAAAACAATGGGAGAAGATTTGACCAAGCTATACTTCTCATGTTTGTAATCACCAAATATTGCTCGGTACAAATAAAGTTCTCCTCCGCTTTCTTAGGCATATACTGGTTTTTCATTGTAATTGTGCCATCTTGCTTCCTTTTCTTTCTGTGTATTTTAAGATCTCCAAGATTAGGTTTGGTTAGGTATTGGTATCAGTAAATTTTTACCATCTTTACATTTCCGCAACTGTGTTTATTTTCGTGACAGAAAATTTACACGTCACATTTTTCTATGGTGATTTTCTTGCTTTCTTTGTAATCATCACCGCCTGTCCTAATTTATGCTTTTTGATCGAATCACTTTCGTTATACATTTTTTTATCTTTTTATTAATAGGTACCATTTTTCCTGTAACCTTTTCATTTCCTCTCCGAACATACCTTCTATAATTTTGCCATCAATTCCTAACTTGTGCTTTATAGTTGTCACTACTTTTCTTTGACCCCCTTTATCTTTTCAGACTTCTATTTTCAGTTACTTAATTGTAAAAAAATGATTTATTGTTATTTAATAATGGTGGTACAACTGAAAAAAAAACGTAGTGAAAGTATTTTTTCTTTTTTTCTCTTTTCTATTTTATAACCTTATCTGATATGTCACCAATCATTTTCCCCCGTATTCAAAAAAAAAATATTCAAGGAAAAAACATCAAGTCGATTACACGGTGCGTTCCAGTGAGTATCACGTAGCAGACTTCAAGATAAAATTACATTTTCAATACGATTCGTGACAGAGTTTGTCAATATCGAAAGTTGAACAAATCTAATTATGTCATACTTCATGTCGGCGCTATATAAGGTAGATTTCGTGTATTGGGCAATTTATTGTATCATATCGATCGGTCGAAAAGAAAGTATCCACTGAGTTAGTCGAGTGTGAGGAGTTTTTTTTTATTTGTTCCATGTTAACGCGCGGCGAATATTTTTCTTTTAATTTGATCGACAGTAGTATGAATGTTTTAGATTTAGACGGACTTTTTTTGGCAAAGGATAATAAAACCGCTCGTTAGGTAACGGAAAGATATCAAACTTGGTGTCAGGAAAGGTTGTCTAATTTATGGCCAAGGTAAACAGGTGTTTGGAGTTCAAGAGGAAATGCAATTAAAGGGAATACGTTCTGGATTCTTACATTTGGTATTCAAAACTGGTTTCTCAAATTTTAACGGTTTCCACTTTTTTGGATGTATTTATATAATTTTTGGCGGACCGAAAGGCACTATGATCGTAAATTCTGGCGAAGGAGTTATACTAGAGTTTAACTGCAAACATAGGGCAACCTGTTTGAAATTTCCAAATACAATAATAACAAAGCAAAAAGCTTACAAAAACAGGTCGTTGTCCGTTAAAACACAGAGTTCATCGTTCTTTCAATTCACCTAATATGTAAAAAAGTTAAAAACAACTATAGAGAATAGATCCCATTTCAACCACCACCGAGGAACTTATTTCTGTTTTTTGTTATATGCTTTGAAGCTAGTTTTAATAATAACCATATATTCTTTAAGCATATTTTTTTAAACACAGCCCTTTGTAACTAGAATTTTGTATTACAGTATCACTTCAAAAAGGCGTTAAAAGTTGTACAAAAATCTCCTACAAAAAAATAAGGATTTTCTTTCCATAGCTTGCAAAAATTCATTTGGCTATATCTCTGTTGAAAACATAGCATGCATTTTTAATCGATATTTTAGTATTCTACCATTCAATTCATTGCTACAATATTTTGTCGCGCAACCCTTAATCACTTTATCAAGATGTATTAGTTAATTCTACGAGTTAAAGTATGTCTTCGTGTAATCCTCCTATTCTGCACTTCAAGGATTAGGCTTGCAGCCTGTTCCGTCTTCATATTTGCCATTTTCTTCTGGGACTTCCATGCTCTTTTCTTTCTCTTGGTCTGTAGTGTAGTATTTGTTTAACTAAAATGTCACCGTTCATCCCTTCAATATGTTGTCTCCATTTTAATGAGTTCTGTTTTATTCTGGCGTGAGAATATGATCATTTCGGTCTATATTTCTTCATTTCTTATTTGGTCTCTTATTGTGCAACCTCTTGTCCTTCTTAAAATGTTAATTGCAGCGAACTGTATCCGTTGTCATTTTGCTTCCGTAGTGCCCAATTCTCACTGCCATATGTCAATAGTGGTGTTGCCGTCACTTCATAGAACTTCATTTTTGTTTCTTTTCTTGTCTTATTTTGCAGTGTTCTTTGTATGGTTCCACACACAATTCGATATTTATGTAGTTTCTTTGTTAAATCTGCTTCATATTCGTAGCTTGTGTCACACTCTAGAAAATTAAAATCTTGTAGGTACCTGTTCTATAGACACTTCGTTTAGTGTAATCTTGGACCGTATCGGTTGTTTTCCTATAGAAGCCATAACTTTCGTCTTTTTTTCTGAAATTTTCAGATTACAATTCTGACATATTTGATTCAAGCGGTAAATTGCCTTTTGTATTTCGTCTTCTGTTTTTTGTAAAAGTTTTTGATCATCCTCAAACAGTGTGTTTATACAATTACTATTAAGTATCCGCCTTATTCTATGGTTAATTTCGTGTTTCTGTATATGTTTAACAGGGTTGGTGAGAAACTGTACCCTTGTCTAACGCCTCTGTTGATTGTTATTGACTGTGTTCTGTCATTTTCGATGGTTATTATTATCTGTATATTATAATATAAACTGCTTATCAATTCTATTAGGTGTCTGGGATAACCACGTCTATCCAAAAGAGTTATTCTATTTACCCGATCGAAGGCTTTTTCATAGTCAATAAGGGCAATATGGGTCTCTAGGTTATATTCCCTTCGTTTCTCTATTAATTGTAGAACCATGATGATATTGTGGTTGCAGGATCTTCCTTTACGAAAGTCATTCTGTTCATCTATTAGTAGTGCATCAATAATTGATTTTAGCCTATTATTTATAACTTGACCAAATAATTTCTAAGTAGCGTTTAATATACTTATATCCCTGTAATTTTCACATGAGTTTCTGATTTAATAAAATAGACAGGAATGATATAGAAATAGTTTAGTTTTTATTATAGGAATCTATGTATATAGTTATCAGTTATCATCAATATCTACATGAAGAAATAGTTTTCAAAAATTATTTTCTTAGGGATGGGATATTTGCACGATTCCATCGAGGGTACCTTACACTATTACAATTGACCACTGTCATTTTCATATATATAATATATATATCTTATTATGCACCTTGGTATATCCAAACTGCTGGATTTCAAGAATACTCGTTTTCTCTGTTTCAATTACAATTATTTCTCAGTATCCAAAAAATTTATTTAATTCGCTAATAAAAAATTTATTTCCATGTTCCCCTTTAATTTTTATTTAGTGCGATTTAAGTATTACGCATACGTATTACATCACTTATATTCTCTAATAATAAGAAGTTATTAATAAAAACGGAATATTACCAATAGTTGTCTTGTCTTATTAAGTTAACGTCTCTTTTACGCTGCCAGGGCCAATTTGGACGGGACCTACAGTTTAACGTGGGCTCCGAACCACGGTCCTTGGGCACGGTTGTACCCCCTTAAGGCTCTCACCCCAGTTGACCCACTCCGTGCTCTACCGACTCAGGGTGTGTGTATCCTAGTCCCGCCCGCCTACAGGATATCCGATCCTATCCGGCCTGGCTACCGGCGTGAATAGGAACGGGATTTTGGATACATTTTACACACTTCCCGCAACACACACAACACCCATGGCTTACTTGGGACTCGAACCCACAACGACGATGACCGCCTGATTCAAAGCTTACGCCTTAAACCATTCGGCCACCGCTGCCCCTTTACTAATAGTTAAAGTATAGGTATCCGACACGCTTTAATCTACTCGAATGGCATTTTTTGTACCACAAAATAATTTTCTCGCTATTAATTGCCGTAACGATAAATTGTCGCTCTATGTGAATTGACTTTTGAGGTGATGAATCTGTTTAAAAAAAAATAAAGCAATGCATTTTAAGGAAATATTGGCAAATTGTTCTAAGTGTCACATTTCTTTATACATTGCGTACAGCATTAAATCCTGTTGAATTTGTACAAAGCGATTTTTTCACGATACCCAAGTTTTTCTCCGTTTTTAAAGTGACTAACTGTTAAACATAAATTGCAAACTTGTCGTTAAACTATTTAAATCAATATTTAACCATCCAAATATTTAAGACTTCAGTTGAGCGGCAAACAATTTGGTTTGAGCGATGCTTGCCATCCGATACTTCATAGAGTTTGTGGTATTGTGGTGCGAAATGTAAACATCAGTGGGAAGCGTACTCCTTCTTATCTGACGCAGGCGGCGCATTTCAAAGAGAACCATAAAAACTTTTCTCGAATGATACAGAACGCCCAATTAGAGGAAGAATAAACCGGAAGCTTCTCGAATAACATTATTAGGTGCTGTAAATTACGAGATGGTGTCGTCGCAGGCATAGTAGAACAGGAGCCGCAGTGAGTGAAAAAGTGCGATAAGCCGACTAGCGATAAGTGTACAAACAAATTAGCGCGTTAAGTGTTTAACATAAATTAATTGGTTAAGGAATAGGCTAAGTAAATTAGGTAGTGTTCAGAACTGTATAAATATATTAGAAAAAACGTTACACTACTATAGACGGAACGCAGTATTGCTCATTAACTAATTAGATCGTCTATTGTGTCTCTTATAGAAGGTATATTTCGCAGCCGTTGCTTTTACAACTAAATAGACGTGTTTTCATCTGTTAGCCCGTTATTTCACCACCTGTCCTTAATCGCGTAATTCGGGAAAGCTTGCGATGTTCCGTTTTCCCCGCTGACTGCCGCGTTCGTTTTAAAACGCGCGCCATCGATCGAGCCCGAAAGAGACGAAATTCCTATTTTCGTAGCATCTGCCGTTTAACGCCGACCGACCGAAAGACGGAAAGTTCCCGATTAACGAAATTACTCGAGGCGAGAAAAATTAATTTCGGCCACACGTGAACCTACGTCATGTGCGCATTTTAATTCTTCCCTCCCTTCTCTCGCTTCACTAAACTCTCACTAAAGACCATCATATTTAGATAGGGACAAAGAAATACGTTCCACTAAAAACGGATCCTCCGGGGCGACGGAATTAACTTTCCTTTTCGTCCGGGCGATAAAACGCCCCATAAAACCTTTGAATAAATCCGTTTATTATCTTTGATACACCGACCATAAAAACTATGCTTTTCGCCATAAAGTAGTGAAAAGGTAATTGTCGATTGGGGCATTTTTTCGATCAAAATCAAACTATTCATTTGAGCTGGATTAAACCATCAATTTCCCAGATAATAATACTACTATTATTTTATAGTTGGTATCTCATTTCTAGAAAGTGAATTATCTCACGAAACATTTCTTCACAAGATATCAATTCGATAGCTAGTTGGCTTTTTCTCCATGGTTAGTAATGGCAAAAATGTACCTATCCAGTTTTCAACGTTTCTCGCTATCTCTAGCGGGCCTTTTTATCTCCCTCGCTTACATATTCAAGACAAGGAAAGAACAGTCCGGATTATCAAAACTGAACTACCTACTGACCGCCGAGTTTATTTTGAAACGAGTTTCCCATTCATGATGTAGCAGCTTGTCTCGTCCACTGCTGGACATAAGCCTCTCTTAGCCTAAACTGTTTTGCTCGGTCTTGGCCAATATTAGTACTAAGGGTTTGGTGTTGTTTTATACTTTCTATATACTAATGATTTTATCACCTAAAAATGATCATTTGTTCCATATCCGGTTCGGAAAGCCGCTTGTTCTCTTGGCTCATACAGGTCAAGTTTATTTGAAAAATCTGCGTAATGATCTTGGTTAATAATTTATATATGCGCGTCAACAGACTTATCGGTCTATAGTTCTGTAGGTCTGTGATGCTGCCTTTCTTGCACATAATAACAATAATGGCATTTCTCCATATCTGTGGGGTTGTTACTTCATCTTGGCATTTATTGAAGAGTTTGGTTTCCATTACAGTATCCTAATTATCTCTTTTCGAATCTAGTGCTACCCACCCGTGATTCAAAAACTAATAAAAGTTCCATTTTCGTTATCCTTAAGTTTCTAGTTGAGGTAAGAACTCAATTCTACATTTTCCTAATAGATTTCATTATAAAAATACTGCGGAAGATGATTGTTCATTTTTGATTCATGATTTCATGATGATTCATAAAAGTTCATAATTTTTGCATCTAACAGCATTTTCATTATCCTTAAGTTTCTAGTTGGGGTAAGAATTTAATGCGTAACCTCTACATTTTCCTAATAGATGTCATCATTAAAATACTGCAAAAGAGATATTATCGTAGAAGTCTCTCGATTTTCCTTATAAAATGTTTTTAAATAAATCCGGATTCCTCAACGTAGCGTTGTAATAGTCCTCTAGGAGTTTTATCGCTGCACCTGCAAACTGCTCAGTTTAAAGCTTATCCCAGGGTCTTAAGCGCTTTAAAACAATCGCCCATGCTACGCGTGAAATGATAACGTAGGACTTTAGTTTTACGATCGACCAATGCGGAGAAATAAATAATAGATACACACTTTATGTGGAACAATGTTGCAATTTTTATGGGGCGGACATTGCGATAACAAATTTTCTGGCACAATTCATTAAGACTAATTTATGACGTTTAAATGTACTGATTTTGTCTCAAGTTGAAAAATTGTACCCAGTAACATTATAAATTAATTGGATCTCCTTTAAATGAAGAAAAAATTATGAGTATGCACCTCTCATATGAACGGTACTTCGTTGTGTATGACATGCTACTGGGTGATCAAGAATGACTGTTTGAGTTGGCAATTGAAATCTCTCATTTTTAGGCTCTCGAAGATATTCACCAGCATATTGGGGGTAATGTTTGCCACTTCCTAAACTATTGCCTCTCGCAGCTCTTCTTCAGTATGCAATATGTTCCTAAAGACATTGTCCTTCAAGAGCCCAAATAACGAAAAATCTAATGGAGTGAGATCTTGACCTGCTTGACCAAATGCCCTGACTAATTACTCTGTTGCCAAAATCCTCTCTTAAATATCCCATAGTAGCACGAGCCGTATGTTCCCTTGCAGAGTCTTGTTGGAAATATCCAATTTGACGCTCTTCGTCTGTCAATTTGTTTATAGAAGACCTCAAAAGGTGTTGGATATATTTCCGAATTGACGGTAAAATTAAATAATATCGGCCCATACACCAGCGTCGTTGTGACTGCCAACCAAACACCAACATTAACCGGGTGCAAATGTGTCTCTCTGATAGCATAAGGATTTTAACCTGACAAAATTCTTTAATTTTGTTTATTCACATAGACGTTGAGATGAATCCAGGCTTCGTCGGAAAAGAATGTATTGTCAAGGATATCATTATTATTTAATATGTCATTGAACCAATTGCAACGGGTTATTGACTGGACATTGGAAATTTTGTAAGGGTGACTTTAATTTCATTTTACAGTGGAGCAACTTCCATATGATAAAGCTGTAAAACCGTGAATTAGAACAACATGGAAAAGTGGAAGTCTTATGGGTAAGAATGAAAATTGGTTGAATAGGTGGCATAAGGACCAAACCTGTTTAAAGGAAGAACTTTCTTAAGGATTTGGGAGGACTTCTTTGCTTTCGAGTTCTGATATCCTCGACAACTTCCTCGTTTAGAGTTGATTTTTAGATCTACCAGTTGATTTTTGTTTGCTTACTCTCCCTGTGTTTAAATAACGTTCAACTACTCGCATCCAATGTTGCAGAAAGACAGCAAAAGTGACCAAAGTCTCCAGAAACAACTCCTGAAATTGTTGGTATGTCGCTTCGAGGGAGTACCTACTGCCAACCAGTGATTGGGTTATAATTCCCGTTTCGAAAGTACGCAATTCCAATGAAAATTTCGTGTTGTAACGTGAAAATCATTTTAAATAAATACATTTGAAAAGAATACCAGAAATTTTAATTTTAAATAGCAAATTCAAATTACCATTTGTACCATTTAAAATTGAAATTCAGCATTGCCAGCTCAAACAGTAATTCTTGATCACGTTGTACTACAATAAAATTTAAATAACTATGTATATCACTGGACATACGAATTGCAACAAAATACGATTTTTTGGATTTACCATTTAGGTATATACCATATCTAAAATTCTACCAAAACAGTAATGACATATAAACCAAAATTGAATTATCAGATTTTTAATTTTACGGAATAAATGGCTATCATTAGCAAAATGAAAAATATTTAACATTCTACAATTGAAGGCTAATCACTTAATTTATGGCACCCAAGAATTGAATTACAAAGTACTGTGAAGAAATTGGCGATTTCACTTTCATAATTGTGTTTAAGTTTATTACACGTTTAAATATCTAACCTTTGAAAAATATCCTGTTAATTTCTTTTTAAGTCTTTTACAGTTCCTTTATTCTTGTTCATCCGCTATGAAAATATTTCTTCGAAGACATGACATTCAAGAAACCCGAAACTATTCACATGCTTGACATAATTTAGTTATAATATAGTTTTTGTTTTCATTATTAAACGTTCAACAAAACATATAAATACTTATAAAAAATAAATTTCAATTGAACGAGGAGGAATGTGAAATACCTTTTAGAATTCGTATACCAGAAATAAGTCTTTCGCTCAGAAATTAAGATGTTGTTGCTATACTAAGATGTAGTGTAATACTTTCGAAACTTAAATTTATAAATTCTGTGTAGCAATGTTCCATAAGTGCAATTTCCTCTTCTTTATGAGATTTTTGATGTTAGATTTGTTAAGAGAATATATTGACACTTGGAAAGTGTTGTTTACCATGTTAAAATATATTTCAAATCAATTTACACTTTGTCCACGCAATAAGCTTTTCATAAAATTCAGCCAGGATATTGAGATAGTTTACTATTGTCATTTTTTGATTTTTGTAATTTTTCTGAAAATTTTGCTCCTAAATTCTTTATTGCTTTAATATTCTACTATTGAATATATGTAATAAAGTTCAGTTCCATTTTTGGAGAACTCTTCTCTAAGAGACATGTTAATATTTGTCACTTTTCGGGTTTTCAAAATTTTCTTAAAATTCACCGCAATAATCTTTTCTCGGCGTTGATGATTTATTTTAATAATAAATGATATAATAAATAAGCTTAACAATATTTTTCGCTAAATTATTCCTAAAGAGATCTTTGATACTCCTTATCATTTTTCAGTTTCTGGAAATTTTTTCAAAATCCACTCTAATATTTTTTTTTCTAAACTTCGATTATTTGTTCTACTATCGAATGGGTACAATAAAGTACACTAACATTTTTCACTAAATCGTTTCTGAAGGGCACTCTACTTTTTCGTTTTTCGAAATTATCTCAAAATTCGTCTAAAAAATTGTTTTTCCACGTTGAGTATTCGTTTTGTCGAATATTTATATAGCAATAGTCCGACGGACTTTAAACACATTAAAATTTTTATTAATATAATACAATTTTATTTACAATATTTTATTATACAATTTACAATATTGTAATGATACAATTAAGTTGTAATCATGTGGGAAACTGTTGAAAAATGTTAGATAGACCAATGCAAAAGTTTTAATGAAGAATAACTTTTTCTTGTAAAATTAATAATAAAATATTTTCTAATAGACTTATTATTTAGCTAAAATAGCTATTTCACCTTTAAATTTAGGCAAAGAGCTGTTTTACCCGTTTTGTGATAACCAAAGGGCGGAAAAAATGCACGTGAATAGTTTAAAAAAATGCGCATTAAAATGCACGAAAATTTCAAAAAAATGCACGAAAATTTCAAAATAATGCAAGGAATGCATAAAATTTGGTAAAAAATGCAAATGCTTAAAAAACGTTTTTTTTTTTCGTTTGGATCGTCCTGGATTAAGGAAAAAGAATACTCTTGTTTAAAATGTATCTGATTTTATTACAAACCACAATTTAGTTTCAATACTACATATTATATTATATTATATTATGTATAGGTACATAGATATACAAAAGAAATAGGAAAAAAAACAGACTGTAAAATAATAATTCATTTTTCATTCATTAATGCTGGCACAAAATGCATTTATAATTATATGTTTTTCAAAGTTTTCAATAAGAAAAGATTGTCTTCTATCAGTAAACATATGTTTGAAAATAGAAAAAGTTCGTTCTACATCTACTGACGTAAGAGGAGCGTATTTTAATGTATGTAAAATATTTGGTTCTACATCAATTATACAATTAAAGTCGCCCGTAAACATTATTGCAACAGTTTTTAACACAGAAAATCCTCCGTTAGCTTGTATAGTACTGGAAAATTTGGACAAAACTAACTTTCCAATGTTTCCATGTACCTTTTTACATTCCGCTTCAAAAACATTTAATAATTGAACTGCTTGAACCAGAGTCATACATGTATTTTGCAATTGAACCATAGTTTTAGAAACAAAAGAATAATTAGTTTTATAAATAAGAGTTTATTGTGGAGAGTCGAATTTGTAAATATTTCTTGACATTTTAAAAGAGCCGCAGAAGAGGAATCATGCAAATCGGTAATAACTTCCTTTATTTCATCGTAGTGTTCGGCATAAAACATTGCTGCATCAAGCCATGTTCCCCATCTAGTTATGACAGGTCTTGGCGGCAGTTGAACTCCCGGAAGTCTTTCTCTATAAAACTGAATTCGCGATGGACACTTAATAAATACTTTCTTCATATAACCTATCAAGTCGTTAACAATAGAAAATTGGTTTCTTATTAATTCTGCGACTCTGTTAATGGCATGGGCTAAACAAGTAACGTGAATTAGATTTGGGTAAAAAAAATTTAAATTTTTACCAGCCTTAGTCATATATGGGGCAGCATCAGATAAAAACAAAATGAGTTTCTCAAATGGAACAGTATTTGGTAAAAACAAATTACTCAAAGAATCTTGAACAAATCTGGTGATTGTTAAGTATTTGTCAAGTTGTTTTGAAGAAATTAAAAATGATTTGGATGGAGTGTTTTCTTCTAAAACTCCTATTAATAAATGTGCAATATATCTTCCAGTCGAATCAATCGTTTCATCAACAATAACATAGAAGTAATTCTCGCATATAATATTTTTTATAGTCGCTATCGTGTCGGTGTAGATTACATCAACACTCGATTTCCTTAAAGCAGATTCATCCGGAATATTAAATGAACAAAATTCTTTCAGAAATGATTTTAAATGAAAATTATATAATTTTTTCAATGGAATATTGGCCGCCACCATAGCCTTGCAAAGTTTTTCATTGAACTGCTTCTGTGGATAATTTTTTAACTTTTTCTGTAAACAGGACGTTAGAGTTTGATGTTGTTTAGCGCCTTGTTTCGATTTATTCAAACTTGCGATATGCTTTCCACTCTTCACATGTTGCTCCACTATGAATTTTTTTGCAGCATGGATCTAAATATGAAGAAGGTACTGTTAAAATATGTTTTGTTTCTTAATTTTAAAAGAAGAATAGGACTTAAAATTGAAAGTAAAATAAATTCAGCAGCTTTGACATATATAGGGGCCATTCACAATTCTTTGATAAAGTAAAAAGTGCAAAAATGCGTCAGGTAATTTATGAATGGCCACATTAATTGATATCTACGTAGATATCCACTCAAAATAATTGCCATAATTGGAATATTGTAAGCAAGTAAATGAATTACTAATTCAGTTAATTAAATTAAGTTATAAAGATACTAAGTTATTCAGTATTAATTCAGTTAAATTAATCTAGGTAGTTATTGCTTTCTATGTACATACTATTTTCGAACATGCTGTGCAAAATAATTTGTCACCATCCCACTTCAGCTCACTATAAGGTTTAATCCACACTTCAATTAAATTTGTCTTGGGCATTTTTAACTTTACAGAACAACCGTTGAATTTAACTTCTCTAAAGGTAGTGACAAATTGGAAGAACATCAACCTGGTCCTAAAACCGGTACAATGGCCGGAGAGGATTAAGAAACACACTAACACTAACAGCTAACCCTGCCCCGCGATCAAAATAAGCCTTTCTACGAATTTTAAGTATAATATGTCATTAAGTACATCCTCCTCCTATTAGACTACCCAGGTAAAAACAACCCTTATGACAGGAACCACTGCCAGATAGTAAAGGTACTTGATTACAGTTCCAGTTATAACTTATATTGTCAATAAGTTGATTTGTCACTCATCAGTACATTGTTTTTCTAAATATCCAGCAGATTGTAAAGAAAAATGCAAAATATGCACGATTGAAAAAAAAAATGCAAATTTGAAGAAAAAAACGAAGAAAATGCAAATAATGCAAAAAATGCATTTTGCATTTTATCCGCCCTTTGGTGATAACTAATTGGATTAGAGTTAAATGAATGTTGATTCAATCAAGTCGATAATGTGTTCTTCGTCATTCTTACGTAATTCTTGTCACAACATAAACAGGAAAATATGGCCGTTACATTTCTCAGCACTATTTTCTAAAAAGGGTTCATAAAAAATTTGCTCATGCGTACATACGATGTTCTAATACTACAGCCATTTCGTATGTCGATCTGGTTTTTTATTTGCTTTGAATATCGTGAAATCTTATGCAGGCAACTTTGGAAAAGTCGTACTGTCATTCCAAGAATATTCCAACAGAGAATATTTGTAACATGTCCCTTCCAAGTCCAGACCCTTCAGGCCATTTCTATGTTTCCTTGTTCTGAATAGTTGGTCGTCTTTCAGTTAAATCCCGTTGTAGGTTCTACGTAACGTTAGTTGTGCACCCTCAGAGAGCGCTTTCGCGTTTATTAAGTGTGACCTCGATCCGGGATCTGATGTATATCCTCTCCTTTCCAAAAACCCCTCCAACCTTTATTTCTTCGGATGCTACAAGTTAAACGAGCGCCCCTTCGCCTTGTGATTTGCATATCAAATTATTGTCAAAGATGCAAATTAATCCGAGGGGAAGGTCCGCAATCAGAATTGCAGAAAAGTGTTTCGTTTTTCATCTTCGCTTCGTCACCGATTCCGGACGAAAACTTTTTCACTGCGGGAAACAATAGGGGGAGTTTTGTGACGTTTTACTCGCAATGGCGGAAAACATTACCTTTTTATTTCCGCGAGTCAGCAGGGTGGGTTTCAATTTAAAAATGACGCGAACGTTTTGGCGCGAGCGAACACATTGTGCGATGAGAAATTCGGGTGGTTTGTGTTAGTGTTTCGTTGATGTCTCGTTTTAATTTAGTGCATGCGTTGTAGGCACTTTATTAGCTGCTGAATAATTGCCGTATACGTTCCCAAATACTGTAGGACGTGATAACTCAATTTATTTGTAAATTATGTAAATTAGTAATGTTATGGGGATTTCCTTTACGTATACTTACCATTGAAGAGGGTGAGACGATATATCATCAGTTTTCCAGTATTCGCAGTCTGCATTGAAATCTTCCTTCGGAAATAAGCAATACTGGACCTAATTATAGGTTCATCTTGACAGATACCCTAAATTTGTTTCAGTCAATAAACCTTCGATATTTTTGCCAAATTGCAACTCACGGGGTATAATCAGTTTCGGATCGGTTTGAAATTTCCACCGAAAGAAACCATTACAGGGTACTTATTTTCAACCGCAACTAATAATTATTAATGAGATTTTTACAAATTGGCCGCTAGAAGGCGGGTAGTTTGGGTTTTCCTGAATTATAAATTAAAACGAGCATTTTACGAAAGTTTTGAAAAAACGAAAAACTATTGCAGATTCGTAACTACTTTATAATTTTAGGGTCTACATAAACGCTTACGATAACCATTAGCAATTACCTATCGAACTCATAAAAAATGTAACCAAATACTTAGCACGTTAAGGTTGCCTTTCTGTATTTTATCGTAAAATTGTATTTTTGTACCCTACGACACAGTCATCAAAGTAAGATTTGCCGTTTACATCTGCAATTCTGTAAAGCTGAATAACGATTCTCGTATGTACGGTTCATAGCGATACGTTTTTACGTTCTATGGCTAACTACAAATTTCGATCAGTAAAAGTCAGTTTAAAAGTTTAATGCAATAATTACCAACATCATTATTTCATGTATGTATTATTTCAACATTAATAGCATATCTTCTCCTTCTATTAATGTAGACAAAAGGAGGATTGGTTTGGTCAGCGATATGGGGAGCAAAACTTTCAACATGAGTGCCGTCTATAACGCCTTGCCCATAAAACCTGATATTTAAAATAGATGATGTTTAGAAAACCTGAACAGCTTTGGCATTTCGAATAACACTTACTTCTTTTTTGATTTATCACTTTCTCATATGGGGTACCCATATAACAGAAATTATTGAAGTAGTGCTGATTTTCGGAATTTGAGATATTCGGATTTCTGGACATTTTGAAAATTCCTCTGAAAACTCGTGACCACATAAAGTTCATCAGAATCAGTTAAGAGCAAAGGGTACTTTACTCTTTTCATTTTTGGTTTTTTTTTGGATTACCTGAAAGTCTCACAATCTGAAAAACTGGTACAATATTTTTTCTAAACTTTGTATGTTTACTCTACTATACAATTGTTACTGATTGCCGTTATCGTTATCTTAACTAATCTTCTGCGAAGGGCCCTTTACTCTTTTGAGTTTTCAGATTTTCAGATCAATTTTCTCTAAAATGGCTTAACCGAATCTTACCATATATTAGAAATGAACTGACCATGCTAATGGCTACAACTTTTATTTAAAACAGTTTTTCCTAAAACCTCCATAAAAGGCACTTTAATACTGTTTCCATTAATATTTGGTCCGGCCATATGAGAGTTTTACGATGGTACACATCGCCATTTTCCCTATCGATACTTGTAGAAAGTTTCACCCAGTTTCATTACCTATAAATGTTGGAAAATTATTATGCAAATTTCATATATTTCAATGAATTCCGTAACCGCGACTTATAGATGTTTGGCTTAAAGCAATTCAATTTGGCTTTGAAAAGAACCTGTACCAGCAAAGTATAATATTGCTAATACCCAAAAACGTCTTAATAAGCTCAGTTCATCAAAAGCATGTTGTACATTTTTACTTTTAAATTCAATGAAAGTGTATCCGTTTGAGGTGCATACGGTCGTAATTTATTTATGAAGCTTTCTACCTTCCTTTTATCTAGCCGAAACATTTATTTGAAATCCTGGTCTGTAGTTTCAAACGGATTCAACATGTCTCTCAGATTTTTTTTCTAATAATTCTTGTCTTGTTTCTAAAAAACCGGTACAGTAGTCGGCACTGTAAAACAGTGCGAAACTTCTCACTATTTTTATGTTTTTACAATAAATAATACGGAACTCAAATTAACCACAATAAAACGAGTGGAAATTCACAAACTACGCGACATTTTGGTGCGTTACTCACGCATCTTCACTTCCCAACACAATTCGACAGTTTCAAGACTTTCCTACGAGAACGGCAACGTCGCCTCTTTACGACCGATCTTTCAGCCTTACGTCTTCAACATCGGTGGCGGCAGCGTCGTGCTCGGAGTCAACGTGGGCTGTCTAATCACCGTGGTATACCCAGAAAACGAGAGAAAGAGAGATAGAGAGGGTGGGAGAACTTATAGTCTCTTTCCTCCATGCTCGGAATCGTATGTATTGTATTATACAGAGCAAGTATACAATAATATGTATAAGGCCCCAAGACTTTATTCGTAAATTTTTATATTTTACTCAAAACAGACTGTTTTCAAAGACTTAGTAACCTCAACTTTCCAGATATTCATGACCAGCAATTACGTTTCATGCCACTTTCTTTAATAATAAACCCCACAATTTACATCGAGATCCCAGTGAAATACTTACTTCATTTACGTCTCGCAAATGTTACCATATTCCTCGTAATTACCTCTCTCTCTCCCTCTCTCTCTCTCTCTCTCTCTCTCTCTCTCTCTCTCTCTCTCTCTCTCTTCTCTCTTCTCTCTTCTCTCTCTCTCTTCTCTCTCTCTCTCTCTTCAACTGATTCCCATCAAATGAGTACCGTATGGATATAAGCGAATCATCGTACGCTTTCCACCATCCATTTTGGCAGTTTTTTTTATCATTTTCTGATAGGAATTAAAAGTTAGCGAACCTATTACCGGATCGAGCCGGATTTAAATTGGTAGATAATTTGTTCGATACCGGTAGGGAAGTTGCAGTTTGCCGTTAAAAAGTTGGCCTGTAATAAAATCGAATGAAGACGAACCGTCCGGGAATAACAAAAGGCAAAAAAGCAAGAATAATGCGGGTCGTTAGTTTCCCAACATTCATTTTAACGAGGAGGAAGTAAAAATAAAATTTGTTATCTGGTGAAGTTTTCAGGGACTTCCGACTGTGCTTTACCATTGATTTTTCTTTTAATCCCCTTACCTTAATGCGAATTCAATAAAGGGATTCTATTGACACCACACAACATATATGTTCGACGGGTAGTCAGTATTTAACTTTCAAGGTACGTTTTCATCCAGCCACACAACGAATTTTATGTTTTCACTACAATATCTGCCCATCTATCTGTCTATCCCAAAATTTGGAAAATTTTTGAACCAATTTGGTTGAGAGTGGCAGTATTCAAAAAGTATGGAGAATTAAGCGTATTACTTATTTAATTCTCATAGTAACGGGGTTTTAATGATTTCTAGGTCATACACATTTTCAAAATATATCCCAATTTAAACATTATGCTTCGTTTCAAATTTATGATGTTCTTAAAGTTGTTTTCAGATTTGTATCCTCACAGCTTGACATTTAAGTGTTGAAATTGTTGGTCGAATAGTGGTATTGCGAATAGTGAAAACATATCTTCCTTATTGTTAAGTACCAAGTACTACTATTGCAACAGGTGAACAATCCCTCATAATAAACTGTTTTTTACCATTGTTTTACTTTTTCTTTAATTCTCTTTTATGTATTAGATCATATATAGTTTTTAATAAAACTTAAATCCCAGACAATCATAAATTTTTAATTGTCCTATGCCGCAACCGGTTTCGTAACATTTATAGTTACACGTTCAGGTGGATAGTTGATGCTCATTAAGTCTTTACATGTGTATTGTGGAGCACCTATTTACAAGGTTGTACATCTCTTCCGTTGATGTAAATAGAAACTACATCCGACCTTACTTATAATTGACTTCATGGGCCCATTCAAACTGATCAATTATATCTGAAATGTCGTTGGAAAACTAATACAATAATATATGATCTAGTTAATTTCGTATCAATCCGAATAAGTCAATTAAAAAAAGTGCAGGTTTACAAATAGATGGAGTAACTGAATTTTGATGTATTTAACTCATTTATTACCTACAGAAGGTAGGTGCTTAAAAATAATTTAGTGCCCCTTGTTATAAGGCGGAGAAATGCTTTATGGACACCCGATGAGACAAAAGACATTTCAGAAAATGAACATAGTAAACTCTAACTTTGAGATGGATCGTTTATCGCACCTGATAGTGGGATATAGTCCGCACATCGTAGCGGTTACCCGAACTAAATCCCTAATCTATATCCATTGATAAGGGTCGGTAACTCTTCACTAGGAGAAGAGTATATCTTCGACATAAGTTCAAATGTGAAAATTCAGATGATTTTAATTACTTAAGGGTAGTGTACTAGTTCCTTATTGCGAATTTACTACTTTACGGATATTTCTCTCGTACGATTCTTTTTTGGAAATGATTTCCTTGATAAATTTATGAATTCTAATGTAATTTCTTGTATTCATAATCATGAAAAATTTATAACGTTGGTTGCCTAAGTGACTGTGTTGAATTGCAAACTAATATGTAGCCGTATAGTTTACTATCGTGGACAATCAAAAACGAAGTGATCTTCATTATCTATAATATAGTTGCAATAAGGGCACACATATGTTTGACTTGTTCCTATACGAAAAGTGAAACACCAAAATGAACCATCAGAAATTGGGTCAGTAAATAATTCAAACGATCTAAATATTCACTTATACCAAATGTTAATATTTGGCATTCATTTCTTGGTCCATTGTGCCTCACTGGAAATTAAATTCCATTGTTTTTGCCATGTGTTAAAAATCTCTTTCATGATGACTTTCGGGTCGATAATTTTATCGTTCCATTACTGGTAAATGCATCACCATACCGAACAGCTATTGCAAGAACTGCTGTATAAGCACGAAATACAGGAATTAGAGGTTTTCTTTGTATCGCAGCTAGGTAATCTTTATATTTAATGACTTCTTCTTTTTCTGCCCTTCAAGGAATAAGCTCGCCACATGTGCCGTCTTCATATGTGCCATTTTCTTCTGGGCCTACTCAAGTCTCTTCTCCTTTTGGTCTGTAGCGTATTATTGGTTTTACTAATCTGTCATCGTTCATTGTTTCAATATGTTGTCTCAATTTTAATGAACTGCTGTATTCTGTAATTCATTGAGGATATAATCAGTTTAGCTCTTATTTCTATTTTTTCTTATATTAATTACCTTTAAGGCAATAATTATACAATGTGTTTCAAAATGATTGTCATCTAGTCGGCTGTGGAATTCCCATGTAGAATAAAAAAAACCGCCTTGCGAAAATTGGAGTTTCTACTAACTACACATAACCTCAGCAACCAAAAAGGACGAAAGGATAAGCGAAGAAACTAGGGAACTAATGCAAGAAAGAAGAAACAAATGAAGTGACGAAGCAACCACAGAGGAAGAGCTAAGGGAAATAAACAGACAAATCTCCAAAGCATTAAGAAGAGATACTAGGAGATACAAAGTGAGAGAAATTGAACGAACCATAGGGAATAACAAAAGCATGAAGGTACTCCAAAGAAAACTTACAAATGGATGGAAAGAAATATGCAAAATGAAAAACAAAGATAGAGAACTTACGACCGACAGAAAGGAAATATTAAATATAGTGGAGGAATTCTATTTACTCCTTTACAAAAGTCAATATGATGGTAGTGATGAAGAAAATCCTGAACCCGAAATCCTAACTTCGAAAGGGGGCATTGTCAACGAAGGATCAGAAGAGCTTCCTGATATTACCATCGAGGAAATAGAATTAGCATTAAAGAACACAAAAAACAATAAAGCGCCAGGGGAAGACAACATAGTTACAGACGCAATAAAAATAGGTGGCCAACATCTACTGCTAAAAAAAAAGAGCTTTTTAATCTCTGTCTATTCAATAGTAAAGTCCTCACAAATTGGCATAATTCCATTGTAATCCTGCTTCACAAAAAGGGAGATATAGCAGAACTAGAGAACTACCGACCAATAAGCCTCTTAAGTCACCTTTATAAAGTGTTTATTCGAATTATAACCAGCCGACTGGAAAATAAATTGGATTTCTATCAACCTGTGGAACAGGCAGGCTTTCGTCGTGGATTTGGAATGAATGACCACCTTCAAAGCGTCAAAACACTTATAGAAAAGACAATCGAATACAACAGAGCTTTAGTAATGACATTCGTGGACTTCCACAAAGCCTTTGATACAATAGAGCTAAATGCATTGTGGAATGCACTTCAGGAATGTAGGATTGACTACCGATATACCAAACTCATCCACAATATCTACAAAAATGCAACAATGACGGTAAAACTACATGAAAATACCAACCTCATAACTATTGAACGAGGTCTTCGGCAGGGCGACACGCTGTCACCAAAACTGTTTATTACAGTAATGGAAAGTGCATTCAAACAATTGGACTGGAGTCAGAGAGGTATAAACATAGATGGCAAGAACCTAAACAACTTACGTTTTGCAGATGACATAGTGTTATTCTCGGACAATCTAGAAGAAATGCGACTGATGTTGCAGTACCTGCAGGAGGCGTGTGTAAAAGTCGGTCTTAATATCAATATGTCAAAAACAAAATTCATGACAAACCTTGTTCCCAGCTGTGGCTTGAAGATTGGCGGAGCTGAAATTCAAATGGTAGATAAATATGTGTACTTTGGCCATGAGGTCAGCATCTCAAGGGATAACCAGACATGCGAACTAAAGAGAAGGCTCACTCTCTCATGGGCAGCTTTCGAAAGACTTAAAGAAGTTTTCAAGAGTGACATTCCCGTCAATCTGAAACGAAGAGTTTTCGATCAGTGTGTGCTGCCGGTGATGACATATGGCTCTGAAACCCTAACACTAACAACAGCAACAGCTAAGAAACTTAGAGTCACACAGAGGAAGATGGAGAGATCCATGCTTGGTGTGACCCTGAAGGACCACATAAGAAACGAAAATTTGCGAGGAAGAACCGGTGTCAGCGATGTTGTTGAAGCTATTGCGAAGCTTAAGTGGAATTGGGCTGGCCACGTTGCACGGATGCGGGATGATTGTTGGGAAAAGAGGCTTCTTGAGTGGAGACCTAGAACGGACAAGCGAAGTAGAGGAAGACCGCCTACGCGTTGGTCGGACGATATTAAGATGATCCGCAGCAACTGGATACAAACAGCACAAAATCGATTGGAATGGAAAATGATTAGGGAGGTCTATGTTCAACAGTGGACACAGAGGGCTGAATGATGATGATGATGATGACACATAACCTCAAAATAACCTACTTAACCTCTTCCAACTTCTGGTTTTTCTCTGCCAAAAGAAAACGAATTCTGAGAATTTTACTATTTGTAGTATTTGTTTTGGTCCTGAAAAGGGCCGTTAATTATTAGCAGTACTGATTGCCAGTTTCACAATAAATGTGCGAAGTGTCACTTGTTGTCAGAATTAGATAGGTTCAAATCAATAGAGCGCGGCACATCAAAAATTACATGCACAGAAATTCCAACGCCTACTAGATGACAATCATTTTGAAACACATTGTATCGGGTGTTTCTTTTTTAAATTTCACCTCATAGTAGGCTGTGGATAGTGTTTGTGATTGCGCCTTACTAAAAAATGTCAAAATTGACATAATCTCACTTTTTTAATAAAAATTGAAACTGCTCCAATCAGTTACTAGTGTCTTGAAAAAGACAGCTTGGCTTAATTAATTAGGCGTAGATGAGTGAGCTGTCTTTTTCAAGACACTATTAACCGATTGAAGCAATTTTAATTTTTATTAAAAAAGTGAGGTTATGTCAATTTTGACATTTTTTAGTAAGGCACATTCACAAACACTATCCACAGCCTACTATGAGGTGAAATTAAAAAAAAAAAACACCCGATATTATACATACAGAAAAAAATTCCCTATCTATAGCTTCAAATATTAAAGTAAGTGCTTCTGTTTTTTTTTTTAGAAGTCAGTACTGAATCATGATGTTGCATCCAGTACGAAATTCCTAGAGTATTATTTAGAGTCAGTTTTCATTTTAAGGGAACATTTTCTTTTATTATTATTGCCAAATAATCCGCGAAAACCATTAACTTAATATTTTCAGATTTTAAACGAAGATCTCGATATCTCGATAAAGTATATTCCATAATATTGGTCCCACAACGAAACCATGACGTAACCCTGTATTTACTTCTACCATTTCTTTACCCAAACCTGTGACAGATCTTTGTGAAAAATATTTTTTTTTAATCTTCAAGCAATCTTTTATTACTGAACTAATAAACTTTAATGAAGCCGAATTAAATGCAATATTTATGTCTTGGGTTATTAGAGAACACCATTTCAATTCAAAAGTGGTGACCCTATCGACACCAAACTGCAAAGCAGATACTGTTGATTTCCCGTTCCTATAGCGTAACTGTACACCTGACAACCCCATGGTTTGTTCCAAATATTCGTCAATGTTCTTTGATAATTCTTTGATGTATTTTACATAAAAAACTTCATATACATATCGGCCTATAGGCAGATGGCTTGTCGACATCCTCCTCTTTTCCATGTAAGATTTATCCTGGAGACATTACAAACTCTCGAAAAGGACTGCTTTGAAGGTAATTCATTAAATTGATCGAGGGCACGAGGAATAATTTTATTTCCTTCTACTATGGTCTCTGGAGAAATTTTGTCTAAACCTGGAGCACGTCGAAATTTGTAACAATAATATTTTTGAAAAACCGTCAAATCGTCAATCGGATTTAACAATAACAAGCAGTGGCACTAAGTCAATATTTTGAAGGATATATTTTTTTATTGTTGACCAAAACTAGATAACAAAATTTCGTTGAAGATAAAAGACTTTGAAAATTTGTAACAGAGTCAATTTTAAACAAATCAAAGTGTTCCGATTAGGCACTGATTTGGTACTGAATAGAAATGCTTTTTAATTATTTAGTCACTTGATATACCTAGATACTATTTCTAAAAATGTACTTCAACTATGTACTTTACTTACTTTTTCATTCCAGTTAGGTTATTTTCATTCAGTAAAGCTCCACCTTCGGTCTTTTGAACTCCAGCATCCCATTTCCATTTCCATTGTCGATTCGAGTTCCGAAACTCCCCATACATCGCCAGAAGTTTGCGATATCTCTTAGCAGAGAAAGAGAGCGAGAGCATCTTCTGTACCGCACCATTATCACGGATCGTGTCGGAAAAATACCGACTCCCCCACCTCCATTTCCCCCCCGTCGCCCTCTTGACATCGGCGGTTCCGCCTCATTTGAACCGTTCCTAATATTCAATTTCATCCCTCCTCAGACCCCCTTATGGATATCGATTAAAGGACATCGAGGGTCCTCGATGCAGACGGAGTACACACTCGGATGGCGACAAAAGCTCCTCTCGCCCGTCCGGTAATTTCAGTAGAGGAATGCGACGTATTCCCGACTTTTCCCGACTTTTAATCCGCCTTATCAATTTTATCCCGGAGAAAAAGTCCCACCTGCAAATAGGTATAGAGGTTCCGTTTATGATTACTCGCTCTCGAGATTTATATCTCGCTTATTCCGTCGCAGTCGGAACGGAGAAAACGTCTTGAATCGATGATAATGGAATGAGGAGACAGTCGAAATCCCAAGTCTTAATGAAATATCATATTTGGTTTACGTGCATTAGGTACAGTGCAATTGGTAACAGCTTGATCGCGTTTACTCCCTAATTGTTATCATTTTTCGTTAAATTCCCAACATTAAATAAATAGGAAGATGGAATTCACAAATAAATGACGAAACACCTTGAGACACTTTTGAGTACGAGCAAAACGTACCGAGTGCATTCAGTGATGCCAAAGCATATACTACAATGGATTTTGTGTGTCGGCTCACAAAATGTAGAATTGCCCAGTTAATCTCAGTTCGAACTTTTCAATTAACTCAAATGGAATTTGGATAAATCCTCTAATTTCCTAAAGTGGCCACTCATTGTTGATATGAGGAAACTAAAAAGTCTTCACCACCATAAAATCACTTTTAGGTGACCGGTTTCGGCCGTAGCCATCATCAGACCTAAAAGACTGTACCTAAAACAAAGGAAGCAAACAATGTAAAACAAGATTACGTTATGCTATAACCTCTGTTAAACCTTTGTTTTATGTATACTTTGTCCAGTGAGAGTTGGAACGTCAAAAAAACACTTAATGGCTTTTTAAGTGGTGAAAAGCCATGCCGCCCGGTCGTCCATGGGCGTATCATTACGGATAATAACTCTAACAATTAATTCACTTCCAAATCTCACAAAACAAATGGCAGGCACACACATGCACACACCACTGCTTTCTCGAGTATAAATGCCGAAGAAGACATCACAAGGAAAGCACACGTGGCCGCTGTGTTATGATCCAGTGGACCATCCAGTATCTGTAGAGTCTCGCGTACTTCCTCGTACACGATTTCACTGATCGACTGTACACCTGCATCTTGGAAGAAGAAGAAGATACAAACGGAGTGTCGCTGCCGTAAAAAAAATTTGCGGTTCAATGGACCCTCTAGTTCTTTATCTGTAGATATCCATACATTCACATATATGATTTCACTTGGGCTACTGAACACCTGCATTTTAAAAATACCAGGGCGTTTCTGAATAAGCAAAAAGATAAGTCCCATGGTTTTGTATAGAGACAACGGGCTCTTTTCGAATGTCCTCGGTAAATTCAGATTTTATTGAGTGTTCCAATTGCTACTAGTTAGAGTATATATTCTTTTAGGTCTGATGATGGCTACGGCCGAAACCGGTCACCTTTCTTAATTAAAAGTTATTTTATGGTGGTGAAGACTTTTTCTGTTCCTCATATGAATCAAATGGGATTTACTCAAAACTAACAAAGCAATTGAAGACCGGTTCCAGTTAACTTGAGTTTAAATTGAGACTACTTTTAATGGACCAATTAAACTAAATTTCATTTAACTTCTTTGTTGCTAAATTTTGTGACACACCGTTTTTGACACTGTATGGAATTGAATCAATTCGCCTCAAGTTTAACATCAATATCAAAAGTGCAGAGAAGAAAGTTTTCCTGTTAACGTACAAAAGTTAAGGTTGTCTTCACAATCAATTAAAGTCTGTTCGAAATCGCACTTCATATCATAGCTTATTACAATTTAATAAAATTAAATCTTATCAACTCAAACTGAACGTAAAGACTAAGAGTAATGGAGAAAACATGTATTAACTAACCAACGTTAAATCCAGTTAATTTCAGATTGGCTTGAGACCTTTTTCACAGAAATTCTTTAACTGTTCTATTTAGGTTACGATTTACTTGTATAGGTATCTATTTGCGGTATTTTTTGTGCAACAGATCTTTGTATACCTACTTCATTTGAGCGCTTCTACAGTATTAAATGACTATCAAAAGTTTTTTAATTGTCTCAACTGAATTTAGAAAACAACAGGAGAAAATAACAAGTCACGTAGGATAGCAACATGGACAATAGAAAAAGAAAATAAAAGTATTTATATAAAAAAACCGTGGGGTAAATGGACCAGGCCACCTAGGTTGTCAAATATGCTCACTTTGATATGACAAACCCAAAAATACCCTCATATATGTACATGGAAAGTATATCATTCCAGCAAGTTTGCGCTCATTCGTTATATATGTATTTAAATATTTGACGTCAAATTCATTTTTTTTTTAATATCTCACATTCGCTCTTTGTCCTCCTTGGCCAAATTATCACTCCGATTTATATTTTCATATTGTTGGATATGTAACAGGGTAAACTGAATTAGATACCTTATTTTTTAGGTATTTCAATCGATTTATCGCCTATTTTATCCCACGTATCTTTAGAAACATCTTAATAGTACTACGTTTGTCAACTGGATCATATCCAAATTTCGAAATATTTTCATATCATTACTAGTAACATACTAATGAATTAACTTCCCGAAGCTCGGAATTGCCCTTTTAAAAAGTTTTATTTTACAATTTTAGAAAATACACGATGTGTTCATTACAAGGTTGCAAGATAGACTGACTAACTACTACTCTGTTTGCTCTATTTATAATGTAAGGTTGATATGCTGACGTTAGCTGCTTATGGTATCTTCTTGGAAAGATAACTCCTCCCCCGGTAGATCCAGCTTCGGAATGGTTAGCGAGGAAGTTGGACATCTTGTGGCTCGGCTTCCGTCTGGTTCTTCTGTCTTCTGCTTTGGTAAATCTTCTTATAGGAAAGGTAACCTAGTGTGATTATCAGGAAACCAGAAATGAGGACAGTCCATATGCTAGGGGTGTAATCTATCTCCTCTTCTCGTAGATTCGTTTCATTCTGGATGTAGGCGGTCTTTATATTTTGTAGATCATCTAGTTGAAGTTGCTCTAGGTGAATTTCAAAGTTCGGTTCTTGCACGGAGCTGTCTTTGAAATTTATTTCAGCGAGTAATATGTGTTGGGTCTGTGACGGCGTTTCTTCTTGATTAATAATTGTTGTGGTTCGTGTCGATATCTGGCAGCCTTTAGGGATGTCGAACAGATGAGATCCTTGGAGTTTGAGGACTTCTTCTTGTTGGTGGCATTTCAGGGTGACGAGTTCTTGAGAAGGAAATAGTCCAATCCTACTGACTGCGCCAATTAACTTCCCGAAGCTCGGAATTGCCTTTTTAAAAAGTTTTATTTTACAATTTTAGAAAATACACGATGTGTTCATTACAAGGTTGCAAGATAGACTGACTAACTACTACTCTGTTTGCTCTATTTATAATATAAGGTTAATATGCTGACGTTAGCTGCATATGGTATCTTCTTGGGAAGATAACTAATGTTTAACACTGTTTTCTATATCATTTTTCTGTACATTTTGTTTCATATTTTATTCCTTCTTAAAACGAAGTCTGAGAAAGTTAAGAATAACACCAAATTGATTTGTTAAATGTGTCAATAGCAAGTTTTTATTAACAAGTGCGTAAATATAAAGTCTCTATTTTTGGTGCTTGTTATATCACCAACAAAAGTCTAATGAAATGTAAAATGATAACTTTACACAAGGACAAGATCCAATTTTCATCCACTTTTTCAAAAATTTTAAACATTTGATAGAATTAAAATTTCCCACCAAAAGTTTTTGAAAGTTTTTACACATTGTAAACTCCTTATAAATTGAAAAAAAATCTTTTTTTACTACATGTTACGAAAATATCGTTGACAAAAATCGATTTACGATGAGAGTTTTTTAAAGTTATGTTTGAATCTTGGCGCAACATGATGGAAAAATATAACTTTTCGTGTACTATACGACGGTATTTTTGTTTGGCGGCAAGAGTGAGCTAGACATTTCGTATACAAATAAGAGACTATCATATAGTGATACTAAGACATTTTTATTTATATGTACATGGTAAACTGTTTGTGTATTTGTACATGCACTCACCATACCCCTTTTTTAACGTAACGTTATTATACATCTTCAGTATTAAATTTATTATTTTTGTCAGTAGTAGTCATTTTCTAAAATTACCCGCACCATGGAAATATTTTATTTGTTTTGTTGCTGGGTTTTGTACCAAAATTCCCTTCATCATATTTTTGTCACGTTTTGTAATTTTCAAGTGTTCCTGTGCTTCTTACGCTCTTTGTAAATATATTCTACTCTAAAGTGGAAAAATGTGATTTTTACAGTTGAAATATTTACAAAACGTGAAGTTTTACATATTTTGAGTGGCAACTCTAAGACTTATTCTATTACATATGTGTTTCTCCTTAATTCGTTACATGTAGGTATCTTGTTTTCCTTTGTTTGGTTTGCAAATGATTGTGGCTACCATTTATATCTGTGATTTATTTGAAATAGTTTTATATCTTCATTTATGCTATTTTTCGTTATTTGGTGGATTTTTCCTGGGATATTCATTGCAGTTATTTACATCTGTAAACTCGACGCTTGTAGGGTAACTATTCTGGGCTTACTCCCATTAATTGTGATCAGTAAAGTTATTTTAATTAAAAAAGTTCGTAGTGGAATTGACTATTATTTTACCCTTAAGTTCGTTACGGTAAAGTTAATTTTTAGTTTGTTGCCAGTATTAATTATCCCAGTTTATTGTCGGAGATAACGCTTAGCACGTTTATTAGTATTTATTTATCCATTCATTACGTCAGCTGTATTTTTGTTATATTAAAACCGACCCGGGAAGTTATACGAAGTGTTTGGAAATTGATGTTACAAACGTCCAGGGTGAGCCTTCACATTATTTTAGGCCTCCAACTGTTAATAATGTTATGTTGCAGAAATTTTTAGATACAGAGTGTCAAAATTGCCACAAAACATTGTAGTTAAAAAAGAGCTACTAAGTAATATTACTTGTTGTAATTTTAATTGAGTTTTTGCAATTTTACACAAATATTTTTATGGTTTAAACAACAAAATTCATGGAAAAAAATAGATTTCTAAAATGCAAGAAATTGTAGTATGGATTTTGTAACGTCGCGTGCGAATCAGAAATTTTGATTGTCTTAGATCGTTATAACTGACCAGCACACTTCACGCGCCAACTTAATATTGCGTGAACAGTTGGGACATGATAACACGTAATTGTAACTTCGGATTTACTAAACTATTTAAATGCAACAACTTAAAATACAACGGAATAGGTGAAGATATATAGTGATTCTCTCGTAGTTAGACGAAGAGTGTTTTTTAAAATTAAATTACTCAAAATTAGAGACGAGAAACGCGATCTCCGCTTATTGGCCGGTTGCATTGCAGCCCTTTTTACTCGTCGCTTATTGGTTGAAAATCACACCGGTAATGAGTAGAGGGCGTGCTGACCATTGCTGAAGATCCTCGCTTTCATCTTATATACAGATGGTGAACACATGTTTTAGAAATCGCGTACCCAACTTCCTCGAAATATAATACCCGATTACTTTCCCGGGAGGGTATTTGTTACCCTTACGGCTCATTATGGACTTGACTTGTGTTTATAGCAAATAAATCTCGAAGAAGTATTGGGTACTCGAGGTGACAGCAATATGGACCTCTGTAAATCATCATCGGTTCAACAATAACTTAAAAATGTCACTTATCTGAGACGGAACAGATATCATTTCAAGTAATTCAGGAAATTTCCTGTAATCAAAACATTGTTGTATCAGTGGACATACAACGATTACTTTTAATGTATTATCCTTAATACAAATGACAAATGAACACATTTAGTATGAAAAACCATTACCAGGCGATACCATCATTCAAAATTTAATGTATCCAGCTAGACATTCTTATAAAATACTTTCAATTCCCCAGTCGGGTCTGAAATTGTCTTCCTCCCGTGGACTGCCTTATTATAAATTCTCGCAATCCGTGCTAAGCAGCAATATGTAAGTACAAGTCCCATTACCGCAATATAATCAACATTCATGATAAGTAAACATATTTCACGGTAACACATTCACTCCGCTGTGAATGCTTCTGGCGTGATTCTGTTGAACAATATTGTACATATTATATCGAACAGCAAGCACATTGGCACAGTTGGTGGCGATGACGAAGAGCGTGTCGTGAAACTTATTTTCCGGCACGATTTTAATATTTTGCTATACAATTGTGCGAAACGGACGTTTCCGCTATAAGATATTAGCCAAATTGCGAGATGGTGGGCCAAATTGTGAAAAGTGTATGGTTGTGATCTGTTAATTTGAACTGAGTTAACATAGAGAATCTTTCGGTAGTAGATATGGTCGTTCTTTGATACGTTACAATTAAATGTTGACGAGATTCTATTTTTGGTAGGTACACCAAAAAGGGATTTTTAGTGTGACACTATTTGGAAATAAATGGAAATGTGATTGAAGCTACGATTGGCCGACAACATCAATTTTTAAACCAATACCCTCTTATTTACCTAATAAGTACGTTAATTGTCGGGTTCATTATCATGTAAATGCTATTTCGATTACGTTCCATATTAAACACCTTCAACTATCGTATTCAATAAAGTAGTAGTTTTGAAATTGGTCAGGCAACATTCTCTTACCTCACCAAATATTCTCGTTTCCCTTTTAATATTTCACCAACAAAAAGTTAATACACCAAAACGGATTTTATATAACAAATTAAATATTAGCATATAACTACTCGAAGTAACGGCCTAAGTATGCGTACAGCATTAATTTACGCACGTATTTTTATTAGAGTTCTGCAACCGTTTTATTCACCTGGCACAGTTCTTCTCGCTTGGTATTTTTGTACCGTTACCAACGATAATTATGTCGTCGTAACATTGAATCGAATTGGAGTAGTTTGTGACAATTACGCGTCGCATCTGCTCGATTTGTTGCCATAATGGACGTTTTGCGAGCGACAGACATGTTTCGTTATAAAATATTCGCTCGGCGAATTCATAACGTAATACAATTAAATGTGTAATCGAATCATATTTGCGCTCGAAAAACGTTTATTTGATTGCACGTTGAGAGAGTTGTCAATATTCATCCGAGCGGTTGTTTATCAATATGGGATCGTACCTATTGTTGTCGGAATTTGGCGATTTGTGTTCACTTTTCACGTTAAATAAATTTGTGCGAAAAGTGCAATAATTTTTGGTAAAGTCATGTTGAACTACGTAAACAGTGAGGTTACGACCATAAAGCCTAAGTAAAAAAATTAACAGTCAAAACAGAAATTGATTTTTGAAAATTATTGCAAAGCAAATAGGTAGTGAGGGGATAGAGCTAAAACCAGAAGTTTGTTATACTTATTATGTAGACGTAATAAATGATGAAGATGTGAATTCGTAAAATTCGTAATTGGGTATTTGCCATATATTTTAAATTAAACGAAATGTATCTAAATTCATAGGGATGAACCCCCAGACAAATTTTTTAATCTTAAAAAATCGTGAAATAGACCCAGTACCAAGTATTTCAGGGTGTAAAAAGCAGTAAATGTGCGATAAATTAAAGGACCAGCGAAACGGCCGCTCATTGGTCGTGACGTCACTTCGCGTGTAAACACTGGTCCGTTCTGCAGTCCACAAATAGATTTTTCGAATCCTAACCTAGGTAATGTGTTTTCGAGTATTTTGGACTTTCTTGTTGTTTCCGCTGGACCGTAGGATTTAAATTGCGGCCAAATCTAGTAATTTGTATTATTTGCGTCGTAAAATAGTGTTTTTGATTAATTATTTAGTTAGTTATGGCCGCCGTAGGATTTGTCAAAGCTTCCACAAACAATTTACCATCTGTGGATATGTTTATGGTAATGGATTACATAAAAAAGGAGGAATGTTTTAATTAAGCTGAAATCAGAGGTGTAAAAGCAGCAATGTAAGTATGTATGTGCAAAATATGCATTCAGTAAAAGACAATGTGACCATTGTTATAAATAAATTATAAGAACAGTTCAGAACAAAGCCAAATCTATATCATGCTGGTTGGCGTTTAAGATTATAATTATTGTTGCTAACAATAAAATTAACACAGCTATTGATAGTAGCTTCTGCGACTAAACGTTTTCGTTCTCTCTTCATAGGCAAAGAACGTGGGAGAACGTTAGTCCCAGTTATTTTCCGAGCTTGTTGGCACTCAAAAATATGTGGAAATACGTCCCGTTTCATTATTATTTTTCCACCTATCAGTTTAAAATGTACATAATTTTCCATGTCTTCTTCCAACTAAATAAAAAAAATATTACTTTTGTATAAGATAACATAACTTAACCTTACTTTTAACATACTTTAAAATGGTCTTCACAACAGAAAAATTCACTTTTGGATTTCGGCATATCACGTCTTCCTGCTGAAAACCACAGTTTCTTACGCCCACAATGTCGAGGTACACGAACAAATATTTTGTTTGGTGTACTTACAGATGTGCTTGTACAAAACAGCACTTGTTGTCACAGAACTTGTTGTGAGGTCCGTACATAGCCATTTATTTACATTGTAGTCCTTCAAAAACTTGAAAAGGCTGTCCTAAACTTCTTTTATGCAAGCTTTTGTTTGTAGCCACGTAAATAAAATCACAGATTACCCCAGGTTAATGAAATTACAATAGGACTGAAATAGGTTAAAACAATGTTTACACGCGATGTGACGTCAGAGGGCTATAACCTTCAGAAAGCTAGTTTTGGCGCCAATTCCTAGCGTTTGAATTTCAAATTACTTTTCTGCTTGAATGTGTTTGATTTATTCATTTTTAATATTAACCTAAGATTTATAGGCATATAATCTCTCATTTAGCCAATTTTCAAAAAATGTCAAAATACCCAATTGATGCTTCTAATGAGTAAACGTTTATGCATTAAGAAGTGTAATCTTTACTTCATAAGAAACATGTTTGTTGACTTAAGTATCTATTTATTTTTAGATTTATTAGTACTATTAGTATTAGTATAAGTCATTAGTTAAATTTTATAATGAGACAAAAATTTTATGAGACGTATGTACAGATGCGTTTCTTAACATTTGTAATTTGTGTGTATGTTTTCATTAGATTTAACAGCATAATAAACATATACGATAACGTTTGCATTTTTCTTAGTTCAAAAAATAAAATTTTAATATATTAAGTACCCCATATCACCTATTTATTCTCTAATTGTGAAAATAATACTTAATATCATTCTTGGTTTAAGAATATTTAACAGCTAAATACATATGTTGCCTTATTTTCATATTCAATAGGTTTTTTGATGGAATATTTTATATTAGTGGTATATTTTTTGTAGATTGATACATATTTTCCTTGTGCATTTATTTCCATCTATGTAAACAGCAATAATAAACAATAATACATATAAATATGTTGTGGTATTTTCATAGATTTAAATAAAATTGGAGAAAATTTCGACTGAGTTTATTTCGAATTTAAATTAAAAATACCATTTTCCTGCATGTTTATAACAAAATTATATATACCTACACGTATACGAAACGAGTAGGTGTCAAAAAAGGAAATGTTACAGAATATTACTTTCACATAATTAATTGCTCCCGGAAGCTTACAAAGCAGGTGTATTTATAAACGTGATTTTTAATTTCGCTAAGTACAAGTGGTGTTTCCGTTAATAGTATTTTTAAGCAGCCATTAAAAGTAATATACTGTAGAATATACCACACATACAATAAGTATGGTTTATAAAATGTTTAACGTAGAAAGTTAAAATAATTATTAATATCACAGACCATTAATATAACTAGACCCGGTGTTCCCATTAGAAACTGATATTTGTTTACATGCCAACATAGCGGATAGGCGCGGTGTAAGGGGGGAAGGAAATATGGCCGCCGTTGACGAATTTTGACAGCGTACAAAATAGCTGTCCATAGGCGTATCAATAATAAGGGGCAAAAAGGAAACAAAATTAAGAAAATAATTTTTTTATTTATTTAGATCAACGGGCGATGAAGCTCTTTACATGCTAGGTAACAAAGGTGCGAAATAAGAGACAAATGAAATATAGAAGGACATAGATTATCAAAATCATCATGACAGTAATAATGCATACAATTAGTATAGTCCAAAGACCCATCTGTCAGAAATTTGCTTTAGATTGTCATAATAGGTAACCGCAATGTTTTTACATGAATAGCTCGGAAATAATGTCTAGAATAAGGACTGATTTATCCTTCAAAGCGCAGAGGTCGGGAACATTGTTAAAAATGCTACAATTTAAAATGAAATTAAAAAACGTGTTTTTCCCCGACTTGTTTTGCTTCTAGCTTTTTAAGTATTGAATTTAGAAGAAAGTTGAAGAGAGGAAAAAGTTGTAGAATCGCATTTTACATAAAATGGCGTAGGTTATAAATTAATTTATTAGCGGTTTTGCCAAATAGTACTAAACAACAAAAAATCGGCCCAAAAAAGTGTTTTCTTAACTTATTATTTTAGGCACTTTAAAATGTAGTTATGACTTCCATATCACAGGTACAAAATCTTGAAGTTATAATAAAAGAATCCCGTAAATTTCGTTTCGATCGGTCTATTAGATTTTGCACAATAATTTTGCAATCCAGAAAAATCGAAAAATATTGAAAATTTTCAAAATTGTTAATTTTTTTTCCCACTATTCGATTTTAATAAAACAAGAGGTCATATATAAGAGGGAACAAGCTTTCATGCACTTTTGTGAGAATTAAAAAATATTTATTAGAACGGTTAGTCATTGTTTAAAGTTGGTGTCGTTTTTTTTTTGCTTATAAACAAATAGATTATCTCGGCGAATTTTTTGTTAAATGAAATTCTGAAAACATAGCCGGAAAGTACTCTGAAAGACGCTGCTTTTTATACATAATAAGTTGCTATTTTGCTCCTTAGCTTCTGAGATATAACTCCTCATAGTTGTTTAGTGTTTAATAAAATGGTTAATAATGGTTAATAAAATTACTATTTTTTCTCATATCTTAAGAAATAATTGTTTCTCACCAGTAACCAGTATAATATTTTTGTTGAAATTTACATTAAAAAGATTGAAATTTAAATTAAAAAAAATGTCACTCTTCCAATTTTGACAAATTCATAAATTTGATAATTCTATTAACCACAGTTACATGGTAGAAATTAATTACCTCGTAGTACTTTTAGGTTCAAAAACGATGCATCGGTAATGTAACAGCATCTCTATAAATATCTAGCATTGTCGGTTGCACCTATTTTTGACACAAAATCATCTTTATTGAAATGTTTCGAGCAAATATAGGACGATTTTATGTTATCATTTTCGCTAAGTCCCAAAACAGAAATCCAAATATTTCTTTCAACTGGATCTATTGGAAACCTAAAATAATAACACTGATAGAACGTCACTGAGATGATACATAACCTCAAAAAATGTCATTAATAAATCTCTTTATTTACCTATGAAAAGACAATCCCGAGGCTTTCCCCGCATCGCTATAAACGTTGCATATCTTGCACCTATTAACCTGTGTTAAATGTTTTCTATTTTTATCAAAATACACACACAACTCGCGTAAACAACGAATTCTATCACGTGAAAGACTAGGACGCGATGTTGCCACTTATAACAAAAGTCTATATTATTTTATATTTACGTATAAGTGACCAACCAGAGGCGAAGTAGGCTGGATGTATACGCAAATCGTAAGCAAAGAATTCGTCATCTGCATTCATGCAACAGCGCAAAAAAACGCTTAGAATGTGCTAAGATCTTGGCAATACATTATTTTGCAAACAAACGGGTCTAGTTATATTAATGGTCTGTGATTAATATACTATTTACCATGAAAAGAACACTGTCAAAACTTTGCCGTGCTTTTGAAATTTCATGAAATTTGGTGTATCCTGTTTTTAATACAATCCTCTCTGATTTCTATACGTTATGTTCCTGATTTTAGTACCGCCGTATTCATAATGTGCTGTTTAAATTTCACGAGGTAATAAATCCCTTAGCGGGATAAATATCAAAATTAAAACGTTAACATCGGGAAAATGCTCCTGTAATAAACTCCCCGTGAATAATAAATTTTTTAATTAACAACCTAGCCTTTAGGGTTTCATCGATGGCGTTTAACAAGGCATCGAGTGCCCTGATTAAATAATAACTCACCTGCATAGTGGGTATATTCGACGAGGTTTTACTGTCGCATGTGTTATGAATATTGTGAAATAACGCCCTCCCCCCCCCCTTTCAATTTTGGTATTAATCATAAATATCCTCGGTAAGGTGTTTTTTTTTTCAGGAAAGAACTCGATTGTTCTTAGTTTAATCGGGAAAGTTTGGAGCACGTCGAGAACAATGCCGGATGGGTTACACGTTTTCCTTTTCGATAGCGGCTTTGTTTCCGTCATGCAAACTTGACTATAACTTCATCGATTACACCGGTAATTGGTTCGTTCCGTTAATATCTTCGGCGAGCTATTGAAAAGTTCGACAAACAAAGACTCTTCCCGTATAATGTAATTTATATCCGACAATGTGCATTAAAGTGTCTGAAACGAATGTGTATGCGTTGGTTTTTGTGCCTGCTATTTCTATACGTTAATTATTCAGGTTAGTAGTAGTGATTGCACGTTTACAGACCGTTAGATTTTGCTTTCAATAAACCGTTAGCCTTGAACGATTTCGAAAGTGAACGTAATACCGAAAGGTCACGATTCTTGTCTGGGGCTTGGTATGCTACATTAAGGTAATCGTATCGCTATTAGTTATACTTTATGGTTATTTGTTAATTACATTTCTATGGATTCATCAAATACACACATATAATGTGTATTTTCACCAAGTATAGGTTTGACAATAGGTGATATGAACAAAAATTGTTATAATTTCCAATTGTCATTTTGAGATGTTGTTTGTTGTTAACTACGTAGAATAGGTATACCTAAAATATATATATATATATGCAGCAGGTTTAGACTACAGCATTCGCCGTTTCCTGCATCCATCTCGCCATGCTTTCCTGTCATGTAGATCTTCTTCTTGAAGTTGTCTACTGTGCATTGCTTTCTCTACGTCCCTTTCCCACGTCCTTCTCGGCCTACCCCTCTTCCGTCTTTCGGGTGGCCTATATCGGATTAGCTTTTTTGGCCATCTTGTTTCCTCCATCCTCTGTACGTGCCCGTACCATATTAGCCTCCTTTGTTCAATTTGGTCAATGATATCACCTTCTGTTTTCATTTTTTCTTTTATTTGTTGATTGGGGATATGTTGTAACCTAGATATCCTACAACTCCTTCTAAGTACGTCCATCTCTAAGGCTTGGAGTCTTTTACTTTGCCTATCTTTAATTTCCCATACTTCCGAGTTATATAGTGTAATTCCTATATATGTATATTCTCTTTTTGGTCGTACTCCTTATTCCTTTACTCCACCATATGCTATTTAGTTGATTTATAGCCTTCCGTCCTTGATTAATTCGATATTCAATATCTTTATCACAGCTCGGAGTTTTATCAAATATTGCGCCTAAATATTTGAATTCCTTACATTCCTTAATGTATTCGCCTTCCAGATCTAAGTCTCCCCCATCTGTTCCTATCGCAAGATATTCCGTTTTTTCCAGACTCATTTCTAATCCCCATCGTTCATACTCCTCTTTCAGCTTTCTAGTCATATAGCTGACGTCGTCTTTGTCTGCAGCGATGACCACTTGGTCGTCTGCAAAAAGCAAAGTATACAGGTAAGAATCGTATATTTGAATCCCCATTGAACCGCATTTTCTTGTCCAGTGTCGTAGTACATATGTCATATAGATTTTGAACAGAGTAGGTGATAGACAACATCCCTGCAGGAGTCCTTTAGACGTCTGGAACGTGTTCGAAGTCTCATTTCCTATTTTTACTGATGTTGTTGTATTTGTATATAGTTCTCTTATGGTTTGTATATATTTTCGACTTATATTTGTTTGCAGCAGCACCTCAAACATTTTATTTCTTGGCACAGTATCATACGCTTTCTTCAAATCTACAAATACCAAATGAGTTTCCAGGTTTCTCGCTGATCTTTTCTCCAATAGTTGTCTTAAGCAGAATATGTTGTCCGTACACGACCTCCCTGCTCTAAATCCACTCTGTTCTTCAGTATCTTGCCACTCCAATTCTATTCGTTTCTTTATTATACGTCCATACAGTCTTCCAATCGAGCTAGTCACACTAATCCCCCTATAGTTGTTACATACTTTTCTATTCCCCTTTTTATGTATAGGAGTAATTATAGATTTTTTCCATTCGTATGGTATTTCACTTTCACCTGTAAGGCATGCATTATAAATTTCTGCCAGCAATTTTTTCGTTTCTATTGTGCTGTGTTTTATTAACTCGATTGGAATACCTCCAGGACCAGAGGCTTTATTAATACCTAAAATATAATTAAATATATCCTAGGACTATATTTCAGATAATTAATTTAAAGGCGGTCCACTTCACCAATTACTGTTGATGGAATAAAATTGAAATATTGATGTTTTTCAAGCTACAAATATAGTACACCAAACCAATGAGTGCCTGGCCCCTTATCCAAGACTTTTCCCTACATTTGAGTTTCATACCAACAAACTTCCATCCCTTCACAAAGTTATGTGGAAACCAGTTTAGCATAGACGCTTTGAATTCAAGAGCTCCTTTATAACTTGAGTTAGCCTAATTAGTGCTACGTTCAGGTGCTTCTGCAATATGCGGTATTCTATTGGCAAATCATGTAATGTCGGTATACCTAAATATTTAAAATATATTTACAAATGTAGTTTCTTGACTTATACAGGCTCAGCAGCCGTACTCGAAGTGGAGAAATGTTTTTGGGCAGTTGTAAGGACCATTTTAAAAAACAATCTGAATGATCTTACATTGGTAATACAATCTACCTAAAAAATTCATCACCTAAACACTTCAAAAATGACAAATAGAAACCATACTTCACAGTAATACAACATAATACAATACGTAACCTACATTTGTGACGATAGAAGGTTATCTCTCAATTGTTTTATAGTAGATTTAGTCAATTTAGTTGGTACTACGTGTTGCTTATCATAACTTGTAATCAATTTTTTTGTATAAATATTGTACACACAATTTCGCTACAATTAACTTCAAATTTAATAGCTTCAAAATAAATCTCATTACTAATTAAGTTACAGTCACTGTCACTATCGTATTCCATATATGGTTTCTTACGTCTTCGCGATTAACTATAAATGAAAATAATAATTTTCACTCTTTATCTATAAGTACAGTTATGTTTGTTCAGCTATTTGTATCAACTCTCTGCATTCTATTATTAATTAATTGAATTACAAATAAGTTTGTTGCTGATGATTTTTCTTCTAGTACCGGACTTCGCTGTATTGGATTTATTGGAAGTTATTAAATTAATTCGCTTCACTTCTAATTGAAGTTTTTATATTACTTTTTTAGAAGAAATTTAATGAAACATTCATTTAAATTTTAATAACTAAATTAAAAATTATTAATTAAACTAATATTAGATTAAATGAGAAATGAGGCGGTAACCTTACGATGAGGTGATATTGACTTTTGGCATAATTATCGTAAATGCTGGTCCATTAACATTTTTTTTTAATGCAGCAAGATATAAATCATATGCAACAATTTTCAAGAATAAATGTTTTACCACATGTATCAAACTTTTTTAAGTATTTCATACATTACATTTCCATCTCCCCGTTCTCTTTAAAACCCCTTCAGATATGTTAGGTAATTAAAATTGTCAAAAGTTGTCCGGAAACATGAAATTTTTTCAAAGCAGCAGCACTCCCTTAAGTGTGCTATACAGTAATTTTAGTATTTCATGTTCTTATCAAAACAATTTTAACTAGTTCAGAAATGTCATTGCGCTATTGAAGACTGTAACAAGTCCCTCAAAAGCTCCTCTCAAAATCATATTTAAAGTTTTCTGCTTTTCTCAAGTCAATTACCAAAAATATCATAGAAACATTCTTCTGGAATGTGAGAACTCCATTAAAAACGTTACAAATTTCAGATCAAAATAATTGCAATTCCTTTAAAAATGATCGTAGTTGTTTAATATGTCCTGAACTTCTTCGTAGCATCAAAATTTCTTATTGTCCTTGTCCATAAACGTTTTGTTCCTCGTAAGATAATTGCAACTACTTTGAAATTACCATCAATTCTTTACAATTATCATAAGATTCTTAGAAACTCCATAACTTCTATATATGTCAGAACTATAGGTCTTATAATACATGGGATTGGGCATTGCCTATACTTTTGTTTAGAGAGAAGTGTGCCAAAAACTGAGGTAATTCGTTGGTCCGACAAGAGACGTACTGTACGTGATGCATTTCGAATCGTCCGACCAATACCCACGAATGTGGTTAGAGGGATTTTAAGTTTAAAAATAAATAGGTTGTACGAAAATGAAAACCGGCATTAATAAAATCTACAAATTCAGTGAAACCTCTGCCATTTATTAATAATGTTACACACATATTCATAAGGAAATATTTCAATACGATCCTGCATATTGTGAACACTTTGAGAGTTTGACGGCCATATTCATATTATTTTGTTTGCGGTAAAATTTTGTCAGGTAAGCCACATACTCCCTCTAGTAATTTGTATTACTATTGGTGCACGGCAACTCCCATATATTTATTTGTTCCAAGCAATATTTTGTGCTATTGTTTTAAATGTCGCAGTGATGAAATTATCTCTGCAATTCAATGCAATTCCCTCAGATATTAGCACAGCCAAAAAATTTGAAGCGCAATCCATATTCTCTATAAGATCTATTATCAGAACTCATTTAAACACCCCATAAATAACTTATTGTAAATGCTGTCGGTCGATTACAAATGGTATAATTTTTTATAGGAATTTCCAGTTTAAATACAATACGTTTTGAGGAAAACGCAGTTAAAATTTTAATAAAACCATTCAAATCAAATTAGAAGAATTAAGTATTAAGAAGAATTAAGTATTAAGTGTTAAGAAGTATTAAGAAGAATTATTAAGAACAAGAATAAGAATTAAATTCAAAATGGATAATCATGAAATCCTGTCTAAGTATACATGTGTACTAAGTACTAATCCCTGTATATACGTTTACATTTATAGAGAAGTTGCTTTTTTTAAAATAAGGTACTAATATACTGTCGCGATGCGGCCCCAATTAGAGAAAATAGGTCGCCGTCTAAGCTTATTCAGCACCGAGGCGACCTTAAACCGAAGGACGATACGACTCTCGGACATTTACGACAAACGTTCATAAACATCCCCCACATATTTATACGGATTGATCATAATGATCGGGAGTCATTCAGTCATCGAGTACCACGTCACGCTGCCCGTCTGAGGGTCCGTTCTTCGACATACCGCTAATTGGAGGAGCCTCGCGCCTGCTGCCCATCGTCACCCAACAGTAAGCAACCACCTCCCTTTGACCTTTTTCTCACTTCTTGCCATTTGCTCATTTGCCTTAACTTTGTTTCCGATGTTCTCTCCCCTATATTTGATGCTCAAATAAATATTGTTCGTGTTGCTATGTCTTCTTATTCAATCTCTACCTGACTACACCCCCAACCAGAGCACTCCCATTGGGCCCTAAGTCCTCAGGCGTGTGACATAATAAGTGTCCAGGGCTTCGCCTCTAACTCTCAAGCGAAGGGAAAGGGGAGGAGTAAAATATAACTCAATAATTTGAAAATACTCCACAATACTTCGTAATGTCGATATCAATTACTTGCAAATTACATAACACTTCAATAATTTAAAGCAATGAAAAATCCGAAATCTGAAGCTTCTGGGACATAACAAATCTCCCTTAAGGTAATTACTTTTCATTATAACCTTTATAAACCCATTAGAAACTTTTGAACTTACTTTGGAACATCAAAATTGGTGTAAGACAAGAACATCATCTTTAATCAAGTCGTGAGCAAACTGCGGTCATAAGTAATTTAGAAATTCAAGTCCACATCAATAGTTATTTAGGTTTAAGATAACTTTAACTCCTCTAGAATTACCCCCAGTTCATTTCAACTGTCAAAAGCTACATAGAAACTCCTTTCGGTATTTTAGGTTAAAAATCGATTTAGCAATTATAAGAACGATTTATACAATAGGGTGTGGTCAATCAGTATAATTCTGAATTAGTTTAGTTATCTGCTTCGACAGTTTGACAATTCAGAAGTTTGAAAATTTACAACACTCTCCTTTAAATGTCATTAGTGTATTCATTTGTCAATGGTCATTTGACGTCGGTGATTAAAAGGACAACTACACTATAACTTCACAATTTTTGAGTACCTACACTTATTGAGTTATATCCTATTTTAACCATTACTTAAGAAACGCAAGGCAGAAGATGGGTGTCATTTAACAATATAAGAAAGAATGAACATAAGATGTAACTAATATTCATAAAATGGAGAGAAACGGGCTGCATGTGCGAATTATTATGTAGCAAACTAAATACATTGTAAATGGGTAGGTAGATCGCTTACTACACTGGCACCGACGTTTACACATCTAACAATGTTTTATTAATACCTAGTTCAAAATAGGGGAAAAAAATTGCTGCTCAACAGGATGCAAAAGCTTCAAATTATGCCGATTGAAATCTTATTAACAGAAAAATAACACCAAAAATATTTATTTTGGGGCCAAGTGTTGGAATACAACTTATTTAGTTATGTATTAAGATAGATTGAGGGTATAAATAAATTCTCATTAACAGTAGGCTATATACAGTCTTATCATACCTAAATGATGAAATGTCTAGTCTATTCTATAACATTCTCCCTATGGCGAAATATTTGGTATGTAAACCGTTAAACCGTCAAGTGATTAAAACTCATTTTAATTAAATCTAACACGAATTAATTAGAATACTTGGGCGGTTCGGTTATTTCGTCAAATACGGCGTAAAGTCGTAACGATATCAATCCCGGTGGAGCATAAACTTACGTTCCCGTTCGCTACAGCGTTCAGGGTTTGGATGTAGCTTCGATCGGCAAAAAGCAAACGCTGTCTCTAACAGTAAACGATTTAGCTTTGAAGCTGGTATCGGTTATAAATCAAGTGTTTTGCGAAATCGCATGACCTCATTAAAGTGATGGAGGTACTTGCGGACCGGGTCGCAGAGCGGAAGTAACTGATGGAGTGGATTGAATCTTGGATGTGTACGTAGCAAATAAATTATTTGAAAACTTCATAAGTATCTCGTGTAGAGGAGACCGGGATAGATAGGGTTATTTTATACTCAGATATTCTCGAAGGCGGTAATTAGGTTATTTAAATTGTTGTTTTAACCCATTGGCAGCTGAATTATAAAATATAGGTATCCATGTGTTGCAATTACGCATATTGTTGCAGGATGAGACACTTTGAGGCTTCGTCACATGGAATAGTTTCACAGGACCGTTTTTCAATGGTATAGAGACATTCTCTAAATTAAAAAAGCGAAGCTGGTTACATTAGCTCATTACATCAACTCTCTACGAGCGATATTACAGCTTTACGTCTATAATATCCACTGCGGCAATGTCGTGCTCGGGGTCAACATGGAGCTGATAACCGGCTGTCGAATCACCGTGGCGTACCCACAAACAAGACAGAGAGAGAGAGAGAGAGGGGGGGGAGACTTATATTCTCTTCCCTCCATGCTCCGGAATCGTATGTATTATAAGTATATTTGGTATATACAGCCCAGTAAACACACAACATCCAATGGACGTCCACTACAGATCCATTAAACGTACAAACGTCCATGGACCTGCAGAGGACGTCCAATGTATGTCCCTTTTCCACCAAGAGTTGGACGTTCGTGACAGGCTATGAAATGTACGTCTAATGGACATCCATGTTGTAGCATCAGTTGGACGTCCTTAAAAGACTATGAAATGGACGTCCAATGTACATCCATGTTGCAGCATCAAAAAGACCATGAAATGGACGTCCAATGTACATCCATGGTGCAGCATCAATTGGACGTCCTTAAAAGACCATGCAATGGACGTCTAATGCACATCCCTATTTCAGCATGAGTTGGACGTCCTCAAAAGACTATGAAATGGACGTCCAATGTACACCCATATTGTAGTATCAATTGGACGTCCTTAAAAGACTATGAAATAGACGTCCATTGTACATCCCTATTTCAGCATGAGTTGGACGTCCTTAAAAGACTATAAAATGAAATATGAACGCCCTGCAAACATCCAATTGACGTCCATTGAACGTCCAATGCTGACGTCGTTTGGATCTCTATAAAATGGACGTTTTTTGGATATCAATTGACGTCCTCCTGGACAATGTCTTTTGGATATCAAGTGTACGTCCAATGTACGTCTTTGGATATCCAATGGACGTCCATTGGATGTACAGAAGGACGTCCATGAAACGTCCACAGTGTTATACTTTGGCCCTCCCATGGACGTACATTGTACATCCAACCGTCATTGCGTGGACGTCCAAAGGATGTCAGCCACGTCCAGTGAGGGACGTCCAATGTAAGTCCATTGGATATGTATGTGCTGTCTGGAAGAGCACGTATATAATACTATGTAAAGCAAAATCGTTACACATTTTCGTGACGCTCGCATCAGCATTTTACTCTACAGAAAACATAATATAACGCCAGCTCTGCTTCAAAAAATAAAGCACCGTAATTTTTATTTAACCTACAAGGTTGAATAAGATTGTAGGTTCAAAAGTACTAAATGATAAACTTTTGTTCTCTTTTAAGTGAGTCCGTCTGTTCCAGCTAACTTATCTTTCTTCCAAGTTCCAGGCAATTGAGTTTCAAAGCTGTTGACGCTTACGTCAACATTCTTTAAGGGAATTTTAGGTAAAGAAATAATAATTTATTGTAACCGAATTTAGGGAACTTTTTACATAATTTAATCATTAAATTTAATACGCGTTGTGTTACAAAACAGAAAAATATGTCATAATTAAGAGCGAAGATAGTTATGTAAAATATTATTGGATTGTTTTAACGTTCGCACACGAATCAATAACACTAGTGACCATTTCACGTTACTAGAGGAAAACAATTACGATTAAACGTGAACCGGTCAAGTTCAATTCTCCATACTCAGCTGACTAAGCATAACACGACGTCTAGGTAACGTGATAACAAACGATTCTCGAGAAGGTCAGTCTAGTGCAAGGTAACAAAACAAATAATATCTCATTTAACCAATGTAAAACAAGATGTATAAAATCTCTGAAATTTGGGAAAATAAATTAGTATACGATGTATGCTCAAAACGACGTGTGTTGTTGGTCTTGAATTATATCACCCCAACCTACAAGCTCTCACGTTACGCCTTGAGAGTTCTACGAGATCTTCAAGATACTACAACTCCTAAACTCCAAGATCTTCAAACAACGGTGAGCACGTTACGCCCTCTCTCCAGACTTCAAGAACTTCAACCCGGACCTGCACGTAACGCCCTCAGGTCCACACCGGAGAGCACGTTACGCCCTCTCTCCAGACTTCGAGAACTTCAACCCCGGATCTGCACGATATGCCCTCAGATCCAGACCCGGAGAAGCACGTCACGCCCTCTCTCCACACAACTAGAACTTCAAGAATTTCAAGAGATAACGTCACGCCCTGATCTCTAACTACTACTACAGTCTCCAGCCTTACAACCTGGAGACAAGGTTCATCTCCGCAGCCGCCCACGAGCCACGAGAGATATCTATACAGTCCACTCTCTACAGAGACCACTTCACACTTCGTTCAAAGCGGTTTCGTATTCATAGGCAAACTGCATCGCTTATATACAAGTAAAACCGTAGTAACCGTTTTGATGTGTTCTTCCCATAGTACATCCTGAATGTTAGATAAAATTTCAAAGATTAACGGTTTATTACTGTGACTAAAGCTTTTTTTACACCATACGCCAATCAATCCCAGTCTCCCCTACGAGATCAATTCTAGGAAGTTTTTTTTATTTCAGTTCATTGGCTAGTAATAAGATGGTTAATCACACATATGTTTTAGGGTACGGTATTCATTTGCCCTTTCGTCGAAGCCCTAACAAAAGTGGGATAAAATCCGAGCCATTGGCTATCAATAAATGTTTATTCGCTACGTTAAGTTTCCATTCTACTGGAGAAATTTTGATGCCTTCTTATAAATAACTTTCATATTTCTATGGAAATTGTATTTTGTGATGATTTTATCAGATCGACATGGGATTTTAAAAATCATTCGTTTTTTTTTACTGCTAAATTTGTTCTTAATGGCTACATATTTCAGAAGTTACTCTTTGTAAAGTTTATATTTATTGCCATAGCGGGTGGTATGGATAACATTATATAACAAAAATTACTTTCAGCAGCCATATGTATCAATAATGTAGTGTTAATATGGTATTAATAATATGGTGTTAATAAAGAAGTGTCGCGTATTTTAAAGGGGGTAGTCTGGTCCAAAATGTGCAGAAAGGTCGTAAAGATATCGCTATATGACACATTGAATCATCCAACTATATTTCAATTTAGACTATTTGTTTGCGTTTGACCTCTTCTTTATATCGTCATGGTGAACATATTTATATGTATTTACTTTATCATTTTTGATAACAGTCAATGTCACTTATTGGAAATGTTATAAAAAATTTCCTACAAGTTCAATTGTTGACTCCTTACGTTCTAATGCTATATTGTTATTAACTTTGAACTATATAAATGCAGTTAATAATAGGGTGACATAAAACTTGTGTAACATTAACATAAGACGAATTAGAAATTTTGTGAATCTCTTTAAAGAAATGTGCCTTTCTGTTATTAAGTTTGTATATTGAATGTTTTGTTTCAATTCTTCGATTACTAGATTGTTTCGAAAAAATAATTGAATTTTATAATCAGATCTGTTCAATACTAATTGTTCAAAACATCAAAGTATAGAAATAGAAATTACTGGTGAACATTTAATCACAATGTCAACACACATAATGTATCTTAAGTTCTGTGATCCTATGGACTTTACCGAACGGTTTCGACTGTAACGACTACCAAAACTTGCAGCATCAGTCTTAGCGTTATTACAGGCATTACCGTTAGAGTTCATTTTATGCCATTCCCATTTCGACATATCCTTAAGCACATAAAGTCCTGTAGCACTTACCCAAACCCCTATCTGCAACCTAATTGTTGCCATTGTTGCTACTGATAAACTAACGATGATGAAGTGTATCATTTTGATGGCGGCATAAAAAAGCTTTCATGGCCTTTAGCTTTGTTTTGGTAATGCTTAATGTTTATTTGTTTTCCCGGGGTAGTAAAACTTTATTGCAGCCGAAAAAATATGTTTCGGTGACAAAATCCGATCTTATCGTGACTGGAGAAATAAAAAGAATTCTGTGACGTTTTTGCCGTTGTACCTCTGATGTATTCAGTCAATAATCCGACACCTTTACGACCTTTCCACTTCTAATTCCGACACACGTTGTTGACTGTGTCATTAAGTTGCCCGGTAGGCGGTCAGGCAGCTTTGGAAAAGGAAATTGTTACCTCTGGTGTTGCGAATGTTAAACGGAGCCTGTGGGTTTTCTTGCCACATGAGTTTTAAGAATACATAATAAAATATATAAACATCAAATTCAATTACGGAGTTGCAGTAAACGAAATTAAACAGTAATGATTGGCATATGTATTTGTATGATATTTAGCTACACATCTACGAATACACTATGATTAATTTTTCGATGCTCACCATTGGGATATCGGAAATGGCAAGAGTTACGAGGTCAGTTAAATCAGAGAGAAATTACTCATTTTCATGAGTGTTGAAAATCCGAAAAAAATTAAGATTTTTTTTGTTCTTACCTTAAAGCGAATAAACAAAAAATTGCGATTTTCGAAAAATATTGTCATCTTTTCAACTACATACACTATTTCAATAAAACTTGCTAAAGTTATGTTTTTGATGATTATGTGTTGAATGACGTTAACAAATTTTCTTGGTCTTCTAGATCTGATGTTGCGATATTTTCCAGTTTTATTATTTAAAGGCGCCGTATTACATTTTTACCACATTAGATGGACCAAAAATTACCTTTTGTGGTCCGTAATTGACATGCATTTTATTATACTTTTTTCCAAAAAGTTCCTTAAAATGCTGTTAAGCAACTAATGTTTTAAAAGAACAACTGAAACTAACTAACACAGGCAGATTGTTTTCGTATTTATTAAAAAATAAAATTAAAATAGTACAATACATAACTCGCTTTAATAAATTTATTCAATATTTGCATATATATACAGATCGTTTCTACAGAGTCGCAGGATGGGATAAACGTGAGAGCGAGAGAAAGGCCATTATATTTCTCTCTTAACAGAGAAAGAACTTTTGCGATGTTGCTAGCTCGCGAAACATCACATTCATCCGCTCCGCACACATCCGAAAGTGTAAAGCGATACGCGACCGCGATACGCGTTGACTTGGACTGCCTGCTCGGCCGGCAACGTTGCAAAACACCGTTCTCTGTCATACTAACGAACTACTATAAGTTTATCGTTTGCTCTTGTTGATTTCCCACCATGCGTTTCGATAGAAAAGCTCCGTATATATCGAGGAGTTTGGAACAATAAACTTCACGATTAAGGATCACTGCGCAGTTGCCTTTATCGGCTTTCGATATGGCCACCTTTGAGACACTGGACAACCTTCGGTCTTTGAAGTCAGCCAGTCGAGCACATGTTGTCCTTTTCTATAAGGAAAGGTTGTTACTACGAAAGAAGATCCTCACTAAAATATGGTTCCTCAATGAATGCCTGAGAAACAACGCTTTCCAAGATCGATCTCTTTGAAGACCCATTCTACCTCTAACGTGGATAGGAGATCCATCCGGAAGGCGAAGGAGTTTTGGTTGAGAGAAGAAGTCAGGAACCTTTACTCCAGACTGAACTTCATCAACTTGGAACTGAGGATGGCGTTCTTTACTATCATGTCTAGACTAAACAACCTGGAATTTGACGTATTAGATAGGGATCTCAGGGATTGGGTGGAGGATATAGGTAAGAGTATTTTCAACCAACACAGGAACAAATGACACTCCCTTAAACATCAAGTGAAACCTTCAGTTTATACGGTTCAACCTCGCTCTGATCAGAAGTTTCACGATAGGGTTAAGAGTTTATCACAGGTTACATTCACAGATACTGAAATGAGTCTTCTCAACAAGGGTCTGCAATTTAACTTCCCAGAGGTAAACAAAGATAAAATAGTTGAACAGTTAGCTGTTGATTGTGAAACGATCGTTGAGTCAATAGACCTCACAGAACCCAATGTTGCTAAGGCTCAGATTTCTTCAGTATTGCATAATTCCAGGGTTACCACTCTGCTAAAAACCCCTTATTATTCTTCCTCACTACTTAAGACCTTACACAATGTCAGGAAGAAAGTTAAAATTAATAATTTAGTTGCTCGGTATATATATTTACATACTAAATATTATCAATACTGAGTGAAATGCTAAAAATAAAAAAAAATACTAAAACTAATTACTGATAAATATTTATTCACCAATTAAAGAGGACATTTTTTTGTCTGCTTTACTTCAGCCCTTAACTGTCGTTCGGCTCCTGCCCTTCTCAACACTTCTTCATTGGTTACGTGTTCAGTCCAAGATATTCTTAATAGACGCTACAAGATTCACATTTCAAATGGTTGGATGCGGTTTACTGTTTATACTTTACTTGCAAGTTTTGGTACCGCATAGAAGTACATGCGAGATGTAATACTTGAGAACTCTTAACCGCAACTTTAAGGACAAATATCTATGTAATAGCAGTCTTAAGTTTAGCAAAAGATGTTTTAGCCATATCAATCCGCGTTTTGACTTCTTTCTGTCTATCCCATTTATCATTAAGTGTGGACCCTACGTATTTAAATGTGGTAACCCTCTCAATGCTTCCCCTCCAATCAAGATATTGGGTTCTCTAGTTTTCCTACCAATGAGTACAAATTATCTTCGTCTTTGGTATGTTATGTTAATTTGCAAGCCATAGTTTGGTCTGTGCTCATATATGTTGTTTAGCAATAACTGTAAATCCTCCAGTGTACTAGCAATTATCACTGTATCGTCAGCATATCTGATACTGTTTGTGGGTTTTCGATTTATTTTTATCCCTTTTACTTCGTTTTCCATCGTCAATTGAAATATTTTTTCCAACAAAATGTTAAAAAGCAGAGTCGATAAAATGGATCCCTGTCAAACTCCTTTTAAGACGTCGAGTGGTTTTGTTGTTAGGGTGTTATTTATTCTAACTTCTGCTTTTTAATTAAAATGCAGTTTTTTTTTTTATTAATCTAATATCTTTATCGTCGACGTCTACTTCGCTTAGTCTTTTTGGTAAAAGATCATGTTTCACATTATCAAAAGCGCGTTCGTAATCGATGAAGCAGACGTAGTCGTTTTGACGCTGATCATAGCATTTTTGCTCCAGCAGTTTTATTGACAATAATGCCAGTCTAGTTCCCAACCCTCTGACAAATTCAAGAGTTTCTCCACTCTTTCCTTCACATTTTCTAGATATTAAGGAGTGTATAATTTGTAGTAATGTTTTGAGTGAGTGGTTCATTAAGCTAATAAGCCTGTAATCTTCGCACTTTTTGGGGTTGTTCTTTTTTTGGAATTGCCACAAAAGCTGATTTTAAACAGTCTTGAGGAATTTTTTTGACATTGTCATAAATTTTGGTAAAACTTGTGTTGTTTTTGGACCTTAACTTTTTGGGGGGGAAATTCCACCGCGCGCGATTTGATACCGTAAAATGGGCAAAAAGTTGTACCCCCATTTAAAAGTATATGAAGAATTGGGCCAGAAATGCAGAGATAAGCAACAAACCTTGCAATTTTGGGTACAACTTGTGTTGTTTTCCGACCTTGACGAAAAACGCGATTTTTTTTTTGGGGGGGGGGTAACCGGCATAGTATATCTACTCACCTCTGACCCAAATCTCCTCAGCTGCTCTAATATTGTCTTTAGTGAGTCTGTTAAGGTACGTCTGTTAATATTGGGTTTGATCTTGTTTCGCCTCTGCTCCATGAGGCCTAAAATTTCACTTGTCATCTAAGGTTTGTTTACTGATGGAGTTAGAACCCTTTGAGTAGCGGTTTGGATATTTATTTCAAGCACTCACCATATTTTTTCAGGCTCTTCGTTGGTTTTCAGTCCCTAGTTTAACAAGTTCGCATCTTATATCCTCACTTTTTCTTGGCAATTAGTGATCGTGATCTGATACGATATCTACCCCAGGATATGCGACTACCTGTGTAATGCTATTTTGGATCTATGGTTTATTAAGATATAATCAGTTTGATTCCAATGTGCATCACCTGGTGACTTCCACGTGTGAAGGCGTCGAAGAGGCAGCTTATGGAATGTGTTTTTGATAACCAGAATATGCTCTAGGCAAAACCGCACTATCACATCTCCACGCTCATACGTGGAGATATGATTACAGTCACCTATCACAAAAGCACCCGCTATTCCTAGCACTTCAACCCAATTTCGATACTTCTAAACAAATCATTAGATAAATTTAGTAAAGCCCATAAGGTATCGATTTCGAAGCCAGTTTGTAGGAAACTCCATTAAAAGTGAATCAATTAGTTTATAAATACGAAGTTCATAGAACACAACAATATGCCTAAAGCAGAATAGAATTTGATTGGTTAACTTCAAATTTTGATAACTTGTTACAGGCCTGTATATTTTATTCATTTATTTATCGTACGGCAAGTAGATACATTTATTCAATTGAATTAGACTTGTATGATATTGATGTGATGAAAATCAACCGAGGCAAAAATTTGTAATTAAACCGTCACTAATAATGACTGATGATTCAAGCGTTTAAACTCTCCTCAAATAATTTTTTATTCAAATCAACTTCAATCCTACTGTATCAAATACTCCAAAACACATTAAGTTAACCTTGAATGCAAATTAAAATGATTCTTTTCCCAAGTCTAACTTTGATACCCATCTATATGATGCGTACACGAATCCTTATAATTTGCGAATTAATTTTATTTCCATTTATTAACTTCAAAAGGTATAGGATTATTTTGAAATCATCAAAAAGAAGCAGGTAAAGTACAGGAAAATCTAAGTACGTGAGTACGTCTAATTGCTTTTCCCTCGTTGAAAAATTAAGCCTTAGCGTTTTTCAAAATTTGTTAGAAGTAAATCGACTAAATGCTGAAAGCAGCATTTAACACATAACACATCTTGGAACTCGAGTGGAATCACTTCATTAAATGTTGGTTTGAAAGATGTTTCGCAATAGCACAGAAGGGGGACATCCGACTTCGGCCATCATCCCCCACAGAGAAGAAAATCACAGCCGACTTCGGCCACGCGATTTTATCAGTAGGATTAGTAAGGATTATGGCTCGTTAGGCCAGGTAGGTGCAATAAAATAAAATTGGGTGGATTTCGGTCACTAATTTCTTTCAGTTTAGTGTTAAGTTAGTAAAAGTAAAATTGGAAAATAGAGAAATTATTAAATAGCGGCCGCGAGTTCCTTCCGCGGTCAATTCGAAAGTAGGTAAAACCTCTCGGAGGACCGACGAGTTCCTCCCCGACGAACATAATTATTATATGAATTTGCTATCGCTTGTTAAAGGGCAAGGATAAACAATTGAGGTTTAGCAAAACGAATAGGACGAATAATTTTTCTTGAATATATGTTGCAAATGTAGATATTGTATGAAGAAACATTCGTTCTCTACACAAAGCCAAGTTATTAACTAGCGGATAATTGGTTAATAATAAAAATTTTCCAATGAACCATTTTTCTCAAAATCATTGCAATTTCATTGGTTTATTGATTCGCTTACAATTTGACAGCAGGGCGCATTTCGGTTCCACCGACCAATTGAAACCCCAGGCTAAGCCCCAAGCAATTCAGGTAGAAGGGTGGCCGAAGTCGACGTACTTAACAACGTACCATAATCCTCCGCTTACGCTGAAAAAGGTTCGTGGCTGAAATCGGCTGCTCCGCACAGAAGTACTCTTCTATTCTTTTAACACCTATGTTTCTTGCATTGATTGCACTAGGCATCTTCTAAAATTATGTTCATATTCATTCATCTGATTAAGGTGTGGTTGTTAAACTCAACCTTGGCGCATACAAAATACTTCAACGATAAACATAAGCTTCACGTACACTTAAGAATGATTAAATTCGAAATATGTGGTCTACGTCTGTTCACATAAAAATGTTAATTTAATCGAACCACAATTCGTTCACTCGCAAATGTAACTCTGGTTAGTCAGCGTGGCGCACTGTTACAATCTCACTGGAGACGTATTTCCAATAAGACTCGTCAGAATCGTAAAAAATCAGTCTCCTCCAGAATTTGTGAATTTTCAACAAGTATCGTTCGTAAGTAACAATTCCACCCACTTATTCTTCCACTTTTCTAAAAAGTGAATACTTGAAAATATCCCGAACGACGGCGAATCATAAAATCGGAGACGACAAAATTTACAATTATAGTCGGTAAAGTTTATCGTCCCTCTCGCGAGATCCGTCGCCTCTAGACGAAATAGATTAGCATTTAGATCGCGTCACTTTTATATTATAGCGTTGAAAATCGCAGGACGAGTGGCACCTTACTGTTTAACAACTTATCTGAGGGAGATATTATCTAGATTTGTGAGCCATAAAATTTAATTCTCACAGAGGGGACATATTGAATTTGATCTGGTCTACAGAGAGGTAGAGGTAGGTGTTGTTATGTCGCCGGAGGAAAAGTCGCACGAGCGGATCTCGAGGGGTGAAATTTTACTCGAAAAAGAAAAATGGAATCGAATTACTTACATTTGTGCATTGAAAGAGAATCGGATTTGAATAGCGAACGTGTACGTATTACGAAGGAACGAGGACAAAAGTGAGTTCAGAAGAACGAATTTGAGACATGAAAATAAAGAACGGGAATATTCAGTTGTATCCTTTGATCTGCATTTACCGATGACGTTGCAGTAATTGGTAGAGGTCGATTATTTAGAGAAGAAACACCGTCATAGGTGCGCAGAGACGAATTTTAGTTTGTTTACCGGGGTTGTCTAGCAACCGTAACGTCACCACTTGGCCTTGATGCTCGTTTATTAATTCGGTTTGTGGAAGTGGCGTTGCGTACTTATTTTGGAGTGCTATTTTCCGTTTTATTTGGTGGTGTTATTATTGTTGGCGATTTTGGATTGTGTAGTGCTTAAACCTTGATTTAAAGAAGAACATACAGGGCTATTAAAGGTATGGTATAGCGCCAAGTATATTTATTTGAATTTATTAGATCCATAACTTTAATTCAAACATACGCCAGTGATGCTGCAAAAGGGAGATAGCTGTATGGTGTGACGTATACCTACGCGAATTTGATGACTCTGTTTCTTCTCTAAGTAACTGACCTCTAACAGTAACAATATTAAATCGCTTAATATTTCTCGAAATATACCATTATATGATAAATATCTTATAAATACCGTGGCATTCCTGTGGAGATGATTTTACATTGCATACTAATTTTTGCAGACTTAGTATGCAAGAGTTTAATTGCATTCTTACTAGTGTGGGTGGAGGGATAACGTGCAAATGAAGCAATTGGATTGGCTGAATATAATTTTCCTACGTGCTTACTTTTATATTTTATTACTAAGAAACAAAGAGGAAAGGATATATTTTGTCGTGATCTGTTGGTAACTGTTGTACTATAAATGACAAATTGTAATACTGTCACACGCCTGAGGGCCTGGGGCCCAAAGGGAGTGCTCGGTGGTAGCTCGGTGGAGACTAAAAAGAAGACATGGGGAAACAGACAATATTTATTGGAGCATTAAATATAGGGGAGAGAACATTGTAAAACAAAATTAAGGCGAGTGATCAACAGTAGAAAATGAGAAAAGGTTAAAGGGAGGTGGTTGCTTACTGTTGGATGACGATGGGCAGCAGACGCAAGGCTCCTCCAATTAGCGGCATGCCGAAAAGGACGGGCTCTCAGACGGGCAGCGTGACGTGATACTTGGTGACTGACTAACTCCCTGATCGTTATGATCGAGCTGTATAAATACAAGGGGGATGTTTACGAACGTGATGTCGTACCTGTCCGAGAGTCGTATCGTCCTTCGGTTTAAGGTCGCCTCGGTGCTGAATAAGCTTAGACGGCGACCTATTTTCGCTAATTGGGGCCGCATCGCGACAATACCGTAATTTATAATAACAATAGTTCTCGACAAAAATTAATTAGACATTTGATTTTCTTTATAAATAAAATTTATTTTTACAATATACTTTTGGGTGGCTACTTACTGTTTCTTCTCAAAAACCACTTAATATTGGAAAAATATATACCTGTAATAATTAAACCCTGTATAAATAATACGTTGAAAGATTATTAGAAGTGTCTTTACATTTGTACTGTAAAACTGTAATTACTGTAAAATAACATAAGAGACCACACCATTTGTTTAAATAATCTGTAAACTGACATTATTACACAGTAGCTGTATATATATACCTACATCGAAAATAAATACCTAAGTTGTCTGAAATGACGTACATTGTACTGGGGCAATATGTGAAAAAAAGTGTATTATATGTGAACGATCACAATAAACTTCCAACTGGGTTATACTCACAAAATGACAAAAAATTTGGGTAGGTACCCCCCCCAAATTAAATTAATTTGAAGAAAATTTATTGGCTAAAATTTACTTTCTATTCCTATACCCCATCTAGATACAGTGTTCCTACAAATTCGGCGAAATAAGCCGTTTATTAGCAATTTAAATATTTTTATATCAGAGGACTATTATCATGAACCGAAGTCCATCAAAATAATAACCACAAAATGCCTTCTCAGGTACTTTACATAATTGGGAACGTTCGTGGAAAATGAGGTGTTTATGTGGGTAGGATAGAGTAGTAATTATTGTCTTTAAAGAGTGGCGGTGTTACGGTAGCGACACCTGTAATTTTTGTATTTTTATTTTTAGTTGATTTATTATACATATTGCGTTACTAATAAAATGCAAGACAAATCTGAGGCTTTGGCATGTAAGGCAAAAAAACTAAAAGTACATATTGGAAAACTGTCAAAATACTAAAAATTAGGTTCATGCAAAAATGCATCACCAAATTATATAACGGCTCTTATCCCGCACTACTGACAACATTTAAAGGTACACTTAAGGGTGCACGTGATAGGTTGATGAACAATACTGTTGCAACTCTAAACTTTAATCTTCGATTGAATTTCTAATTAAATTTTGTCAAAATCTTGACGCTATTAAAATCAAAAGAGAGTTCACTGGATATGGAGTTATCGTCAGTACCTGAATGTAAAGGAGTATTATTTTTAATATGTCCTTTATGTTGATCAACTGTTTTTTTGTATTCCCTTATATCTCTCCAGTGAATATCTATTCGGGATTACAATTGAAACCATAAAATTTTATGTTGGTTATCTATATTCATATTGTCTATTATTTTGGAAAAAAATGTATAATAAAATGTATGTATGGCAAATCAAGCTGGAACGATGTTCAACAGTTTTAAGAAATGTGTAGTGATTATTTGTATAGAAATCCAATAAGGTAATTTGGTATTGATATATATATATATATATAGTAAATTTTTTTTTCTCATAATTTACTCATGTTATTCTTTGTTTATTTATGTTCGGTTCTGTAGGGTTCATAACCTCTTATGTATTGTGGAAAGGAGGTATAATTCTGTTTGGGTACATATTGTTAATCATTGTCAATTTCTGCTTTATGAAATTTTTGTATAGATTTTATTAAGATATATAAGAAACCAAAATGGCTTTGCCTACAAGTAATCAAAGCAACGTTGTATATCAAAAGGTGGAAGCAAAAGAGGTTTCAATATTACCAGTTAGATTTTTTCACTCATCATTAGAATATTCGATTAGTACACCTAAAAATGGAATTTCATTATTATTTGGATATTCAAGGGTAAACTGCTGTATGTCATACCTGCTTAACAGGTATGAAAAGAACAGTGTCGTCCACAAATCTGAAGTAAAGCGGAATAGATGGTGTAATCTGCTTGATGATTGGTTTCTCCAACCATAGGGCAGCAGAGTAGCTTCTTATAACTATTAGGTCTTAGCATGTATACAGATGATTTAACTATAAATTTAATAATTATAATGAGTATATCCAATAGTATTGTGGTACGTAGGTCGTAGAGGTGAATTGTAATATTGGAAAGCAATATTAATAGGAATATTGGTGAAGAGAGAAACTACGACCAAAGATATAAAACGTTATTGGTGTTTGGAGAAAATTCGAATGTATTGATTCTATTTATGATATCAGAGCCCAGGAGCGGATAATTTGTGTATATATATATATATATATATATATTAAATTATCATAAGTATTAAATGTTATTAAAATCATTATTATCAAATAGGACTATTTAAATTGGACAATACCGGTCTAAGTAGAAGCATATTTTTTAAAATTTTTGCAAGGCCATAGTTGGAGATAATTTCATTATGGGATCTTACGAATTTACAAGTTCTGGAATCAATTTGTTTGTTGTCATGAAGATTTATTATATTTCGTTATTATTTCTACGTTCTGAAGGCACTAAAAAAAATTCATCGATTACATAAAGGTCAATTCTTTAATATGTTTCTGTGCATGCTATCCATTGGTTAAAATCGATTTTATATCGATGATCAATGCTTTTTACCAAGACCTACTTTGTAAAATTGTGCATTCCTCGAATACTTGTTTTGTGGTGTAAGTATGCGATGGTAACTTGTATGTATGCATGGCGTAACACTCGCAACAGTACGGTCGATGAATTGATTACACAATTTTGAATTGGATTATTCACTTACGTTAAAGCTATTAAACATATTGTGTTATTGCGTATCGAACCTGAGCAGTGTTTTATTAATTTGCGCAATTTACACCGCCATGGAAAATGATTCACTTTTGTCTATTATGGATTTGCTGTTATTTACAAACAATGCAGCTAACAAAGAAGTAATACATTGATATTATAATTTTCATAACTCTACAAACTTAGAACCTATACTCATTTTTACTACGTAGAAAATTTTGTTTCTAGGTATAAGGCGCAATCGGTGAGAGAAGAGAAGATAGGAAAGTGCGAATGGGTCAAATGCATTAAAAATACTCTTCGGCGGTATGCAGTACACAATATATAGGCCTGCTGTTTAGAGATCGTTTATACTTCTAGTTTCAAGTCTAAGGGTTTTGAAGGGATCTATTTTAACAAAAGCCTAAAAAGTTCCATCATACTTTTGTTATATCACCCGGAATGTTTCAAGTGATTACACGAATTACTTTTTAAGGCCTAATCTTAAATTTAACCAGAGCTATCTCAGTAAGTAAACTATATATTGTGCAAGTTACTGAAGACTAAATGAAATTAAAATTTCGATAAAATTTCGTATGATACTCTGCTTGGCCTTATTATTACATTTAATACATAGAGAAAATACAAGCGATTAAACAGCGATTTCTGGAGTATTGCTTTGAATTTAACCAGAACGCCACCCCTGAAGTCAAGCGCATATTTTATAAGTCGCGCGATTTTTTTTTAAATTCAGTTTTGTGTATATATTTTGTAAGATGTTTGAATCAAGTTTTAGTATACGATTTCAAAAGTTTAAAGTGAATCGTCCTGATGAATTGCAAATGACATTCAGAGTCATAACCTTAAGTCAGACAAGAACGATCTCAGTTCACAAGTCACCAAAAATTTAATGACATTAATAAGTCCTATTATTACATGAACAACGTTTCCACGTTTCCAGTGAGTATGACCACCTTCGGAGTTATGGCATTTAATATAACTAGCACGCAGTCAGAGCAATAAAGCACGTCTCATGAGCCATAGGAAATTCTATGAAAATTCCAGTTCGATGAAATTCTTTAAGATGTTTGAAATAAGTTTCATTATAATGTCTGGAAAGTTTCCAATGATTATGTGAATAGCTTTTTAAGTCGCGACCTTATGTTTTACTAAAACAGTAAGAGAAACATGGGGAATATTTTACGAAATATCATTTTAATAAATAATTAGTGTTACAACTAATTTGTCGTGTTAACGTGTCGTTAACGTGTTAACGTGTTAAAACAATTTTTCTGAAAAATTGAAACCTCTCGTCACAATCTGCATGTGATGATTTTCCACAAGTACAACTTACCCACCACTTGTTTTCCTTTTCAGCCTTTCGTACAAATGCGGTGCAAATTTCATGCTTAAATCACTCGCCTCTTCCGTTATTTTTGTCTTCTAGCTCGTTTGGCCTACCTTTGTTCCGTCTTTAGTCATAAAGCTTCGTTTTGTTTCATCCAATGTTTCAAAGTCTCTCTATCGCCGCTTTGTATTTTCATAGCTGTTAATTCTAATTTGTTAGGTGTTTTAGTAAATAATATCGAGGGGGTCATCTTGCTTTCTCTCAACACACACTACAGTACACTCACCACAATACACTGTACACATACAGATCTCAATAACCGAGATATAATAATCGGTTGGATGTCTTGACGTGACCAATTGGCATTCACCGTTTTATCACGCTCATTCTCTCTAGTACCTAACTACTTTTGTACGGTATGTTTGGGATGATGCAGTCGAGCTATCTCAGTGGTCTGTACTTTTTGCATTTATACGCCAGCAATAGCACTTTTAAACACAACGCAAAACGATAGAGAATACCTCCTGATCTGCCGCTGCTGTTCGAGTGATTAGTTTTAAATATTTGTGGGACGAATATATAAGCTTTTTTCGGTTACGCCAATCACACTAAAATTTTCTACGTGGAGTTGAAGAGTTCTTTATTGCTGTCTCATAATTTCTCTTGACTTGAAATTCAAAAGAGACAACCAACCAACAATTCGAAAAAAGTTTAACCCAAAGAAGTAAAAATAGTAGAATCAATATTTGAATAAATACACTTCTTCGGTATCTTTGAATTGTTATTCTTTAGTAATAATTTTAAATCTTTTGTAATTTGTTGGATGTCTTATCTAATTTTTCAGAGCAGAGTAAATCACAAAAAATGACACCCTATTTAGGCATTTCTTCTCTACTAAGCTCCGAAATCAGTGTTAAATATTTTTTTTTAATTTTAATAACACAAATAACGCCGTTTTGATATTGATATTGATAAGTTTGACAATTAAATTTGATGTTTAATGGTTAATTCCTTGTGAATAAACGTACACTGAGATGCATATTTTGGTGTTTTTTCTGTGCATATTGCATAGTGATTTCACCCAAAATTAACATTTTGTCATTTTATACATACCAAACAGTGTGTACAGTGTGGCATTTCATTTTATTTTGCACTTTGCATCATTTTTCACAGGTGGCGTTACACAGACGGAAATTTGGGGCAATATTTCAATTAGAAACAGCATAACTGATTTTTCTCATATTTTCGTTATGAATACAATAAAACATATGTCATAATTTGGACAAAGTTCTCTGGAATTCTGTTGACACCTATAATCTCCAACTTAACTCTAACTGTGACGTTTAAACAAAATACTATTAATTACTTTTTAGATGTATTGCGTATTGCATACCGACTAAAAACGAAGGGCGTAGTCTCGAGTATCGTTGTTTTCGGTGCTTTGCGGTTTTTGGTGGATAAAGCATATATATGTCTACTTCCAACAGTAAACAGAACTATTAATTTTCTTCATCAATAAGGGCGCAAAGAGCATTGTGGAGATTGGAGACACTTTCTTCTATGTTGCCTTTAACAGCATTATCTAGCGAAGTGCACTTACAGTAACTGGTGTAATATTTGTTGTTTGAGAAACTGTCCAATTTCTGTGAGAAATGTTTAAAGTTTTAACGTCTCTCTGAGCTCGTACCGCCATTATTTTTTGCCATTAGAGTAACGAAGCTTTTCGTAAAGAAATATCACAGTTTTATCGCAAATTGTTTGAAGGTTTGTGTGTTCAAATTCATCATGCAGAAAATCACCAGTTATTAGTTAACAGACCCTCTTAGACTTCAACACCTCCTCGTTTTTCACCTCGTTTCCGTCTGAATACACAAAACTCCGAATCTCGTGGAGATGGCGACATCAAGCAGCGCATTGACGTAACGTTACAACTTCCCAGACAACGATAACACGTACAAACTTCTTCTTCCTCAGTGCACTCCTGGAAACTTAGATAATCTAAGCGCAACGCTTTGAAAATACCCTCCATCCCGAATACTGTAAAGAGATACAAACGGTTAAGCTTGATTATTCAACTCCTCTCTCTCTCTCTCTCCGTCTGGAGGGTCGTTTTTTTTTGGAGTCATGTGTCTCGGCTACAGTTTCTAGGTGCAGTCGCATTACCTTCACATTAAGATGCAGTACTTTATCCCGCGACGTTTTCGCGTTTTTCAGGAGACGCGATAATTCATGGGAAGAGACGCGAAATGAATTCACTTGAAGGGAGCAAATGTTTTCTTTTAATTAAGACCTTTTTTAATACTCATCCCGTTCCCCCTTTCAGACTTTATTAAAGTTAATATTTTAATTTCATCTCTATATAGAGACTAAAATTAATTTTGGGTCATTCCCTTCGAAGGGAGTTGTTTGCTTCTTTTTGGAGATCTTCTTGTAGCGAAACCCTTAATGAGAAAATAATTCTTAAGTGTTGGTATCTTCCTTTACTCTATTTATCAACGTTTTAAGGTTGATAAAATCCGATGCTTAATTAATAAACTGGCGGATAATAGCTGGATATTACTTGACTTTAATCAATAACTTAATACGATAATAATCAACAACTTTTTCAGAATTTTAGATCTACAGGGCGTTACTCAAACTAAGCACATATACAATTTTCAAGTTATACTTGTGTGTTGTTCAGTTGAGGAAAACAACCATCGTCGTAAGTTCTAGGAAGATATGAAAAACCATGCTCCTGCAATGGTGGATCCGAGATCGAGACTGGTCTCGATCTCATCTTGTCTCGCATTTCGGGATGAGAGGTCGAAATTAAACTTATTATTTCGATATGAGACGAGATATAATTTTGGTATCGTCTCGAGAATTCTCGAATTTTGTATTGGCGTTCTTCGGTTTATAATACAATCAGAGACATGAAGGATGGAGGTGCAGGTAACATGCACATTAAACTTATTAGTGGCGGGTATTTCCTGTAATTTTTTGTTTTGTAAGTAATCTTTTGACGCCGGGTAGGAACTTAAATATAAAATTTCATCAAAATCTCTTCAGCTGTTTTGAGGAAAATTGGCCACGGACGAATTATAGTGATAGTGAAATTTGTTCACCCATTTGGGGCCCCTGTTAGGACGTTTTGTACCTCATTTGGTGCTTACTATCGCTCATGTACGGCTTTCTATTCTTGTAATTCAGGAATAATGGCCCCTGTTTGATCCCTGGTCCCACATACGTGACCAAAAGACATTGTGGACCTTTTGACTTGTACATCGCACATTAGTTAAGGCTTTGAATGTGGTTTACCTGTAAAATGTAAGTTTTTGGAATTTGTTATATCACATACTTACCTAGACAATTATAGCGCCATGAGTATGTCCAGGATCTTGGACGAAACGTCGGCTGTAGTAACAAAAATTTGATTTTGAAACTACTGTTTCATTTGAAGGTTCCACCGAGAACATCACCTCAGCTTCAATTATAGTGATAATTCCAAAGGTTGATTCTTTGGATATCCATTAAGGGTCTAAGAGTTAGGTCGTTAAAAAGCCACATTGCAACACATTTTTATGATCATAGTAGGTAATTATAAGTTTAAGATTTTATAAAATTCTATTCAATTATTCTATTCTCTTCTATTCTATTCTATTCTATTCTACTTTACTCCATTCTATTCTATTTTATTCTATTCTATTCGACTCTACTCGATTTTATTCCATTCTATTCCATTCTATTCTATTCTATTCCATTATTTTATAGAATTCCGTTTAATAAAATATTAACAATTTCGCGTATATAGCTTACTTTAATTTTCTGTTAAAAAAAATTTAAATATCTTGCATCAAAACATGAAACCGATAAGACTATTTTCGTATACTAAATTTTACTGTGCCTTTGTAGGGTCTTCAAGAAGTATACTAATCTTAAGTTATTGAAATCATCTGATTTTTCACAATTAATCTTATGTCGAAGATATACTTTTTTATATACCTCATATACTTTAATATACTCCTTTTCTAATGATGAGTTTACCCGACCAGTGCCAATGGATGTAGATGGGGTGTTAGTTCGGGCAACTGCTGCAATATGTGGAGTCCCGCGCTCTCAGATGCTGTAGACGATTCATCTCAAAGTTGGAATTTACTTTGTCCCGTTTCTGCAATGTATTCTATCTTTTCTGGTGTCCATAAAGGGTTTCCTCGCCAAAAACAGTTTCTTCAAGGTACTTTAAGAAAATCAGAGGGTATTGTCAAGAAGGAACCCATTCATCGATTTAGAGGTGTATCGAGACGAGACTGAGACGAATCGAGCTGAGATATAACTTTTAATGATTTTTGGAGACTGACAAAAGACTGTGTCATTTCTCGTCTCGTCTCGTCTCGAGTCCACCTGTTGACATCTTCCACATTTTAAATGTAGAAGAATGTTTGAATTTTTTTGTTATCACTATACAAATATTGCATTGAAAAATTTTGTATTAGAAGCTATTCAAGTAGTTATTCGTAAAAGATCAGTTACACACATCTCAAATAATTTACAAAACTGAATCCAAAATTGATCATTTTAAAAATTTGCTAAATATATCTTCCGTTGCAGTTCACTTCAGTGCGCTCAAATCCAAAAAGGGGAAAATCGGTTGGTCGAATCAATTTTTCTTCTTACGATTCATTAATTCATTCAATTATTCTACCGGTGTACCAGAGGTGGTATTAAAAAATACCTTCACGTTAGAAATTTCAAGCATTCCATCACTCCCATCGCATGTTTGGCTATTAGACATTTTATAGTACACGATAAATCTCTCCGGTCCCCTTACGTAATATATCGACTTGGATTTTGGCAATTTTATCCTCAAACAGCACAAAGGCAACACCATGTATTTCGACGGGGTAGAAACAACAACGTCCGCCACTACACGAGATTGTTTACACTCTCTGCAATGTCACTGATCGTAATTAAATTTGGTTAAGTAAAGCGCGGGGAGCCAGGAAAGTTATGGGACTTAATTTGGGGAGAGACGAGTCAACAAAGTCAAGACCGGATTATTTTGCTTATGGCGACGACGTCGGTTGGGTGATACATTAGCTGGGACTGATGATCGGTAATCGGTGGTAGGTTGGTATTGTCTGATGTGATTGGGAAAGTTTCGTGATGACGATATTCCGTTCCCCTCGAGAGATTCTGAAATTAATTCCAAATAATTAATACTAGTTATCATTTAAAAAACTAGAAAAAGCTATAAAATTTTATCTCACTAGATCGGCACTAATCAGTTACAATTGACATACAGTTGTTATCTCCAAGCCTCTAGCTTTAAATTGCAATCATTTACCGATCAGTCCGTGGCAAACATCGTTGGGAAGAAACACAATACTCTTTTGGTCGGATTATAACATAATATAGTTTGGTAAATTTGGGCAGAAATAACTCTTCCGTAAACATTTGATACTAGCTAATGAAATACAATGTTACGTGAGCAGAGGGCCAATTAAGATTGATATATAGTAAATCCATCGAGAAGAAAACTTCCATGAAACACAAACGTCGAAATTCAAAGCGCGCGACCAGCTAGCGAATAAATACAGGGTCGCATTGAGAATGATCGCCTTGACTATCTATAACTTATCTTTTGCTAAGATTTTACTAATGATGTTCATTTCTTTCTTTTCTGTATACATTTAAGATAATGGTTTTCTCCCCGTAGCTTAAGTATGTTTCAGGTCTCTTTTTGGGAGACGAGCAGGGAAGGTGTCTTTTCATAATTGCAATAGATCGCAGAAATGTGTTTATACAAATTTATATAAAAAAAACTGAATAACAATAGCGATACGTTAAAATAAACCATCAACTAAAAGTCCACTATCACCGTCAACGACTTACCTGAACGCTTGTAAACAGACAACCATAGATCAGACAACTTAACTTGTTAATTTTACTGAACCGACTCTGTACATCAACAATTTCCGCCAATTATGACTTTTCCACTAATAGCAAACGACGTGTATTAGGTGTTGCCTAACTTTACTACCTTTTCTCGTTTCGTGGATGTTTTCTTCTCAGCGGATTTACTATTGTAACGTTCTGCGTTCGGTGTGGGTCGATTATTATGCTATAACAACAACTGTACTTTTTACTTTTGTAAGAATTATTCTATTTGATGTAATTGTTTCTGAGTTATAACACACATAGCAGATTAATAATATTGTAGAATTCCGAAAAATGGTCAAGTTGCAGCCAGATAATGTGGTCTAAAATGCACCATATAATATCGGAAAAAATATGGGACTGTTATTTAGTCTAAATATTTAAACTTAGCCTCAAAAACCGGTCAATGGTAATAATAGTTTTTCCTTAATAATTTGGTCAGTTTTGGTAACTGGCACTTTTTTTGAAATGAAACTTTTGTCTTCTCCTCCCACAGATATCTCGATGAAATTAGTTCTTTTTACATACACCAAATATGCCTCAAAATAAAATCTTGCTGATAGTGTGTTATTACTAAATATTAAAATATAATATTATTGATATTATGATAAATTAAATATTATGATAACATGTTACAAACAAGTATGTAATGAATATATATAAATTATTGCAGCATACGATCCAAATCCATCTACTTCCACAAGTGTCGAAAAATATAATAAGCAACAACAGAGAATGCTGAAGGCAAAAAAATAACCATTCAAAAACCAATTCCTGTTATATTAATTATTATTATATACTAGCCGTGACCCGACCACGCTTCGCTGTGGCTCAGTTTGATATGAAATAAATGAGCAATTAAATAAAAATTGTTAATCTAGCGAATATAGATTTACCGAGAAAACAAATAATTTATTTCAATACCATGCATTGCATTGCTGACATTGCTGTGATTATATTGTAGAATGTTATGAAAAGGGAAAAAATATTTTTTTGTAATTATTTTTTATAACCGATGTAGGTACTCGGCTTCGCTCTGGAGCGACCCTGTCTCATCCCTTTTTCCACACTCCATGAAAATGATTTCAATCAGCGTGCGTTATTTGTCTTGATCGAGCAATGCGTACTCCTTCGATTTCCATTCTTGTTTCTCTTTGCTCGTCTGTTTCAGATAAAGAGGCTTGAGCATTTCTTAATCTGAGAGTTTCTAGTCTATCTTCCCTTTGTTCGTCTGTTTCGGATAAACGGTCTTGAGCATTTCTTAATCTGAGGGTTTCTAATCTATCTTCCTTTTGCTCCTCTGTTTCAGATAAACGGGCTTGAGCATTTCTTGATCTTAGGGCATCTAGTCTATCTTCTCTTTGCTCTTCTGTTTCAGATAAACGGGCTTGAGCATTTCTTGATCTTAGGGTTTCTAGTCTATCTTCCCTTTGCTCGTCATTTTCTGAAGCTCGTAAAGCCTTTTATTTATTTGCTTTACATATGAATCTGCCAATCGATTTCCTTTTTGGAGGCATAATTCACAGCGAAAGTATAAAATAAATGCGCGTGTTTTCTATTGTCCAATGTCCAAAGTTCACAAATAACATCACTAACACACACACGTCCAAAAATATTTCTACTTTTAACAGAATGATTTTGAGCAATTCGATCCTCAAAGCGCTGTCAAACTGTTCGACATTTAAAAGATACCTTTTCGCCGCGAGATGGCGCCATCTGTCAGTCACTCGTCTGTCAAATAAAGATGACATATTGCCTGTCATGTATATATTTTTAAGCCGTTTCGGCCCCCTGACTCCTTTTTCGACACGGATCCTTTTCAGGAACCTTCAAGGACATGCGCCCTACCACTCACCAAAATTTCGTTGCAATCGGACGAATGGTATAGGAGCCTATGCGGAACATACACACAAACATCCATTTTTATATACAGAGAGAATGAAAATGTTCGGGGTATACGGCTCACCGTGAGTGCGAGAGAGAATATGGGAATTAAAACGTAGTAGAAAGAGAGATGGTTTTCTTCTGCCTCCCACCCTTCCACCTCCACTACACGCCATCTCCACCTCTCCACCTCCACATCCACACTCCACACTCACTCACATCACGATAACTATCGACACGATCACATCGTCACATCTCACTCTCACTCGGACAGAGTCTCGTCTCTGGTCTCTGTCATCTACCGATCTCGCATAATCTAGGAAGCAGTGCGTAGCAACAATGAAAATTCAATTCATTCCTAATATTATGTATCAATTTATTAATTGTTGTTAACTTAAAAAAGATATTATAAATGAAATGATCAATTTAAAAAAAATTGACGTGATCTTCTTGAATTCTTCAATTATTCAAACAATTTTTATTGCTTTCAATTGACACCGTGGTCTTAGAAAAATTATTTAATTTACAATCGCGTAACTTGTTGAAAAATTGAGTTAGATCGATTTTTACTACAGGACCATATTCTTTCCTGTGTTGAGAACACACCATAATTTATTTGAATTTTTTAATTGATATTAGATAATTATAAAGCATTATTTTATGCCACGTACTCGCTTTAGAAACCGCGTGCTCTTCCCGAAATAGCCACGCGGAAGCCTATTTTCGGCGTTAATTTAAAATAATTAGCAATGAGGAAAGTTACGGGAGGTGGGACAGTTTCATTGGAAATTTTCTCCTCTTTTAGAATCTCTTTTCAGATTTCGATTAGCTCTTGTAGTTTCTGAGTTATTCACGGAAAACTGAATGTCCTTTTTTCTTTGTTCTTTATGATCCTTTATGATTTATGAATGTCCTTATTGTCCTTTATAACTTTTGCAATTTTTTCTTTAATTTACAAAAAAAAACGCTTGAAAATTATGATCAACAACTCCACGGAATATGGTTTTTTTAAGTGCCTCTCGAATCTAGTTAATACTTTGTTTTTCAAACTTTGAAAAAAAAAATAGAATTGTTACTAAATTTATTACCGTTGCTAGCGCACGATGTCGAGAGTCAAAATTTATTGTGAGAAATGTTCTCCTCTTTAAGAATATTTTTATTTATTTTCTTCATTATTAGTACTTTTCGAGTAATTTTCAAAAAACTAAACCTTTTTCTTTATTTATTCTAGTACTTGTTTTGTTAATATTTTGCAATTGTTTATCGTTATTACAAATGGAATGAGGTCTTGCTCATATTTTTTAGAGTCATAACAAGAATTATCACCATTTCTAACTTTCAAACTGAATTAGAAGGACGAAGGAAGACAGAATCGATACCAAATCAGTTAGTCTAGTCAAGAAGTGAGTTTCCTGAGAAAGATAGTTAGAAGGGTAGGAAAATTATGAGCGATGGCTCATTCGACGCGGATTGCAATTCTGAGAAACGAATATTTTCGTTTTTTGCCTGCAAACAAAAATTGCAATTGTTATTAACAAAAAACGAAAAAATAAAACAGTCATTTTGTTTTTGGATGATAACTCAAAAACTATACAAGATAGCGGGAATTGCAAAAAAGATCCTTAAAGAGGAGGAAATTTGAAATCTGAAAAGAGATTCTAAAAGAGGAGAAAATTTCCAATAAAACTGTCCCACCTCCCGTAACTTTCCTCATTGCTAATTATTTTAAATTAACGCCGAAAATAGGCTTCCGCGTGGCTATTTCGGGAAGAGCACGCGGTTTCTAAAGCGAGTACGTGGCATAAAATAATGCTTTATAATTATCTAATATCAATTAAAAAATTCAAATAAATTATGGTGTGTTCTCAACACAGGAAAGAATATGGTCCTGTAGTAAAAATCGATCTAACTCAATTTTTCAACAAGTTACGCGATTGTAAATTAAATAATTTTTCTAAGACCACGGTGTCAATTGAAAGCAATAAAAATTGTTTGAATAATTGAAGAATTCAAGAAGATCACGTCAATTTTTTTAAATTGATCATTTCGTTTATAATATCTTTTTTAAGTTAACAACAATTAATAAATTGATACATAATATTAGGAATGAATTGAATTTTCATTGTTGCTACGCACTGCTTCCTAGATTATGCGAGATCGGTAGATGACAGAGACCAGAGACGAGACTCTGTCTGAGTGAGAGTGAGATGTGACGATGTGATCGTGTCGATAGTTATCGTGATGTGAGTGAGTGTGGAGTGTGGATGTGGAGGTGGAGAGGTGAGAGGTGGAGATGGCGTGTAGTGGAGGTGGAAGGGTGGGAGGCAGAAGAAAACCATCTCTCTTTCTACTACGTTTTAATTCCCATATTCTCTCTCGCACTCACGGTGAGCCGTATACCCCGAACATTTTCATTCTCTCTGTATATAGATTTGTCTACTAGTATGTGTCTTACGCACGCATTTAAGTATGAATTTCACTCCAATTTTGATAGCCACTATAGAGGGCTTGCTTGTAAGTATGACTAGAATGTATGATATTTCATAGTGTTGCAAACATGTTTCAATAGTTCAGTGAATAATGATGGACTGTAAAATATATTGGGTTTTAATTCTACATCTGCTAGGTGTCCCCAAGAAGGCCATATTCCATTTTTTTGCAAAATATTTCTTGCACCTTAAAGTCGATAAAAAAGATTTCCGTGCAAGTTTCAAAATTCGGAAAGCTTTTGAAAATCTAACAATGGGTAATAATTTTCTCCACAATGTGTCATGTATTGAGGATACGTTTAGATTATAGGTGTGAATTTAGTCACATTTTTTATGTGGTACTACTTAAGTTGTAAAGGCTCAAAACTGATATTTTTACCATTTTTGGCTTTTTTTAATTTTTCCTTCCATAGATCGGTATATGACGTGAATAGTTTTTTTATTAAATTGTATTTAAAAATGGCACTGGTTATTATTATAATTTTCTTGAAAACGTGGAACGCAATATTTCACACAGCAGAAATTCTTGAATCCAATCAGTTTGAAGTATTGGACAATTTTGAATTCTTTATCCTATTCTCGAAACACTATTTGAATCTAGAAGGCTTTTCGGATCTTTTCAGTTTGTATACACAGAAGTCGCAAGCTTTGCACATCGAAGGATTTAAATTTTAGAAACATATTCAGTTACAACAGGCATATATTTTGTAGTTTTAACTGTTTATGTCTTTAAAGCAACCTAGAAAACTATAGACTAATCAGCCTGTTATCACAGATCTACAAGTTATTTATGAAAATAATAATAAAACGCCCTGAAATCAACTCGACACATACCAACCCTATGACCAGGCGGGCTTCAGAAAAGGCATGAGTACAGTAGAACATCTCCACCGTAAGGATACTGAACGAAAAAGCAACGGAATATAACATATGGGTCGCCTACATAGACTTTAGAAAGGCATTCGACACAGTCGAATTTTGGGCAATTATCAGGTCAATGAAAAATGCAAGAATAGACCAACGATATAATATTAACATAATACAGACACTAAATGACCACTCAAAATTGAAAATAAGGCTACATGAAGCACTGACGAAATCCTGATTAAGAGAGGCGTTAGACAAGGAGAGATTGTGTCACCCAAATAGTTTCCATTTATAGCTATATATGTAGCTATATATGTAGTCTATAGCTAGAGGATGTTTCCAAAAGCCTACCCTTTGAAGACAGAGTAATTAATATATCGAGAGAAAAACTCAGTAACCTAAGATTTGCTGATGACATTGCCATTTTTGCCTCAAACAGTGAAGAATTAGAACAAATGCTTATAGAACTACAACAAGATGCAAGAAAAGTAGGCCTAGAAATGAACATCTCTAAAACCAAATTCATGACAAACCAACGGAGAAACACAGAGAGTATAAATGTGCTAGGACAACAAGTAGAGAAAGTGAACTCTTATGTCTACCTAGGTCAAGAATTAACATTGGGAAAAACTAAACATAAACTTGAAATTAACCATAGATTACATCTAGGATGGGCGGCCTACGGGAAGATGCGACACGTCCTCAACTCTAACCTACCCCTCAAACTAAAAATCAAGGTTTACATTGGTTTTAGGTTGGTTACATTGGTTTACATTTTACATTGGGGATGCATTCTCCCAGTAACAACCTACGGATGCGAAATATGGGTTCCAACAAAGAAAATCCTAAATAAATTAAATGTACACCAAAGATCAATAGAACGAAAAATGCTAGGAATAACGCTTATAGATCATAAAACCAATGAGTGGATAACAAATAGAACCAAGGTGGAAGATATAGCGAGCGAATAGTTAGTCTTAAATGGAACTGGGCCGGATATGTTGCCTGAAATACAACCAATTGGAGCGGAAAAACAACAAGATTGGGGGGAGAAAAGAAGCACCGGAAGACCACAACAAAGATGGTATGATGACATCAAAAGAACAGCCGGACTTAAATGGTACCAAGTGGCACAGAACAGGGAAAACTGTAAAAATATGAGAAAGGCCTATGCCCAAAGGATAGAAAACGGCTGGAAGAAAGGAAGGATGTCTTTAAAGGGTAGCAATACTCCGGAAATAATTAATATTCAGTAAATTTTCAAGTTGGTAGCAATAGTGATGTGTGAAATAAAATATGACTATTGTTTTTGACTCTCTTTTTAAAATCTTTCTAATTTATGCTAATGCAGTAAACTTTATCGTTGGTTGATTAATGTTATGATTTTCTAAAAAACTATAAAACTAAAAAGCATATGATAGTCAGGTTTCTTTTATCATAATACAATTGTATATGATATTGTTTAATATTATTTATAAACTGGCACCTTATTGAATGCTTAGACTTGTTAATGTACAATTTTGAGAATGTATGTATTTTGTAATTCACCTACCTGCTCACCTTAATTCACTAAACTAAAAATATTTTACTATGCATATTTCTGATTTTATCGTGCGTTGCATATCTCTCACATATTTTCTATAAATTACTGGTCTATATATTGTACATAGTTTTTCGAAATTTTTATAAATGCATTCCGCCCTTTAGTTACTAAGCCTGAATTAAAGACTTATGAACTGAATCCAGTGTTGAATCAGTCTACTCTCTCTTTAAAAGTCGATTTCCGCATCTACGTAACGAGCTATAATACGATATATGCGTTGTAACGGTGTGGTATCAGTTAGACGACTAACGTTTTTTCCCTCTGGATTAAACCTTCTGACCTGTCGTTATTCACCGCTAAATCCTTCTTGTTCGTTATTAACTTTTGTGTCGTGCTTATCCAGTAATCCCGCCGACCGAGGCGGTCGCCGTCTAGTCGATTTGCTTGCGTTGTAAACAAATACAAAGTGATCCTTATTGACAAGACGAATCATATACACACAACACATCCACAATGTGTTCATTAAGCTCCCTGTTTTCGACTAACGGAACACCATTCATCATTCAGGGAAGCTGTTTTCGACGCATCTCGTCGGGGCTTTCATTAAGCCTCGCTTGCGCCTCTGTTCCGATATTCGATATATTTTTCGCATGGAGGAATACGCAAAGGATTAGTGGGAGCCGTATAGAGTACACTCACACACACGTATAGAGGATCGTTTAATAACGTGCGAATCCGGGAAAACGTTCCGTTCTGGGAAATAACCCTGCGAACTCCCCAATTCTTGCCACGATATTGGAAAGTATTGTTTCCCTTGATAGCGAAGGAGGGGAACACAAAGTTGAATGCCTTCTGTATACGCGAAGAATATCTTCATAGTAACTTTACGTTTTATTCCTGAGAAAATGTATAGATGTTTGCGTTAATGATTTCTGAATTTTAACTGGCTTTCGTCTCATTCCCAAAACTTTTCAAGCTAGTGGAATGCAAAAATGGACAGCTAGCCACATGGTTTAATAGGTAGATATAGGTACTAACTAGTACGAAACAACTCCATCCATATTATGGTCATTTCATGTACAAAAGTAGGTTCTTTAATAAAACTGAAATTTTACACCTTAAAATTAGAAGTTTGCATTTTTTTTTCTCGAAAACGGTTTGTTTTAGGACCCCTGTTATACAAGGATTTTTTGTTGTTTATTTTGGTGAATACTATCGCCTGTTAAAATAAAGGCAGTCAAACCCCTAACACCCTGACAAAATGATTGTCATCTAGTCGGCTGTGGAATTCCCATGTAAAATAAAAAAAACCCGCCTTGCGAAAATAGGAGTTTCTACTAGCTATACATATCCTCAAAGTAACCTACTTAATCTGTTTTAACTTCTGGTTTTTCTCTGTCAAAAGAAAACGAATTATGAGTATTTGTCTATTTGTAGTATTTGTTTTGGTCTGAAAAGGGCTGTAATTACCAGCAGTACTGATTGCCAGTTAAATAACGTACCACGTTATTTTCGACTGCGCAATCTGTCTAATATATATATTTTTTTCGAGGTATCTTCCTTCACAAAAAAATGTATAAATTCTATAAGTCACACTAAAGTTGACAAATCAATCAATTAAATACATTTTAGGTCCTTTAATCAACCATGTCCAATAAGCCAAATGTCCAGTAAGTCAAATAATGTCCAACGTCTCAGCTTAACGTTTTAAACGTTTCTGCATTATCGACATTTTACGTTTCAAGATTTTCGCAATTAAAAATGTTAAGTTCAACATAAAACACTAAAAAGCTCCTTGAGTACAATAAATTTTAAATCATCACGCGATAACCTCACGGAATCAAATTAATCCCGCTAAATCAAGTTAATGCTACCATACAATCAAATAAATTCAGCCATCGAACGCCAATAAAATAAAGGGGAAGTTTTATCGGAAGTGTTCCGTTAATTTTCCAAATTATTGTTCGACTAATGGCGGCCGGTAATTGGCTCGTATATCTACGTACACTTTGGCAGGGAACCTAATTTTTCCATCTCAATATGCCGTACAATACCGTCGATAATATCGGAAAAGCCCCGTATTTCCCTCGTTAAGCGAGTCTAATAAAAACCCAAGTTCTTCTGACGCCGTATAATAACGAATCGATATCCTCGTAAAACATTTGATAGGGCACCGCAACTTTACGGACATCGAAGCATAAGACTGGGTAATGAGTCGGATGTGACAAAAATTTTATAGACCGACATTGAAGTGTATTAATATTATTTCCCATCGTCAAAAATACCTCATAAACTTCTTAAAAACCGCGTTTTTCACCGGTGCTGTGATAATTAATAGAAACAATGTAATAAACTCGGCAAATGATAATTTCACAACGACCTTCTCTCAGCATGGAACGTTATACTTTTTCACAAAAACCCACTTCAGGTAGTTAAAGGATGCTACAACTCTGAATTGCCTGAAGCTTTAAAGATTCCTCTTGTCCTTTGGTAAGAGAATAATCTTATCCCTCTTCCTGTTTTAAACTTTACACGAAAAGTAGGGACAAGATTTCAGGAATCGTAAACGATCTAAAAGTCGTTCGTTTTTTAGGAATAGTACATGATCGTAAACTTATAAAATGAAGTGCGCCGTAGAAGAGTATCACGAGTTAAAGCACATTGAAAAGATCCACCGGATATTTTGAATTAGGTGTGCGCACTTTTACGTATAATTTGTTAAAACCATTTGATCGAATTTAATGTAAAATCTGTAAAGATTGCAGCTTTTAAAATTATTATGTGTGTATACATAGTAAATGATATATACAAATAAAATTTGAAACAAAACAGTAACCTTTCAAATGATTTGTATTTTTTTTGATCTTATACTATTTCTATCAATACACATAAATAAATACATACGTAACTATAAAACATATACTTCGATTATGGTTAAATCGATTCTTCATAAAGGATTCTATTGGGATAACAAATTAAATAAATGCAAAAAGATTTCCGATAACATTAGGTGAATATATTGGATAATACATATTAAAAATTGTTTTCTACCTCAAAAGGTGCCGAATGTGATTTGATTATCGCAATATCTGAGGCAGCGATGTGTAGATATTTATTCTTACACTGGAGAAAAATCAAATAAACCTGAGTAAAAGGCACACTCCTACTAAACAGTGAATTCAAACACCAATATCAGCATGGTACTTAAATAGAGCCACAATGTAAAATAATATTTAACCCTTTACCCTTCAGAAAAACAATGTAGAAGTTGCGCTTGATAACGGGTACTGAACATTTTAGAAAATGACAGACCACGAACAGCATCGTCCCGCAAATTGCGCAGCTATACTGCCTAAACACTCCGTTCGCATATACATCCGTAAGTCAGCAATGTGCGAATTCTTCAAATAAATAACAACTGATGTATGAAGCCACAATGCCACAAACTGCTGCTTTTCAAGTATTTTCTGGCCCATTTTCTTGACGTTCTCATGATTTTTCACGGCGTTGTCGTCATGGTGGGCATATCTGCGTCAACTTCACGTCGCTGAAACTAACTCCACGAAACTCGGCGCGAAGTTTGCTCCCAATTATATTTCGTAATTTCACAGGCGTTTCATTTATACGATTAAACGAAACCGAAGGATTTAATCGTATGAAATGTGGTAATTAGATAACGTGATTGTTTTTGGGAAATGGGAATCCTTAGCTTGTCCAATACGAAGATTGCTCTCATTAACGCTAACATATGTTATAAATTTTTTGCAAGACTGTGCTTAGGTGAGTGGGCAAGCGGCTTAGCATAGACACGCCCACATGTCATCCCGCAACGCTCGAATTTACCACCAAGTTCCCCGATAAATGTTTTCACATTAAAAAAGCACTGTTTTTACTAAACAGTTCAGTTTTAATTAATATATTAGTTTGCAAAGCATGTCAATTTCTATACACCATCTTTCATCCGATTGAATCCTAAAACAATATCTAGAATACTTATGACTTCCACACTAATTATTCCACACCACTCGCTTATTAGTCACTTTAAACTAATTGTTGGATGTCTAGTGATTTCCACAAAGTTCTTCTCAGTTTCAATATTTCCTATTTTGTTTTATAATATTGTTTGGTAAATATTTCCGGAAGGTCCAATCTTCTTCAACTCCTACGATAATTATAAAACTGCTGCAGAACTTGTTACTACTTTTCAAATTTATTTTACATCGCTTTTTATTACTTGTCTCCTTTTCCTTTCATTCATTTTTGTTTTTGGCATTATTATTCAATCTCATACTTTCCTAATTCTTAGGTCTCATTTCTGTTTTGACCGTCTTTCTTATGTTTCAATATTTGCAATGCCTTTATAAACGAGTTTGTGTCCCTTCTATCGCTACTTGTCCTCACTATCGAATTTTGTTAGCTTTTATCATTTTAATTCGTCTTTATAAGTCGCATTATTTTTCATGAGTCTAATTCTTCTTCAGTCATTTCGTAAATTTGTATTATACGTTTTTATATGTTTTATTATTTATTTATGAATATACAGTATTTTATACCCAAACAAATCTTTCTTTACAATTTTTTTTTTTCATATGATACAAGAAGGTCTGAAGATTAATCTTTTTGACACTGACAGAAATTTAAAATGTATTAGCATATTTTTTTTTTGTTTCGTCACAGGATATTTATGATTGAAAAACTACAATGAATTTTTTGGAAACATTTTTATAACATGCCATTTTAGCTGAATACAATATAGCACCATACATATTTTAGTTAATAATAAATAAAATAAAACAAAACAACACAATCAAAAGTTACCAACCCAGGTATCTATAGTTGCTGTCTTGGATGCAATTGCATCGCCAAACGAAGAAACAATAAGTTTTTTTGACGTAATATACGTCTTATAAATCGGTGTGCGGTCTACCTACAGGTCCCAGACCCAGAAAATATTGTAGCGTTACGCCAGACCCATGCGTGCGAGCGAGAGCGAGAACAATAGACAGAGATCGACCTTAGCGCTTACCATGCGACGCATCTATCTCTCTTCCACTACAGCGTCCGAGTGAAAAAATGCCGGCACCACACAACCAATGTGAGCCATGCGGGAGTGAGATGACGCATCTATCTCCCTTCCACTCCGTCGACGGCGACAGCACACAGCTGGACGTTAGCAGTAGTGCTGACTATTATTTATAAAGTAATCTGAATATTTACTGTGCATACCATTGCTTATTACTATTACATTAACAATTGCGGCAATAAGGTATTTAATTTTTGTATAGTCCCTCTACTTTGAATAGTAGCGTCTTCCTTGGAGTAAAATCACGTTGGTTACACTAGGATTTTAGCAGAACAGTTGACATTGACAGCACTGGCAGATTGGTTTTTGTAGTTAAGTACATAATTATCTGCAAAATGCCCGGTTGGTGTGCACGTAAATCTAAGAACAGTTGGGCAAAATTTTCCAGCTGTTTAGGATACAGGATATAGGTTTTGAATTTCCCTCATAAAGGTATTGACTTTTTTCGTCCCGACGTTGGTATTAGTTTTGCCCCAAGGATGCGCTACTATTCAAAGTAGAGGGGCTATAAATTTTTGCATTCTAAGAGTTTGACTAGCTATATAATCTCATATATTTCTTCTTCCATCGTTCAACGAGTGCAGTAATAATAGGTTATGTAACGATTTCGACTAAAAAATTATGATGAATGATATAAATAATCGTGTAAATAGTCGACTGCTTTCATTTAGTATACACTGAAAACAGTTATCCTGCGCAGCAATTCATGTAAGTTTCGAGATTAATGTTCAACTTCACACATGCTATAACAATGTATCTGAAATGACCAGTTGGACCGACCAACCGCAATGCGAAAAAACCTTCAATAATATAAAACATCAATGATAATTTAGTGATAAAAATTCTATTCAATTCATAAACGTATGCAATTTTTCATCAATGTTTTCTTATGACGTTATCACGTAAAATTATTGTCCATAAACTGAATTTACAGACAACCAATTTTTTAACATGAGTGTTCCTCACTAGCAATTGATGCTTATTATTCTTAACACCAATTGTGTAATCGAATATTTGTGGTGTTAGCTGATTCGTGAGTTTCTTCCTGTATCTCTAAATGTAGGTCTTCTTTGAATAATGAAGGTTTAGTATTGTGTTAGGAAAGGTGCAAAGTGGAAATCATCCGAAAGCTATAAATATATTTTTATTAATTTTTTTTGTGAAATTGATTTTGTATTTCATGTATACACGTAATATTAATCAAAACTGCATTGCTCTATGGGCTTATATGTAACTTAACTGTTCTAAATTGGCATGCAGTAATCTCTAAGCAAAGATCCCCATTATCCTCAATGCATTAATTTATATTGCCTCGTATGAGTAATGGTTGTGTTTGACATTCTGGCACATCTCCAAAGCTCCATTTGATAACTCTAAATCGGCTTATAGTGGTGTTCCATAAGAAAGTGTCGGTCCAACTTGTCCAATGGCAAGTTAGACTTTCTTCGTGCGAGCCAACTCAATTATTTCATTCATTAATATTGGAATTATTCGTGATATGGCATTTTATTCAAATTTAGTTTAAATCAAGTTGATCCATATTAACACTTAACACTAATAAATATCACAGTTTACATAAATTTACAACACAAAATTACTGAATTATGACGGAGGGAGTATTTCAGAAACACTAATAAAATTGCCTTCATCTTTTAATATTGGCCGTTTTTTAAAATTAGGTACAGCAACGCGTTTCACAGCAAATTTTGAAATGTAAAGTTCTAATTTAAAAAAAACAATTCGATAATTTGCTTTGAATTGGTTGGATAATCTACAAAATTTAACCAAGTGCCCCATTTTGTCACAATTGGCTCAGGTGGCAGAGACATAATTGCTAATTCTTCGTTGTATGTAAATTACAGCTTTTTATTTATACTAAAATACCACCAAATTGGTGGATGTGTAGGATGTATTTCAATATGTTTAGCTAGCTTTTCAATTATAAGTGATTATTTTAATTGAGGTAATAATTGGCCGAATTAATAAATTTTTTGCGAACTTTTTAAGAAAACTTTACAAAAAACTCAGGGCAACCGTAGTATTGAATTAATTGCGGGTTCCGTTCCATGTATTTAAGGTACAGTAACTAAAATTATTGTTCGTGCCTAAGTTGAAAGTTTAAAAATTACCAAAGAATCAATCACTTCATCTTAAATACAACAAATGAAATAACAAAAAATTGAATTTTGGCAAAATGTACTGCTAGGTAAGCCCATGGAGGGTCATTAGCATAACCCATCTACTTTTTTCTTTCTACTTTTGACACTTCATTTGATAGGTGTGAATGAAATTTTGATAGCAACCGTCCACCATGCTAAAATATTTGAAAATCTGGTGGCTTCGGGGTTTTTTTGACAGTTTTATAATTTTTGTAACTTTTAACAATATCAAATATTGCCAGAAATTCTAAATAGTCCAATACTTATAGAATTTAACCAAAACCTAATATTTACTATCAATCGTCATTTATAGTCCCAAATTTAATAAATTAGAAAAATTGAGATACTACTAAAGAAATTAGACAATGGAATTACTTTTGATGCTCTACAGAATCATTTCCAAATTTTATAGTTGGACTAAAAATATCGATATATCTTGATGAATTAATATAATAAATATTCTATTTGTAATAAATAACACCTAATTATCGTTAGAGTCAGATTTTTATAACCGGCGCATGAAAGAAATTTGGTAAATACTCCAATAAGGAATTAATCTTGATAAAAAAGTTGGCGAAGTATAGTTGATCTACTTTATTTTAAACTATTTTTAAATCATATATGGTATAAATATACTATTTATGTAATATATTATTATATATTATATTATTTTATATAATACTCAATTCTATTTTAATATTCTATAGCAGAATAATATTCAGAGTTGAGAACAACTGTTGGGATAGATTTCGAAATAATCGAAAAACGATGTATATCCTTTGAATGTTTAGCCCGAAAGTTTGTTTAACTTTGTTGTACATATTAAATAATAAAATCTATATTCAAAATGTAGGGTACGGATGAAATTTTTGCAGCAGATTTCGAAAAAACTTCAAAAAACCGATGCAAGATAAGTATAAAGTACCCTTCAGAACAGTTGAGCTAATAATGTTATCAAAGTTTATATCAAACATGCTCTATAGTAGCATGAATCTCCACAATTTTTAAAAAACTCTTGTAACAGATTTCGATATAACTTCACGACACTTATAAACGATAAGTATAAAGTACCCCTTAGACAAAATTTAGCCGATGATATTAAATTTTATTATATATGTTCCACGGTAGAAAGGACTCTCAAATTTAAAAGTAATCTTGCGGTTTTCATGAAAATTTAAAAAAAGACGACAAATAATTCTTATGATAATATATATTATAAAATATATAATATGTAATTTTATAAAAATAAAATTAAATAATTCTTATTGAAATAAACTTCCCGAAAAAAAAAAAAAAAGAGTAAGAGAACAATTGAATGTTTTTCGTGGTGGTAGAAGTAATTTAAAAGTAATTAATAATTATTATCTAAAATGGGCTAATGGAGCTAATACTCACTTTTACTGCCTAAATTCTGATTAAATCATATTAAGTGTCTCATCCAATTTACCTAAAGAACACTATGCACAATTTTGCATTCATAATAATCTTCCAATAGTTACATCTCTTTAAATTACCATATAACAGGCTTATATACGGCCCACAAAATCGCTTCAATGATGCTGCAGTATATCGTCAACTTTTTAGAGAAGTATCCATGTTCAGTTAGAAAGAAAGTTTAAATTGATACCAATATGCAAAAGTAACGAATTCCAAATAAAGCTTATTATTAGGATGGAAAACCCAAAATATTGTCACATTCACGGGGTTTAGAATCCTAAGTGGTGCTCGTTTTGAGGGTGGTATCTCAGATGCTGATATAAAATAAATGGGTGAAGCAAATGAAAAATATTAATTATTGTTTACAAGGAGATGGTGAGTAACAGCTCTGACAGAGTCACTTAGGGTAGAGGGGGATCGAACACATCATAAAAGACCGATTACCAAAGGTACAAGGGAAACAAAGTGGAAATTGAAACACAAGGAGTGAGTTAATCAATGGTGGTTCTTACGTGACTGTGGAGAGACCTCTGGATTACAACATGATACGATAACTAGAAGCTTAGTGCCGACATATTTTTTCCAGAAGCAGAGACTTAGTCACAGATTAACTCAATGAATCACCTAAAATTATCTTATGATTATCCCCGAATATAAATTTCCGTCATTATTTATTCACTTCGAATGCTGTTATTCCTTTGAGACGGTTGAGTTTTGTCGACTTAACTAAACGGACGTGTTTGCCTAGGAATTTCTATAAATATTTGGCTTTGGACGATTTCCGTTTTATCCCTGGTTAAATTCCTTGCATAAGATTATTATCATGTTGTATGTTTCAAAATGCCATGATCTTAAACGTATGTGGTAACTGTTTATAAATGTAAACACGCAATAGATATATCTCTGATCCCTAGTTATTAGCGTATTTATCGATCCCAAATAACCCCACACGATTTTTTCACATCCTGAAATATAGTCATCGTAAGAGGCTCCTGAAAGATCGACGGTAGACTTCGAACCGCACACCATCCTTTAAGGCCTTCCTCGGTTCATTAGGCGACATCATTTGCAAAACATTTATCGTGGAATTTCTGAAAGCTGCTCTTCAATCAGCGTTGCCTGAGTTTGACAACCGCCATCCGAGATACAAATGGAGAATCTCTGTTCGTCTCCCCCTTTCTTTCCAAAAGTTAATCGTTTCCATAACTCTTCCTTCTTCTTGGCCGCGTTAATAATTCCGCTGGCCCTTCTGCGAAATTAGTCGATCACTCGAGACGTTCTCGGGGCCGGAACGGACCGAGCAGGAGAAGATTTGAATTTAGATTTATTAGAGTGTTTGATTGTTTCACTTTCCATCCTCACATTTTTCTATTGATCCTACATCAGACGGAGACATAAACGAGCTCGGACTAAGAGAGCGGGAGTTCCTCTTTCGGTCCCTAACCGATTTTCATGTTTTTTTTTATATGTCACTTCCTCCCCGTCATGTATATAAAGTTGGCGGACCACCCTCCTCAGGCCGGCAAAACAAAATAGTGGAGATTTTGTGTCTTTTTTGTAGCGAGAAAACGAATTTTGTAGCTTTTGAATAGCCGGAGCTACAAAAGGTGGGCTAACTTAAACTTAAGTTAGCGGCCACCGCTATAACACATACACGGAATGTAATAGGATGCTCTGGTTTGCGCAGGAATTTGTGTCTTTAGAAGTACTTAAAGGTCACGGGGTCAAAACAAATTTTGGCCACATTTGGCAAATTTTGGCCAAAAATGACAAGATGTTCAATCATAACTGGTGGTTCGATCTCAAAAATCATTTGGCACTGAAAACCTTCTGTTAATTGGCCGAAAAAGCGGGGAAAATGGACAGAAATATCAAAAAAATCCGAAAATTAAATATTTCAGCCAAAACATGGGAAATCCTGTATATACGTCGACAGGTCGAACATGTGGTACACAGAGAGCTCAGAAACGCTAGCAGATGGTCAATAAAAAATACCCAGAAATGGCCAAAAATTCTAAAATGATTTATTTCGGCCAAAACGTGCTAAATCGTGTATATACCTGAATTGTTCGCAAATGCGGGCCCTGGGAATTCCAGCAACAATGTGGAGGATTTAGGAGACTCTGTCAGACACTGAGAGTCACTTTGCACGGCGGGCCCGTGGAGCTACAAATTCTAAAATGACTTATTTCGGATAAAACGTGCTAAATGCTGTATATACTTCAACAGTTCGAAAATGTGGGTCCCGGAACTTTCAGACAAACTGTCCAAAGAACCAATGGATCCTTCTAGCCACTGGAATTCACCTGAAACTGCGGGCCTGTGGAACTACAAATTCTAAAATGACTTATTTCGGCCAAAACGTGCTAAATCCTGTATATACCGGATTTATCACGTTTTATCCGAAATAAGTCATTTTAGAATTTGTAGCTCCACAGGCCCTCTGTGCAAATTGACTCTCAGTGTCTGACAGAGTCTCCTAAATCCTCCACATTGTTGCTGGAATTCCCAGGGCCCGCATTTTCGAACAATTCAGATGTATACACGATTTAGCACGTTTTGGCCGAAATAAGTCATTTTAGAATTTTTGGCCATTTCTGGATATTTTCTATTGACGCCCTGCTAGCGTTTCTGTGCTCTCCGTGTACCACATTTTCGATCTGTCGACGTATTTATAGGATATCCCATGTTTTGGCTAAAATAGGTCATTTACGAATTTTTGGCCATTTTTGACCGCTTCTTCGGCCAATTAACAGAAGGTTTTCAGTGCCAAATGATTTTTGAGATCGCTACTATATCATGAAATTGAACCGCGAGTGATGATTGAATATCTTGTCATTTTTGGACAAAATTGGCCAAATGTGGCCAAAAATTATTTTGACCCCGTGACTTTCACGTACTTCTAAATACACAAATTCCTGCGCAAACGAGAGCATCCTATTACATTCCGTGTATGAGTTATAGCGGTGGCCGCTAACTTAAGTTTAAGTTAGCCCACCTTTTGTAGCTCCGGCTATTCAAAAGCTACAAAATTCGTTTTCTCGCTACAAAAAAGACACAAAATCTCCACTATTTTGTTTTGCCGGCCTGAAGAGGGTGGTCCGCCAACTTTATATACATCTCCCCGTCCAGTTCCATAATTGATTGCTTCTAGCTTAATTACTTTTTCCATTTATATCTGCGACAAACCCACACGAATAAAATAATTGATACGAGAAAACTCGCTATAAAAATACGTTTCCACCATTAGAATTCCTCGAAATATCGAAGACATTTAATATAAATTGAAATTTCCGCAACGCCGGAACTTTTCCAGGATGTAGTTCGTTTTTTTTGTCGTCCAGACGACAGAGATCTGTAAATATGTCACTAAAAGAGCAGAAGAGAATTATTTGTGTTCAGTGGTGTCGTAGTGGTTGTTTTTGTTTCGAGTGGCGGCCTGGCTCTATTTCAAATTTGAAAAACGCTAATGTTGCTGTACGTTAAGTACGCTTTTTGTTTACGGTGTCTCCGGAGTTTTTCCGCCGGAGGGAAAAAGTTTTAAAATTGGGCGTTACGTTAAATTAACGTTTCCAACTTCTATCCGAAGTCCTATTAAAAGTTATTATCATTTATATTTGAGTAAGTGTGTTCATTCCGTCGAAAATATATGAAAGCGAGAAGTTTCTTCATCAAAATGTTCCTGTCAGGAGCAGTAAAGTGGTAATTGATCCATTCGCTCTTTACGACTACATGTTGATGTAAAATCTTTAACGGCAGCCGCTTTCCCACATAAATAACACCTGAAATTAACTATAAACTCTTATTTCTATAGTTACGAGTTTAAGTAACGTAGGTGTCTAATAAAATTTCATTGACTATATAATTTTATACTTTTAAAAACATAATTTTAAAACTATTCCAGTGAAAGTAATAGAAAATATCATTTGTAATTACAATTGTTCAGTTCGATACAAGCCTAATGTCTTAAGCAGGTGATAAGTAATATTTCTGACACACCTGAACTTTCTTGCAATTATCTTTACTTTCTAATCAGTTGTAAAGTAGAATAATGTATTTATTATGATACAATTAACTGAAAATTACACGACAGATTATAAGTACATTAGTAATATTAGAATTTGTATTAAAATATATGAGTGTCCGGAAACACACCAATTAAACCAGAATAAGCTTACTTAAACACGTACATTTAATATACAGAGTGTTACAGTTTTAAATCAGAAAATGTAAGTTTATGTAAATAACTGGAAATTTGAAATGCTACCCAGGTTGTACATATGATGCTATTAACAAATTATATTGTATTTTCGATCAGCATACAAACATATGTTTACCGGTCGGTGGAAAGCATAACATTGTAAAAATAAGAGGTACTCGTACAAAGCAAAAACACAAGCAAGTTATTAGTTATTTATTATACAAGCGGATAAAATGAACGTTTAACAAGCGATATGTTTAAACGCTGTTTATTATGTTAATATCGCGAGTTAAACGTTCATTGTATCCGCGAGTGTATTACAACGTTTTATTCAATTTTGCCATATATAAACTGACGTTTAGCGGAGTAAGTCCAATTGTGAAGAGAAAATTTGACAAAGTGACAACTTCAGTGCGCAACTTTGACAACGACGAAAACAATTTTAAAGATATAAAACGTCACTTTATACGGCAAAATTGAATAAATAACTATTAATCCGCTGCCTAAATAAACAAAATAAACAATGACTATATAGGTTCGATTTGACATCAACAAACGTCAATTTATGTGGCAAAATTGAGTAACAATATATACATCGATAAATTAAATAAATAAAGTGTATAAAAATAGTTCTTTAGGGCAACATTTCATTTAGCCGACTGTGCGTATATCTACTTGAAATTATATATTTTAATTTAAATGCACTAAAATGCAAGCGAAGAATTTGAATATCAATTTAATATGGTGACGATTCATCTAAGAATGAAGTCGTGGGCAGCTCACCTTAATTGCAGTTCTCAATGTTAGTATCCCATTTTAGTCCATGATCTAATGAGATTACAGGAAATATTTCTTCAGGTGGATTGAGAAAGTCATTAGTATTTCTTAACTAAAATACCATTCTTTGGGCATGACGTTCGGCTCTTACCGACTTCTTGAACACTTTTGCCGTCTAGAAAGATGATAGTGTCATCAGAAAAAAGGGTGTAATCAGTCAGAGGACTTCTCGCTGACAACACCGATTTCATAATCTGATTGCGATTTATAAGGTAAGAATGCAACAGCCTTATCCCGATATCATCGAAATTATTGTGTTTTAGTTTAATCTAAGAATTATCACAGAAGTCAGTACCAGTAAGTCAGTTATTACCCCAGTCACGATTTTCAAATGGGTCCAATGTATTCCAGAAAGGAATCCCAGTACAGAGAGAGAAGTACAGGAACCTGTACTTCTCCCCTCCCTGAAAACAAATTTGATATTGGAAACTGGACTATTATCTTCCAAATATGATGATATCCTAATAGCCATAAATGTATGTTTAATTCTAAAAAAAATGTAGTAATGAGTTTGGACTGTATTCTAACACGTCATTCTTATCATCTTTCTTAAATTTTAAAGTTCTTTGGAAAGATACTTTCCATAAAAGAGACATTAATCAATTTCTTTGGAGTGTAATAATAACTTTTTTAAATTGTTTTACTGAACGTACGAAAAGACCGTATAATTATATCATTAGGTACATATATCATTATGTATGTTATGAAATATGTTTCTTACGAAACTCTTAAAAAACTCCTCTACGAATCTTAACACTAAACACTAAATCAAAACACTTTGAAGCAGCTTATAAACAGAAATAAGAAAACTGGAATATTACAACATATATTTATTAATTATTAAAACAAAACCATTCAACAAAATTGCAATGAATCGATGAACTTTGAAGCAAATTCGCTCGGATTGTCCTATAAGAGAGCTTGTTAGGACACTGAGAAAGAATACGATATCTACGAGAAGAAATCCAAATTGATAAATAAAATATGATTACATATTAGTAACAAAAGTCCTTGTAAATGACATATTTCAATGAATTTCTAAACAATTTCGCCCCAATTAATTTACATGGGGTGTTTGAAGTCATTTGAAAAAATTTGTTTTCAAAACTAGGTATTATCGAATAAATGGCTCGTATATGGCAGTGTATGGCACATCATGAAAAATGGGGATGTGTCTGTAGGACTTATTTCCTATATTTTACTATAATAGACCAGGGTCGATAATTTTCAAGACCAAAAAAAAATTATAGTAGGACGAAACCCATTGGAAAAGGTAGAGAATATAACAAAAATAAAAGGAAAAATAAATTACTGGCGATCTGAGGTCGGGAAGGGTGAGAGGGTGAGTTTCTAAGGGTAAAAAACGGTTTATCTTGATTTCCGGCAAAACTGCAAGTCCTATGAAAAAAAGTTAAATAGAAAAGTTGTAGGTAATAAACAGATCTACAACTTTTGTATAAACACCTTTTTCACATAACCTTAAAATTTATGTGAAAAATTCAAATAACCAAGTTTTTAGTTTTTTATTTTTATCTTTTGCAAAAAAAATATTTTTTCACGATATTTGGTGAAAACTTACCTCTCTCTGTCCCAAACGTACAATATTTTTTTTTTAATTTAAAATATTCATTTTTTCACCTTATTTTGACTTAATATCGAAAAAGCACTCTAATTTTCAATCGAAAATTCTCACGTCAATATGTCTGCTTTTTTGAAAAGTCGGTGTGTTTTTTGTTCGCTGAAACCTCTACTTTCTGATGGTATAAAAAATATATACATTACTATGGTAAATGTTCTCAGAAAATGTAAATAATGAAAAAAACTCGAATCCGAAATATTTTTTTTAATCATTATGTATAATTTTGAGCTATTTATTAAAATTTAAACTTTAATTACTCAAAAAATGTAAGATTTAATGTTGAAATAAAATAAAATTTGTAAAGTGGAGGACAATAACAGTTTGATTCATATTGTGCAAATGGAAAACTGGATACATGGAAAAATTTGTGAGTGTGAAAGATTACATGCGAACGTGCGACACGGGTTAAACGCATTTAAACTTCCTCCTTTCGCTTTTCGCCGGTATGCGATTACGATATACCGGATATATAATTTAATGTAACTTGACAGTTATTGATTTCAACAAGATGGTTACGGTTAGGTTGCAGGTTACACAGTTCAAAAGTATCTGGATCTGTTATAATAACTTTTGCCTCATTCTAAATTTATGTTTTAATGAAATGAGCAGAATTGAAAATTTTTGTGTTCAACATATCCGCACCATTATTACTCTTATATTTTTCAAATGCGTGAATTTGTGATTACATATACATGTACGTAATGAACATCAATATAGAAATGTATCACAAAGGTCTATGAACACAGAAAATCTTTTATTTTTCAAAATAACATTTTAAATTTTACAAGGCACGTAAATTGTAATGTATTTTCGTAGCCTTTTGAAAATTAAGTTCATTTTGGTATTTTTCTCAACTGCATACGGCGCACAATAACATTACCTGTTCGTATTTAGCATACACGGCAAAATTTAATTATAATTATGATTAATTAGATTGCTGTGGATTCTGAAAAGAGTTAGTTGCGTTGAGCTGCTTCCAGAATTCATAATGCACTAGGTAGTTCCAAACATTTATAGAATAGCTAAGTGTTATCTTTAAACCTTTACTATAAAGCATCGTGTTTCACTATCCAACCTTCCTATAAATCAGTACAAGTTTACATTGTGGGTAAGACCTTGCCTGTACCCTCCCATCTAAGCTAAAAAAGTGAACTGATTTACAACTAAATAAATCAATTTGTTGCAACATCCAATAAACACTAATATTTTTTTTTCTTATTGTGTTGGTTGTACAACTTTGTCGGCATCTCAATATAATTAACAAAAAATAGATTTACACCTGAGTTTCATATAATTAAGGATAATAATTTTTTCGCTATCATTATTTGACGGCACGTAGTTTGTACGAGCTAAATAGGATGAACCTGTTTTTTGAATTTTGCGGTTAGCCTTTACTAAATTTTATGATAAGTAATGTGTTCATAACAGCAATATTTAATAATAATCATATATGAATAATCAACGAGTCTCACGAGCTGTGGTTATTTTTCAGCCGCAATTCGGTTATTTTTCCGGTATCTGGGAAGGCTCTTCTATTTTAAACCCTTTTAACCGTGAATAAAACCAGGAATACCACCAAAATTAAATTACGTTGTATACGTTTCATCCACTTTACACGGTAAATTTTATACGAGAGAAACATCCAGACCGCTTGAAAAACATCCATTACCCCTAAAAGAAGATTAATAGGCAGGTCTGAATTAGCGGTTTTTAATTATATTACTTAATGGGGTGGTATAACGTGGAAGTGATTAGTGACGGCGATCAGAAGAGAACATAATGCTGCCCGCAAAATAATGCTTTTCCCGTAAAAATTCTATAGCAAACCAAAAACTACGTAGTGTAGTGTAAGTATGTGTCTTGCATAAATCTTCTATTCAGTCTTCTATTCTTGGCCATAAGTCAATATAATATATGCATAAAGTGGTTACATAACAAATGGGTGACATCGTAGTAATATGTTGTCAGCTTTGGACATTTCCAGAGTAGTCCCGGCTAGACGGGTGATTCAGATTTTTTACGAGGTAATAAAATTTTTGTGGCTTCTTGAGTCTAATTTGAATGTAGAAAATGTATGACAATACTTATTTTTTGCTCTAAACATGGATATTTCGAAAATATATCATATAAAAACTATTTGTAATGGTGCCATTATTTTTTGAGAAAGTCAAGTATTTGACACTGCTAAATAGTTCCGATTTACATTGTTAGTAATATTACACTAACAGAGTAAAATTCTTAGTGAATCTTCTTAAATATTCTTTCACTTAGTGTTAAGTATTGACTTACTGAAGTCGGCAGTGGAAAAGCCCTAAGTAGGGCCGCTCGTTTATTAGTTATGGTATAGAGAATAACAAAATACCAGATAAGTTTTCTTAGTTTTCTCGAAATTTTCTTTTTATCTAATGTTATTATAGTTATTAACGTAAATATTAACTTACAAACTCAGTTATTAACTGAGACTTCTCTCGATCTCGTCTCGTATTGTCTCGTCTCGTCTTGAATTTCGAGACGAGACGAGATTAAGTGTTGAATTTTGAAACGGGGATTCATTCATTGGGACCATTAAATGTGTAAGTGCAGCTTATTGGCTTAAATAATTTGCAGCTTTTATCGTTATAAATGCGCATTTTACGTTTAAGTTTAAATAAAACAAATTTCATCAGAATCTTTTAGGCCGTTTTTGAGGAAATTTTGATAAATTACCCGATCGGACAGAAATAATTCCAAAAATAGTTTCTTCGGTTTTCTAATATGGGCCCAATTTTGACATCCTAAATTTATATTGAAAAATTTAGTTATGCTAATTACAAATAAAACGATAATTCTATTAAATGATGCAGCTTTCGCAAATAATATACATTTTACATTAGTTTCCTATTTGTTCTTATAATTAAAATTATTAAAATTTTGTCCTTGGTATCCTAACAAACAACATTATTAACAAAAATGATTTTTGATTTTGTACCTGTTCTCCATAATATGATTTCTTCAATTTAATATATTCAAAAAACTAAATACCTCGCATGAAAATGTGACATCGATAAAACAGATTTCTACACGCTCAACTTTACCACACCTGCATAGATACTTTAAGAAAATCAGTAAACATTGTCAATGAAGTACACATTCATGTATTTCGAGATTTGTCGAGTCCGAGACGAGACTATCTCATTTCTCGTCTCGTCTCGTCTCCAGTTCATCACGAGTAAAGTTCCAAAATAATGAATTTCACCTTTTTCCACATACCCAACATAAACTTTAATATATACAGTTTTTGAGATTTGTTTAAAGACTATAATTTCGTTAAATTGTCGCCGTGTCTTTAACCAATAATGATCTCTAAAGTTTAAAATAATACGCGCGTGAGATAGTATGTAGTATAGTTGACATTTCTCATACCTATTTACCTTGAAAAACACGATTTATTAATAAAGATTTTCTGTTGCAGGTGAGTCAATGTGCTTCAGATCTAATGGGAATAGAGTAAGTACGGAATGAAAGTTTACCGAACAGATATTTTAGGTTTTGAAATAATCCAATTTAGGTGAATTCTATAAAAAAATTTTTTTTTTTAGGTTCACAATCGTTAGACTTTTTTCCCTTTCTGCACTGTAATTAACCCTAAAAGTTATAAATACCTTTCATTCGAACGTTGTTCGGTCGCCCCTAAGCTTACCACTATTAATCCATCCTTTGTGCCCTTTTTTGTCAACTCGCCGAAAACAAAGCACGTGACTGGCACGCAATACATTCCAGATATCTGAGGAACCCTTTTTATATATATCTACGGGGAAAGCTTTTTTCCTCGGGGCGGATTCGTTTGGATTTGTAATTTGATAAAAGTAAAGTACGAGAACCCGATATATATATACTCTGGAGCTGGGGCTTTTTAGACTCGAAATAAAGTAATATGATCGAATCCGAGTTAAGCACGCCTGTTCGGACATTTAAAGGAAAACCGGAGAGTGGGTGGTTCGTGGGGTAGTTTTCACTTTTTTCTTTGTTGGAAAAGGTGTGATATTTGATTTCGCGGTGGTATAGAAGGGAACTTAAAGTAAATGTTACCTTTGAAAGTATATTTATTCATAAATTATTTACCCCACATACATAATTATTTTATTACTTTAATAATAAATAGGTACTGTTAGTAATAATATATACTTAAAAATTTTCTTATTTAGCTCTTATTTTTCTTATTCTTATTTAACCTCTATTCTTACATTTAACTCTAAATATAACAAGACAAAAAATACAAAATTGAAAATTCGACAAGTTGATGTAGTAGGTGTATAATAGAGATTACAAAAAGAGCAATTACGTTAAATGCAGTGCTATAAGATAGATACAGTTTTGAGCGATGCTTAAATTGACTGTAAGAATGTGTGGTTGGATATGGCAAAAGGTTATATGAATTTACAGCATTCTACAAAATAGAGCTTAACCAAATGTCTTTGAACATTGTGGTTGCTAACAGAGCTTTGACAAACCTTCTAGAATATTCTAGGATTCTAAATGCGCATGGGCAACAAAGGTCTTTGTGTTCTTTGGTGATAGTGTGCGTTTCGGGTTCGAGTAAATTTAAAATCTTTCATTTTTTGAAAGGTTTTATATTTCGAAGTAAACATAAATTCTCGATAATTTAGGTTTTTGATAATTGAATTATCAAATATATATATATATATATATATATATATAAATAAGACGGAGTAATTGTCTCACGAGAGTTTTAAAGCACGACGAGCGAAGGGAGGAGTGTTTTAATGCAACGAAATTTATAACTAAATTTCAAAATTGAGATCATTATAAAATTCATTTCTATTACAAATTCTTCGCCTTGTAACAGCGTTAATCGTCTCACAATTAACTAAATTAAAATTGGATTAAATGTCCAGTCAGTTAAAAATTGAGTTCGTTGAAATTTTTGCATTTCTCGTTACTGCATTTTAACGTAAAGCGGAATACTCTGAAAATCCAAATTTAAATGAATACACACAATCTGCATGTGCATGTATGTATGTGTATAATATATGTACATATATTTTCCTCATTTTATGTATAAAATTCGTTTGAAGTGTATGGTCGAATGGATATTGCCTATATTAACTGTACTGAGTTATATATACTAAAATGTACGAAAAACCATTTCAAATAAAAGTAAACACGACCGGAAAAATACAGCATAAAACATTTTATCTATCTGCCCATTTTGTTGTAAAATATATCCCCTGAAAGTATCTGAGAAGTGCAATAAACAAAAGGCAGTATATAGCAGTAATTTCAGAAAGTGCCCCGCAACTAGCATGACAATACATTTGTATACAGTATGACTTGCTTTTATTGTACATACGTATACTATGTAGATACATACTATATGGAATGTGCATGATTTTCGGTTTCACAGATTATTACAGACGCGTCGTGCATGCATCCACGTTATTAAATAGCTCAAATTACTATCGTTTAATGCGTAGAAGCTGTTTTATGAACGGTTGGGGATTGGCGTACGTTGTGTTATTTACATTTTCAATTATGGTGAAGTTAATAGAGATTATATTTGATTTGGGGATGGAGTATACAATTTGACAAGTTAGATTTGTCTTCGATTGGCAACTTTTGTACCTACTCCCGAATGAGAGCTTATGTTGTCAAAATAATTCAACAGTACGTAGAAATGGGTCAAAATAAAAAAATTTGTATCAGTTGTACAAAAATTTCCTGATTTTTAATGATAAACTGAATAAAACATTTTTAATCAAGGAACGTAGCTCCAGATCAGATCTTCATCTAAATAAGAAAAGTAAATTTACTCTACATGTTTCGGGTGAGTTTATACCCATCTTCAGTCAATCCTACCCTAGAAAATTGCTATTGAATTAAAGAAACAGGAAAAGTAAAAGTGTGATATTGTATAATGTAAATGAGCGTAACCACAAATAAGAACAATTTATTATGGACCAATGACATATTAGGGCTAGTGTAGTTAGAAACAAATCAAATCTAATGTGGGTAATTAGAATATCATGGCAAATCAAAAGTAAATCACCTATACGTAGGCAAAAGATTTGTGTGTTCTAGGGTGTAACTATCAACTAGGTTAGATGTTCAACAAAGCAACTTCATGGTCAGTACATTTCATTGACCTAAAATACTCCGAGAAATTAAATTGGGTTTGGTCATTATCAAATCTAAGATCAGGCTCTTTAAAGGCGTTAGAGGCTTCTGACCAGAAAATGACCAGCTCATGTCGTATTAGATAGCGGCTTTTCTTCGTCTTTTCCACAGATTATTTAATATACCTCTATCTAAAGAATATTTCACCCTTGGACTAGTCAATACCTTTCATTTTTCGATTAAGAGTTCGTATTATTTAATCAATAAAATATATTATAATTACAGGAATATACACTTAACGGTTCACTCATATCTCCTTATTTACAACAGAAATACATTTCTCTTCCTTTCTTTAGAGATATTTTTCTTAAAATTAAAAGTATTTCCCATCGGTACATTAATGACATAAATATTTCGTTTCGCACGAACAGATTCAATTTAGCTTACCTCATTTATATAAAAGCTCGTGCCTTTCTGATGATAAGTCAGGCATTTATCGGATTTTAGCCTTAAAAAGGTATTGATTACAAAGGAATGAGGTTTGGTAGCACCGTTTTATGGTATGCAGATCATTGCCAAAATCGTGTTTGTTAACATTCTGAATTGAAGTGGTGCCTTATAAAATCTCGGTTGTGTTCAATTTTTCCTAAGGAAACGGAACAGATTTATTGTCATACTAACCATGACCCGAGTCAATTGTTTTCCTAGAAGTGCCTTGTGGATTATATTACACTTTCTTTTGCAAATATTTTTTTCCAATACGTTATCCGAAACGTTTACCGAAAATTTGCCTTGAAACTGAGATTCCAGTTCACCTACCTATAATTTTACATAATACGTCGTCTTACTTTCCTACATTTGGGGCTTCCGAGTACACCAATTTCCCTAAAAGGTTGGCAAATATTCACCTTCCTACTGCATAACGAAAAGCTCCGGTTATATTGTAGTTACATGAAGCAAACGAAGGTAAACACGTCGCAGGACCACACCTGCCACCTATAATGAAATCCATCGCCTTGAATTTTATTCGTAACAAACGTTCGGCCCTGTTAACCTTGCTTGTTTTACTTGCACTTCCGAATTTTAAAGGAGAATATGAGGCTTTTTTCGAGAAGAGCCATTTACACTTTCACTTCGCTTTCAAACGATCTTCAAACGTTTACAAAAACTCCTTTTTGCGGTTCCAGCTCTCTAATTTCCCTCAACGACGTTTTACTCGTGAAAAAACTTCAACATCAACACAATCGACGCTTGTTATTTGTCATAAAAATAAAATTAAGAAGGCTAAAAACAGTCGGTATTGTCGTGAAGTGGTATTTTCTCTAATCAGCTTCTTTTGATGTGACAAATTTTAATTTAACAGGACAATGAACATTTTTACATTCACTTATTTCGACGACAAATTAGAGCATGTTTTCTGTTTGCTGATGTATACTCCGGGAAATTCCCATATTAAATAATTTTATTGTAATCGTCTCAAAAGTATATACCAGTTTAATTACTCAACAATATTAAAAGTAGATTCTGATGGTTGCACATCTATCATTAATGTCAGTATGGGAATGGAAATAGAACGTTTTCATTTTAATCCAACCGCACAACCTAAAACCACCTAAACTTACTTCTATTTTGTATTATCAGAACAACTCCAAATTCTTTTTATACCGTAACATGAACTTCAATGAGATTTAAAAATCAGGACAATTTCTTTGTACATGGAGAGCTGCTGAAGAAATTGTAAATGCCTCGAGAAACTTCTCGGTAAACTTTCCGGAACTCCGGAGTGTTCCTACGTCCTCGTATTTCAAATTTAGGAACTTTACAAGGGTCCCGTGATATCAAAAGTTTATTGTGTCGCAGGTTAGTGGATAATTGGAGGATACAGAAATAATTTGTCCCCCCCCGTGGGGATTCGTATTTTCTTTTTTAAAGTAAAGTTTAAAGCCCATAAGCAGTAGAAGTATATGAAGGTAGTTTTGTGTTGATATTTATACTGTGCCCACACGTCGGAGAAAACGATATAATTGGATTATTCAATTATCTCGAGGTTTTTCATGCCGAGGATTTAATTCTGGAATTATTATAGAAAGGGAAATTAAAACATTAACAGGACTGTGAAACATCCAGGTATCTGAGAAGCGTTATAGGTAATATTTACCTATAGGAAGAGATTCTACCACTTTCTTAGATGAGATTTGGTCATGTTTTTTATCCATTAACAATTAAGAGCAAAAAATACAAATTTTCGCTATTATGTCCTATCCTGGCAAACCCAATAAAAGGTTCTAATTAATCATCACTTGAAACATGAAACAAGCTCTTGAAAGGCGTTTTATAAATGTTGATAAACTAATTTGTTGCTTAGAAATTTTGCAAAATAAGGAAAAAAATAAAAATTAATAATACATTTTTAAAAAGTTAGCTGTTAAAATAACATGTTAAATAGGCGAAAATGTGAGACTTGTGGTACTTCATGAATCCTACAAATTTCAGATCGTTCCATTAAATAATTTAAATTTTATTCCATATGTTTATCCCAGAGACAATTTTTTTTGGAATAACATAAGTCAAAAACTAATAAAGATGCAGCAATTGTACAGATGCACTAAGAAAGGACAGCTAAGCTATCAATATGAATCAGAAAAAATGAAAAAAATCATTTTGTCTATTACAAATCAGTGTACAATAATAATATGTTTAATTATATACATTTAAAATTAACTTTTTTCCTATTCATCGAAAATAAATTATTTTCATATTCGGAAAGTTGACATTTTTACACGAATTTAAAGAAAAATGGGCCAAAGTTGGCATTTTTTTTATGTTCATAAATAATGTATTTATAAGTATTAAGAAATCTATCTAGGGCCATTTTAAAGTCAGCGGTTCACAGTTTACGTACGAAATTTTTTTTAATTGTGTACTCTAAGGAGATCCTCGGTGATACCAAAATTCTATGTCATCTAGTTGACAGATTTTAATACTTTTTTTGTATGTGCTCTTTGCGTACATTACAACATACAAATTGTTTATCATTTTATTCATAAATGAACAGTGAAATTTGTTTAAGCAAATAATTTTTTTTTCGAAAAAATCAATATTTTTTTTTTCGTTGTCGTAAGAATAAGATAAGAATAAGATATGAGTACTTTAATAAATAACTAATTTTCATTAAAAAACATTGTTTTCAACTTTTATACGAAAAATAAGCTAGTCTCTTTTATTTCTATTTTTATTTGATTTCTTTTACTTTAGAAATTTAATAGGAAGTCAAAACTTATTTACGAGGTAATATTTTTTACTATTTACAAATATTATATCAACTTATTTCATAATTAACAGTATAATATGTTTAAATATATAAAAGAATTTTTTCCCAGAATATCAATATTTATTTGCTATTTTATTGGCAAAGACAGGATAAGTGATTTATTAAAATTTTATACATTTTAATTTTATAGGCATCTTTACATACATATTAAATTTTACCATAGTGTTTTATACTTAACAATGTTGTTACTGTTCGAATTAGCACCTAAAATGATATTTGATTCTATGTAACAAAAAGACATCATTCACAAATTACATATCTAATTAGATAATTGTCCTAGTGCAATATCTTTTTAAACTTCGTGTAAAAATGCCAGAAATTGACAAAATATTTTATTTTCGAGCAATAGGGAAAAAGTTATTATTAAGTGTTTCTAATTAAAATCGCTAATATTTCTGAACAATGATTTTGCAGTAGAAAAAACAGTTTTTTTATTTCTGGTTTAGTTCTCTTTCTTTCTTGTGGTACCTGTAGAGTTGCTGTATTTTTATTATTTCTGACCTCTCTTATTGCAACAAATGGTCTCTGGAATAAATTTAAATTATTTGTTGGAACGGTCTGAAATTTGGAATGTTCAAGTAGTACCACAGGAACCTTTTTGCATATTTAACATAGTTGCAAGTGAATTCTTTAAATTTTTATTATGATTTATTTTTATTTATTTTTTGCAAATTTCTAAGCAACAAATTCTTTTATGAACGTATCTAAAACGCCATTTTAAAGCCTATCTCATGTTTCAAATGACGATTACTTAGAACTTTTTGTTAGATATAAACGTTTGCAATGATAGGTGATAATATCGAAAATTAGGATTTCTTGTACTTAATTGTGAATAAATAAAAAGTATGGCCGAATTTTATCTAGTGAATTGATAAAATCTCTTCCTATAGATCATAACTAGATATTTCATAGTCCTAAACAGGGTTTTTTCACTGGTCTATTACGGTTCACTACTCTTTAACCTTTACTTTACTCTTTACCAGCTGGTAATTCAGCCGTCGTCGTCTATAAACTGTGCTTCATTGGTATACAAAATAACGAGCTGCAGAACATTTAGAAAAATTATTTAGCAATACCTACTTGCAAATATCTGCAACATCAATTCAAGTTGATATAATGAAACGCCTATTATTAAGTTTCATCTCCATGAAAAAAGTCACAAGCACAATAACAGCAGGATAAGACGATCAAAAGATCTCCGTGCGACTTTGACTTTTGCACTTTTGATAATTTGACTTTTGGAATTTGGACCCCTGGAAAACAAAGACAGATATTTGTGAGATATTAAACGTGACAATCGTCTTTACTGCTTCAGCTGTAAATAAGCAAAAAGTCGTTTTTTCTTTATTACTTCGTCAATTTTAGTCGCAGGCGCTGCTTATTTGTTAAACGAAAATTCCTTCCGCATTACAACTTGATTTTAATGAAAAAATTTTTGGCACGAATTCCAACTTCTTGGGAAGCAAGTATGCCTTAAAATGCAATACAGATTGAAGCCAGCATTTTCCAAAAAAGTAAAAAAAAACATAATACTAAATGTCTCAAGCCTGAAATTAACTGTTGATCTTGATGTTGTGAGATAGTATTTAGTTACAACAGGAATTTTACCTGAATCTAGGAATAATACCTAGAACTCAACTTTTATGATATTGGTAATGTGATTATATGATGGAATAAGATATTAATTATTACACAATATAATAATGTCACATTGCACATGCAATATAAATATCTGTAGCTATTGGACAGTGTAGAGAAAACTTTTTTTAAATCATTTTGTTAGGAAAGTGTATTATTAATGTGCTTAACCAATGTGCTTAATAAAGCAAGTCGTTCATTTAAAGCAAATAAAAATGGATTTCTTTGATAAGTATGATCGATCATAGTATTTCAGTGACGATAAAACGAACGACAACAGTCGGAGAAGGTAAATTTATCTTGTCATTTAATAAAAAACAAATACAGTTTTTTTAATTCATTCGTTTTGAGGTTAAATTTTAATATTTTGGGCTATAATATTCCTCATATTGAATATAATCCATATTTTATTTTCTCGATATCACTCACGTTCGACACTTGTGTTTATCTTACCGGCTACCCCCTTCCAATATGACCATGAATAAGAATAAGAACCCAAAGTCTAGCCAACAAGTTTAAACCCTAGACCATTGGATTTAAAAGAGCTGACATCGTTAACATTTCAAGCAAACACGACGAGATTAGTCGCAAAGAATAAATGTTCAATTACTTATTCCGCTACATAGAAAAGCTCTTTAAACAATAAATATTGAAATCATTTGCTACCGCCCCCATTGTACTAACAACAATCCTTCGATTAATCGTTAACTTCTTCTCTCTCTCTCTCTCTCTCTCTCTCTCTCTCTCTCTCTCTCTCTCTCTCTCTCCCCTCTCTCTTTCTCGCTCGCCACCCTTACTAATGGAAACTTATTTCGGTTTGATTTCGACATCAATCGGAGAAGTTTAGAAGTGACGTCTTATGATTTAGAATTTCGGAAGCTTCACGCGGTTAATTGAAAACCGCTTTTGATTTATTCGTAATTTGGAGATTTGTTGTTCACGTTTTACATAGCGTGTTTCCATAATTGAGTTGCGTAATGATATTCAAGTAATGGTAAATTTGTACCGACTTGAAAAGTTATTGAAACGAATGTTGTACCGCTCGAAGGCGATAGTAACGTTGTTATTTATAAAGTTAACGCCGGTCACGTTTTCACAGCCTCAAATGAAACGTAAAAATTCGATAAAATACATTATTTTATCCAACAGCGGTTCATGGTGTTCCTTAGAAACAGTTCAGATCCGTTAGATATGTTTTGTTCTGCAGTGACATTATTCATAAATTTTCCCTATTTGTGTCTGCGCTAGACGGGTCGTTTTGTTCTCTTCATATCTTTCACCTTTACATGCAATGTCTCGCGATATCGTCATCTCTGATCTAGAGAGCTTCTCCTTTTCTCGTCGCCCATATCAAACGGCATATAATGTTTCCGTTTCTGCGTAGCTCCTGTCGGTTGTTTATTAAGGATGAATTTTGTAGTCTACATGATTATTTTATCGCTCCCGGTTATGCAGCCTTTTTACCAGTTTCAGGATTGTTCGAAAGAGCTTCGTCTTTAGAAATTAATCTCGCGTTTAGTCTTACGCAAAATGTCTGGAAACTTCATCGCCCCCAAGATATCTCTGCTAGTAAACACTTCGAGAGTTTTGGTTTGATGTGCTTCCCTGAAGCTTTCCCCGCTCATTGCTCTCCTTCACATTGCGTTGGAAGCCGAAAAAGGAAACGAGCGGCGAGTTACGATCAATCAATACAAAAATCCGTTGCTTATTCATTATTCAAGATTTTACGGTTTAGTAATTAGTCACCGTTTAAATTCGGGCCTGCGAGAATTGATTGTGCTCCCACTATTAAACGGTTTAAATTATTTACAATGTCATTGTTTGCTGGGAAGCAAATTATGGCTTATTGTGGGCGGTCGAATAGGTACCTATGCCTGTATAAAAAACAACAGATCATGACAGTGTATATACCGGGTTTTTATTAATTTGGTTGAATGGGTGAGTATGCCTCAAATTTTACTTTAAATTTCAAATAGAGCGATAAGCCATTTGTTAAGGGATAGATTTGGAATTTCACCTTTTGTCTGTCTCCATCGTTTGTAGCTATTTGAATGATTTGATTAGTCAGGTTATATTCACAGCTTTGGAACAAATTATTAAACCTTATATAACACAAGTTATAGAAGATATTTCAAACTATATGTTTATATTATTTTAGACCTACAGTACGATTATGAGGAAACTGGCCATAAGACATCTTATGCTTATATTTTCTACTTCCTCTCTAATATTTAAAGATTTTTGGCACAATCATTGATTTTTGAGTTGTCACGTTCAAAGATTTCATGCATCGACTTTCACCCAGTGTGTTTCGTCTCTGTCACTTTAGAGCTAGAATTACTTCGTCGCATTTGTTTTACATAACAAATGCAGTACAAAAACAAAAACAAATGGGTACTTCATTTAAGGGATGACTCCTTATACAAGCCTTAAACATTATTAATTTAAAAGTACATAGCAGAAATATGATTTCTTCTAACAAGCAAGCACCTAATCCAGTAATGAACTTTAATACATACAAAACTGGCCACTAAATATATCACAATTTCCACTTCCGTTACATGTCCCCTTCTTCTAACATAAAAAATCTGAAAAGAGGTATACCTATTCTAATCCTTGTCCAGAACCAAGAGAGGATCCCATGGTCTTAAATTGATTCCAAACTTGTTCATCGCATATTGAAACACCAAACTGTTTCTGTACATGGCTCATTCTAATTCAAAACTAACTCAGGCACTTCTTGGAGTAGTAAGCTAATGATGCGGTATTGAACCATACAAACTAAGTTCTACACACCTACTCCTCAGTTTAAACGCGGAATTGTGAGTTTTGGAAATAATTGAATTAAAGATAATTAACGTGTCTCATAATTTTCTCAAACTGCTCCAATTGTTACCATTGAAACTTTCAATATAACTACTCAAAACTCGAAGGAAATGTCAAGGAATTTCTCAATGCTACTACAGAGGAGGCGGATAATATTGACACAGTATTTCCTATCCTAAGGTCAGTTTCTTCAGAATCAAACGGTATTCAAAATTTAATAGTAGTGAGGTACCAAAGCTTCAATCCTAACTATTTGAAAACTTATTAATAATTACCTATATATCAAATAAAAATATCATTCCATCAAAGAGTATTGGCAATTTATTATTTTTAAATTCACATGTACACGTCTAAGCATGATTCCGTTCAAGTTAGGCTTCAGGCTAAAGACAGGCTCAAATTGTGCCAAGTATTATGACACTACTTAAATATTTGTAGGGAATGACTCACATAACCTCGGAGGAGAAGAGGATGAACGGAATAAGAAGAAGAGCAAAAGACGCCTGTCTGTCGTTCAAGGTGAACCCGAACCCTAGGGTGTAGGGGGATCTGCGAGCGGCAGACTATATAACACCATACAAAAAAAGCTGGCTTCCCCTGCGACCAAGTTGATAAAAACGAATCCGGGGGGAGTGACCAAAGCTGACAAGGCGGCTCCGAGGGAATCACTCACATAACATTTTAATGTTTTTTTTAAAAACATCTTAATTTTGTAACAATTTTGTGTGTCAAAATTATAACACTTCAAAGTAACACCGTCGAAGTACTTTTCTCATTTGTGATTCAAATGATTAGCTCAAAAATTTCTACTGTGGGCACTCAATAGGGGCTACATAATATTAGTTCATGCTTAGGCATCATGTTGGAAAATAAAGTGTAAAGCAGCGGCTTTCGGTGATATTTTTATTAAGGGAAGCAATTTTTAAAAACTTACCCTATTTGTGATGTAATTTGATTCTTCGATCACTTTTTGCAAATTCGTCAATGACGTCATCATTGAAACGTGGATGATCTGACAGGCTTTGGAGAAGTTTATTTTCAATGGACAAAAGCGATATTTGTGACAGCCTCTCCTGACTTGTTGAATTTTCGACGAAATTTTGGAAGCATAGCTTTCTTATGGCGGGTTTCGCTCGAAGCGCTGAATCGGTGAGAGGTGTAAACGCCGAAAATCCGTCACGAGCGCAACGGCTAATTATCGCGCCGCGCTAGTTGTTTATTGACAACGTGTTACAATTGTTTTTGTATTGTCGGTTGCCGTGGTGACGCTAGCTATCAATCGTTTCACAAAATGCTTCAACTGTACAATAACAAAAATTATATCAACAGAATAAGCGTCTAAAGACTACCTAAGTGTGGCAATTACTTTATTTCTTCTATCAACCGAGATATTTCATTATAAAATTTGCTCTTAAACGTAAACAAACTGACAGTAGACAGAGATGGATAGAGATCTACACGGAACGAGAAAATCCTTCACGGAAACGTTTCTGAGCCTACGACTACGGTCCGGAAGGTTAGGTTTGTTTGGTTTGGCTTGGATAAAAGTATAAAGATGAATAAATAGTACATTATATTATACTAGTTATAAGACGGAGTACGAGAGTCACACGAGAGTTTTAAAGCACGACGATCGAAGCGAGGAGTGCTTTAATAGAACGAGTGTGATAATACGTCTTATTAAACGAGTGTAATATACTATTTTATCTACTTTGCGCTATTAATTCATTAAATTTTGGCTGTTCAAGTTTTCGTATTACACTAGGGAATTTTACGTGGGTTGGTTACACTGACGTCACTGACATTGACGTTTCGTATTTGAATTTGAAAATCTAATAGCCCTAGGACATATTCAATAACTAGTTACTTACGTGAGCGAAATGGAAGACAAGAATGTAGATTCATGAAATTTTAAAAGTTTTGTTTATTGGAATAATAATAATCTAACCTTGACGTCTACGCACGTCTACGTGACAGGCTGATGTACCAATTTAACAAAACTAAAAGTTACCAAAAGTAGTGTAATAATATGAATATTGTTACACTACTCTCGATGTAATAATGAGATCATTAGTAATGCAAAGTAGATAAAAGTGATTTATTTCGGAGTCGCGCTAACTGTTTGGTTACAACTAGTGTTACAATTGTTTGTATTGTCGGTTGCCTGCTCCAGGGTTGGCGATTGTGGGCTGAATCTGTGAGTGGCTAGAGCGGAGCGCTAGCTACCAATCGTTTCTGTACATGACGTATATATATAATTATATTATATAAAGCTATGCTTCCCCTCCCGGTCAATCGGAGAGTACCTCATTTCGGTTTTTATACGTTTAAGCGATGAAAAATTGCGTTCTATTGATGAAGTTCTCGCAGGTGTTCTCGATACTAATTCACGCAATTTCGTCACTTCCTGATTGTACAGACGCCTATTTTATAAAATTCTATTGGATTTTTCTATAGAAGTGAAAATCCGCGCGCACACGACTCGCTGGCAGACTTTCTGCTGTGATTCGGTTTGAGTCAAGGCTTGTTATGGGCTTGATGTTTAAAATGATTTTTAGCATTTTTAATACAATCTAAAGTAGTTGTTGCCTAATTCAAAAATTACATTTAAGAAGATGATGTTTTGTCATTTTTGACATTTTTCAAGTGGATGCACTGCTCCCTTGCTTCAATGGACCGCACGCCGCTGGTGTAAAGCTTATAATTGTATCAAAGTTGATTCACCAGCGAAATAAAATATTTTTCCTAATTGTGTAATTTTGGTGATTTAATGCCACATAAATATCATTAGAAATGATTCGTTATGCGCCAGCTGAAAAAGTTGATCTGCTTGACATCAGAAAAACAATGTCCTGAAGCAGTTAGCCACGTATCAGTTTGGCTATTAATTCATCACCGACTGTACAAATCTAAAGATAACATAGATATCAGATCTGATTGAATTAACTGTGTAACATTGTCCCATTGCTCCATGTTGGTCATGTGAATTAGAATTATAAAACACAGTCTTGAAAAACCTGTTGGCAAGGCTTTGTGATATATTTTCATGACACAATTAATCTATTACATTCTTAATCTCACTATCGTGAGGATCACACGCTAATCCCCCATTTCCACTATTCCACTCGCCTCCTTTTCCCCAAGCGTTCTGTGATACTAATCTTAAAATTTCTTGCCCCACCTACAATTTCTATATCAGGAACATTTTGTGCAGTGATGGATGAACCAGTCTTTCACTTTTTTCAATCAGATCACGGCTTTCATAACCATCCTAGTCGGGATTCTCGGTATCCACAGCACAAGAATCGTCTTATTCAGCGCACGTTTCCAAATACCAACGCCGGAAATAACTACATTTCGATCTTTCGCACCATTTAAATAATGCAATATCAGACATATAGGTAATTTATATTGGAACCAAAGAGCGGAAATTCGAATTCAAAATGCAGGAAAAACTGAGGATTTTGAAATAAGGAAGGACGTCCGTCAGTGGTGCATCTTGTCTCCGATGTTGTTTAACTTGTATGTGGAAAGAGCTTTCACCGAATCAATCTCCGGCAGCACAATGGGCATTAAAATAAACGGAATTCCCATCGATAACATTCGATATGAGGATGATACCGTAATATTAGCGGATAGTGCAAATGATCTACAAACTCTACTAGATAAGGTCAATGAGGAAAGTCAAAGATTGGGTCTGAAAATTAACATCCGCAAAACCAAATGTATGGCCATTAGTAGGAACGGTACTCCAAATACCACAATATTCATAAATGGAGAGAGCATTGAACAAGTCACTCAATTTAAATACTTGGTATGCATGATCAACCAAAAATGGGACCCAGATCAGGAAATAAAATGCAGAATGGAGCAAGCTCGAACAAAGTTCTTAAGACTTAGAACATTTTTGACAGACAAAATCTTGAAATTCAGTTTAAGATATGGGATGGTAAAGTGCTACGTCTGGTCCGTTCCCTTGTACGGAGTCGAGCATGGACGTTGAAAACAGCAACTATCAAAAAAGCTGAGGCCTTCGAGATGTGGACCCTGCGACGGATGCTGAGAGTGTCGTGGGTTGATCATGTAATGAACGAAGACATACTGAGAAGAGCTGGTTTGGTGGACCGTGAACTTTTCGAAAACATCAAGAGAAGAAAAACTGGCTACGTTTGACACAGAGAGCGTTATCATTTCCAATGTCTTATTCTCCAGGGTAAAATAGAAGGAGGAAAGAGAGAAATAGGTAGAAGAAAACTATCCTGGCTACGAAACATACGACAATGGACAGGAATACAGGACTTCAAGGCACTGCAAAATGCTGCATTCAATAGGATCATATGGTGAGAGAAACGATAAACGCCTACGCAGGAATCTGCACCGCACTTTAAGAACAAGAAATAATGCAATGTGTTTGCACAATGATAGCGTAATCGCTGCTAAATTTGACTAGTTCAAAGCAGGGCTATGCGAAAGTCACAGTCCGGAGCCGAATGGCATCAAATTATAAGTACAAATCCAGTACTAATGAAGTTATTAATAAAATTAGTGCCAAATGACAATAACACCTTGGAGTCTTTCTGGCAGACCCAAGAGATACGCTTTCTCTGAGCCAAATTTGTAACTTTTAAAAGAGGACTGCTGAAGTAATTTATTAGTAAATTTAACGGATTCATTGAAAATATCTGACGGTTACATTTTGTATTTTAACTTCCTCCAAATTATCACCCCCATTCTTCAAAAATACAGAAACTACAAATTTCATGTTATCCTCGTATAAAATAAGATTTGCTGTCAAAGCACGCGATGTAGCTAGTTACTTAATGACTCCATTGCATCCCAATACATGGCGTATAAAAGATACGAATTTCTGGAAGATCAGAATGAGTTGCTGTTGACCTTGTAACCTATAACTATCCTATAGGAACGAATCAGGGTGAAACCTAGTATGTATATTGTACTGCATACCTGCAAACAGCAAAAGGAGTGATCGAGACACGAACCTTCATCTATTTCTAATGCATTAAATTTGTCAGGCGTTGGCATACTTTCTCTCTCCCTCAATAATTGGCGTCTGTATTTGGAAGTTACCTTTGTTAGCTATACTATATTTCATATTGATCTTCATACTGTACCCCCGTTTAGCTGTTATTCAAGAAGAGACATCAGAGCGTTATGAGACTGTAGAAGTTCATACAAAACCATTACTTGAAGGTACTAGAACCAATTATTTACAAATAATTGCTAACTCAATCTCGTTAACAATAATTGCTCTGTTACAATGTTCAATAAATGTTGCAATATAGCAATATATATAACAGAGATTTAACATATATACATTGAATATTATATATATAACATATATGACCAAAAAAAATGTTAAATTAAGAGAACCCAATAATTTAAAATCGAAAGTTACGTCGCTGACTGAACTACCATGACCATTAGTTATCCCATCATTCGAAAAATATTTAACTTACAACGTATTGAAATGGTGATTGCTAAAATAATATATATTGTTAGATGATCATATATGATTTTATATGCTTAATTGAAAGTTCGACTGATTAAAGTAAAACATCTATATCTAAAATTTCTGTACAGCATTGCATGGATCTTCTATTAGGTAAATTAATGTTACATCAAATTCAACCACTGGAGTGGAACGATAATATCCCATGCATGAAACATTCAGTGCGATTAATATTTTCTCTCTGCCTGTTGTAATGTGACGTCACTCCAAAAAGTATTTAATATTTTGCCCAATTCTCGTAATGATGTAGAGAAATTGTCGTTGGTATGATCAAAGGCATTTCGTCTGTTTCAAGATCAAAGTTCAGGAAGGAGGTATTTAAAATGGAACCGTCAATTTGTGCTAGGTCACGAAGCATCTTCCCTTGTCCCCAACGAGACAAATTTAAGGAAGAGTGCGGTTAGAAATCCAATTTCTTTAATCCGAATGTCACCCTGCCTCCTTCTCGTATCCTGGTCGTAATACCCGAACGATTCTTAATTAATCGTCTCATTCATTTCCCCTTTTAATTTGAATTCTACGGCACTCTACGTTTCCTTTAATAACACTCTCTCAACTACGAAATAATTACTTTGGAATCCCATTTGACTTATTCCACTCGAAAAATCTCCTTTCTCCTCTAATACCTTGAATTGCAGCCCGGCGAACGTCTAGAAACGCAATTATTTTTATGGAGACAAATGTCCCATTAGAAATATCATAAATTTCTTGCTCCTTTGCCGAAGAAAATCCATATCCGGGATCATCCATAATTCAGATGTAATTTAGCCGCTTTACCAGAAAATATATGAGTGATTAAGGACGGAGGGAAAAAGTGGAAAAGTATTAGGGTTGATGCGAATCAATATGTGCCAACGGTGGAATCAAAGAAATTTATTTCTAGCCGGATGGTTTCCGCAAACCAATGAAGATGTGAAGGGAAAGAAAACCAATCCGGGCTTTATTACACTTTTTTACTTAAAATATGCGACTCGGGCCAGTCCGAAGAGAAGGCTCTGTTCTAAAAGTAAAAAGTGAGCTTAATAAATACCTACGTTGTTTCCAATTAACTTCTATTGTGAACAGAAAAACTTTGTACGTATCCTTACACGTAATGTAAAAACTTACAGCAAACACATCAAACTAATCCTTATGCTGAAATGATTACATCAATACCATCGAAGGGTTTCCCGTTATATTTCAAGCAGTTTTTAAAATTGTATTATTTTGCATTTTTTGGCCATGCTGTTTTACATATCGGTATAAATATAATAATCGGTATAATTCAGTTTTATGACATATGAAATTATGAAAGTAAGTACAATATTATTTTAGGGAAGAAATGTGTTTCCTGGCGCAAGTAAAAACTACAAAATGTCCACAATTAGATAGAAATGAAATTTTTAATTTTTTTTAACATCATTCCACCACTTTTAAAAAATCTGAAAAATTTATGATGGAAGTCATTAAAGAAATTATTAGGGATAGGCAAGGAAACATTTTTTTGTTGATCAATTAAACAGAAGAAGTGCCAAAATGAGGACGAATCAACATTCACAACTGTAAAATATAACATCGATAGTCGAAACAAGGATCTTTACAGTTTTTTATACAAACTAAGACCAGCCTTAAAAGTTGCCAACTCATACTGGAGAGAAACTGGCGAAGAAGAATATCAAAATATAAAAATATGCGTCCATAGCCTAAGAAGCTTTGGGATATCAGGAAGTGTGCAAAGAAAAACATCCGGAATGGTGGACTGAAGGAATATAAAAAATAATACAAAACAAGAAGAGCGCTTACCAAATGTGGCTCACCACGAAAGATGTAGAAGACCGCAAAATTTATAACAAATTTAATATATAAGTGAAGAAAGAAGTGGCCAAGAGAATATGAAATGTGTTAAGAAAAATGCGAAGAGGTGGACCTATGCTTATGGGGAGCGAAAGTGACGCATGCCTGAAAATTAATAAGAAATCTTAAAAAAGCAAAAATGTGGTGGAAATGTATATTTAATTGAAAATAAAAAATGGGAGGAATACTAGAAATCACTGTTAACAGAAAGTAGTCATGATTTTTAGGGAGGCTAGACAACGTCACGATGGCCGATAACACAGAGGTAGAGAGAATAAATAAAGAAGAATTGAAAATATCGTTAAAACAAATGGAAAAAGAAAAATCTGCATCGGACCAGACGGTGGAAGTGAAACTTCTTTAGCCATATGCACACACACAGACAGACAGGATATATAAATGGAATATAAGACAATTTTTCTTGCTACCGCAACGCTTGCACCGACCCGTCTGAGTCCGCGGACACTCTCGGCTCAGGTGATCTCCCACCTGCTGGCAGTTGTAGTATCAAACGCTTTCGATTGCCCTGTTCCGGGGATGTGCTACAGACGCAATAAGTACTCGCTCGTAACTCTGCCGGCAATCCAGCAATAATGCAGGAGACAACATTTCTCTGGTAATGCCGACTCTCCCGCACAACGCCCGCTTCGCATGGTAGTAGGTGATCATTGTCTCGCTGGCCAACTTTTCCCACCTCATCATCTCCGTCATCATCCCGTGGAAATCTCGCTGCCTAGGGAACGCTGCCCCTAACATGGCTCGCCAGTTTGCTCATGGTCGATCGTAGTTGTCGAGACGCTGATGCCGGAGCTTCGCCGTCCCTCTGCCAACCGCGCCTACAACAGAGTGTTCTTCTCTAAATCTGTCCAGTCGTAGATCGCCCCCAAGTTGATCAATCTTGGAGAGCCATCACTCCACACTACTCTCCGGGCTGCTGGGGTTGAACACTTCTCCGGTCGTTGCTGTCTGCCCCGACACGTTCAGCGCAACAATGGTCGCTTGTTGCCTCGCCGCTTCCACCATCTATTGCTGAAGTCCTCCTACGACCGCCTTCACGATGGTCTCCACAGATGTTGTCTCTATGTTCTTATCTGACATGAGGTACGACGCCTCCTCACTTTTCTCCATGTCTATGTCACGCAATTCAACAATACAGCTCACCGTTTGGTCGCCGCTCGACGTTATTGTTTCTCGCCGTTTGAGGTTAGGTTAGGTGTCAACTGTTCGAAAATCTCGACGCTTTCCGGTGTTGCCACGTTGCCCTCGCTGGCTAGCACACGGAAACGATTTGGCGATCTACTCGATTCGCGGGCGCGATGGAAAATGTACACTTTACGCGCATTCTGGCAACACGGCTTTGTCCGCGGATTACTTATCACGTGTGACGCGGTTTCTCAACCAACACCTCATCCCAACGTATATAATGTGCGCAAAGAAGTTTCACTTCAAAAACGAAAATGCCTCGGGACCTGGAGACATTACCATTGAGCTGGTGAAATATGGAGATGACGTTCTTCTGGAAGCCCTAGTAGATGTTTTTAATAAATGTTGGGTACAGAGTCGAAATATTCCAGAAGACTGGAATTTGGCCTACGTGAGCCCCATATATAAAAATGGAGACAAATAGGAATGCGGAAATTATAGAGAAATTAGTGTAAGTAGCTCACTGGGACGGTTGTATGGTCGCATATTGGGAAGAAGAATAAGAGAAGAATATAACGAAATAGAAGAACAGAGTGGATTCTGGGCAGGAAGAACATGCACTGAAACAATAATGTTGTCTTTCTCCTACCTTATTCGAAGTATCTATCCAAGGAGCACTATATAAAATGAGATAAAAGTGCGGGGGAATGGGATTAAAGTACGATTTGACAACGCTGTTTTTCGCGTAAGATCTGGTGATAACTGCAAGCTGATCAAAAAATCACAATTTTGAATTTTGGAAGGATATTATAAACTCTCCGAGATATCCCAAGACAGCAGTATCGCTTTCAGTACGCCACCTAGCGGCAAGAAAGTACCATATATGAACACCAGAAAAGAAAATTGCGGTGATATATCCCGGGAAAATCAAAATATAATTTTTTGGGCGAAACATTCATCCCCATTCTCTAATTATAGAAATTACAAGGATGTGCTACATGTTAAAATGTTTAAAGTTCCCTACAAAAATTTTGAAAAACATTAATAAACACCCATAAAGTGGAATATAAAATATTGTTTTGACCAGAGGAATCTGAGACACCAGTTCTCACTGAACTAGGGTTATTAAAATGATATACTTTTTTATGTACTATATGCTGTAACGCGCTTTGGTGCGGTTACTTGGGAGATTTGGCGCTGTGACGGATTTCGGGAGTTCGGAAAACGGTTTTAAGAGTCGGTTTTACGGTTTTGCTCGGGCGCCAGATTTTTAAGGGTTTTCTCCCTCGGGAATATGCCTGGGTAGTTTACGAACTCTGGAGATTACCAGGGTTGTCCGTAGAAATGAAACACACACTCAAAACAGAAAATCCCTAAATTATTTTCTTTCTAAATGAAAGTGACAACACTGTTTCGCCAAACACCTGCTGGCGTTTCGGAGATTGGAGACCGGAGAGTTGCAAAAAAATGTTGTTTATTTACAAATATTTAAACATTTCGAAAAGAAAATACAATTAGGAAAGTACGAAAAATAAAAATTACTTTACGTAGAGAAAATCGGAAAGATCGAAAATTGTTCGGCGAAGCTAAAAATGCGGAAACGGAAAATTACAATACTCTTGCAAACAATAAAATTAAGATCTGAAATATGAAAAACTCTCTAAGTATTGAAAATGGGAAAACGGAAAATTATCCTAACGATTTCACAATGAAAGAGAAACAGCTAGATACGGAGACGATAGGAAAACGTGCAGTGTCTAATATTCGGTAAAACGGCCTTTACATTACGTGAGAGCAAGAGCGAGAGAGCGAGCGGAAGATTGTGGTGAATTAATTTTTCCCTAACACGACGAGGGAGAAATTAATTCAAATCGGTTCCGAGAGACGGATATTTTGACGCTACTACAGATCACTCACATATATCAGTCGGTAACGGACAATCACATAACATATAACGGCGGAGCGATTACAAATACATATAACAAAGAATTCGGCGGCCTTAAATTTAACGGCGGTGACAATCACAGTTTACGGACAGTTACGCAATGGATAGCAAATATATTGGCGGTACGTTCACAGTTACATATAACAAAGAATTCGGCGGTCTTAAATATAACGGTCGGTGACAATCACAGTTTACGGACAATTACGTAACAGATAACGGATAGTTCGGTCGGTCTAGATCTACGGTCGGTAACGCTCACAATTACATATATCGGTCGGTAGAACGGAAAACGGTGATCAAACGCAACGGAAAAATACGGACAACGTACGGCTTGTTACAGACAAGTATTGGTTCTGACCTTGGATTAACTCAGGTACAGGACGGCTGGAAGGGGCGGTTGGCTTATCTAAATTTAGTCTGGATGTTTAAGCGATGGTAGATTGAACAGTTCCTTATCGGCCGCCATCTATCCGAGATAGGTTTGATTTCGCGATTAACTGTATATATGGTGGGTGGTCTACCCTCAACTCTCGAAAATCGGCTTCGTTACAATGCGAAAATTTTTTGTTTGGCCGAAGTATTGGAGGCACATTTTAGCATCTCAATGAACTAGATCCTCGGGTCATGATTAGAAAAAATGATAAATTAAAATTTGCTTGGTAATATAGCTGAACTTTTGGTACCATCTGAGATTATTATGAACTATCCAGTTACTGAATATGGAAGCATGGGATTTTTCCATAAGCGCAAATGAGAACAAATTTAGTGGAAACGTGGAAAAGGGATGTGAAATGCTCACAACCCACGCGTTTACTTAATGTTGCTTGCTGATGTCATTACGTTCTCTTTTACAGTACATTTAGTATGCTCTTAATAAAAGTGTCTTTTTATTCAATATCTTTCATTTTACTAATACCCTTTGTAAATTCTTATTGTCAGCTTAGCCTTCTTATATACGTTTCACTTGGAACTTTCGAATGCGGATTGTAATGTCGCTGTGAATATCTCGCTTCGATATACAAATTCCGTTGTCAAAAAAGCGTGACAGAATGAAAAATGAACGAGCAGATCCCTTCCTAACCTAAAAATTCCAGTACGAGAGATCGTTTTGCAGTCGTCCCCCGTTTTTGTTTGTGGAACGGTTCCGCGAGTCACAATCACAAACCGGGAGAGAAAAACGGGACGTAATCCAGTCGCTCCCGATTACACCCCGGGAAATTCGCGATGTCGGACCATCTCATCAACTAAATGAAATAACTTAGTCGAGACCGAGGCGAAATTAAAGAGGACATACGAAAGACTCATTAAACAACCTAAAACTCCATTCAACATAATCCCATCTACGTAAGAAGATTCCCTTATGGTAATAATTTAGGGCCATTAGTTATAATGAAAATGAAAGCAGAACAACAAGGAGGGCGCCCCTGCTTCCCCCTCCCCCCTCGCTCGTTTCTTCCCAACGGATGACCTGGCGAGGAAAGGAGAACGCGCCAAATTGCTACTTTTAGACGAGGAAATATTAATTAGGGCGGTTAATGAAGAAGGATTTAGGGGACGCGGGTGGAGGAGAGGGGCAAGGTTCACGATGACAAGCGGATGTATAAGAAATTTGTTTGTGGTGGGAGAGTCATAAGTCAACGTGATTCGTGCGTAGGAAAGTTTAGAAGGATAATGACTTAGTTCGAGGACCCTCGATTCGTTGTAGGGGCAGAATGTTCTTGGAGTAAATAGGCACAAAGGTTGACAGTTTAAAGCACTTTCCTCCAGGACATTGTCAAGTGTTTATTACGTCGCTAAAATAGTGTGCTTGTAACGATAGTGTGGCTATCCGAGAAAAACACTGTCAAAATGTCGTTAAGACAAATGTGTTTGGAAGGATAATGCCCAAAAAACTTATCTTGATATAACTAAGAAATGGGAGAATTACACACTATGTTAAATTCACTCGAAGTACAGACTTGGACATTTGTGGAAAAATCGGTATTAAACGAGTTATACTGGATATTTAATATGAATAGGTATTAGTCATATGTGTTAGTGGGGGTTCCGCTGACACAGACTGTATTGTTGAAATGAAATTCCCAACATCCAATTAATATTTCGATGTGAAAGACTGCAAAAATCTGAACACTGCATTTTGAAAAGACGTTGCAGAAAACGCTGAAAACAAGTTCTATAAAAAAAGTGTTTGTCATTTATCCTCCTTTTGCGGACTCATAAATACTTTTATTAAAGAGCTGAGAAAATTGTACATAGACTTAGGTGTTCAATAAATATGATTTTCACGCTGCCGCTATCGTAAATAGCTCTTATATGCATAGATACGTAGCATAAAAATGGCACATAACATTCGTGTATTATTTTTCCTTGGCGACGGAATGTAAATACTGTCATTTACATTCCTAGGAAAATCAAAAGGGTAAATCAAGTTGATTTATCCCTAGTTACGCATATGTCAGACTAACGTCTGACGTGAGTCAGTTAACTTATGTCAGAGTGATGTACGTCCAAACTAAATCAAATATTTCATTTTTTGAGGAATTATGAGGAAATGTCCAATGGCAGCGTAAAAATCTAATAAGCCACACGGAATGTATCGACTGTTAACATCCTCGGCCAGTGACAAGCCTCGGCTTCGCCTCGGCTCGTACACACTTGCCTCGAATGGTAAAACGTCTTTACATTCCTTGTGGTTTAAATAACTATTAATTAAAGGTTTTCAGAAAGAAAAACCTAGGTTACCAGCGGGGTTGACTTCCGGAACCAAATTATCACCTTGTGTCAGGCCATAAAACATATTTTCAAATTTTTAGAAAAATCCCAGGTAGGTAAAAAAAAGGTACTCAGATACAAATTAGTGTATTAGTTGTTTAAATAATGACTCATTTACCAAAGTTTTAATTAATGTATTATCCAAATATCTCATCAAGTTTAAATTTTACTGTAGATAGAGTATTAAAATTGAAAACATATTAGCTCTTGCTATCATTTTTGCTTCACCAGCTTCCTTGCGTTGATACTGTAGAAGGTCGCAGTAATTAATGTTATGTCATTTTCTGCGAAGTGATCGACGACATGAACACACCACGAATGATAGGACTTTAATGGTAAACAAACTGAAGCGTGGGGATAGTGACGTCACAATATTGCGTTCCCTCTGTTTGTTTTGATACCCACTTTTTAATTATTTTCTTGGGTGTAAATACGATTTAACCGTTTTTGTTTACTTTTTCTGGTGTTTGTTCTTGTTCTGTTTGCAAAAAAAGTGATAATGGTTGGATAATCCCATTGTTATCAAAGATTTCAGTTTCAGTTAAAAGGACTTGTTTATAAATCACCGTTTCTGAGGCCGAATGAATCAGGAATTGATTTTATTTTCAAATGTAGTTGAACAAATCCTATATATCCAATAATGTGAACGATGTGATCATTTTCAGTTCGATTTGACTCCTTTATTCTAACGAAATTTCGGTGATCTCATCACACTTTGTTAATTTGATACTACCTTTAAACTAATCTTTGAATAAACTTCATGTGATTGTAGTTTTTTAAATCTTACGTTTGCACCGTCTTAAACGATTTTGTAACAATCTGTGTATCTGGTGTCTGGGATTTAAATGGTAAAAGTAGTACTGGAAATAAACTACTTTGCTGGAATACATCTTCCCCTTCCTTCGACCGTCCATTGTCTGTGTGACGTTTCCACATCCTGTCCCCCCAGAACGCGTAAACTGAACTTCATTAAGTCAATTCGATAAACATCTATTGGCTAGTCCGGCTAGTACGCAAAGCGATTCATCACCTATAAGAGATACGCACAATGCTTTCCCCCAGTATCAAAAAGGAATTGTTTTATCTTAATATGATCCAATTCTTTTGGTTCAGGCTGTATGCGCTCATTTAAAGGCTCCGTATCTCTCCAGCTCTCCTATTTTATGTCTTCTCGAGAGATGTAGGCTTGGAATTTATACGGTGAAGATTGGTTTTTAGTTGAGGAGCATTTTCACACACTCAGGATCGCCTACGCGATGTGCGAAATAAAATTTTGATTCTGGATATCGAGAAAAATATCTTTGATTTATTTCGAAAGAGAAGCTTTTAGGACTACAATGCATTTCCTTTTCGCGAGAGGTCGCAAAGTATCGTGTGACATGTTTGTTGCCCTAATGGGGTTGGTTATTCCCTCGATTTGATAATAGATACATAATTAGTAAAAAATACGCAAATTTGATCAAATACGTTTAATTTTACTGATTAATTTTACATTGAAAATTTTAGTTTCAAACTGCATGCATTCTGTAAGACATCACCATAAAGGTCTTCATATATTAACCTCATTCACAACTTGTGTTCAAATTTAAAATTAAACTTTAACAATTTACTGGCTAGAAACCAAAAGAATTATAGTAACGAATTATTATTACATATACGTACATATTACATTACATATTATTACATTATTATGATGGAAAAATGTGCCACTGCTCGTACTTCCAATTAAAAAAGTATAAATACAAATTATAAAATTCTAATATAAAATTAAATAAAAAATTTCGACAATAAAAATTAATAAATAAAAAATAATACGTCCAAGGAAATGCTTTCTCATGTTTTATTATAATCATTCAATAGGAGAGTGATTTCAAAGTTTAACAACAATTCTTTAGGTGGATTTCGAGAAAATTTCTAAAAATCGAAAGTGAACAAGAGCAGAGTGCCCTTCTGAGACTATTTTGCAAGAAATATTATTACACTTTATTATACACATTCGATAGTAGAACAAGTTATCAAACTTTAGATAGAAAATTATAGAATTGAATTTTGAGAAAATTCGCAAAAACCTAAAAATGACGAGCATAAAGTATCCATTAGAAAACATTTGGGAATAATTGTTATTGGAGTATAAAAGGCAAGTGTAAAGTGCGTTTTAGAAGGGATTTGACCAAAAATGCCATTAAACTTGACACACTTGATACTTACACTTAAAAGTAGAATAAATATTAAATGATAAAAAAATTTGGGAGTATATTCTGGGAAAATTTCCTAACAATGAAAAATGACAAGAGTAAACTACCCCTCTATCCAACTGATTTGGAAAAAGGCATAGTCTAGATCTAGAACAAAGTCTAAATTCAAAGTCAGAATCGTTAGTGGTTTTTAAATTCGCAGAAGGACGTGCCACAGACACACTCAGACATTTTTTCAAAAATGTGTTTTATGGAGTCAGGAGATCGAGGAACCTTAAATCGTCGAGAAATCCTAACAACGCAAATTCTAAAAATCGACCAGATTTCAATACTCCTCGTATATGAATGTCTCATGTGAGAAATTAAAAATACCCTCACATGAACATAGTACATTAAATGCTATTTCTTTATATCTTTGCATCTAGATTCATCTCATTAGACCCTGACGTAACCTCAAAAAATTATGTAATTCGGCTTCTGTAACGAGTTTCCAAATGTTAAAAAATCATATCTTTAAAACGAGGATGAACCCTTCGTCCAATAAATATATTTTGTTATTCTTGTGCCAAATAATCACCGTATTTGTTTTAAAAATTTTTAAGTGGTGGATCAGAACCGAAATATTCAGAGCCCTTTATAAGTCCCTTATATAAAATTCAAAAGTTTCACAATAACTTTTTGGGATGTTTTATAGTACGATATTTGATTCAAGATATAAAAGAAAATTGGAAATGATTCTCTTTGGCTGATTTTGCCATTTTCATTCGTTTTAACGACAAAGAATTAACACAAACCTCATACTTGTCATATAATATAAACCATTTTCTCTATGTCTCTACATTGTTTATGAACAACGTTCATGCTTCCGGTTTTCTTCTTAAAATGATTTTTTAAATGACCTTTTGAATTGTTACCATTTTTGAGCCTTTAATAAGAATTTCACATATGTGAAATATTATTTGTTATTTGTACCTCACGTAATCCCTCCCTATTGTTATTTTGAGTTTTAGTAGAGCCTTCTTATTTTCTTAGTTCCACAATGATCTTTTTATTATTTTGCCTTTCCATGTATTGCATTTTATTTAATTCCCTAAATTATTTTAATTGCGAAAATATGTTGTTTTTTCTTTTATAATGGTAATCCATTTTCACTCAAAATATGTCGAAATCTTAAGTATGAATTTGTAATCTCTATATATATAAAAATGGATTGCTGTTCGTTTGTCTGGAATGATCTCGAGATCGGCTGGACCGATATTGCCAATTTTGATCTTGAAATATTTGTGGAAGTTCAAGGAAGGTTTTTTTGTGAGAAACATAAATGATAAGTGAGGGAAATACTGAAAAAGGTACGTTTTGTAATTTGACATTTGTAATCAAACAAATGAAAATATAGTGTCAGTTGGTTGTCAAATGAATAAACGTCAAGACGATTATTAAAATCTATCATCAGTTTGTCAGTGCGCGAGAACTACTAGTTCGAAAAAACGGACGCATCGAGTCACTGCAGCCGGAAGAAAAACCGCCAGTGATTTCATCCTTAAAAACTTCAAGAACTTCGACGCCAACACAAAAGCGGGATGTCAAGTAACCAAGAAGAGTCCTGAGTAAGTAAAAGCAACTTCACCAGGACACCGAGTCTACAAATTCGAAACGACGGACACATTCAATCACTGCAGCCGAAGGAAAAGGCGCCAGTGATTACAACTCCAAAACTTCAAGAACTTCGACGTCAACATAATGGCGGAAAGTCAAGAAGACAAGCAAAGTCCTGAGTAAGTCACACCACATTTTCCGGAGAACTAAGTTACAAAGTTCACAATTTCAACTACGACCAGATAAAACAAGCAGATGAATTGATTCAAGAACAAGAAAAAATAGCCCAAGAAATCATATAACTACATAACAATTGCAAGAAAGACGGAAGTGCAAGAAAAACCAAGGGATACCTACAAAAAAGGATTGATCACCTAGAAGCACTATAGGGGAAAGCCCATGAGAACAACGAAGCGTTCCATGAACTTGGGTTTGGCGATCAGCACAATTATATAAAGTTACACTATTTCAAAAGGATGAAGGAAAACTACAAGACAATTCGGCTGTACCTGACGTCACACGAAGAATATAAAACACCCAAGAAACAAGTCTGTGAGGTACAAATACAAGACCTAAAACCGGAAGTGAAGAAACCCAAACAACAGACCGAACAGGATTACCGACGAAATAAACTAAAGGTAACAATAACAAACAAACAAAAAACTACTTAGACAAACAGAAGGACATGGCAGAATTAACACCAAGATGGTCATACACGTACTACGATCAACAAATATCCAAAACATAGAGCGCACTTCAAGACACAATAAAAGAGAGCGATTCCGCAGACGCAGTGTTCCTGTAAACCTGGAAGGAGTAGCATGCCACTACGACCCGGAAATAGATTATTGGGTGTGCCGACCAATCCGTAACGGTTGGAGAAATGATTATTAAAATACAGCGGTGAATCTACTGGATTATGTTGTGCTGGTGGTAAAGTAAAATTGCCACTATTAGGAGTTTCCACCTATTTTGAAAACTGGCTATGCCTATAAATCTTAGGTTAATATTATAAAAAATTTAAAACATTCAAGCAAAAAAAGTGATTTGAAATTCAAAATTCAATTGGCGCCAAAACGCCGTCTGACGTCACACCGTATATAAACAGTGTAGTGAAAACCCTATTTTACGACGCGAATAATACAAATTGCTAAATTTGGTGACAATTTAACTCCTATACTCCAGCGGAAACAAGAATAAAGTCCAAAATACTCGAAAAAATCTATTTGTGGACTGCAGAACGGACCCGTGTTTATATGCGGAGTGACGTCACGATGAACGGTCGTTTCGCTGGTCCTTTGACTTTTCGCACATTTACTGCTTTTTATACCTGATATACTTGGTGCTGGGCCTATTACATGATTTTTTATGATTGTAAAATTTGTCTGAGGGTTCGTCCCTATGAATTTATATATATTTCGTTTAATTTAAAATATATGGCAAATACCTAATTGTTCCCACCACCAGATCCATTACGCTCATTAGTTTCTGGGATAGGAAATGACTAAAAATTTCTTGGCCAACATCCAAAAATATAATAATTGCTTTCAAATGACGTCGTTTGGTTCTACGCATATTGTACAGGAAAATTTCATACCTATTTTCTGGGTCGTTTTTGATAAATTATTAATTAAAAATTTAAAAGGATAATATACCATTGCAAATACAAGGACAGTTTGCGGAATCAACTTGGGAGTTTCCCGGTTTCACGCATGGGCGTGTTCGCGAGTCGTAAAATCATCATCTTTATATATTTACTCACCGCAAAAAGACAAAAAATATAGCACATCAGAAAGCTTTAAATTGATTATGTGTATAACTGTGTTGCATTGAATTTAACGCACATATTTTTCAAAAATATATGTAGGTGATACGAAGTTGTCCGGGTCATCTATAATTTTTATTTATTTTTCTTTTTTTAAACTTTACGTGGCATTGCAACGCATGCCGGGTACGGCTTGTATAAATTAAAACAAACTAAAATATATTAATGAATTGATTTACATTTAAAACATAACTGGAACAAAAATAAAGTTGGCATGTGTGCCATTATTAAAATTTCACTTTACTGTACTTACGTTAACTTACATTACTTTTAATATTGAAATTGGTAAATAACGGTAAAATTTACTAAAAAATTAAGGTTCTTACAGCGTTAGCACTGTCCCGGCTGATACAAAAGTCTAAAATTAATTTTGCATTTGGGTAATAATTTGGCACGAGAAGAATATCATATAGCTTTTTGGCGCAAAATTGCTTATTCATTTTACATTTATCGACTTCAATGAATTAAAAGATTCTGAGAAAAAATGGTTTATTGAAACGTATCTTCTATACGGCGTTATATTAAGTTTTCTGTAGAATGAAATGCTGGAACGAGCGTCACGAAAAGGTGTAACGCTATAGTTATATATAGTATACATGCTTTGTATATAGCAGATATACCTATAATACAGGGTGGTCGTGATATAACCTTACAAAAAAAAACTGGTAATAGGTGAGGATGAGTAGAACTCATATACAAAAGAAATCTAGTAATCTTTTCGTTTTCGAGATAAAAATAATTGAAAATTTGTACAAAATTTGCTGTACGCCAATGAGTTAATCAGGATAAAAAATGTGATTTTCGTTGTCTAGTAACTATAATCGGTACCTGTACCAACTAGTAAACTGAATGACACTTGTCAAATTCAATAATTTTGAATTTGCGGTAGAAATGAAATTTACAAATCAAGAATATGCAAAAAAAAACACTGATTTTCTTTTGTTATTTATTAAAGCCGATTTATAAACTTGACGTTGCCTTTGCCGTTCAAAGTTGAGCTCGTTGTTCTTTGTTGAATATTGTGTTTATCGGCAGATTCTAACCTAAAACCACAATCATGATTATCGGTTAGTGTCTTGACCCATGAAATTTGCTATTTACTTATAAACTGCAAACACAAACGCAAGTGAAGTCTTGAAAAAGACTGGTTTTATAGACTTCTTGTACAAAAATGATTATAAGAGAAAAAATACATTGAAAAGAAGAAAGACGACGACATATAAATGACAACTGACATATGCAAACTGACAAGTAAATCGCTGGTAAAAGAAAACGTCTAGCTTGTCAATTTGTTGTAACTAGGTAACTAACAATTAAATTTTGGTTAAATATGTATGTATTTATTTTTGTGGTCAGTGGCGTCAAATGAGTGTGGATAGGGGTTAATTTTTCTTCATCATTTTGGACCTACCAAAGATGAGTTTTTCTGAATTGTTGTATTCTCCTAATGACCCAGAATTTTTTTGTAAGGTTATATCACGACCACCCTGTATAATACATATGATTGCGAGCATGGGAGAGAATAATAAGTTCTCCCCCCCTCTCTCTTTCTCTCGTTTTCTTGGTACGCCACGGTGATTCGACAGCAGATTATCAGCTCCACGTTGACTCCGAGCACGACATTGTCGCCATGGATATTAAAGACGTAAAGCTGTAAGACCCGTCGTAAATAGGCGACGTTGCCGTTTTCGTGTTGAAGTGTTAAAAGTGTTGAATTTTGTTGGCAAGGTAATATGCGTGCGTAACGCCCCGCAATGTCCCGTATTTTGTGAATTCCCACTTGTTTTATTGTGGGCAATTCGAATTACGTATTATTTATTCTAAAAGCGTAATTTCCCAATAAAGAAAATAATAGTAAGAAGCTTCGTATTGTTTTACAGGGCAGATTTTTACCAGTATACCATTTTTTTATTGAAGCGTTGACAAAAGACGTTCTTCAATCATCGGTTAAAGTCATGTCTGGATCAATTAAGTTAAAAATGGTGGAAGAGTCCTCTGTTCCATATATGATTATTCTTTTCGTTGTGACGTAGAAACGGGAGCTTATTTTACCACCTCAAAAGGCCATTATAAATCGATTAATAACACCCACATTTCTGATACATGTAAAACTGCCTTAAAAGTCCCATTAGGTCAATTTAATCCACCATTTCGCGTGAACGTTTGTTGTATTGTTTTCAAACGATATTAATTTTGAATTTGAACAAAATTGGGTTTAGTCGAAATACGTTGGCAGCTATCCCGGAATTATTAACAAGTTACAGTAAACCCTTTAAAACCGTTAACTCCCTACAAGTTTTCAAATTATAATCTTTCCTAGTTGAAGCACTACGAGTAGTCTTAAGTTTATAACTATAAATTGTTGCATAAAACCTGAGCCCGGTTTTACGATTGTGCTATGAGTCATATTTGTATGTAGTAAATCGTGATTAGGCTGGACGTAATTACGAGAATTCTGGTACTTAATCGTTTATCCAGTGTGGTGGTAACACTTAAAAAAAGGTTTCCGAGTGTTTAAATCTTTTATTAATGACATTGTTAAATCGATGAAAAACTAAATTAATTATGTTTTATCTAATATTGATTAAATTTAATCTGAAATAAAGTAACATGTAAAAAATATTTTAATAGATAATTTTAATGGTGATTAATGGTGTAATCATTAATCATTTGCTTATCCAATGTCTAAGATTTGATTTTACGACGACTTTAACTGGAAAACAACCGGTTTATTCGGCATCCTCGCGAATGGCGAGCCTTCAATAATAAAAGATAGAAATAAGTATGAAATATCATCTCCTATTCTCCGATATCAATTACCTCTCGATTTTCCTCCGACGTCCTCGAGGCACATTTTCATCAGATTTACCTCTTTTACGACTTCCATTCGTCATTTCCACTGGCAATATAGAAACGGGAACGTGGCGGAATCACGGGGGGCGTAAGAGACGGGGCGGGCGCAGATCGATCCCATTTAATCATAAGTTCCTCTGATATTACCGGGTCTTTTGATCTCGACAACATCGAAATTGGAAATTGAAACATTTAAACACTTCAAAGGGCAACTTTCGATTTTGGCGAAGTGCACAAAAGCGCGTGTAACGAACGCAGGGGCGTAGCAAAAAAAAAAACAGATGCAGCTCAAAAGAGCGAAAATTTACAGAGGGCGGAAACGTATGAGAATTAGTGTAGTTTTTGTTTATATGAAAGCGTAAAAGGGTACGTAATTTCAACGACCTTTGAAAAGCAAAAGGTGATTATTTCATGCCGCCAAATTAGTATTAATTTATTCATTTCAGGTCACTGGACAAAAATATATTTTTGTGTTGAAACGCGATTCTTATCTTTCGAATGAAATGAAGGGGAAGCATTAATAAACGAATTTAATTGGGACTGTTTTCCAATTTATCGTCACCTGAGAAATACGAATTACATTTTCTAAATTACCTTTGTGTGTTAAATAAAGACTTTCAATTAAAATAAACTTTTATTGTCACAGAAAAGTATACTTACAGAGGCGAAATTTCCATTATAATGGAAAGTGTCAATTTGTATTGAAACTACAGGAGCTACGATATATATTCATAATGTTCTCTTAATGACAGATCATAACAAGAAAATTTTATAGAATAATAATTAACATCGATTATTAAATTAATTGATTGGGCTGATTAAAAAGATTCTAGATTGAATTTCCTTAATAAAGATACAATCTGAACTCCAGATTCAGAATTAAAATGAATCATTTATACAAGCTTTTCAAGTCATAGAATGGTACTTTCAGTACTTCCTATGGATTGTAGAGCTCTATGACAACTCAAAAAAAAATGTCAGAAGTGACCATTCAAGACTCTAGACGAATTCTAGAGCAAATCATATTTGCTGAACAACTTTAGACGCCCTTTAACTAGTAACTTTCAAGCACGTTAGGAATTCTAGATTTAATTTAAAAGAATCTAAATTTAATTTTCTTAACAATATAGATTCCAGATACTGAGGTTTTTAAACAAGATTTTGAAGTTATAGAATATTCCGGTACTTCCTATGGACTGTAGAGCATCAAATAGAAGGAGATGGAACGTAAATGTTACGAAACAGATAGCAATTGAAATCACTGTATTTTACTTTGACATTAGGAAATAGGATTTTGAAACCTTACGATATTTGGTACTCTAGATGAGAGTACCAGTCCTGTGGAGTAGGTACTAACTTTTTGAGTAGCTCTTCTGTCGCTTTAACTCCAAAACGCACTTTGAGTTTCTGTACCATTCCAGATCTGCTTCAATTAACACGAAGCGTGTCTACAGCTGCTGCACACGTTACTAATAATGTCACCTTTGAATCTAAATGAGACAAACTTATTGGAAAGTAAACCATTTTTTTTTTCGTTGCATAACATAAGTGATCATTACAAAAATCTAAATTGACACGTACTTAATAACATCCTTTAATATACAAATTTGTCCCAACAACTGTAATTGCACACTAATTACATCGACTCCATTATTTTCAAATTAACAGGGATAGAAACGTGAAACCGCAAATGAGTAAAATAAAAGTTATTTTGAAAATAAGATGGTTTAAATTGTTACTTAGGCCCATTTGCTATGTACATTACAACCAAGCAGATGAAATTGTTTTGCCATAACTAACTGTATCATTTTAATTGGTATTTAGAACACGTTTTGATACTGATTTGATGCAGATTTCTCTCAGCATTACACAGATTAAAAACTGAGCTGTAAACCAATCATGTCGATTCCATTATTTTTAAAGTTGAAATGGACGTAAGCCCAAAGAGCAAATAAATATGATAATTTTCTTTTTACAAAATAAGGTGTCTTTGGTTGTTTCCTTAATACTTCTCTTACTCTGGCTCTTAGTTTCCTTCCCTCCTTCCTCGTTGTCCCTTCATGTCTGAGGAATCGTGACATTATGGGTATTTACAATTGGTGATTTTGGTCTTTCATCGTTGACGATCTTCCGCCACTCATAAATATGATTCCAGAGGATATCCTATAATATTTTTTATTTGGTCTAGACATGGTGATGGCGATCGAGCTCTGGGTCTTCCGCCCTCCACTTTGCCCTGGGCTATAAGTTTCTCAAGGTTGTCTTCATCTCTGGTGTCTATTAGCGCTCTTGATGGTCCATAACTCAGATCCGAATAAGAGTATGGAAAAGACCCGAGGTGGAACAAGAGTCTTTTTGGTGTTTTTAGCCATGTCTCTGTCTGCCCATATCTTCCTCAAGTTCATCAAAGCCGACCTTGACACTGCTATACGCCTTTTTGTTTCCGCTTCACAACTTTCAGTGTTTGTTATTGAAGAGCCTAAGTAGATAAATTGGTACATTATTTCTATATTTGGAACGGCTGCATTACTTCTTCTATCAACTAGCATGAGTTTGGTTTTGTCAGTGTTTATTTCTATACCCAGATTGTTGCTTTCGATGGCAAGTCTTTTTAGCATCCAGGCCATCCCTTCTTCACTTTTCGCTATTAGGGTGGTATCGTCCGCGTGTCAAAGGTTGTTTAGAATTTTGCCGTTGACTCCAATTCCGTATTCATCGTTCTCTAGAGTGCGTCTCATGATGAATCCACCATAGAGATTAAACAAGCTAGGTGACAATATACAACGCTCTCGTACTCCTTTTCTTGTTTTAAAGGGATCTGACGTTTTATTATCTAAGTTGAAAATTGAAGTACTATTATTTTCATATAGACCATTATTGAGGTACACTAGATCATTCGGCACTCCCATTTCGCTTAGCACCTTCCACAGTCTTTTCACCTTATGCAGTCGAATGCCTTCCTGTAATCTATAAAGCACAGAAACATGGGCGAGTTGAATTCTCGAGAGTTTTGTATGAGTTGATATATGTTAAATATTTGATCTCTCGTCCCTCTGTCTTTTACGAAGCCGGTTTGCTCAGGAGGTATTTGGGGTGTTAAGTACCTTTGGAGTGGTCGGTCAAATTATCAGAAGTAATATCTTGCTTGCGTGTGATATTAGCGATATCATTAGATGATTTTGACATCTTTGTATGGATCCTTTTTGTGGATTGGGATGAAAGCAGATTTAGTCCAATTGTTAGGCAATTGTCGGGTCTGCCATACTCTATTGCAGATGTTATGTATTATCTTAACACCTTCTTCTGGCAGCGTCTTTATCATTTTAGCTGAGACGCCGTCTGTTCCTGGGGCTTTATTTAATTTGCGGTGTATTATGGCTTCTTCCACTTGGCTCGTCAGTTTACTTGGTTCCAGTTGGTTGACAGTGTGGGGTTCCCCTTTGTACAGTTCAGTTATAGTTCTTGTTTTATTAGCATTTAAAAAATTTCTTCGATTACCATAGTCGAGGTAAGTATTGACTCTACGATCAACATAAAAGAGAGCGAAGTAGGGTTATAGTGATTTAATAGGGATTTAGGGAACAGATTCACCAATTAGGGATTAATAACCATTAAATAAGGAATTAGAGCAACTTGTTATTAAAAACACCTTAGGTGAAAATTCTACTTGCAAATTAAGTAATCAAAATTAATTAGAACAAATAAGTCAGTGAAATAATCTAGTGTGCTTGCTGATAAAGTAATCAATTATTAAGTAATTAATAACTATTAAAGACGGTATTAAAACAACTGAGTCGCTTAGGTGGACGAAAGAGCGCGGGTCAAAGTGATAATTTCAAAATCTTACAACAATAATCAGTAGCGCAAGCATAACACCAGTTCTCGTAATATGACAATAAACGCGCTCGGTAAGGTCAAGCACACAGCTAGGTCAGGGAAATTACAATCTAGGAAGCCTAAAGATAACAAAACTTAATTTGCCATTTAACCAATGTAATTTGAAGATGTATAAAAGCTTGTGAATTTTTGGTAATAAAACGATGTATGCTCAAAACGACGTGTGTTGTTGGTCTTGATTTAAAAGTCACCCTTCATCTTAATGAGATGACTGTGAGACTGCAGTCGGGAGACCTAACCTCACCCTACACCACTACTCTCACGTTACGCCCTGAGAGTTCTACGAGATCGTCAAACTAAGAGAACATCTAACTTCGAGATCTTCAACCCCGGATCTGCACGTTACGCCCTCAGATCCACCCGTAGAAGTACGTCACGCCCTCTCTCCACACAACTAGAACTTCAACTCCAAGAACTTCAAGAGATCACGTCACGCCCTGATCTCCAAACTACGAGACCGTCTTCAGCCTTACAACCTGGAGACAAGATTCATCTCCGCAGCCATTCACGAGCCAAAGAGAGATCTATACAGTCCACTCTCTAAAGAGGCCACTTCACACTTCGTTCAGTAAGGTTGCCAGATTTATTATTTAATTACATAAATTAGCTTCACTGCGGATGTGAGGTCAAAGAATTACTGTAATGATTATTAGAGATAGTTGTGTAGGAGTAACTATTGAAGTCTGCTTGAACTTATCAAATCAAAAGCTATTATTATAACGGATTACACTAAATGAAAATCGTTAAATAAAACCAACACCACATTTTTTTTCGCACCGTTTTTCCATCGATTTCCCTTTTTTATACAGACACTTATTCCGTCGAAGTTTCATAAACAAATCTTCAAGGTAACTGGCCGTTATTATCGCTTCAATTAAACAAATTAAAAAGTGTTCGTTCCCATCGGCGTGAGGAATAATTAGCATGATTTTAAGTGAAATTCCTCCGGATAAATGGAGCAAAGCTGAGGCGATGGAAAGTGATTGATGGTTGTTCTTTCATTATTGATAAAGTTAGAAACGTTGAGATGTCGTCTCGTCTTATTAATTTGTAACGCCTTCTATGGAGTAAATATCACGAAATTGTTTCGCTGATGTTTCGTAAACATCGCCTGGGAAACGTACAAACTGGTAAATTAATCTCTATATATATAAAAATGGATTGCTGTTCGTTAGTCTACCTTTAACTCGAGAACGGCTGGACGGATTTTGGTGATTTTGTTCTTGAAATATTTGTGGAAGTTCAGGGAAGGTTTTTATTGTGAGAAACATAAATAATAAGTAAGGGAAATACTGAAAAAGTGCGTTTTGTAATTTGACATTTATAATCAAACAAATGAAAGTATAGTGTCAGTTGGTTGTCAAATAAATAAATGTCAAGACGATTATTACAATCTATCATCAGTTTGTCAGTGCGCGAGAACTTTATTGATTTTAAAATGCTAAGGAGAAGATGGACTTAGGTCGTCGAAGTTAATCAAATGTGCAACGAGACGAGCTCTCACGTCCAAATGGCACTGACGACTGACGACCGGTGAGAGACAGATAACATTCGTATTGGTATGACAGAATTACGTTTAACAGTATATTATGGAATCGAACGAGTTCGGGCACGTCTTATACAACAGCATTTAGATCGACAGGGCACCGACTCTACAAAGTCTACACGACGCCAACACAAAAGCGGGAAGTCAAGAAACCAAGAAGAGTCCTGAGTAAGTCAAAGCAACTTCACCAGGACACCAAGTCTACAAATTCTACAAATTTGAAACGACGGACATATCCAGTCACTGCAGCTGGAGGAAAAGCCGCCAGTGATTACAACTCCAAAACTTCAAGAACTTCGACACCAACACAACGTCGGGAAGTCAAGAAGACAACCAAAGTCCTGAGTAAGTCACAACCACCTTTTCCAGAGAATTAAGTTAAAAATTTCACAATTTCAACTACGACAAGATATAACAAGCAGATGAGTTGATTCAAGAACAAGAAAAAATAGCCCAAGAAATCATATAACTACAAAATAATTGCAAGAAAAACGGAAGTGCAAGAAAAACCAAGGAATACTTACAAAAAAGGATTGATCACTTAGAAGCACTATGGGGGAAAGCCCAAGAGAACAACGAGGCGTTCCATGAACTTGGGTTTGACGATCAGCGCAATTATATTAGATCACACTATTTCAAAAGGATCGAGGAAAACTACAAGACAATTCGACTGTACCTGACGTCAAACGAATAAAACACCCAAGAAATAAGTCTATGAGGTACAAATACAAGACCCAAAACCGAAAGTGAAGAAACCCAAACAACAGACCGAACAGAATTACCGACGAATCGAACTAAAGGTAAAAATAACAAACAAACAAAAATCTACTTAGACAATCTGAAAAAGACATGGCAGAATAAACACCAAGATGGTCATGCACGTACTACGAGCAACAAATGCCCAAAACATGGAGCGCACTTCAAGACATCATGAAATAGAGCGATTCCGCAGACGCAGTGTTCCTTTAAATATGGAACGAGTAGCATTCCACTACGACCCGGAAATAGATTATTGTGCCGAAGAATCCGTAACGATTGGAAAAATGACAATAGTTTGTCAATATTGTAAAGCGTTAAAATGCAGCGGTGAAGCTACTGGATTATGTTGTGCTGGTGGTAAAGTAAAATTGCCGTAATTGTTCCCAGCACCAGATCCATTACCTTCTTTAGTTTCTGGGGTGGGAAATGACTCTAAATTTTTCTTGGCCAACATCCCAACGTATAATAATTGCTTTTAAGTGACGTCGTATGGTGCAACGCATATTGTACAGGGAAATTTCATACCTAATTTCAGGGTAGTTTTTCATAAACTATTTATTAAAAATTTAAAAAGATAATATACAATTGCTAATACAAGGACAGTTTGCGGAATAAACTTGGAGTTTCCCGGTTTCGCGCATACGTCGCGTGTTCGCGAGTCGTAAAACCATCATCTTTATAAATTTACGCACCGCAAAAAAAAAGACGGAAAATATAGTAGATCCGAAAGCCTTAAATTGATTATGTGTATAACTGTGTTGCATTTAATTTAATGTAGATAAAAATTTTGTATTATTTTGACATTATTTTTCAAAAATATATGTAGATGATAGGAATTTCACCGGGTCATCAATAATTTTTATTTATCTTTTTTCTTTAAACTTTACGTGGCATTGCGACGCATGCCGGGCACGGCTTGTATTTAATAATTTCATTAGGTAGGTACTTGCATGTTGAAATTATTGAGTTAAAAATTTATTACACAATTACCGAGTAACACTATTACAACTTAATTACCTATATTTATGTATAAACATAATTATATCGTAGAGTTAGAAGCAATATTGTTAATTAATTACTATGGTTTTAACTCAACTTTATACAAATTTGGCATGCTATAAGTGACTACAAATGAAGTGTAATTAAATGTTGTATCACTCTGGATAAACAAAATATTTCCCACCATCATGATTATTCCTTCGTAATTAACGATGTACGTTTTACTCTGAATATAGCAGCAATGCAACAATTTTTGCAGAACGACCAAAATGTAAACCCCCACAAAGGGGCATTTCCGTTTGTTTTGCCATGAATAATGCATACACAAGGTAATTTAAATTGGAATCATGATGCGTATGCTGCCGAAAAAGCTCATTAGAACGTTGCATTTATCGATCCAATTTTATGATGCGATCCGGTGGCGCTGACTCCATTCGATTTTTGATCGAAATACAGCAGAAATTGGTATATAGGAAGACTAGTGCATATATATTACCATATTACAACGTACGCCGTGTATAGAAAGATTCTAATATGTCGGGAAAGTCGGAAATCGTTTATGCCCTGACATGTGAGTCTTTCAGGCAAGAGTTTCTGAACTATAAAATTATTCTCACGTGTCTTATCTCGTTTCTATATTTTGTTTGATTTGTATATTCTGAAAATGTAAAATATATCAGTAGGTCTTATTTTGTGAATTCAGGTAATTTAAAAAAAAATATGCAAACTATTTATTTAAAATGGTAGTTGTTCAGATTCTTTATTTTGATGGCTGTTATTGGGAACAATATGCAGATTTTCTGATTATATTTTCCTTATTTTCTTCCCTCTTCTTTATATTCGGGTCCTCCTCTTTCTCTTCCTTTTTTCGTATTTTTTTATCCTGTTTCTAACCTTAAACACTGTCACGTTATGGAACATTTTTGCTTGTAAATGTCATTTCTTATGTAAATTTATATTCCTTTATCCAAAAATTATCCAAAAGTAAGCTTAATAAAATAGTGAAAACTCAAACACAGATAATAACATTCTAATAATAATTATGATATAATGTGATAATAAAAACATTGTTAATAACCTTCAGTGGTGCAATACACAAAGCTTATTCTTAGTATACAATTATTGTAGTTATTGCCAGACTTTATGTTAGACACTTCTGGTAAAGCAGTAGTTTTTCTTTGTGTCTAATAAGAATATAATCTTTAAAGGGAATCGCAACATCAAATGACCATATTGAATTTATGTCATTACCATTATTAAAAGGCATACTAATTAATAGCATGTACTAGTGTGATGGTTATTACTGAGATTACTACAAAATGTAATTTTCATAAGAGATTCAAAAGAGTTCAGGAATTATACTCAAAATGTAGTAAATCTAATGTAAGATTATGAAAAGTAGTAGAAGAAATACCCAGAAATAAAATTAATATAAGTTTGAGACTTTTATAAGTCAAAGGGGAGAAGATAACATGTAATAAAGGTTTAGAACTAAAATTAGCTCCATTGGGTTTTTTGATATTTGGGTGAAAATAAATTAAGAAGGGAAAATTGTCTCGATTGGAGTTTTTGAAAAAAAGAGTAGAACAAAACAAAAATTGTAATAAATACTGTAAAGTTGAAACTTTACAAATTAAAAGAAAGAATAATCAACAATTATCATTACATAATTGAAAAAAATTACTTTTCAATGGGAATTTTATATGCGTATACATATTGTAAGTAACGCGAAATGTAAACAGCAGCGCGAGACGTGTTTACTCTTATCGGACCTCGGCGGCTTACCTCAAAAGCATGTCGCTACGCTTAATTAAATCCTATAAAAAAAAAGATAGTTCCATGAATACTCCCTGATTATTATTTAAGGAAAGAATGATTTATTACGTTCTGGACGTTTCCTAGGTAAACATTATTATCGAGATGGATCGAGTTCTTTGTGGAATTATCGAGAATACAATTGAGAAATGTATATAAGCGGGCTTGCGGTCGGAGAGGATTATTAGACGTAAAGCGCGACATAGTAAACAAGCGAAAAACGGACCAGTAAAAATAAATTACATTTAAGAGTGATATAAATTAAATAGTTAGGAAATAGTTAAGTGTGTTATATAAATTAGTTCAGTAATAGTCTAAGATAAATTAAGTAGTGTGTGGTGAATAATTAGGATAGTGTAAATAAATTAGAAAATAAACGTTACAATATGCTAAAGCAGTGTTTTTATCTTATGACATTTCAATTTAAATACCACCTTCTACCACAATCAGATTGCGCAGATATCAACTTTATTATTCTATTATTCTAATAATAGTCTCTAATTCTTTTAGATCATCAATTCACTCAAGAAGACGTCTTGGTATCTCTTGTTATTAACTTTATTGCTTTGCCTGCAAGAGCTTTAGTAGTTTAAAATGTGCAGATGGATTAAAATATGCCACTTTATTAATCTCGTGGAGGAGAGGTTAAAGTTGATAGCTACTGCAATCATATTTATTCCCCCTGGGCAAAAGGCGTTGCGGTAAAATATATGCATTTCTTGACGTCCCTCCGTCAATGTAAATATGTGAACCTTATTGGTCTTTAAATAACTTTCTACAATATTCTTATCACTTTTAAAACAATATTCAAACACTTTCGTTTTATTTATAGGACACAGAAAATATAATATTATATTGTTATACTAGTTTAATAAGACAGAGTAGTGTCACACAAGAGTTTTATAGCACGACGAGCGAAGCGAGGAGTGCTTTAATAGAACGAGCGTGACAATACGTCTTATTAAACGTGTGTAATATACTATTTTATATACTCTGCTTTATTAATTCATTAAATTTTGGCTGTTCAAGTTTTCGTATTACACTAATAAAATTTGCGTAGATTGGTTACACTGACGTCACTGACATTGACGTCTCGTATTTGAATTTGAAAATCTAGTAGCCCTAGGACAAATTCAATAACTACTTACTTACGTGCGCGAAATGGAAGACAAAAATGTATAATTAACCTGTACCTACACCCCCAGAAATACGCAAAGCTGCTCAAGAAATTTATTGAAATACTAATAATTTAACCTTGACATCTACGCACGTCTACGTGACAGGCTGATGTACCAATTTAGCAATATTAAAAGTTACCAAAAGTAGTGTAATAATATGAATATTATTACACTACTTTCGATGTAATAATGAGATCATTAGTAACGCCAAGTAGATAAATGAGTTTATTCTATAGTGAATTATAAAAACAGAAGTGCTTACTTCTACAGTTAAGTAGTATGGTCTACTAATGGAAATCTGGTAAAACACTGGAAAAAGGCTCAATGATTATATCAAATTTGTTTTTTTTTGTAAGACTTTAAATCCTTTTTTACCCTTTTTACCATTTTTACCCTTTCCCTCTTTACCCTTCGAAAACGACGAGAGGTTTCGCGACGGCATGAGGCGGCGAGATAAAAGAGGACGCCTCCGAACCGAGAGGCAGTCATAAACAGCGGAACGCAACGAATACTTGAGCTGAGCGGCCGTGCGCGCAAAGTAAATAAACAATGTGATATAAATTATGTATTAAGTGTTATTTCTTAGTGAAAATAAATTAGTTCCAGTAGTGTAAGTTATTCCGAACCCGTAAAACGTTACAACATGTTTTAGCATCTTGAAGTACCTTATAAGTAAAGTACCGTGAAGTACTTCACTTCATCGAAGTACCATGACTAGTTACACATGAAGCATGACTGATATCCCGATTGCTACAGTTGTTACGTATCAATCAAAACAACCGTAACAATTTGTTTATAGGATATGCCTGGATTGAAATTTTTAAACTTATATACAGGGTGCGGCAGCATAACTTCCTTTTTTTAAAACTTACTAAACCTCATTGTATGAATCAGAAATTTTTTATTTGTTTTGTATAATGTAGGCACATACCTAAAGTTTTGTTTCGATAGGTTTTAAGATCAAATCCAGCAGGTGACGTCCACCATTCTCCGTACACTGAGCAAACCGATTTCTGGCGTTTGTCATGACTCTTGCCGACATATCACGCGTTATGTTGGCAATTTCTTCCTGGACGTTGGCCTTCAAATCTTGTAGAGTCCTTGGACGGTTCACATAAACACGGGATTTCAAAAAATCCCATAGGAAAAAAATCATAAGGGGTCAAATCAGGAGAGAGGATCCGCCACTCCAAATATCCCCTGATTGAGATGAGGCGCTCTGGGAAGGTTTCCCTCAAAATAGCTATCGATGTTTCTGTCATTGCACCGTCTTGTTGAAACCAAATGTCCCCGAAGTTCAACTTATCTAGCCGTGGGAAGAAATCCCGTAACATGTTTAAATATCGGTCCGAATTCACTGTAACTCTGACTTCATTTTCCTCAAAGAACCAGGGATCAATAATTCCAGCTGAGGAGATTGCACGCCACACTGTGACTTTAGGTGAATGTAAAGGCCTTTGATGCAGTTGTCGACGATTGGTGTCAGCCCAGAAGCGCCTGTTTTGTTTATTGACAGATCTATACAAATGAAAATGGGCTTCATCATTTAAAAAAAAAGTTCAAGCGTTTCAAAGCGTTTCTCTGAGAATTGAAGTCGTGTCGGGACAAAACTTTATAGTAAGTAGTCTCTCGAACGAGATCACTAGCGCTCCGCTACGACATCAACCGACTGAATGGCGCGCATTTTAAAAAAGGAAGTTATGTTGCCGCACCCTGTATATTTATACATATCTCATTTACGTTGAATAATTACCCCATTTAAAGAGAGACATATAAAGACGGCATTTGAATTAGAGTCGATATCGCAGATTAATCTAAAATGGTCGCAAGCAGGTTAGAATTTTAGCGAACCATGTGCCGATATGCACTATATCAATTTCGTACTATTTGACACGAGTGTTTGTTTGTCGAACGTAAATTTGAATGTTAATTCGTTTTTGGTGGCACGGCAATTGATAATATCGAACGTCGGCGTGTTACGCCAAATTTGCTTATTCGATGAATTGTTTTCGATTGGGCGGGAATTGCATAGCGATGCGTTTGATTTTTATCGACATTTGCGGAATTATTAGTATGGACGCGTTTCTCTGTTTCACACTAATTTTGTTATCCTCTAGAGATCTACGCATACCATTAAATAATTAAATTTACGATAGGGATAACTCCGTACATTTTTCGACTTCCATACTAGACTGTTATAGTTCATTAGAGATAAGGAGGCCTATGATTTTACGGCATATAGATAATATTAGAAAATCTTTCCATTCTCTCATAGTCATAATAATTATGAATACAAACAAATATTCTACATGGCGGATATCATTTTGATGAAATTAAAGGAAATTTTGTTAATTAAAGGGACTCAATATTTTACTCCCACCTACTAAAATTACTAAATTGCCGAAACGCACTTTTATACGTTTCACAAGTAATTCGCAAAAATTACAAAATTATTGCAAATATTGATCAATGTTTAGACGTTATATCAAAAGAAATTCAGAGGGAAGTACCAGCGAACTATCTATATAAGTTACCTATTCAATATCAGAATTTAATATATGGTTTTATTTTTCTCACTTTTGTTGGGAAATTCTCGATAATGTATTGTTTTTATTGGAGAATTGCTTTTATTAAACATTTCTTAAATATAATCAAATTGATTTTAATAAACTGAATAAATAACCCATATACTCTATACAGTTTTTCATTTTTGGGGTTGTGAACACGCTACATTACCCAACCACCACAAACTTCTTACCGAGCCCTTGAACACACCATTTTCGATAATTTTCCGGTACAGAGTCTTGCAGATTCATCTAAATAAATCCATATACGAACATACAGTCGGATATTAATCGACTTATAAGTGATAGACGGTCCTGAGGACAACTCATTTTAGTAGCTGAAAGATATGTCTCCCAAAAACAAGTGGAAACTAGCATCAATTGAGCTATCTGAATTTTGGAAATAAAGTTATTTCAAACAGGGATATGGATCATATTAATGGGAATCTAAAAACCTATTGTGATGTTCTATGCAAATCTTGATTCCAATTAATGTTAATCGTGATTCACGTAATGATGAACTGAATAGATTCTGATAAAAACAGAATCTGATTCGCCGAAAAAGTGTTTTAGAAATAATTTCTTTCGGTTACTCTTAATAAACCCATAGAAAATTTTGAGAAAGAACGTGGATCTTAAAAATTGGTTTAGAGTCCAAGAGGTGTCTGTTTTAAAACGGACATAATTTTACTTTTCTAATATAAATGCTAATTTTTGAGTGATGCTTTCGGAATGTTATTACAAACGATTATTTAAATTTGCGCATGCTTTGAATGTTTGCTTAAATTTTTATCAAACAGAATGTAAAAAAGCGAAAACATCTATTTTATATTTCGCCAGATAATTCGATAACCGTTATTTTAGAGAAATGATCGAGGTTTATTATTATGTTCTTATTGAATTCACAGTAGTATGTAAAACTGTAAATCAATAAGTACGTCATTAGTCAAAAATTGTGTAGAGTCTGAAATGAAGTCTTTACATACTTAAAATAAAAATACCCGAAATATGCCGTTTGAAAAATCTGAATCGGTTTATATGTACATATATATATATATATATATATATACATATATATATACATATACATATATATATATATATATATATATATATATATATATATATATATAAACTAAATCTTAACGGGGATGCAGCCTTATCTTGGGACTTTTTTTAAAAGAACACTCTTATTCCTTTAATACAGGAGCTTTCGACAATGTTTATTGTCTTTATCAACTGCAACTGTGAACATGGTATGTTTGTTAAAAATTATTATTCAAAGATGAAAATTATATACTTACAGAAAAGGAGATTGCTGTTAAAACTATATAACACATCAGATCCAGAAAAAAATTCAATATTGGAGTGGAAGAGGCAGGTTAAATTTGTTCCGAGACGTTACAAAGATATTTCAAAAATTATTTGACAAAACCCATGGAAACAAATAATTGATAATTGATACAGGAACAAAGAGAACCTTTCACTTTAATGCTATGAGTTCAGTGATGTTTGATTTTATAGAATTGCTACTCATGGGTGCCAAACCATGGAGCGTAATTATTAATTCCTGTTCTGTCTCAACTCTTAACAATTATTGGTTTGAAGAAAAGTTGACGAGGCAATATTGTGAAACTTACTCAGAAACATATATTAAGATTTAAGGAAATACAGGAAGGGTGATATTACATATGTACAGTTATCGCTCTCACCGAAAACTGGTCTGTAAAGTTGATAGAAAATATTAGAAGTCGTCCCTGATTCCCTCCATCCCGTACTACCACTAAGGGCTGGTGAGAGTCAACGACGACCTCGACCTTCCATTGTATCTCCCTGATGCTTTCTTAAGTTGTGTATCTTGGTACAACACATTTGAATATATTACGTTAAGATTCTTGATGTCTGAATATTATTTGTTCAAGAGGTTAGTTTCACAGAAAACATAGGACATTTCAAGAAAAGATCTTTTAAACAAATTACTTTCGGTGGTTAAAATTTTTGCGTTAATAAAGTCAGGTTGGTGACCAGTATTAGCTGCATGTTGAGAAAGAGCACAAGCATCTTTCTTCTCCTGATGTCACTTTTATGTGAAGTGATCCTCAACTTTAAATTTCTGGACGTCATGTCTATATACGACTTATCACACTCTAGACATTGTATTTTGTAAACCGAGTTAGTTTTATCCAAAGTAGGGGTTTGGTCTTTCAGCCTGGTAAATAAATTCTGTACTTTCTTGATGGATTTATTAGCTATAATTAAATTTTCTTCTTGTTTAAGGATATTAATGATTCTAGGAGTTATATCTTTAATGTAAGGCAAGGATCTATAAAATTTTTGGTCTGGGGTTGCATTTATGTTTTGAGTACCTATTGGACTTCTATTAAAATTCTGATTAACTGACTCAACAATGTCTGGAGTCGAATAAATTAACTTCCTTAGTAACGTAGATGGATATGAATTCTGTAAAAGGATGTTATATAGTTTGTTTAAATTCGTTTGTCTAAAAGATGGATGCGACATACGTGTGACTCTTCGTTTAAGGCCTAGGATTAAATTTGTTTTTGTTTTTGTGGTGTGGTCAGTAGTTAATGTACCTTCCAGAGTTTGTGGGTTTCTGGTACCAATCCAAAATAATGGTATTATTATCAGTTCTTATGACTCTTGTGTCTAAGAAAGGTACGGAGTAATTGCTCTCTTGTTCTATAGTGAACTGAATTCTTTCATGATATGAGTTGAAAATCCTTAAAACTACTTCCTCTGTGCTACTAGGGATTGAACAAATAATGTCATCTACATATTTTTTTAAGAAAGGAACCTCAAAGGGAAGTAATGGCAAACAAATGTTGAGTAAGTCATCCATGACATACTGTGATATTATTGGTGAAATTTTTGCTGCCATAGGAGTACCAAATACTTGTTTATAGACTTGTCTATAACAACAAGTTCTTTTAAAAAAAGTCCCAAGATAAGGCTGCATCCCCGTTAAGATTTAGTTTATTAACTAATTCAGCCGTGAATACAAAGTTCTATATATATATATATATATACATTTTACATAAAATGGTTTATTGGGATGTTATCTTTTTACTTTACGTATTATAAAACTTACTGAACAGTAGCCACTTCGTATATTGGGTGATCTTTCGATTGACCATGTTAATTCGATTGCTACGGTTAATACGATAAATACGTCTTTTTGAGAACCTTTCAGAACATCTTGTATCACATCGGTCGTCATTTTGAAATAATTTTTATCTGTGCCCATGTAATAAATTATGCCTATCTCACGCATTTCGCTGGAGATAAGAACTGCATTACCACACGTTTTTCTATAATAGCAACCAATGAATTCCAAAATCATTTTTCATGTTTGCTGTATATAAGTTCATACTTTTTTTTTAATTTTTGTGGTTCCTGGCCAGAAATAACTACTGCGTCTTGTTCTTCGATATTGGAAGGAGGATCCTCTGAGCCACTCATCTTGTACTTTTTCGGTACGTCAAATGGCTGTTTATTACAAAATTTTGGTTGTCATGTATTTAAAACGAAAAAATATTTAATTGCTGCTACGATTTTTTATTTTAAATTTTGCTGAAAGCCATTTGTAGATTATAATAAAGTGCAGCTAGACGTACAGCATTGTTATGTTAGCGCAATGGTTGAAGCGGTCAACCCCTAATTTGAGTACCCGCGATCGATTCACCCTTCTGTAGAAAAAATAAAATCTACTTTTTTAATTCTGGGCTGGCATAGATAAAATATTCTACAATATAAGTGTATTAACAAACTTGTGTGATTACATGTCTCGGCTGTGCCTTGTGCAAATTTCGCTCTCGTTTGTTAATGATGCTCTAGTCCAACTTGTATCTTAAATATCTATTAACATTTTCATTGTAATTTTAATAATACTTTTATTTTTGGATTAATATCAATACTTTCATTTGTATTAATAATGGAGATATTTTATTGAAGGCAACTAATTCTGTTGCCGGAGCAGCTGACATTTAAACTTGAGAGCACTCTAAAATTCTAACCTTCACAGTTTGTTGGAGTTTTGATCGAAACGAGTTCCTGCCTGGAAAAGTTTTTAAATTTAAAAATCATTTCCAGCGTAATAAAGACCCGTGAATCTCGTTTAAGTATGTATGTTCCCTTCTAGAGTAATGCACCCTCAATATTTCAGTAAATCCTTACAACATTCCGTTTCCCGATCATTTGAAACTCCCTAGGTTAGCGTTCCGCAATACATCCTCGAAATCGATTCATATCCTAAAGTTTTCGCAACATCCCACCGCAATCCGACCGCTTCTTCCCATAATAACGGCTAATTTAAATTACGAAACAGTTTAATTACAAGAGACAATGAATCCGACAGAGCTTTATTTATCCGTCTGGAGCCGCCGGTTCGGTAAAGGTGTCGCGCGATTTCACCGGCTCCACTTCCATTAACATACTGCGCGAAGTTAAGCAAATTTTCTTGCTGCTCGTTAGTTGCATCAATTAGAAGTTGAAGGAGTGCAATCCGAAGTTCTGGAAGTTGTAGAGTTGACAAGGGAGGACGACGACTGTTTAATGAAATAGCGATCGGGTTTCTTTCGCTCGAACTTCTCGAATGAAGCTAATGGAGCGTTGCGGATCACTGTAGAGGGGAATAGGGAATTCTACACGAATTCGTTGAAACGCGAATTATGTTAATTGAGATGAATTTTATAGGTACTACGTTCCTTATGAACAAACAATGATAATAATATTTGTTTGCGAACTAATAATGTAACACCGCAAATTTAGCCAATCGCAACTTGAGAATGACGCGATTTTGACATATGGAAATGTCACGCTTGCGCCAACTTCAGCTCACGGCTCGTCAAAAATGTATAATTAATTAAAAAATATTTCCTTTATTATATATTTCTTATAATTTATCCCCTGCAGGATTGATTTAGTTTTCGGTAATTTTGCTGGAAAACTTGAAATGGGAGCGTCCACAGAAATCTCCCCAAAATCGATACTCGGGGGTTTTCGGGGATGCCGATTTCAACTCCGCGATTAGATTTCCCCGAGAGTGCTTGGATTGGCTATATTGGTTAAATTTTCGACTTAAATACTAAACATCTTGTTCAAACTCTTCTTCTTCGTCCCCCCCTACTTCATCTTCTTCCTCGTCACTATTCTCGGCCCCGTTGGAAGTGCCTTTTTGGTTTGAGCAATTGCCATCGCAATGTTTACATGCAAGTGAGCATTCCAACCCACTTCGGCGGCACCCGCACCTCGTGCCACAGTCGGTTTCACAAGAACAAGAATTTTTGCTTAAAATATCCTCGGGACCTGCTTCCTGGGTCATGGTGACAGGACTCAGCTCTCCATCCACCAATTCCCACCCCCATTCCAACGGATCTAAGATCTCATTTTGACCTGGTGAGCCATACCAAGCCTGTACCTGGAAATAGGGAAACCCCCCGAGGGAATCTAATGCTGGAAACGAATTCGGCATTCACGAAAACCCCCGAGTATCGATTTTGGGGAGATTTCTATGGACGCTGCCATCCCCCCCTCCAATTAACCCCAGTCTACCCCACAGAGGGACCCCCGAGCGCCCCCTGGTAACTCCTATGCCAGAATTGAAATTGGCATCCCCAAAAACCCCCGACTAACGAGTTTGGAGCACTTCCAATGGACTATGCAATTTCTCCCCAATCAGCCCCGGACAACCCCACAGAGGGGCCCCCGAGCGCCCCCGGGGAAGCATAGCATATTGCCAGAATTGAATTTGGCATCCTCGAAAACTCCCGAGTAACGACTTTGGAACGTTTTTCATGGACTATGCAATTTCCTCCCCAGAATGGCCTCGCGGGTGCCCCCGTAGAGCCGCCCCTGAGCGCCCCCGGGTAATTCTACCGCCAGAAATGAATTTGGCATCCCCGAAAACCCCCCAGTAACGACTTTGGAGCGCTTCCCATGCACTAAGTAATTTCCCCCTCAGAATGACCCTGCGGGTGCCCCCGCAGAGCCGCCCCCGAGCGGCCCCGGGTAATTCTAATGCCAGAATCGAGTTCGGCAGCCCCAAAAACCACCGAGTAACCATTTCCGAGCGATTTATCCGAGTTTCCAGTTGTTCCTATAATGGTGTAAGAAATGATGCATTATTTGGAAAATGCATTTTCCGGCCCAGAAGGCCATTTTCAAAAAATGGCTAAACCAGACCATGTAGACTTTTTCCTGACACCTTCCTGAATACAATGCAGAAAACCGCATCTCGATACGAACTGTCGCTAGGTTTTTCCGCTATTCGGCTGATTTTGATCTAAATGCCCTGGACTAGTAACAATATGTTTAAATAAATTGAAATCTAGTCAGAAAGTTACATCTATAACCAATCGTCTCAACCTACCCTCAGCATATTTACAATCGAGAAAAAACATGATAGTAATGTAATTACATTTCACTAGTACCTATATCTCAAAAAAAGCACATTAATATAATTAAATATATTAATTCTTATAACGTTTAATTGAAATTATTAGATAATATTTAGATACTACTTAGTTACTAAGTTACTAATTTATCAATTGGTAAGGTTATTAGTTACTAAAATTAAAATTTCTTACTAATCCAAAGTTACTATTTATATCGAAAGTGGGTTTTAATCTGTATAAACTCTATGGTATTCATCTAGTAGGATTCATATATTTATTCAACGCTATATTTACATTGTTGTTGATCCGATCACACCAAAAAAACAATATGTAGAAAATCCATATTTAATTATTTTATTGTCTTATTACTCTGTAAATATGTACAAAGTTAACAACACAACCATGGGAAGTACACATGTAAATGAAAGAAAATCCATTCCATTTGCACTGTATATTTTAACACAACTTTATTTTCGCACGACCTAGTTCTTAGTGAAGCGTATAATTATTTTACAAATTATTCGAGTATAGTATGGTAGCATGTAAACGAAGGTGAAGATGCTTAGAGATTGTTTATTGCTCGTCAGGAAAGGATATCCTCAGTTTATTAAACTTACTAAAACCATACTTATACAAGAGCTGTAAGGATTCAATCCCCTAGTGAGATGGGCCCAGTTAAGGAAGGGAGTAAGAAACGATAATAAATCTCAGGACTTGACAAATTCGTTGATTTAATAAAAATGCAATATATCACAATACTCTCAAATTTTATTATAATTGTTCGATAGTAAAATAAGTATTTAAATTTAAAAAAAAATATTTATGACTGCTTTCGAGAAAATTTCAAAAAACGAAAACCGATATAGGTAAAGAAGATTTGCCCATAATTATTATAATTTTAAACTTTGTTACACATATTGGATAGAGAATAAATATTCAAAATGAAAAAAAATTCTCTTGTCGGATTTCGAGAAAATTTAAAAAAAACCAAAAATCGGCGAGACTGACTTGTCTTTCAGAGATGATTTAAGCAAAAATGTTATGAAACTTTATTATACATCTTCAATAAAAGTTTAAGTATTCAAAGATTAGAAAAAGATATTCGATCGGTTTTTAAGAAAATTCCTAAGAAGGTAAAAACGACAATTGTAAACTACCCTATTATCCTAGTCAATTTTAATAAAAGGGTTATTGGGAGGTTCTGGTATAGTAGCATATCTCTAACTTCAAAATATAAACTGTTTGTGGTTTGTATTTTCCGAGGAAAACGTATTAGACACACGATACATACAACACACCGCATTTTTTTCAAAAACATGTTTTTTGGACTTAAGGGATTTTTAAACATGTCGAAATGCTAAAAGCTGAAGTTCTAAAAATCGACCTAATTAAAATTCCTATATATGTTCTCAAGTAGAAGAAAATTATAAATACTTGAAAGTGAGCCACACAATAACCGGTGTAAATATATACATATGTGTGTATATATGTAGTGCATTAACAAACCATAAAATTGCACTAAACAACTAACGAAGTTATAATAAAAAAATATAAAATGAAAAAATATGCAATATAAAGTTGTATATAAATTTAATTTTGGAAAGAAATGTTGGTTTTCCAGCACACAAACCAATTGCTTACTTAAAAGTGCTTGACTTACTTGAAATTATTCGAAGTATGCCCTTCACTGAATCTGATAGCAGTGCAAGAAACTCATAGGCTGTGATTCAAATGGTTTTTAACATATTGCTATTTGTTTATAAAAATGGAGTTTTTGGAGTGAAGCTTTTATTATTATTATATGTTTTCCTTAGCGTAAAATGCTAGAGCTAGCGTCACGAAAATGTGTAATGCTATAGCTATATACAGTATTGTATATGTGCTTTGTAAATACCAGATATGCGATCGAACTGAGTTAACTTGGCCGGTGATCTGTGCAGAACGAGAAGAGAGAAAGTAGCTCATAAGGAAGAAACAGCGATACAGCGTAATGAAGTGAGGGTGAGAGCCACACCTACATTTTCCCCGTGCGCACCACAAGGTCACAAGCCAACTTAAATCAGTGTACTGTACCTATAATATAATACATACACACTCTCTCTATTTCCCTCGTTTTCTGGGCACGCCACGGTGATTAGACAGCTTCGCTTTGACCCCAAACACGACGTTTCTGCCATCGATGTTAAAGACGTAAAGCTGTAAGATGGGTCTTAAAGAGGCGAGGAAAGTCGTGAAAGTGTCGACTTGTCTGGGGGTGAATATGCGTGCGTAATGTGCCACAATGTCGCGAAGTTTGTCAATATCCACTTGTTTTATTGTGGTTAATTCGAGTTTCGTATTGTAAAACCGTAATTTCCCAATAAAGAAAAAAAAATGGTAAGAAGCTTCGCACTGTTCTATAGTACCGACTACTGTACCCGTTTTTGTTTTAATTTTTTACCGAAACTGTAGAAAAAATATTTTTAGTATTAGGATTTTACAGAGGAGTAGTGTACTTATTGGTATTGCAACTTTTAGATATTTCAGAAATTAGGTATTTATAAAATTTAAAGCAATGCACAATTGTTTGGTTCAACACTGACATGTCTTTTTACACATTATCTCTCCGAACACCATTTGACCTAGCAAGTTTTACGTTAAAATGTATTGCATTCATTTAAACACATAAAAAGTACAGCAGAATAATCTATGTATGGTTTTAATGGAATATGTAGGATTCCTTTCTCATAAAATGAAATAATATATTATTTTCATTTGGAACGAAGCACGTAAAAAATCCAGTTAACTGCAAAATGTAACACACGACACTATTTTTTAAGTTCAACTCACGGTTTTCCAACTCATAATTTATCCAAATATTTTCCGAGCTGAAAATGAAAATCCAAAACATTAATCTTCCTTGGGACACTTTAGCTTCCTACCCCGTTATCCTGAGACAATTGTGTCCGTGTCGTGAGTAATTCTGACTACATTGTGACAGTTTTAAAATTCCTCTTTCGAAATGTATATTTTTTCGCCTGATTGGTGCGTACACGGTTCAGTTAACCGTAATAACCGAAACCTCGCAGTGTTAAATTCAAATATGTTAGCGGCTTCTCCCCGCTTCGGAACGAGATCTAAAAAAATAAAAGAAGAAAAAAACAACATTGATTTGCTTCGGCTTGATCGCAACTTTCCTAATTTAAATTTTCCGAACGCACGTCAATAGAAAATTTGTTTTTGTTCCGTGTGCCATTTGTTTGCGGAATTTAAATTCGGATACATGCTATTTTTCAGAGGTGAGGGTGGGGGCGAGGGACGCAGGGTCGGATCTGTGGTGTCGACCATAAATTGGCCGGTATCGAATCCGATCACCAAGGAAAAAGGAAAACAATTTAAAATGTGTACGTATCTACGTGTTGGAAACACTCCGAGTCGTGGAATACTATGGAAGAATAAAGGATGTTCTTAAAAGTGTATCTCGGTTTTCCGTTTGAAAAAGAGAGATGAGGGTATAAATATTTTGGAAGAATATTTTATCAACATACTATTAATACGCTATCTATTCTATACAACTTGTCAATGACTTGCGTATTGCACACATTGATTCAGCGAAGTATTCGCACCATTTCCATTATCTGTTTTAAAACAATTATGAAAGGAATATTCAATTGAATGGATTATTAGGAGCAATCAAATTTTCATCTAGAATTGTCTTTCATGATGAAGTCTGGAAACAGTATATACAGGGTTTTCCACATATGTGTGCACCAAAAAAAAATAGTAACAAACAGGTTATCACAAAAACTGGATTCATATCAACCCTGTGAACAGGCGGGATTCCGTAAAGGATACAGTACGATTGACCACCTGCAAACTATACGCACACTAATCGAGAAAGCTACAGAATACAACACGCCCCTACATTTTCTTTCATCGATTTCCATAAAGCATTTGACTCGGTAGAAACGTGGGCAATTTTAAAGGCACTAGACAATGCCAGAGTTGACTCTAGGTATTCAACCCTCATAAAAAACATTTACGAAAATGCAACTATGACAGTGAAAATGGAAGAGGACATGAAGACCGACAAAATCCCAATACATAGAGGAATACGGAAAGGTGACACAATCTTCATAAAACTGTTCACGCTGGCCTTGGAAGATGTTTTCAAAAGTCTAAACTGGCGTTGTAAGGGAATTAATATAGATGGAATAGGACTGAGTCACTTACGATTCGCAGACGACATCATTCTGATTAGTAATACTACTGAAGAACTGGAGGTGATGTTAAAAGAACTCCATCAAGCGTCCCTACAAGTAGGATTAAAAATGAACCCGAGAAAAACTAAAATAATGAACCCTTTATCAACAGAAATAAATATAGAAAATCATACCCTAGAAAATGTAACTGAATACACATACCTCGGGCATAAAATACAGTTAGGTAAAGAAAATCAAACGGCCGAAATCTCTAGAAGAAAGGGACTTTGCTGGGCAGCTTTTGGTAAACTCAGATTTATTCTCGGATCGGGTGATATACCGATAAATCTCAAACGAAAAGTCTATGATTCATGTATACTTCCGGTTCTTACATATGGTTTGGAAACAATGTCCTTAACCCGAAGATCTATAAACACCCTCCAGGTAACAAAGCGTGCAATGGAAAGGATCATGCTCGGGATTAGTTTGAGAGATCGAGTACCAAACGACGAAATAAGGAGAAGAACAAGAGTGGCAGATGTTGTGCGAAGAACAGTACAGTTGAAATGGCGATGGGCTGGCCATATAGCACGACAAAAGGATGACAGATGGACTAACAGATTAGTAGTATGGCGTCCAAGAGAAGCAAAAAGAAGTGTTGAAAGCCCCCAGAAAAGACGGCTAGACGATATTCAGAAAATCGCAGGAAAGAACTGGATACAAAAAGGCCAATACAGAAAGCTGTAGAAAAATATGGAAGAGGCCTACATCCAGGAGTGGATAAATACGGGCTGAAAAAGAAGAAAGAAAGAAGAAGTGCACCAAAGTCCAAAATCTGATAATTTAATAACCTATGTACCATGTTATACCCCAGATGTTCAAAGTGGTTCTCCGAATATGGAAAAACGTGAATGGTAGAATGTATCTTTACTACGAACATTTTGTTTCTTGGGGTAGTTCTTAGTTAAGTACCATATTTGCACAAATTTCACAGAATTTTTAAAAAGGAAAAATGTGTAAGGTACATAAAGAAATTTGTGATGCCTGATATGAAAATTACTAGCTCTTCCCTAATATTTCACACATGTTATATCACATTATTTATTAATCTCAGATCTCACTTTGAAAATGTATAATAACATATTTTAAAAACCTATATCTATTTATTTATCAATTTAAACCTTTATGATCTGCCATGTAAGATTCCATTTAACATAATTATCCAGGAGTTACTATTATTGTCACAGTAATTAATTATATGGCATAATTACTTTTTTTGTTTAAATTTCACATGGTTTATAATGGCTTAATTGGTTTCACCAGTATATAACTTTTAAAGGTAAAATTATATTGTCCAACTAAATATTAGAAAACTGTTACTGTCCAATGCAAATTTATTATCAACCTCAATGTTTATTCGCCTCAAAAGCTTTTATTCAATAATAGAATGAGTGCTTATTGCAGAAAATTGATTTAACTTTTTGTTTAACACCAAAATGGTGTAATTGTACCTTAACAAATATTCAAAAATTTAGAACATTCGTACCACATCCAAAGCGGTTTTGGAATGTTAGAAATTCCCAATACATCGGACAGAAATATTTTGGTTGATTTCATCTACAGTATTACATCAGTTTAGCAGTAATTTTTACACCCGAATGTAGCCCACAGAATCAAACAAATTTTTTATAAATACTTAGGTATGTACTTAGGTTTATTAACTAAATATATATATCCAGGAAAATTTCGAGGAAATTTTTTTTATCTGCTTTGCCTTACTAATGATCTCGTTCTTACACCGAAAGTAGTGTAATAATATTCATATTCTTACAATACTTTTGGTAACTTTTTAGTTTTGTTAAGTTAGCACGTCAAAGGCGTCAACCTATTACAGAGATGTGCGAGGCGTGTGCAGCCGTCAAGGTTAAATTATAGTGAACATAACCTTTAAAATTTATATGAAAAATGTTTTATTTGGTATTATTTTATATTATTCTAGTACAAAATGCATTACAAGTTACAAAAGACGATATGACCCAAAAGACGATATGACCCAAAAGACGAACAACTAATCAGTAGCTAATGTACAATTAGTGAAAACTTTAACTACGACATTACTGTGGCTTGGGCATTTATGCTAATGCCAGAGATATTTTGGGTGATTAAAGTTAGTATTTCCCTGAATATTTCGTACGAAACTGGTCTCATTTGTGATTGAATTGATATTGTTTATAGTTCCAATTTTAGGGTGTTCTGGCTCGGACATTGGTTGTGCATTGACGGAAGTGGACGTCGATGATCTCAGCATATCCGCCACATCTCTTTTCCTTTTTAATGAAGTATCAATGTACCCTTATGCTATTACTCAAGACTTCCAGGCCCCATGGTTTCTTATAGTAATTAAATCTGCTCCATTATTGGCCAAATTTGATGCACTGAACCTACGGAAGCAGTGCCCCGTATACTGATCCGGATTAGCAAGATTCAGAAACGTAGCAATTATGCGTGACACTTGGCTAATCTTATTAATCCCTATAGGGCTAGTTATGAATCGGCCGTTTCGGTATGTGAGAAAAAAGCGTTTTGAAGCTATACCGATTGGTCGAAGGCTGACATATTTCAATAAGATGAAGCCCGTAAGTAATACGTATATCCCATTATGAGTATAACCTGAACGAGAACAATACAAGCAGGTAACAAATGAAACATGATTTTTAAAAAAAACAAACTTACTTTAATTGCCAAATAATGAAGATCGTCGCATTGACTTAAAAACTGATTTATTTCAGCAATATCCAAAATTTATGATTTTTTAGGCTGATATCCTTGAGACTGCCGTTTGAGAAAAGCATGCAATCGTGAACACTTCGATATATCTGCGTTCTTATAAGCATTTAGACATGCTCTCAGCATGCTATAGTACGATGTCCAGAGCGTCGAAGACTTTTTTGTCTTGCTTTTCTCCTGAAAATATGCTGTACAGGTCAGTTCTACAGTTGTGTCTTCCATTTCTCGCACGTAAGTAAGAGCGTAGTTATTGAATTTGTCCTAGGGCTACTAGATTTTCAAATTCAAATACGAAACGTCCATGTCAGTGACGTCAGTGTGACCAACCCAAGCAAAATTCCCTAGTGTAATACCAGAACTGAAACAGCCAAAATTTAATGAATTAATAAAGCAAAGTAGATAAAATAGTATATTACACACGTTTAATAAGACGTATTGTCACACTCGTTCTATTAAAGCACTCCTCGCTTTGCTCGTCGTGCTTTAAAACTCTCGTGTGACAATACTCCGTCTAATTAAACTAGTATAATAATATACTATTCTTTGTGGGGTAGCGGCCAAAATAAAAATAAATAAAAAATTATTTTCACTAACAATTGTTGGTATTAACTAGAAGGCCACGACCACTATTTTAACGTTTTATATATATTATAAATATGAATAAAGTAATAGGTAAATAGCTTTTTCAAGTTAAATATCTATCAGGCTGTATATATATAATTCCGGTTTAATAAAACCGTTTATAGATAATTTATTGATGCTTCTTTTTATTTATAGAATTTTTTAATATAAAAAAATCTTTTCAGAATTCGATCATTTCTTTCAAATAGAAAAATGTAAGTCGCATATATGCTCTGTTTTTTAGTACATGACCTTCTTCCACAACTAAATTAAAAATCAAAAACGATCCGAATTGTTTCCAGGCGAATACTTTAAATGTTCGCGGTGTCAAATAGCTTGAGGTTAGGTCGACTGTCAACGGTTTGCTCCTGGCCTTTTGCCCTAATCCTATAAACTTCTGGCACGTTCCCGCCCAAAAAAAAACATTTCATAAATACCAAAAACACGAGAGGATGTTCGGTTTTTGTCGGTATGGCGAGAAAAACATCGACGCCAGAAAACGCACAACAGAGACAAATGATTTCGTAATAAATTTATTAGGGATATCCTGGTGACAAAAAGAGGCTCGAAGGAGAGCGAGAAAGTGAGAGAAATAGAGAGGGAGAGGGAGAGATATAGAGAACTGCCTATTTTATTGATAGTGGGGAAAGAGGGGGAGTTAAAGTGAAAAACAGGAGCAATAAAAACGCCATATAAAATAACAAAAATCGATTGTGTATTCTATACGTTCACGCGAGGATGTTTCTGAAATGAAGTTCGTGCTATTCATGTTGGATAATAAAATTGAAATTGAAAGGTTCTGATGATTTTTCGTTTAAACGTTATGGCTTTCGTCGACCACGTGAAAAGAATTTATTAGACGTGATCTTCGTTAAAAGAATTACTACAGCATGTACAATTTTTACAACTACCATGTGCAATAATTCCATTACAAACCGCAATGCGTTTTACACAAAATAATTATCTACTTAATGTTCGCTAATTGGTGTCAAATTAATATCCCTTCAATGAATGGATTATAGGTTTGAGGCTGTAATGACTCTTGGGATGTTATCTAATCTTGGGTAAAGGCCAAAACAATATAACATGGCACTTGCGTTCTTTAACTCCAACCTTATGATACAAGTTCATGACTTGAAAATGAACGAATAGTCAATCTAACTGTTTTGAGGTTACCCACTCAATATATTATTTAATGAATATATTGTCGCGATGCGGCCCCAATTAGCGAAAATAGATCGCCGTCTAAGCTTTTTCAGCACCGAGGCGACCTTAAACCGAAAGACGATACGACTCTCGGACAGGTACGACATCACGTTCGTAAACATCCCGCTTGTATTTATACAGCGCGATCATAACGATCAATGGGTCAGTCAGTCGTCAAGTATCACGTCACGCTGCCCGTCTGAGGGTCCGTCCTCCGGCATGCCGCTAATTGGAGGAGCCTTGCGCCTGCTGCCCATCGTCATCCAACAGTAAGCAACCACCTCCCTTTGACCTTTTTCTCACTTCTTGCCATCTGCTCATTTGCCTTAATTTTGTGTTAGATGTTCTCTCCCCTATATTTAATGCTCCAATAAATATTGTCTGTTTCACCATGTCTTCTTTTTAGTCTCCACCGAGCTACCAACCCCAACCAGAGCACTCCCTTTGGGCCCCAGGCGCTCAGGCATGTGACAATATTAGGCAAAACACGTTTCTAAAATCTAGCTGTCGGCACAAAAAAACACTTATGGTATAGGAAAGAACTGCTTGTGGTGTAATGAATATTATATTTCGACAAAGTTATAATAAAAAAACACAAAAATGATTTAAAGAAATCACAACTATTTAACTATAAAAAGCTCTTGTACATACTACAAAAGGATCATAAAAATATGAGTAGCAACCACATGTGACTCTAAATTTTATTGTTATTAATAAATTTCAATTAAGTAAATTCTAAATCACCCTTCGAATTCTAGAAACTAACAGTTTATAGTTTCCCATAATGGAAGATTCAGCATTCATTGTAAGTTACTGAATTTTTAGATCTTAGGTTTGTTCTGTTTATTGCGTCATCTGCAAAATGTTTAGCAAATTTTAAAATTG